>CM056728.1:51996422-52596422 GCA_029844215.1 Przewalskia tangutica | reverse complement strand
ATCAAGGTTTTACGTACTAATTTGAGATAATTAGGAGATGATGAGTTGTCTGAAAAGGTAATGGACCCTTAAGAAGTTATTATTAAGGGAACTAATGGAAGACTATGTTAATAGATTGAGCTACGTAGTATGATTAAGAAAATGGTACGGATGAGATCCGTATGGAGTAAGTATGGTTGTTGTGGTCAAGACAACACGATTATGGTATTACGAGAAGTTTTTGTACCCGTTTACGGGGGGACTGATAAGGTAGGCGTGGAGCATGGAAATTGCGAGCCTAAGAATATTGATAACCGCCGAGACCTTAGGTATATAAGGCCTTCTCGAATAGTAAAAAGTTAAGTCAGACCAATGATAAGAGTTAAGTATGACGCCGAGTCAGGTTGAGGGCCTATTAAGGGTCGCCCCATAGCCTGTAATGGAATGGGATCAGTGGGTAGTACTCCCGCTACGTGACAGGGTCACGAGGGTGCAAGGCCCGAGTCTAGTTAATCATTTTACGGGTTCGTGGACGAATTCCACCGGAACCAGGTTGTGAGAGCCGGAAATGGCCTTATATTGTTTAATTTAGTAACTCCAAAGGTTGGAGGCTAGCTTTATTATGGAAGTTATGTACGTAAGTTAGAATAAATATTGGAAGTACGGAAAAGAGTACGACTGGTAAGAAATAAAGCAACCAAGTGTAAGGAAATGGAGCCTAAATCCATGAGGACCTTTCGAGGTGACTACACCCGTGAGTGTTGGGTGGTAGCTGAGCGGGTAGATGATAATTATCGGTAATGATACAGTCGTTGGACCCTAGCAGACCTAGCAGAGCTGTTATGACAGACATTGAGGTCATTATGAGTACGGGCTAGTTGGCCTCTTGTTATGCCAACGTGGACTACAGAGAGAGATTGATTCGGTACCAGTTTCCCGGTAAGCCGGTTATCGAGTGGAAAGGAAGAGAAGTGGTGGTAACCAGTGAATTATCCTTCCTTCTTTGGCATCATTGTTTTTAATAAGTCTGTGTGACTTGTTCATTTGAGGTAAGTTGATGCAAAAGGTAATTAATACTGGAATTTGAAGGAATTTTATGTTAAGTGCCCTTGGTGGTACTTGGAGTTGGTTTGGTGTGGCGGTCAGGGCCACGACCTTCCGGATAAGTTCAGGATAGCGCGCAAGCAAGATTAAGATAAGTACGAGTGTTGCCTGTGGGAAACAGAAGACGTCTTTGGTATGTTTTGAAAATCTACACGCTTTTAAGGCGGTGCTTGATGATTAGATATTTACAGGACCGCGAGAGGACCCTATGATTAGGGTTGTGACTCCAAGGAAAGTTTATTTAAGGGAGATAAGTTCTCTCCCCCACGTAAAGGATAGTTTTACGTATTTTGGGGTTGCGTGTACCCATGTTGTTATACGAAGGTGTCACGACCCGTTCCGGGGCCCGTGACTGGTGCCTTACCCCGGGCACCCTAGTGATACAACATCAGAGTAATCAGCGGAAAACTTGCCTTTCGGCATATATATAAATAACAACTCTTACAAATGAACAGTTTAATCCTTTTTACAAACCCTGCCCACAACAAGATTACATGCACTTAAGAAATGATATGACAACAATGGCGGGACAGGGCCCCGCCATACCCCTGAATGTAAATACCTACAACGACAGGGGACTATACCAAGATAAGCCTCCGGAGAAACGGAGCTTTCCCAAACGTTGAACTGTGACCCTAAGAGCGAGGATCAACGACTGGTGTACCTTTACCTGCGGCATGAACGCACTCAAGGAGGTCGATAACAGTACCAAGTATGTGAAATGAAAATAAATCAGAAATGAAATCATAGTAGTCTATATAAAGCAGAGACATGTATGATAACCAAACTACGCTCACAATAAATAAGCAAATATGTCAAGTCTTGACTCACGCCCTCAAAGTTATCACAATAAAACCGTACGGGGCAAGTACGAAGGCATAGCCGACTACTAAGACCCACAGTACCAAAAATACCACAAACTGTATCCCGAGGTCTTTCTAGACCGCACCACATGATCGAAGCTGGCCACTCGCCCGCAATATCAATGTGCGCGTCTATCCCTGGAACTCTCGCAGCTCCGCATAGGTCACACACGGACCCGCATGAGGTATTCCTCGAATCATGGTCCCAGACCGCCTGAGGTATACCCCGCATCGAGGGCAGCTTAACCCCCGGTATCCGCCTAGGCTCCCGCAACCCGCATAGTCTCAAAAGACCGCATAGTCTCAACAGACCGCATAGGGAATCCCCCGCATCAGGCTAAACACCCGGAATGATCAATCCTGGAGCTACCGCACTCCGCATAGTCACAAGGACTGCATAGGCCGTATAGACCCGCATCAAGGGTGGCAAGCCCTCGGTATAATAAGTCAAGGGGGTAGGTGATATAATAATAGTACAATGGACTTACCGTTTAGCAACGTAAGCACAGCAAGAATGACTCCCCTTACATAACAACCACAAGATACTAACACACGTAGCATCCTAACATGTTTACTTATCAAATCAACAAGAAAGTATTACAAGACTATCACAAACCAATACAATCAAGTTATTCACACAAGGTACTTTCTACTAACAAGTTTGGGTATCTATCCCCAAAGTACTTCACACATTAAATCTTTCAAAGATCCGCTTCTTTCCCATAAGTCACGCAATACCCGTAGTATAAAATAGAGTGACTGTTTTTTTTAAGTAAACCAAAGCACTTACCTTTGTAAAATCAAGTAACAACATTATTTTCCAAACGTTCAAGTTTGCCTAATTTCAAATGTTCACGTTTCTTATTTTAGAAAGGTTTCATTGCTCATAGTCTTATTCATTTAAGAATATAATTCTCTTTAAACCATTTAAGAAACATAAGCCTTATGTGTGAGTAGGATATTCTTGTTTATAACAATCTTATTACAGCAGCCATGATCTAAGAAATATCATTTTGTCTCATCTTAGCTTCTATGCAGATGGAAGTTTCTACTGGTTTTATTAATACTTCATTAATCAAAACATTTCCCTTTATTAACGCTGCAGTGGTTTGTCGATACACATTCGATTTCAAATCAAGAAACATTATCCCTTTTAAAAATCAAGTACTCATTACTCACGAATGAGGTTTCACACAAATTCATTGATTAAGTTAAGTCTCTTATCTTACAAGATCAAGTCTCTTAACTTCTAAAATAAATCATTCGCTTTATCTCTCTTAAGCCGTTATACCTAACTTCCCATAAAGCTAGTATAACTCTTAAGTTTTTAAAACCAAGTATTACTCTTCTTTAAAAACAGCTTCTTAATTCTCTTGAACTACTTCAAGATTATTATTATTCGGGCTTAAGTCAAAAGACATTGCATAACCACGTTCAATTAACACACGCACGTCTACCGTACTACATAGTTATACACATATCATGCTAGAAGAGATAGGAAGAGGTTCACATACCTCGACGATTATCGACTATTAGCAAATCGCTCCACGGCTATAACCCGCTTAGCACGGTCCACCTTCTCAAGTAGCACATGCTACTCACAGAACAATCAACCTATACAGGTTATACAAGTCTATCAAAGTCTAGACTACTCGGTAGAATAAATCTAGATACAAGATCCTACGGGAAAATTGGGCAGCCCTTCCCTACCCGTCAAACTACACAAGTCTACTGTAATACAGTCCTACGTAATTACAGTTCAATTCTCTTCTTTAAATTCAGGCTTAAGTCCAAAGACATTGCCACAAGCTATGTTCAGTTATATATATAGTATACTTCAACTATATATTCCTACAACATGTAATATCCAATTACAATAGGGGGACAAGATAATTACCTCGATAAGCCCATAATTATCCAAGTATAAATGTCGATCCTGGGCAACGTTTAGCTCCAACTCCGAGCGCTCCAACCCGCTCTAAACCACCCTTAGAAGTTCTAACCAACTTCTACACAATACTCCAACGGACTATGGAGATTTTCCTAGGGTTTCGGTTTGGACCGACGGAAGTATAATAGTATTTCTGGGCTTTTCGTATAGGTATAACCTTAGAATACAACAAGGTATACGGCTAAGGTAATTTGGGCATTATAACAATACTTTGGAGAGTATTTCTACCAAGAGGGGGGGTATTATACGAAAACAACTAGGCTAGGGGGGGGTACCCCACGGCTAGCACCACTAGGAGGGTGTACCTCGCCAAGGCCTCAGAGAGGAGGCTTTCGGCCGAACTCCATACAAAGGGGAGGGGGAGGATTTAACACTTAGAAACATTTAGGAATGGATGAATAAGTCTTCAAAGGGATGGGTATTTATAGGACAAGCTAAGGCCAACCAATGACCAAGATCATGCCAAGTGCATAGCAAGTGTAAGGCCAAGATCTTGCCAAGTGCACCCTAACCAACTAACACACAAAATATCCTACCAACCCTTGACCACAAAGCCACACTTTCGGCCACCACTATTACCGCCCAAGGTGTTCCAATGAGAGGGTGACAAGTGTCGCCCTCTTGTTGGTCCAAAATGTTTCGTCTCTCGGAAAAATCCGCAAAAATTAGAAATGACATAGCCGGAATTTTCCCTACGAAAGCTGTGAAAACGTTTCGTCGAAAAACGACTCTAACCGGGTGTTGTGCACAAAAGGGAAAACGTCCAAGCCTATTTAAAGTTCAAATTTTATACGTACGTCCTTACGTACATACTCTGGAAATACGGGGTATAACATTCTCCCCTCCTTAGAAACATTCGTCCCGAATGTTCCTTCTAAGTCTCAAAACAAACGTGCGCCAGTATAGTCTTCACTACTATACTTACGAGAACAAACCTGCCACACCTGGCCACAGAAACACCCACGCAAAATACTTACATCCAAGCCCACGAGGAAACCCCTCTAACATCACCAAAATGATACCACTTTTGTCACTTTGCCTGAGGCATTAACCTTCTCAGGCGACCCAACAATTGGTACCGGGCTGCATGCGATCACTGAAGCTGTCGTACATTCGAACTCTTACCACATTTCTGATACTGCCTCAGTATCCAAAACTCGGGGTTACTATCTCTAACGTGGTCATCATTAACTGGGAACACTCTGGATGGATCTTCGATACTTCCTGAACATAACAATACGAAAGACCGGACGTACTGCCTCCTAAGTCGGACGGCAAATGCTAACATATAGACAACCTGGCCTATTCTTCATATGAACTCAAAAGGCCCAAAGTAACTCGGGCTAAGTTTCCTCTGTTTTTCAAAAACTCGTCGCACCCTAACCGGGGTGGTACCTTCAAGAAGACCGACCGTCAACCTGAACTCTAAGCGTCGTCGCCGATTATCCGCACGATTCCTCTGAGCTGCCAGAACCTCTTGTAGACAAGTTTCCCCCTACCCACAGTCTGCTGGAACAAGCCTGAACAAACTATCTGAACCTTGCCAACATCGAACCAATCGACCGGCAACTTTACACTTCCGTCCCTACAAGGCTTCAAAAGGCGACATCCGAACACTGAAAAGGTAGCTAAAAACACTTCTCTCTACAGGAGACAACAATCCCCACAACTACCCCTGAAATCCAAACACTGGCCTGAGGGCGAATGCGATTCTGAGACTCACCTGAGTTCTTAACCTTGCCTGGTAAAACTTCCAGAAACAAAAACAGCCGTAACCTGGGCTCCACTGTCTGTCATAAGGTGAAGGTAGGCACCCCGTGCAGCCTTACAACCTTTCTGATAAATCAACACTGCCGAGTGAACGGTCCCGACCGAAGAACACGATGGGCTGCCCCCATCGGCCCGACCACTGGTCGAACGCATCCACGAACTCGTACGCTAGTTAACTAAACTTGGGCCTAACACCCTCGTGACCCTAACACAAAGCGGGACCACCACAAACTGACCCCACCACCAAACCTGCCGCGGGTTGACCCGCAACGTGGCCTCAACCCGACCCGGCAACGCGCACAATACTAGCTCCCCGATCCGGAACAATCTCACTAATCACGTTACGAAAAACCTAGCGGTCTTCTTAGCTCAACTACCCTCTTTCATCCCACACTACTCAGGGACTTATCCCACCACCATCGCTCACGTGCACAATGCACTCCCATAAGGGTCAAACATAACATACGTCTTTTACTCGAGATGGCCTTACCTCTAAGGTTTCTACGTACAAAACTCTAAGGCTCACACTTTCACTATCCCCCAATCTTTTCCGGTTACTAACCAAGATTCCTAACTAACACACTGCTATCAGAACATAGCACTTAAGGTATACTCACCTTATCACATAAACAAAACTCTAGAGGGTTAAAGATATGTCTGCATCTACTGCTTCATTCCCCTTAGTCGTTCTAATCAAACCTGCCCCGTAGGGCGCATAGCTGAGGGAGATGACAACTACCCACCGATCCTAAAGGCTAAGTCCTCCTACAAGGACACTCTTCGACACCAGACCCTGACGGTCATAGGTACAACAAGTACCAACTAAAAGACGACATTCCCCGGGATGACGTCATTACATCGTGGAACCGAAGCCCCGAGTTCTAACCAACTCCTCGATACCCGAACGTCACGAACCTGCGGAGGACCTTCTCAGACCGTGGACGTGCATAATCTAATCACGCGAGGTGACTCGCCTAAAGTTACCAAAGGACCTTCCGCTCGCCCTCTCGTTGTCCTTCGTTAACTCGTCGATCTCTACGTTTCTCGGCCTGCTGCGCATAAGCCCGTACACAGGCCATGCTCAAGCCTAACTGAAGGATTACTCTTGCACAACCTTCTCTTAGGTAGTCGTCAAGACTCGCGATACATCGGTATACTCTCTGGCAGCCAAATCCATAGCTAGTAACAGGGTCGCCTCTTTGCAATCTATATTCTCTGTTCCCGGTCGTGGAACTGAAGGTTCAAATATCATGGCCGCAGTAGGAACTGCCGCCGCCGTGCTAAACTTTACTGGGGCTAGTGACGTCGCAGAAATCCCCGAATGAAGCATTACCCTAGGTAATGATTGGGCCTATGCCCACGTAACCCTCTGAACTCTACTCGCAGCCTCCTCGCTTGCCCTCCCAGCCCGGTTGCTCACGCGGAGGCATAACGATAAGGGAAAGAAATACGTTAGAGGGTCCAACTTACAACACAGCTCTAAGGCACGATCTCAGAGTGAGAAGAATAGAAACCAATCCTAAATATCCTATAGCCTCCTGATTATTGGCGTGGTGCACAACACACCGATAATCAAGACTCTACTGGATACGGTCTGTAGACACTTTCCGAGGATTAACTGCTCTGATACCACTTTTGTCACGACTGCCCGGGCCCGTGATCGTGCCTTACCCCGCACCCTAGTGATACAACATCGAGTAATCACGAAAACTTGCCTTTCGCATATATATAAATAACAACTCTTACAAATGAACAGTTTAACTTTTTACAAACCCCGCCACAACAAGATTACATGCACTTCTAAGAAATGATATGACAACAATGGCGGGACAGGCCGCCATACCCTCGAATGTAAATACCTACAACGACAGTGGACTATACGAAGATAAGCCTCCGAGAAACGGAGCTTTCCCAAACGCCGAACTGTGACCCTAAGAGCGAGGATCAACGATCGGTGTACCTTTACCGCAGATGAACGCACTCCGGGCGAGGTCGACAACAGTACCAAGTATGTGGAAATCGAAAATAAATATCAGAAATGAAATCATAGTAGTCTATATAAAGCGAGAGACATGTATGATAACCAAACTACGCCACAATAAATAGCGATATGTCAAGTCGTGGACTCACGCCTCAAAGTTATCACAATAAAACCGTGACGGCAAGTACGAAGGCATAGCCGACTACTAAGACCCACAGTACCAAAAATACCACAAACTGTATCCCGAGGTCTTTCTAGACCGCACCACATGATCGAAGCTGGCCACTCGCCCGCAATATCAATGTGCGCGTCTATCCCTGGAACTCTCGCAGCTCCGCATAGGTCACACACGGACCCGCATGAGGTATTCCTCGAATCATGGTCCTAGACCGCCTGAGGTATACCCCGCATCGAGGGCAGCTTAACCCCCGGTATCCGCCTAGGCTCCCGCAACCCGCATAGTCTCAAAAGACCGCATAGTCTCAACAGACCGCATAGGGAATCCCCCGCATCAGGCTAAACACCCGGAATGATCAATCCTGGAGCTACCGCACTCCGCATAGTCACAAGGACCGCATAGGCCGTATAGACCCGCATCAAGGGTGGCAAGCCCTCGGTATAATAAGTCAAGGGGGTAGGTGATATAATAATAGTACAATGGACTTACCGTTTAGCAACGTAAGCACAGCAAGAATGACTCCCCTTACATAACAACCACAAGATACTAACACACGTAGCATCCTAACATGTTTACTTATCAAATCAACAAGAAAGTATTACAAGACTATCACAAACCAATACAATCAAGGTATTCACACAAGGTACTTTCTACTAACAAGTTTGGGTATCTATTCCCAAAGTACTTCACACATTAAATCTTTCAAAGATCCGCTTCTTTCCCATAAGTCACGCAATACCCGTAGTATAAAATAGAGTGACTGTCTTTTTTAAGTAAACCAAAACACTTACCTTTGTAAAATCAAGTAACAACATTATTTTCCAAACGTTCAAGTTTGCCTAATTTCAAATGTTCACGTTTCTTATTTTAGAAAAGTTTCGTCGTTCATAGTCTTATTCATTTAAGAATATAATTCTCTTTTAAACCATTTAAGAAACATAAGCCTTATGTGTGAGTAGGATATTCTTGTTTATAACAATCTCATTACAGCAGCCATGATCTAGGAAATATCATTTTGTCTCATCTTAGCTTCTATGCAGATGGAAGTTTCTACTGGTTTTATTAATACTTCATTAATCAAAACATTTCCCTTTATTAACGCTGCAGTGGTTTGTCGATACACATTCTGATTTCCGAAATCAGTAAAACATTATCCCTTTTAAAAATCAAGTACTCATTACTCACGAATGAGGTTTCACACAAAATTCATTGATTAAGTTAAGTCTCTTATCTTACAAGATCAAGTCTCTTAACTTCTAAAATAAATCATTCGTTTTATCTCTCTTAAGCCGTTATACCTAACTTCCCATAAAGCTAGTATAACTCTTAAGTTTTTAAAACCAAGTATTACTCTTCTTTTAAAAACAGTTCTTAATTCTCTTGAACTACTTCAAGATTATTATTATTCGGGCTTAAGTCAAAAGACATTGCCGTACAACTACGTTCAATTAACACACGTACGTCTACCGTACTACATAGTTATACACATATCATGCTAGAAGAGATAGGAAGAGGTTCACATACCTCGCGACGATTATCGACTATTAGCAAATCGCTCCACGGCTATAACCCGGCTAGCCTGGTCCACCTTCTCAAGTAGCACATGCTACTCGCAGAACATTCAACCTATACAGGTTATACAAGTCTATCAAAGTCTAGACTACTCGGTAGAATAAATCTAGATACAAGATCCTACGGAAAATTGGCAAGCCTTCCCTACCCACAACCACAAGTCTCTGTAATACGATCCTACGTAATTACAGTTCAGTTCTCTTCTTTAAATTCAGGCTTAAGTCCAAAGACATTGCCACAAGCTATGTTCAGTTATATATATAGTATACTTCAACTATATATTCCTACAACATGTAATATCCAATTACAATAGGGGGACAAGATAATTACCTCGATAAGCCCATAATTATCCAAGTATAAATGTCGATCCTGGGCAACGTTTAGCTCCAACTCCGAGCGCTCCAACCCGCTCTAAACCACCCTTAGAAGTTCTAACCAACTTCTACACAATACTCCAACGAACTATGGAGATTTTCCTAGGGTTTCGGTTTTGTGACTGACGGGAAGTATAATAGTATTTACTGGCTTTTCAGATAGGTATAACCTTAGAATACAACAAGGTATACGGCTAAGGTAATTTGGGCATTATAACAATACTTTGGAGAGTATTTCTACCAAGAGGGGGGGGGTATTATACGAAAACAACTAGGCTAGGGGGGGGTGTACCCCACGGCTAGCACCACTAGGAGGGGGGGTGTACCCCTCGGCCAAGGCCTCTAGGAGAGGGGGAGGCTCTCGGCCGAACTCCATACAAAGGGGAGGGGGAGGATTTAACACTTAGAAACATTTAGGAATGGATGAATAAGTCTTCAAATGGATGGGTATTTATAGGACAAGCTAAGGCCAACCAATGACCAAGATCATGCCAAGTGCATAGCAAGTGTAAGGCCAAGATCTTGCCAAGTGCACCCTAACCAACTAACACACAAAATATCCTACCAACCCTTGACCACAAAGCCACACTTTCGGCCACCACTATTACCGCCCAAGGTGTTCCAATGAGAGGGTGACAAGTGTCGCCCTCTTGTTGGTCCAAAATGTTTCGTCTCTCGGAAAAATCCGCAAAAATTAGAAATGACATAGCCGGAATTTTCCCTACGAAAGCTGTGAAAACGTTTCGTCGAAAAACGACTCTAACCGGGTGTTGTGCACAAAAGGGAAAACGTCCAAGCCTATTTAAAGTTCAAATTTTCTACGTACGTCCTTACGTACATACTCTGGAAATACGGGGTATAACAGAAGGATATGATACTGGTAAGGTCTTCGGTATTGTCATGCCATAGGTTACAGTTTTAGATAACCGTGGGAAAAGTATTGTGTTGGGGTGATTAAGAACGACGTTACGAAATGGTCGAGGAAGTGTCGTAAGGATAAAAATGCAGGTAGTACGCATGTATGAAACTGTACGATTACGGATCAAAATAGAAATACTTTTGCTAATAATAAGAATAAGGTAAGGTTATGACCAGAATGATAAAAGAGAATACAACTATGGTTATGTAAGTTACACGAGATATGATTACCCAAGACTAGTGTAAAGACAATTAGTGTTTATTGGGCAGTAAGAACACCTCGAGAAAATGTGGTAGCATCTGTACTGACGGGAAAGATAGTAAGAAAATACGGAGGGGTAAGGGACCCCAGGACAACTTGAAATAACTTATAAAGGAAAGACGAGTAGACACTCGAACGATAAGAAATCTTGACAAGTCATTGGAGTAGGTAATACCGTGAATTGAGGTTGAACACCTGACTATAAGCTCTACGAGCTGGGAGAGAATAATCGGGTTACTACTTGACGAGATCAAGGAAATCTCCCCCCTAAATTGTGATTGACAGGAAGTCTTAGCCATGAGGCAAGCAAAGGAATCAAATATAAGTTGGTGACCAAGTTGGTTGCAACAGAGAAAGGGAAACAAGAACCATAATTGTGATTAAGGATGCCGAATACTTCGCAAGTATGAGGAAGACCTCCAGTTATTGGAAGATAAGTTGACCACGACTACAGTTCTAACCCCTCCTGAGAGACTAGATGGTTAGGTTACTATCGCGACACTTAGGGTGTTGGGCTAGGTTGTGTGCTGACGCAACACGATAAGGTTAGAGCCTATGATTCCCGACGGTTACGAGAGCATGAAAGAAATTACGCTACTCACGATTTAGAGTTGGCGGCAGCTAATCGTATCTTGAAGATTTGGAGGCATGACTTGTATAGACTTCATGTGGATATTTGTGCAGACCACAAGAGCCTCCGGTATATCTTCAGACAGAGGTAGTTGAATTTACGACAGAGACGGTGGTTAGAGTTACTCAAGGATTGTGATATTGATATCCTATACCATCCGGGGAAAGCCAAGACAGTTACAGATGCTCTTAGTCGGGGATCTATGGGTAGTCTGTCAGATGGGCAGCCAGATAGACAGGACGTGGTCTGAGAGATTCATCAGCTACCGAGCCGAGGGGTTCGATTATTTGTTTCCAAGGTTAATGAATCTTAGATCCGAGAGGTTGCCGAGTCTTCTGTCGTTGAGGAGGTAAAAAGGCGACAGTATGAGGATCCAGTTATGATACGGTATCGAGATACGACTCTCCGAGAAGAGAAGAGCCTGTTTGAGTAGCACCGGATGGGGTGCTGTGATATGAGGATAGATTGTGTGTACCCGGTGCTGCAGGACTTGTCAGCAGGTTTTAGGGGAGGCACGCAGTGCTTATTGCTCTAATTGTTCGGGGTCGACTAAGTTGTGTCATGACCTCAGACGTATGTATTGGTAAGATGGCCTGAAGATGGACGTAGCAGAGTTGTTGCTTAATGTCTGAATTGGAAGCAGGTCAAGTTTGAACACCAGGAGCCCAGTGGGCTATTACAGGCAATTTAGATCCCGACTTAGATATGGGAGGTGATTAATATGGATTTTGTTACAGGGCGGCATCGTACTCAGGGGAAGTGCGACTCCCTGGGGGTCATAGTAACAGGCTGACGAAACCAGCCGTGTTCTTCCGATTAGGACCACTTACTCGACTGAGGATTATGCTAGCGTATAGAAGGGAGATTGTGAGACTGCACGGGGTTCCTACATTTATGATGTCAGACAGATGAGCTCAGTTTACGGCTGACTTCTGGAGGTTTTACAGAAGGTATTAGGGACACATGTGAGTCTCAGTGTGGCATTCCACCCTCAGACCAACGGACATGCAGAGCATACTATCCAGGCACTTGGGGATAGGTGGCGGGCCTGTGTTTTTTATTTCAGGGGTAGCCGGGAGGATCATTTCCCTCTTGTTGGGTTTGCTTATAACAACAACTATTATTCTTGCATTCAGATGACGCCATATGGGGTTTTTTATGGGCGGAAGTGTAGGTCGTCGATTGGTTGGTTCGACGTGGGCGAGGTACAGTTAGTTGGACCAGACTTGATTCAGCAGGCTGCGGATAAGGTGAAGCTTATCCAGAAAAGATTATTAGTAAGCTCAGAGTCGATATAAGCTTTATGTAGTTAACCAACGTCGACACTTGGAGTTCATGTTGACGTTCTGGTATAAGTATGGTTACGTGGCCACATGTGGCATTATTGGTATGTAGGGGTTGTAAGGAGACTATGTCGCTATCTTTAAGTTTGACTCCCAAAAGAACATTCGGGGACGAATGTTTCTAAGGGGGGAAGAATGTTACACCCCGGAATTCCAGGATATGTTATAAGAACGTACGTAAGAACTAAAAAATGTTAAGATTGGAGACGAGTAAAGATTTATCGGAATTTTGGAATTTGTCGGAAAACGAAATATTACGACGAATGGGAGGGCGACACGTGTCACCCTCCTTAGTGGTCTTGGACGAAATTGACATGGTTAGAATAGTGATTTGACCATAATTTAAATGACCAAGTCTTGCTAAGACAAAGAGCTTGACATTGTTGACTTGTCAAAGGGCCACTTGGGCTTGATCCTAGTGAAATGCATCCAAGCCATCCATATGTTCTAATCTTGACCCTCCATTGTGTTATATATGTGTACTAGTAGCAAGATAAAGGCTCTACACTTAGAAAAAATTTCAAGAAATTGAAGAACACCTTGAGGAGGCTCTCGGGTTTGAAGGTTCTTCAAGACAAGAATTTTCAATTTTTGTCCAATAAGCTTCACACTTTAAACCAAGGTTCCTAAGAGTATTTCAAGGGTATCTCAATAGAAAGATCCCGGAAAAGTGGCGTTTTCATATTAGTCGCAAGGCGGAAAGTTAAGGAGTTCTTCAACTTTGAAGTTGGAACTTGAAGATGAGTTCTTCATAAGCTTCTAAGGGTTGCTTGGAGTGGATTGGAACGTCGAAATGAGGAGCTAAAGTTGCTAAGGATCGACTTGTAATCTTGGATCATATTTGGGCTAAATGAGGTAATAATCTTCGTCTTACTTTTGTAATTGAAGATTCCATGTTATGATAAGTTAGAAATGATCATGTGATATGTGTTATGAAGATTGATAAGTGTTATGGGAGTTTAGAAGCTCAAAACCGAAAATGACAAGTTGAGTCATTTGAAATTGAATTACATATTGGTCGATAATTAGAATCGTCACATATTACCTACTTGAAGATTGTAGTAGTTATAATCAATTGCGGCTTGATAACATGTTATATTAAACAACTTGAATTGAAAAGGAAATTGGAAAGGTTGTTATGTTGTTACACCTTTGGCCGAATTGACATTGTATTTTTGGACTAGTTTGATATAATTGTGGGGCGGAATTTTACACGTCTTGTAGGCGTGTAATCCCCTATTGTTAACTGCATTGTTGAGCCTTAAATGTGGCGTGTTTGGTTATTGAATTCGGGCCTTGAAAAAGGTGGAAAAGTATGTAGAAACAAAGGAAGTGCTGTCCGATTTTCCGTAGAATTTAGTGACTTTGAACTTAGGGTATTCTACGTTGAAGCTAGAAGTTAATACACGTATTATGGTCATTATAGGTTGACATACTACGTACGGCAAATTGTACTTAGCAAGTGGATTGAACCGAAGAGGTATGTGGAACTTTCCTATCTCTTGAGCATGAATAGTTGTAAATATATAGTACAGTAGACGTACGAGGTTTTGACGAATTTAGTTCATTTGATATCCTTGGCTTAATTTTTAAGAATGTCCAAGTTGGTTGAGTTAGGGAATTAACTCACTTGTTTAAAATATTAAAGATATCTTAGTTCTAAAAGTTAAGAGACTTAAAGTAATTTTGAAAGTATATGATACTTGTTTTGTTTGGAAAGTTTAAGTCTCTCGGTTATAAAGAAGAATGTAAGTTTCTAAAGTATAAAGCTAGTATAACGGCTTTATGGGAAGTTGGTTATAATAGCTTTATGTAAAGTTAAAAATAGTGGTTTACTCTAAGTAATGTAAGTATGATAAATGACTTGAATTAATGAAAGACAAATTGATTTTAAGGCATCAATTGTCTAAGGTTTTAAAAGAAAAGAAGTCACTTGATTTAGAAGCCTATTATATTTCTAAAAGGTATTGTGACTTGTCTTGAAAAGTAGTTATGACTTGATACTACGGTTATTAGTATCTTGGAAGTTTTATGTGAAAAAGAGTCATTTTAAAAGAATAGAAGTACGTAGTACGTTGGGTTAAATTCTCGGATTTTTTATAAAGACATGTTAGTGCCTTAAGTAAACTAAAATGAGAGTGTATATGCACAAGACTAATAAGAAGTTAGGGGATTTCTTAACTTTTTATATTATGTATGATAAGCCGGTAGTGCTTAGGTTATGTATGATAAGCCGGTAGTGCTTATGTTATGTATGATAGCCGGTTTATGCTAGTAATATATTATTCATTACGGGGTCATTCCCCGGGTTTGTGGCATTTGCATATTCTGTGGATTTGCTACCCATGATGCGAGGAATACCTCATGCGGGTCCGTAAGGGCTTATGCGGGTGAAATAGTCCCATGCGGGGCGGACCAGTCCTATGCGAGGAATACCTCATGCGGGTCTACACGACCTATGCGGGCGGATACAGCCTATGCGAGGAATACCTCATGCGGGTCCACACGACCCTTGCGGGTGAAATAGTCCCAGGAGTAGGATTGCTTAATGATACTGCGGGCGGGTGGTCCTGCTTTGATCATGAGCCTCCTATTTTTATGCAGTAAAGTATACTCTTGTTTACTCTCATTGTTAGTAAGGCACAGTGTACTGTTATTGAGTTATCATACATGTCTCCAGCTTTATTTTAGACTTATGATTTCACTACGATTTTCGGGCCACGTATTTGGTACATGTTGTACTGACCTCCTTCGGGGGGCTGCGTTCATGCCGCATGTAGAGTATACAGGTTGCTGATCCTCACTCTTAGGATCACTGTTCAGCTGTTGAGAAACTCCATTACTCCGGAGGCTTATCCTTAGTACAGATCCCTGGTATGGTCGGTTGTTGTTGTTATACCCCGTATTTCCAGAGTATGTACGTGAGGGAGTACGTACAAAAGTTTAAGCCTTAGTTAGGCATTAAGGACGAAAATATTAGTGCACAACACACGAAAAGAATCATTTTCCGACGAAACGTTTTCCAAAACTTGCGAAGGGAAAATTACGGCTATGTCATTTATTATTTTTGCGGATTTTTCCGAGAGATGAAATATTTTGGACCAACGAGAGGGTGACACTTGTCACCCTTAATGGACGGCAACATGGGCAAAGGTTGGACGATTTTGTGGCTTTGCATTAGTCAAGGTTAGGTAGGATATTTGTGTGTAGTAGATGGATAAGGGCACATGGGTGAATCCCCACCCTCCACTTGCCCCCCACTTGGCTTCATCTTGGCCCTTGAAAGCCCTATAAATACCCCCCTAACTTGAAGGTTTTCTTCATCCACAAATCATTTCTCCAAGTCTCAAAAATCCCTCCCCTCTCCTTATATTTCTCGTCCAAAGCCCTCTTCCCCCCCCCCCCCCTCTAAAAGAGCCTAGCCGAAACACCCTTCTCCCTCCCCCTTTTCCTAGTAAGTCTCGGCAAAGCCATCCCCCCCTTGGTAGGAAATACTCTCCAAGTATTGTTACTATCCCCAAAAATACCTTAGCCAATCCCTTATAGTATTTCCAAAGTTATCTCTATACGTAGAGTCCGGAAATACTACCTTGTATTCCTATAGTCACTAAACGAAACCCTAAGGGAAACTTCATAGTAGGTTGAAGTAGAAAGTAGAAGTTGTGTAGAAACTTCTAAGGGTTTCTTGGAGCGGATTGGAGCGTACAGATTAGGAGCTAAACCTCGCTCAGGATCGACTTATATCTTGGATAATATTGGGCTTATCGAGGTAAATAATCTTATCCTTCTATTGTAATTGGAGAATACATACTGTAGAAGTATTGAAACAAGTATAAAACACTTAGAAGGATATTAAAGAAGAGAAGTGAACTGTAATTACATAGAAGGGTATTACAAAAGAGAATTGAACTATAATCACATCAGAAGATTTAAAGAAGATTGAATCAGATTTTACATAGATTGTATTTACTGAGACTTGTATAGCTTACCGGATAGGGAAGTGCTGCCCGATTTTCCGTAGAATTAAGAACCCTCTGCTTAGAACTTTCTACAGAGTAGTCTAGACGTTGATAGACGTATTTGACTATTATAGGTTGATACTATGCGCACGACATATTCTACTTGGCAGGTGGATTTCGCCGAGAAGGTATGTGATTCTTCCTATACTCTTGAGCATGATATTTTAAAATATATATATAGTGCGGTAGACGTACGTGTGTTAACTGAACGTAGTTTTACTGCAATGTCTTTTGACTTAAGCCTGAATAAAAAGAATCTTGAAGTCTTTCAAAAGAATTATAAATCATTTTTGAAAGAAGAAGAATATTTTTTAAAACAAAAAGCTTAAGAGTTATACCAGCTTTATGGGAAGTTAGGTATAACGACTTAAGGAAGATAAAAGGAACAGTTTACTTGTGTGTTTATAAAAGACTTGTATTGATTTCTGGAAAGTACAATAAGATGGTTTGTTGAGTAGACATATTGTGATGCTATGTGTGTTAGTATCTTGTAACGTTTGTGTAAAGAGGTTATTCTTATTTGTGCTTATGTTGTTTAACGATAAGCCGTTATGCTAGTATTACATACCTCACCTCTTGACATGATACCGGGGGTTAAGCTGCCCTCCGATGCGGGGTATACCTCAGGCAGTCTGTGTGACTATGATGCGAGGATACCTACGCGGTCGAGGGACCTATGCGGAGCTACGAGAGTTCCAGGTTAGTGTGCGGGGTTATACCTCATGCGGTCTATATGGCCATGCGGACTACGAGTCCAGGACGATGCCGAGGAGTAGCTACCCTCGATGCGGGGAGTACCTCATGCGGGCCTATGTGAGTGGCCTATGCGGACTGCGGGAGTCCAGGATTAGGCATGCATGATGATACTATGGGCGATTGGCCTTGCTTCGATCATTCGCAGCCTAGGAAAGACCTGTTACAGTTTACCTGTTATTACTCTTGTTTGTGATGTGGCACTATGTGCGGTTACATTGTTTGTTTCGTACATATTTGTAAAATTGGTTTTAAAATGATATGATTTCATTTAAGTACTTTACAGTTTCACATACTTGGTACCTGTTATCGACCTCCTTGGGGCCGCGTTCATGTCGCAGTAAAGGGAAGGTGCAGCAGATCCTCAGTCTTAGGATCTTTTCTTTGGTGTCAGGAGCTCCATCTTCTCCTGAGGCTCGACTTTTGGGTATGATCTCCCTGTTGTTGTAGATAGTTGTGTACATTCAGGGTATGGCGGGGCCCTGTCCCGCCATAGTTGTTACTTCCTTAGAGGTCTGTAGTCCTATTGTACAGTTGGGATGTAACTGCCAGATTTTGGTTTATATATATTAAGCTAAAGGCGACTTTTCTCATATAAATTGTGTCTCAATTTACATTGTTTCATGTCTTGTTATTATATTCTGTTGGTTTTCTCTGATGTATGACTACTTGGGTGCCCGGGTAAGGCACCAGTCACGGGCCCCGGAACGGGTCGTGACAAAAGTGGTATCAGAGCAGTTAATCCTCGGAAAGTGTCTACAGACCGTATCTAGTAGAGTCTTGATTATCGGTGTGTTGTCCACCACACCAATAATCAGGAGGCTATAGGATATTTAGGATTGGTTTCCATTCTTTTCACTCTGAGATCGTGCCTTAGAGTTGTGTTATAAGTTGGACCCCTCTAACGTATTCCTTTTAATATGATTATGCCTCCACGTAAGGCAACCCGCCCGTATGGCAAGGCAAGCGGCGGAGGCGCTAGTAGGACACCGAGAGTCACGAGGGCTCGAGCCCGCCTATACCCGAGACGGCGAAGTTCCATGACGCCGCCGCCAGCGAGACCACGCATTCGCACTCTCGCCCCACACCGGCGCAGGAGTTAGGGTACGAGAGACGATTCGCCATCGCCGTGATCGTGGCGAACATGAGATAGGCCGGATGCAGCAGTTCAGCCCAAAGAAGACTGTGGTTCACCCGAGATCGGATTTGAGGCTACGTGATTTTCTCGAGTGTAGCCCGCCGAGTTCTACGGTCGAGGCACGAGGATGATCCGCAGGAGTTCATCCGTCGATTCTGAAGGATCATGCGAGTGATCAAGACTTCAGAGACCGAGTCCGTGATCTTCGACTCACATAGGCTGCGTGATACCGCAGTCGATTGGTTTGATTCATGGGAGTTATCTCGGGGAGAGCACGCGTCCCCCGCTACTTGGGATGAGTTCTCGGAGGCCTTTCTCACTCATTTCTTGCCTCCACAGATGAGGAGGGCACGGGCCGACAAATTTTTGTTCTTTGAGAGGCAGAGGACGCCTGATTAGAGTACAATGTTGAGTTTGATTCGTTGGCTCGATATGTCCCTGCGTTGGTAGCAGATATGGAGGACAGGGTGCATCGCTACGTCACCGGGCTAGATGATTATATGGCCGAGTCTTGTGCGGGTGTGGCTCTTCAGCCAGGCATGGACATTACCCGCACGCAGCTCATGCACTTGGATGCGAGCGTAGGCCGACGGCGTTGTGACAGCGAGAAGACCAGACGCAGTGGTCTTTTGGTAGCTATCGTGGTGGACGGCCCAGCAGTCTAGATTTGCACCACAGCCAGCTCAGAGCACTCCTACACCGTCCTCAGGACAGCCAGGATATTCGGCGCACGGGCCCCGGACTTCGGGACGTCGAGTAGCGAGGTCTTGGCCGTCCGATCGGGACCACCGCCCCCTCAGTGTGGCCGATGCGATAGATCCCATTACGGGACTTGTGGTACTGCTCCGAGAGTTTGTTACAGTTGCGGCCAGTCGGGTCACTTTGCGAGAGCCTGTCCGACCAAGGGCAGTGCGGATGGTAGGGGTCACCTCTGGTCCTTCGGCTTCTTCATCCCTACTGATTACTCGCCCGAGGCGTGTGGCACTCATGGCCAGCCAGGTCGCGGCAGGTCGTGGCGCGGTCGATTCTAGCGGTCCTCGAATCGCATATATGCCTTGTCGGTAGGCAGACTGTGAGGCCTCGCGATGTCGCTGCAGTACTTTATCAGTTTCTGGATGTGATGTGTATGCCTTGATAGATCCGGGTTCTACTCTGTCCTATATATTTCCCCTTATTGCTAGTAGGATAGGGATAGAGCCTGAGTCCATAGACCCTTTCGAGGTAGCTACGCCAGTGGGTGATTCGGTGGTAGCTCGGCGGGTATATAGGGCTTGTCCAGTGACCATATGCAGTCGTCAGACCCTAGCCGACTTGATAGAGTTGGATATGACTGATTTCGATGTGATCATGGGTATGGATTGGCTAGCGTCTCGCTACGCCAATGTAGACTGCAGGGAGAGAGTGGTACGGTTCCAGTTTCCTGAGGAGCCGGTTGTTGAGTGGGAGGGAAACACTGTATCGCCGAGGGGTAGGTTTATTTCCTACCTCAAGGCTAGGAAGATGGTGCAGAAGGGGTATATCTACCATCTCATTCGGGTGTTTGATATCGAGGTGCGGTACCAGATTTTGATCGATTCGTAGTCGAGAGTTCCCAGATGTGTTTCCAGATGACCTCCCGGGTATCCCTCCTGAGAGGGAGATAGAGTTTTGTATCGATGTGCTGCCAGACACTCGGCCTATTTCCATTCAGCCATACAGAATGACACCTTCCGAGTTGAGAGAGTTGAAGGACCAGCTGAGAGATTTGCTGGAGAAGGGCTTCATCAGGCCTAGTGTTTCTCCCTAAGGAGCGCCGGTATTGTTCGTGAAGAAGAAGGACGGGACGCTGCGCATGTTTGTTGATTACAGGCAGCTGAACAAGGTGACCATTAAAAACAGATACCCCCTTCCCAGGATTGATGATTTGTTCGACCAGTAGCAGGGCGCGAGATGTTTCTCCAAGATTGATCTGCGATCGGGCTATCATCAGGTACGAGTCAGAGAGGCGGATGTCCCTAGGACTGCATTCGGACGTGACGGGCATTATGAGTTCAGGGTCATGTCTTTCGGGTTGACCAATGCTCCGGCGGTATTCATGGATTTGATGAACCGAGTGTTCAAGCCATTTTTGGACACGTTTGTGATAGTGTTCATTGATGACATCTTGGTTTATTCTCGCTCAGAGCAGGAGCATGCGGATCATTTGAGGACTGTGTTGAGAGTTCTCCAGGACCAGCAGTTATACGCCAAGTTTTCCAAATGTGAGTTTTGGTTGGCTTCGGTGGATTTTCTTGGGCATATTGTCGGGGCTGATGGCATTCGGGTGGATACGGCCAAGATCGAGGCAGTCAGGACTTGGCCTAGACCTACTACTCCGACAGAGGTGCGCAGCTTTCTGGGCCTCGCAGGTTATTATCGGCGGTTCGTGGAGAAGTTTGCTTCTATCTCTGCACCATTGACTAGGCTGACTCGGAAGGCAGCTAAGTTTGATGGTGATGCTTGTGAGCGGGGTTTCCGATCGGCGAGAGGCTGACGACCACCCCCGTTCTTACTCTTCCAGAGGGTCCAGACGGTTATGTAGTGTATTGTGATGCGTCAGGCGTCGGGCTGGGATGTGTGTTGATGCAGCTGGGTAAGGTTATAGCGTACGCATCCCAACAGTTTAAGAAGCATAAGAGGAACTACCCCACCCATGATTTGGAGTTGGCAGCGGTGGTTCACGCCTTGAAGATCTGGAGGCACTATTTGTATGGGGTTCATGTGGATATTTATACAGACCACAAGAGCCTCCAGTATATCTTCAGCCAGAGGGAGCTGAACTTACGACAGAGACGCTGGTTAGAATTACTCAAGGATTACGATGTCGACATCCTGTACCACCCGGGGAAGACCAATGTTGTGGCAGATGCTCTTAGTCGTAGGTCGATGGGGAGTCTATCAGATGTGCAGCCAGAGAAGAGGGGCATGGTCCGCGAGTTACATCAGCTAGAGAGCCTTGGAGTTCGATTGATTGGGTTTGATAGCAGTGGGGTTCGAGTTCGAGAGGTTGCCGAGTCTTTCATCGTCGAGGAGGTGAAGAGGCAACAGTTTGAGGATCCGGTTTTGATTCAGTATCGTGATACGGCTCTTCGTGAGGGGAAGGGTCCTTTTGAGGTAGCACCTGATGGGGTGCTAAGGTTTGAGGGCAGGTTGTGCGTTCGGATATTTGGGACTTGGCGGAGTTCTAGGGGAAGCACACAACGCACGTTACTCTATCCATCCGGGGTCGACCAAGATGTACCACGACCTTAGATCTTTATATTGGTGGGATGGCTTGAAGAGGGACGTTGCAGAGTTTGTAGCTCAGTGCCCGTGTTGTCAGCAGGTGAAGATAGAGCACCAGAGGCCTGGTGGATTATTGCAGACGATAGAGATCCCGACCTGGAAGTGGGAGGTGATCAATATGGAATTTATCACAGGATTACCTCGCACTCCGAGGAAGCACGATTCTATGTGGGTTATCGTCGACAGGCTGACGAAATCAGCCCACTTTCTTCCAATCAGGACGACCTTTTCGGCCGAGGATTATGCCAGACTTTACATCCGAGAGATCGTGAGACTGCATGGAGTCCCTATTTCGATCATATCGCATGCAGGAGCCGGTTTACGGCTAACTTCGGAGGTCCTTCCGAAAGGGTTTAGGGACGCAGAGTGAGCACAATCGCTTTCCATCCTCGAGCACGGACAGGCAGAGCGCACTATCCGCACTCGAGGATATCTGCGAGCTTTGTGTTATTGACTTGATGGTAGCTGGGAGGATCATTTGCCTCTAGTTGAGTTTGCATATAATAATAGCTACCACTCCAGTATTCAGATGGCGCCTTATGAGGCCTTGTATGGGAGGAAGTGCAGATCACCGATAGGCTGGTTTGATGTAGGCGAGGTGCAGTTAGTGGGACCGCACTGACATAAGCGATGGATAAGGTGAAGCTTATCCAGAGGCGATTCCGGCATTCGAGTCGGCGAAGTCATATGCAGATCATCGTCGTCGGCATCTGGAGTTCGAGGTTGATGATTGGGTTTTCCTGAAGGTGTCACCCATGAAGGGTGTGATGAGATTCGGGAAGAAAGGGAAACTCAGCCCAAGGTGCATTGGGCCATATCAGATTGTCCGCAGGGTAGACATGGTTGCCTATGAGTTGGATCTGCCGTCCGATCTGGAGGCAGTGCATCCGGTTTTTCACGTTTCTATGCTGAGGAGATGTATCGGGGATCCATCTAGGGTGCACCCGATTGACGATGTCCAGGTGACCGAGGGGTTATCGTATGAGGAGATTCCCATAGCGATAATCGATCGTCAGGTTAGGCGTCTGCGGACCAAGGACGTGGCTTCCGTCAAAGTCTTGTGGCGGAACGAGCTCAGGGAGGAGATGACGTGGGAAGCTGAGGAAGACATGAGGCAGAAGTATCCTCACCTATTCCCCACACCTCCAGGTAACTCACTTTCCTACTTGTAAATTTCTTTCATTGCATAATTGCTTAAGTGCTGTATTGTGGCCATGTGTGGCATTTGCAAACTGTTTAAGTTGTGAGGGACTTTATCGTTATCTGTCTTGGGAAGGAACATTCGGGACGAATGTTTCTAAGGAGGGGAGAATGTTATACCCCGTATTTCCAGAGTATGTACGTGAGGGAGTACGTACAAAAGTTTAAGCCTTAGTTAGGCATTAAGGACGAAAATATTAGTGCACAACACACGAAAAGAATCATTTTCCGACGAAACGTTTTCCAAAACTTGCGAAGGGAAAATTACGGCTATGTCATTTATTATTTTTGCGGATTTTTCCGAGAGATGAAATATTTTGGACCAACGAGAGGGTGACACTTGTCACCCTCAATGGACGGCAACATGGGCAAAGGTTGGACGATTTTGTGGATTTTCATTAGTCAAGGTTAGGTAGGATATTTGTGTGTAGTAGATGGATAAGGGCACATGGGTGAATCCCCACCCTCCACTTGCCCCCACTTGGCTTCATCTTGGCCCTTGAAAGCCCTATAAATACCCCCCTAACTTGAAGGTTTTCTTCATCCACAAATCATTTCTCCAAGTCTCAAAAATCCCTCCCCTCTCCTTATAGTTCTCGTCCAAAGCCCTCTTCCCCCCCCCCCCCCCCTCTAAAAGAGCCTAGCCGAAACACCCCTCTCCCTCTCCCTTTTCCTAGTAAGTCTCGGCAAAGCCCTCCCCCCCTTGGTAGGAAATACTCTCCAAGTATTTTTACTATCCCCAAAAATACCTTAGCCAATCCCTTATAGTATTTCCAAAGTTATCTCTATACGTAGAGTCCGGAAATACTACCTTGTATTCCTATAGTCACTAAACGAAACCCTAAGGGAAACTTCATAGTAGGTTGAAGTAGAAAGTAGAAGTTGTGTAGAAACTTCTATGGGTTTCTTGAAGCGGATTGGAGCGTACAGATTAGGAGCTAAACCTCGCTCAGGATCGACTTATATCTTGGATAATATTGGGCTTATCGAGGTAAATAATCTTATCCTTCTATTGTAATTGGAGAATACATACTGTAGAAGTATTGAAACAAGTATAAAACACTTAGAAGGACATTAATGAAGAGAAGTGAACTGTAATTACATAGAAGGGTATTACAAAAGAGAATTGAACTATAATCACATCAGAAGATTTAAAGAAGATTGAACTGTACTTACATAGGACAGTATTTACAGTAGACTTGTATAGCTTACCGGGTAGGGAAGTGCTGCCCGATTTTCCGTAGAATTAAGAACCCTCTGCTTAGAACTTTCTACAGAGTAGTCTAGACGTTGATAGACGTATTTGACTATTATAGGTTGATACTCTGCGCGCGACATATTCGACTTGGCAGGTGGATTTCACCGAGAAGGTATGTGATTCTTCCTATACTCTTGAGCATGATATTTTAAAATATATATATAGTACGGTAGACGTACGTGTG
Source organism: Przewalskia tangutica (assembly GCA_029844215.1). Lineage (NCBI taxonomy): Eukaryota > Viridiplantae > Streptophyta > Magnoliopsida > Solanales > Solanaceae > Przewalskia > Przewalskia tangutica. The sequence goes on along the minus strand of CM056728.1, from coordinate 52,571,641 downwards.
TTAACTGAACGTAGGTTTACTGCAATGTCTTTTGACTTAAGCCTGAATAAAAAGAATCTTGAAGTCTTTCAAAAGAATTATAAATCATTTTTGAAAGAAGAAGAATATTTTTTAAAACAAAAAGCTTAAGAGTTATACCAGCTTTATGGGAAGTTAGGTATAACGACTTAAGGAAGATAAAAGGAATAGTTTACTTGTGTGTTTATAAAAGACTTGTATTGATTTCTGGAAAGTACAGTAAGATGGTTTGTTGAGTAGACATATTGTGATGCTATGTGTGTTAGTATCTTGTAACGTTTGTGTAAAGAGGTTATTCTTATTTGTGCTTATGTTGTTTAACGATAAGCCGTTATGCTAGTATTACATCACTCACCTCTTGACATGATACCGGGGGTTAAGCTGCCCTCCGATGCGGGGTATACCTCAGGCAGTCTGTGTGACTATGATGCGAGGATACCTCATGCGGGTCCAGGGGACCTATGCGGAGCTACGAGAGTTCCAGGTTAGTGTGCGGGGTTATACCTCATACGGTCTATGTGGCCATGCGGACTACGAGTCCAGGACGATGCCGAGGAGTAGCTACCCTCGATGCGGGGAATACCTCATGCGGGCCTATGTGAGTGGCCTATGCGGACTGCGGGAGTCCAGGATTAGGCATGCATGATGATACTATGGGCGATTGGCCTTGCTTCGATCATTCGCAGCCTAGGAAAGACCTATTACAATTTACCTGTTATTACTCTTGTTTGTGATGTGGCACTATGTGCGGTTACATTGGTTGTTTCGTACATATTTGTAAAATTGGTTTTAAAATGATATGATTTCATTTAAGTACTTTACAGTTTCACATACTTGGTACCTGTTATCGACCTCGCGGGGCTGCGTTCATGCCGCAGGTAAAGGGAAGCAGGTAGCAGATCCTCAGTCTTAGGATCTTTTCTTTGGTGTCAGGAGCTCCATCTTCTCCGGAGGCTCGACTTTTGGTTATGATATCCCTGTTGTTGTAGATAGTTGTGTACATTCAGGGTATGGCGGGGCCCTGTCCTGCCATAGTTGTTACTTCCTTAAAGGTCTGTAGTCCTATTGTACAGTTGGGATGTAACTGCCAGATTTTGGTTTATATATATTATGCCGAAAGGCGACTTTTCTCATATAAATTGTGTCTCAATTTACATTGTTTCATGTCTTATTTTTATATTCCGCTGGTTTTCTCTGATGTATGACTACTTGGGTGCTCGGGTAAGGCACCAGTCACGGGCCCCGGAACGGGTCGTGACAGTTGTACATTCAGGGGTATGGCGGGGCCCTGTCCCGCCAAAGTTGTTATTCTTAGAGGTCTGTAGTCACATTTTTTGATTGAGTTTGTAAGAACAGAGATGTACTGTTTTAATTTTGTATTATGTATATGTTACGGAAGGTAGCCTTATCGGCTAGCTTGTTGATGTCTACTGTCTAAGTATGATTTTTATTTTATGAGTTGTGTATGTTCCGCTGCTATTCTCTGATGTATACGAAAGGGTGCCCGTAGAGGCACCGCCATGCCCTTGGTCGGATCGTGACAAATATGGATTTTGTTATAGGGTTGCATCGTATTCAGAGGTAGTGCGACTCCTTGAGGGTTACAGTAGGCAGGCCGACGAGGTCATCCCATTGTTTTTTTCTTCTTCCGGTCAGGACTATTTGCTCGACTGAGGATTATGCGAGATAATATATCAGGAAGATTGTGAGACTGCACGGGGTTGCTACATTTATTTACGACAAATAGATGAGCCCAGTTTACGGCTAACTTCTGGAGGTTTTTCCAGAAGGGGTTAGGGATACAGGTGAGTCTCAGTGTTGCATTTCACCCTCAGACCGACGGACAGGCAGGGCATGTTATCCAGACACTTAAGGATAGGTTGCGGGCCTGTGTTATTGATTTCAGGGGTAGCTGGGAGGATCATTTTCCTCTTGTTGAGTTTACGTATTATAACAGCTACCATTCCAGTATTCGGATAGCGCCTTATGAGGCCTTGTATGGGCGGAAGTGAAGTTCGTCGATCAGATGGTTCGATGTTGGCGAGGTTCAGTTAGTTGGCCCAAACTTGATTTAGTAGGCCATAGATAAGGTGAAGCTTATCCAGGAGAGGTTATTAGCAGCTCAGAGTTGACAGAAGTCTTATGCAGATAATCGACGTTGGCACTTGAAGTTTCAGGTTGACGATTGGGTCTTCTTAAAGGTATCACCCATGAAGGGTGTGATGAGGTTCGGGAAGAAGGGGAAACTTAGCCCAAGGTACATTGGGCCCTATCAGATCATTCATAGAGTAGGCCAGGTTGCCTATGAGTTAGCACTGTCGTCCGACTTGGAGGCAGTACACCCGGTCTTCCATGTTCTATGTTACGAAAGAGTATCAGAGATCCATCCAGAGTTTTCCCAGTTAGGGATGTCCAGGTGACAAATGGGTTATCATATGAGGAGAGTCCTATAGCGATACTTGATCGTCAGGTCAGGCGACTACAGACTGTGGACGTGGCTTCCGTCAGAGTCTTGTGGCGGAATAATATTAGTAAGGAGATGGCTAGGGAGGCAGATGATGACATGATCCAGAAGTATCCTCACTTATTTCCCTATACCTCCAGGTAATCCATTCTCCCTACTTGTCGATTTGATTGACGTTGTTGCATAAGTATTATATTGTGGCCATATGTGGCATATTTGATTTGTGTTGGTTATAGTCAAAGGGGACTATGCCGATATCGGTTTAGATGGAACTTTGTAAGAACATTCGAGACGAATGTTTCTAAGGGGGAGGGGGGGGGGGAGAATGTTACACCCCGTAATTCCCGGACGAGTATATAAGAATGTACGTAAGGAAACAAGACTTAAAAATTTGAACGAAGGGAAGATTTGTTGAATCTTAAGGAAAAATTCTTCCGAACCTCGGGAAGGAAAAATGGTTGTTAATGAGAATTGGGTTCTCAGATTCGTTATGTGAGACTTATGAAATTTATCGGAATTATGGAATTTTATTTTCGGATTTAGTCACGTGGGGCCCACTCGGGAAATTTTACATTTTTGTGGGGCCCACGAGGTTTTCGATATTTTGACCAATTATGGAAATTTCGGAAACGAAATATTTTAGACCAATGGGAGGGCGAAACGTGTCACCCTCCACATGGACATGTTGGTCGAAAATATTCAAGTCAAGCAAGACAAGTGGAGATATAATTGACCACATCTTGACCACACATTTGTGAAGATCCTAGCCCTTGATTTTGTTTTATATTACTACACTAGTAGCAAGACAAACTCACACACTTAGAAAAATTTCACAATTATTCTTGCTCATTTAGAGCTATCGGCCATAGTATTTTTTTCCACACAAAAGTTTTGCAATTGTGGATCATAAATCACAATACTTTAACCAAGGGTTCCTAGAGGTATTATAAGGATATCCCAACACAAATATCCCGGAAAAACTACGTTTTTACGTTAGTCGCAACATGAAAACCTAAGGGGGTTTTCATAGTTGGAGTTGGAAGTTTAAGAGGAGTTCTTCACAAGCTTCTAAGGGTTGCAAATAGTTGATTGGAACGTCAAAAAGAGGAGCTAATGTTGCTAGGATCGACTTTAAATCTTGGATTGACTTTGGGCTTATTGAGGTAATAATCTTCGTCTTACTTATGTAATTAAAGATTACATGTTAGAGTAATTAATATTTGATCATGTGAATGGTATAATTAAGATTGATAAGTGTTATGGAATATTGGGAGCCTAATCCGAGAATGAGCTTATTAGCCATTGAAATTCGCAATACAATTTGGTCGATAGTATTAATCGTCGCATGTAATATAAAGAAAGGATTTTAGTTGTTGTTATTGATTGCGACTATATAACATGTTAGACTAACAACTTGGATTGGAAAAAGAATTGGAAGAGACTAATTGTTATGATACATTGTAGCCGAATATGGCTTGGAAATATTGGACAGTTTTATATAAATTGTGGGGTAGAATTTTATGCGTCCTGTTAGGCGTATAATCCCCTTTGAATTGTTGAGCCTAAAATGTGGCATGTTGGTTATTGATTTCGGGCCTTGAAAAAGGTGGAAAAGTACGTAGAATCAAAGGAAGTGCTGCCCAATTTTCCGTAGAATAAGAGACTTTACACTTAGAGTTATTCTACGATTGAATGCTAGAAGTTGATAGACGTACTATGATTTTTATAGGTTGATATTCTACGTGAGGCATATTCAACCTAGCGTGTGGATTAAGCCGGAAAGGTATGTGGAACTTTCCCTATCTTCTTGAGCATGAGTTTTATAAATGTATAGTACGGTGGACGTACATGTTTACAATGAATTTGGTTTCGTTTTGGTATCCTTGCCTTGATTTCGAAAAGTGAAGTAACTCGGCTTTTAAAAGTAATGTGACTTGATGTTACATGGAAAGATTACTTGACTTGAAAAGTATTGATTACTTGATTTCTAAAGTTAAGAGACTTGAAGTATCTTGAAAGTATATGATACTTGGTTTTAAAAGTATAAGTCTCTTGGTTTCAAAAAGAATGTAATTGTCTAAAACATAAAGAGTTATAACGTCTTTATGGAAGGTTAAGAGAGTGTCTACTTGATTTATAGGCACGAGTTGCCTAGGTTGTGAAAGTAGAAGTTACTTGGTTTCAAAGCCTTGAAATGAATTTCTAAAGGTGTAGTAACTTGATTTGAAAAATAGACATGCCTTGATACTACGGGTGTTAGTATCTTGGGGTTTTTATATAAAAATGGTTCTTTTTAAAGAAACGAAAGTGCGTAGTACTTTGGGTTAAACTCCTGGATTTTATGTGACATGATAGTGCCTTAAGTTTAAATAAAATGAGAGTGCATGTTAATTAAGTCTAATAAGAAGTTAATGGGTTTCTTAACTTGCTTATAATATTAATGATAAGTCGGTGGTGCTTATGTTGTGATGTTCATGATAGCCGGTGGTGCTAGTGTTATATTATTTTTTTACGGGGTAAATCCCCGCGCCATTTGCATATTACATTCCATGGATTTGCTACCCATGATGCGAGTGCGGCGTATGTACTCATTGCGGGTCCACTGGACCTATGCGGGTGAAATAGTCCTATGCGGGTGAAATAGTCCCATGCGGAGCAAATTGCTCCATTGCGGGTCCACAAGACCTATGCGGGTGAAATAGTCACAGAAGTAGGATTGCTTAATGATACTACGGGCGGGTGACCCTAATTTGATCGTAAGCTTCCTATTTTTAAAAGGTAAAGTATAATCTTATTTACTCTCATTGTTAGTAAGGCACAATGTACTGTTAATGTGGTTATCATACATGTCTCCAACTTTATTTTAGACTATTATGATTTCATTACAGTACTTTCAGTTTCACAAACTTGGTTCCTGTTGTACTGACCTCATTCGGGGGGCTGCGTTCATGTCGCGGGTTGAGGTACATAGCTTGCTGATCCTCGCTCTTAGGATCACTGATCAGTTCTTGAAAGGCTCCATTTCTCCGGAGGCTTGTCTTTTGGTACAGTTTCCCTGATGCTGTAGATTATGTACATTCAGGGGTATTGCGGGGCCCTGTCCCGTCACACTTGTTATGTCAAAACTCTTAGAGGTTTGTAGTCATATCTTGTGGGTCGGTTTGAAAAAAAGAGGTAACTGCTTTTGACTTTATATATATATATATCCAGGGAGACAGCCTTATCGGCTAGCCTGTTGTTTATTTCTTATTGAGTATGTATGTTTCGCTGATTTTCTCTGATGTACACCTGTAAGGGTGCCCAGGTAGGGCACCAGTCGCGGGCCCGGGGTCGGGTCGTGAAACCAACACACAAACACCTTCTCATAATCAGAATACAACAAATACTGAAGCGCAGAATATTAAATTATGTAGGACCACTAGGACTCATCATCCGCCTGAAAAACTAAATCTCCTTGTTGAAACACATAATGAGATAGATATTTCTGATGACGATGAACCTACAACATATAGCGAAGCTATGTTAGACATTGATTCACAAACATGGCAAGAAGCCATGAAATCCGAAATGGACTCGATGTACATCAATCAAGTATGGAACTTGGTTGATTTGCCAACAAGGGTTAGACCATAAGATGTAAATGGATCTTCAAGAAGAAAATTGATGCATATGGCAAGGTACAGACTTATAAGACAAGATTGGTGGCTAAAGATTATAATCAACAGCCTGAGGTCGATTATGGTGAAATCTTCTCACCTGTTACGAAAATTAAGTCCATTCGAATTTTTCTTGCAATAGCTGCATACTATGATTATGATATTTGGCAAATGGATGCTAAAACTGTCTTCCTCAATGGTAATCTAATTGAGGAGGTGTATATGATACATCTAAAAGGTTTTACATCCGAGACTCAGCCCAAAGTAGTATGCAAGTTACAGAAGTCCATTTATAGACTTAAGAAAGCCTCAAGGAGTTGGAATATTTGTTTTGACAAAGCAGTCAAATCGTTTGACTTTATTAGAAGTAAAGAAGATCCATGCTTTTATAGCAAACACACATATGAGAGTATTGTCTACATTGTTATATATGTAGATGACATATTAATAATGGGAGATGATAAGACTCTCATACATTCAGTCAAGGAATGGTTATCCAGCACCTTCATGATGAATGACTTAGGTGAAGCCTGCTACATTTCTGGAATTAGGATCTACAGTGAAAGACCTAATAGATTGTTGGGGTTGTCACAGTCCGTATACATAGACAAAGTGCTAAGACGATTCTTTATGGAAAATTCCAAGAAGGGAGGCCTTCCTATAGTTCAAGGCATCAACTTATAAAAGAAGGATAGTCCTTCTACTATTGCAGAACTTGAACGCATGAAGATGATCCCATATGCTTCAGCTATAGGATCAATCATGTATTCCATGACCTATACGAGGCCAAATGTGGCCTATGCACTTGTATGACTTGCAAATTCCAGTAGAATCCTGGGGAGGAACACCAGAAAGCAGTCAAGGGTATTCTTAAGTATCTTAGACGAACTAAAGAATATTTTCTAGTATATGGTGGACAAGAAAAACTAGTAGCTACTGGGTACACTGATGCTAGCTTCCAGACAGATGTTGATGACTTCAAATCTCAGTCTGGTTATGCCTTTATTTTAAATGGTGGAGTAGTTAGTTGGAAAAGTTCCAAGCAAGATACAACTGCTGATTCGACACCTAAAGCTGAGTACATTGCTGGATCGGAAGATGGTAAGGAAGTTGTCGCGATATCTGAGTTCTTGAAAGAACTAGGGGTTGTTCCAAGTGTCACTTGTCCAATAACAAATTATTGTGACAACACTGGTGCGATTGTTCAGGTAAAGAACCAAGATCAACAAACAGAAACAAGCATGTACCAAGGAAATACCACATACTGGGAGATGGTGGAGACTGAAGAAATAAGATTAGACTACGTTCCCACAGATGATAATCTAGTTGACCCATTTACTAAACTATTAAGCTTAGTCAAGAAAAATGGTCACTTTGAAAATATGGGCATTAGATACGTTGGAGATTGGCTCTAGGCCAAGTGGGAGATTGAAAGTATGCATGTCCTAGAGACAATCATTTTAGGGAAAAATATACTTGAACACATTCGTATTATTAATGAGATTAATATATTTTGGCATTTGCGATTATTGAATTATGATTTTGATTGCTTGTGATTATTCATTAATGTGCATCCCTTGAGCTTATGTTGTCATTAATAAATATTAATAATAGAACGTAACTCTCAAAATAGCCTCAACTGATGATCATTGAAAATGGGATATCAATGATATGTTATAAGTCGACATATGGTCTGCATCACATTTTTAGAGAATATAGAATGTCTCACTTACTACAGTAATTGCTACTTGTGATGGACACATGGATACTATTAGAGGGTATTGGTATACCCTGCTCATAAACTATTTGTCATACATGTCTAGGGTATTATCAACATGTGGGATATAGAAGTTCTTTGACTTGAGGTCAATACGCACCTAATTTACAGAGTAATATACTTTGACCCTGGCTTAAGCTTAAATTCCTTATAGGATAAGTCATGGCTTATGTTGGGTACATTGTAATGTAAACTAAGGTGGTAGTTGAGCCAAGAATAAGATTATTCCTCGATTGGATATTTGAGAAAGAACACTCAGCTTCTCTGTAATATTAGGTCGACCAAGTCATTGGCCAATGCAAGAGACATATTTAGTATATGGTCTGGTTGTCGACTAATATAGATGTCGAACCATTTGGATAGACATATGACAAATCCTAAGCTTGATCTAGTGTGTCGCGAATGAAAGGAATTTATCATCTCACATAAAGGTTGTGTTTACAGGAGTCATGTAAATGTACTTCACATATTGAGTTCATTATGTGGCGCAGTCTAGGAGTTCAGTGTGAACCTTAATTGAATTAGTGTCGATGTGTGAAGGCCTAAAGAGTCACACTAAATCGATGTCTTTTCAGTCTAAGGGTATATTGAGAGAGTATAAAATATTCGATTTATAATCGAGATATTTAAACCAATAATAAATTATGGGATAATTTCTATTTGATGAAAATTATTTAATTAAGTCAAAATTGGATTGTCGGACTTAAAATTAAGATGTGCTGAAAATAACAGTGGAAGCGCCGTGGCGCCTAAGAGGCTTAGCCGCGGAGCCTATGCGTTAGTTTGCCCAGTCCGACTGTCCTACTGCATTTTAGGATGTGGGTCAGGCTTAAATCCCAACGCTAATATGAAAATTAACATAAACAACTAATTTATAATCAATACTTAACCCCATAAACTAAGTTACTTACTTCTTACTTTCTGAACTCAGAGTTTAGAGAATAAAATCCTCTCAAACCTCTGCCAAGATTTCTTGGCTTTCCTGACAGAGGAGTATACCACAACAAGGCTTGCGGTCGAAAGGACAGTCGTGTGCGGCTATAGTAAAGACTTCGGATAACACAAACTGTAAATTTTGTTTATGTCTTTACAAATTTCAATTGTAGCGTAATCATACCGGACATAATTGTTGGCGTAAGTAAGTTGAACAAAATTTTAAACTTCCGAATACGTGTTTTAGACCCAATAAAACCCTATAGGACATGCATCCAACCCACCACCTGATCCATCCATCCACCCGTTTATAAATTAATTTTTTTAATGTACAACTAAATTCTAGCATTTCATCATTTACCGTCTTTGCCTCTCTCTTGACTCTCTGTCTCTCTCTCGACTCTCTGTCTCTCTCAGTTTCTTGACTCTCTATCTTCTTTCTCGACTCTTTGTCTCTCTCAGTCTCTAGAACATTGTCTTTGTCGATGGAATTGATCTTCGAAATAGATTGCTGCAAATAAGCTCTGATCCTTCAATTTTGTAGCTCTGTTGATACTTTATAGTAAATACAACAGTTAAATATTTTGGTTTTTGATAACATGTTTGCAAATATTTTGGCTTTAATTGTAACTTCATTTTTTTCCATGTGCAACTATTTTGGATGATGCCGATGTGGGAGATGATGGAAGCTCTACAAGTGAAGTCATTGATGTTAACTCGGTAAACTAATCACATTTATTTCCTACGATAATGTTTGCTTTAATAATGTTTTGTTTTTGATATATTTTATTTTTTATATGTTTTTATTTCATTAATAGCAGGATGGAGAGGACATGTATATGTGATTTAGAACATGAATGGATCTTCGATGATGTGATATGAATACAAAAGACCTTATGGATTTTAATGTTTTAGTCTATTAAGATTGTCGCTAATTAGAAACTCAATTATTAGTATTTTTAGAAGTGACATGTATTTCATCATTTAAACTTTAGTTACTTCGGATTATTATTGCATTTTGGCTACTTTCCATTTTTTATTGCATGTTTGGAGCATAGACACGGCTTGTAAAAATAGTATGATGATATTTATTTGATGTACTTTTTTTTTTCGTTTTACCAAGGATTTTAGGTGATTGACTGATTGTGCCATAATTTTCATTCACAAAACACCAGTAGATGATGGGTGAATCAGATGTAGATGAAGAAAAAATAGCGTGATAGATGTGTCGGGTGGTGGATGGATGGTTGGCGGGTGGAGGCGTATTGAGCTCCACCCGATCCACCTCTGATCCATTGGCAGCCCTACTTAATAGTTAAGCATAAGAATGTCATTGTCCCCACATATTTAGTTCATTTGTGCCACTAATTACTAACGGAGCTCTATTACTATCAGATTTTGCCACGTGACATTATCTAAATCCTTCATTAGTTCCAGTCTTCATCCCTCTCACCCCTTTTATGAGTGACATATGTTAGTCATTTCCTTAAGTTCAGTGACATATTTGAACCTTTTCCCAATCCATAATAATACTAATTTATGTTATTTTTCTATTTATTATTACTGCATGACATCCAACCTTTTAGAATCCATATTCCTATATAAACCTCCATCTTTTCTAAATTTATTTAATTAAGTTATAATTTTATGTAACAAACTTATAAAGAAAAGTTTGTCTCTTATACTAATAACATTATTATTTTATATGGAAAAACTATACTTACTTATTGTGAGACAATGTACGAGAATAATATATAATTATTACAGGTGCTTCGAAAGGATAAACAAAGAAATTACAATAGTTAACAATCTTATAGACAATAAGAGTTGTGGCTACAGTAAACTTGTGAGTTCTTGAACTTCATTCTTGAATGGTTCTTGAGTCCGTCTTGAGTCTTCGTTCTAATTGCACCAATCTCCTAGATCTTGATAGCCTGAAAGCAAGAGACAATAAATCTGAAAATGTTACAATTGCGCTGCTGAGTCGAGTGATGTTCACTATGTCCTTAGGACATTATTTCCCTGAATAAATCCTTTTACGATATGGGCAATTGTCTCCCAAGATAAAACAACAACTAATAAAGGAGCAAATGAAACTCAAGTGTTTCTCAAGAAGAACATTTGAGTGTATTAAAGAATGCTTAGAGGGGAAGAATTCAGAAAATCTAAATTATACAAGGGTGAAGTTTATTCTCCAATTGAGCCAAAGCCTCAATTTATAGTTGTGTAAGAATGTCTCTTCAAGTGCTCATGTATGGCCATTTAAGTGACATGTAATGGACACTTAATTCACCAAGTAATACAGCCAAATAATGGCTGATTTATGAATGAGAAAATGGCATCTTAATGCCCAAAAATGTCCCCGGCCCTTGAGGTGGTGGCACCACGGCGCCCCGGCTCTGCGGTGCCCTGGCTCCATGGTGATGCCGTGGCCCTTTTCCGACTCATTCCGATCTTACACTTTGTACACTTCTTCATTCATTTACCAACGTGGAATACATGTCATTTAACCAACGACCGTCCATCATTTCATGTCTCAAACATTTACTCAGGTACCAATATCTCTTTCACTAATGAAATTTTATAATACTTGACACTACATGTACACGTGTGTGGAAACGACGTTTCTGACGTGCGAGATCCCAATTGTTCGAGTCATAAATAATAGGATAATCTTAATTCAACATTAGTAAATTTCCAACAATCCCTCTTGAAAGAGATTTTGACGCACTCACAAGGTGTCTTTCTAGCAATCTTTCGGCGGATCGATGTTACATCTGGATAGGTAGCTGTAGCTTTGAACCTTCCATAGTTGAATACCATCGTACTTACTGCGTGGTGAACGTGGTGTTTGTTGAGTGTATTTTATACACTCTTTTGAGTCCTTTTTAGTTAGTATTTTATTCTTTTATTTTGTATTTAGTATAGAGTTAGGTGTGTTTTTCTTCCGTTTGTGTCACAACAGTTATAAAGGAGAATATACTACTTTTGAGGATGAAATTGCACATTAAAAGGTCAAGAAATGAAGCATAAGAAGTCCCGGGAAGAATAGAAGACATCTGACGAAGTTCGGACAAAAAAATGAAGCACCGTCGAAAATCACGTCGACGACGCCGCGGCGCCGGAAGTCCTAGGAGGTGCAGTTGTTTAGGCGCCGCAACGCCAGCCAACAGGACCGCTGCGTCGAGGTGGGATTTTTCCGATTCTGGGCCGAATTTGACACGTTTTCAGGGTCCGCAATGCAATATTTCCCAGCTATAAAATCCCTAAACCCTGACCATCTTTGAGGGATTTCTATATCATACTTTTGGAGGCTAAGAAGGAGGCTATAGTACAAGATTGGAGACAAAGCTTGTTCAAGTTCATTTTATTTCCCTTATTTTATTTCAGTTTATGTTGGATTGTAATTTAGTTCTTGACATTACAATGTGTAGGAGCTAATTACTTTAGTAGGGTTTTCCATCGAATCTTCTTGAAACTCTTTCATATAGTTAACGCATAGTTAATGATTTCCTTTTAAGCATATTAAGATCTATTCAATATTGTTTTGATTGCTTAATAATTAACTGATCACTAATTGTCATAACTCATATGATTTCGAATCAAAAGTCTGAAAGGTGAGATTTGAATATGATGTAGTGTCTAGACATAGGTTAAAATCGTGAACGAAAGTACCCCGATACTTGTGTAGTATTTAAGGTTACTGTTCTTAATCCTCATGTGTGGTAAAATCTATCATAGAAATATAGAAGGTTTCTGCACAAGGTTGAGCTCTTGTATGTCCTAACCGGAATATAATGACAGATTAGTTAACCTGCTATATTAATAAGAAGAAGAGTCATTAGCATTGCATTAACACATGAAATAGTGGATAGTTGAGGGGATTGGAAGCCATATTTCCCTCATAACTGTTATAAATCCAATGTATTATAATCTTTAGTTTATTTTCTGCACTTAGTCATAATTCTTAATTATAATTCTCAAACTAAAGAACGTCAACCAAATAGATACCATATGATAGATAACCGGTACTTGACAAACCAGTCTCTGTGGATGATAAACTCGGTCTTACAGATCTTTATTACTTGAACGATACGTACACATGCGTAAGCACTTAGAAATATCGCAACAATGTTTAGGAGCTAATTACTTTAGTTGGGTTTTCGTCGAATCTTCTTGAAACTCTTTCATATAGTTAATGCATTGATTATTGATTTCTTCTTCAGCATATTAAGATCTATTCAATATTGTTTTGATTGTTTGATAATTAATTGATCACTAATTGTCATCACGTATATGATTTCGAATCGAAATACGAGAGGAGAGATTTGAATATGATGTAGTTGTTTAGACATAGGTTAAAATAGTGGACGAAAATACCCCGATACTTGTGTAGTATTTAAAGTTACTGTTCTTAATCCTTCTGTGTGGTAAAATCTATCATAGAAATATAGAAGGTTTCTGCACAAGGTTGAGCTCTTGTATGTCCTAACCGGAATATAATGACAGATTAATTAACCTGCTATCTTAATAAGAAGAAGAATCATTAGCATTGCATTAACACATGAAAGAGTGGATAGTTGAGGAGATTGGAAACCCTATTTCCTTCATAACTGTTATAAACCCAAAGTATTATAATCTTTAGTTTATTTTCTGCACTTAGTCATAATTCTTAGTTATAATTCTCAAACTAAAGAACGTCAACCAAATAGATACCAAAGGATAGATAACCGATACTTGACAAACCAGTCTCTGTGGACGATAAACTCGGTCTTACAGATCTTATTACTTGAACGATACGTACACTTGCGTAAGCACTTAGAAATATCACTTAGAAAACATCCACATGGTATAATTGAAGATGTGCTAGTTAAAGTGGGTAAATTCATCTTTCCTGCTGACTTCCTCATCCTAGACATGGAAGAAGATAAATATATTCCCCTCATCCTTGGGAGACCATTTCTAGCCACAGGGAGAGAACTTATTGATGTTGAAAATGGAGAGTTGAAGCTCAGAGTTCAAGATGAAGAGATGACCTTCAAAGTGTTCAAGCCACCACCCGAGCTAAAGTACATGATAGCTGTTTTGCTGTTGGATTCATTGAAGGAGTAGTCTCTGCAAAAAGCCTCATAAGTACTGATGCTCTTGGGGTACCATTAAAGAAAAGTGTGGGACCTGAGAGTAAGGCCAAGGAAACGACGAATGTTGAAAAGAGAATGGACCCTCCTGAAATGAACTCTGTGAAAAAAAAGAGAAGAAGGAGAAAGAGAATGGTGCTTAAATGGATATACGGAGGGGATACTCTACCCCCTTGATTTAGTAAGTAAACTGCGTCCGGCTAAAAGACGTTAAAGACAGCGCTACTTGGGAGAAACCCAATGATTTTAATTATGTTATTTCAATTATTATTTTAATTGTTTTATTTTGTCTTGAACAGTCTCACGGTCTTGGATTTTGTCTTATGTTTTAATGACAGGTGGACGAGGGACTGACCCTGAGTGGAAAATGATCATAAACGCTGGAAAAGAACACAAATCAAGCACAGCGCCGTGGCGCCAAAATACAGGGCCACGACGCTGAAACTTCAGAGAGCCCAGATGTTACACCCCGTAATACCAGGGCTACTAATTGAGAACGTGATTAAGGATTTAAGATTTGAATTTTGGGAAGGAAAGAATTATTACATTTTCTTAAGGAAAGTTTCAGAAAAATGTGAAGACGACAATTAGTTAACTTGGAGTTCAATTATCCTAATTGGAGGTACGGAATTAGTTTTGGATTTTGAAGTCTCGGATTTGGTCATGTGGGGCCTACAAAAAATGTTACAATTTTGTGGGGCCCCCGATATTTTTAGATATTTTGGTCAAGTATAAAAAATATTTTGGTGAAGAATAAGAGGGTGACACGTGTCACCCCTCCACTTGTCTTGCTAAGATGACAACATGTTAGATATTTTGAGGACAAGTGGACATGTGGGTCCCACTCAACTTGGCTATACATATCCAAGTCTTGCAAGACTTGGATCTCACTTACACTTAGCCATATATCTCACCATCTTCTCTCCCTTTGAGCTCTAAATCTCGAGAACCTTTAGACCAAGAACAACCATTGTTGATCAATTTATTTCTCCAAGATTAAGCCCCTAAACCAAGTGTTGAATCAAGATTAACATCTCAACCTTTGGAGACTTGTTTGGGCTGAGAAAAGGTGCAAGAAAACCCTAAGTTCTATCAACTTTTTGGAAGTGAAATACAAAGAGAAGTTGGATATAAGCTTGTAGTAGATACATATATGTGATTGGAACTTGAAGAAGTGGAGCAAAACGAAAACTGCGGACCAATATAGTAGGGGCTGTTTTGGACGATTTTTGGCACAAAAATGAGGTGATAGTTCTTCTTAAATTAAAGTAATTGGATATTACTTATTGTTATGTTTAAGGGATGAATTTATGTTAAGGAAGAAATGTAAAATAAGATGTGTATGTGATAGATGTGTTGTTGACCAATTTGAGGCAGTTTTGTGCCATTAGTTTCATTGGTTATATTGTTGTTATTATCCACACTTGTCGTATGTTAAAATGAAGTAATATGGTTGTTGATAAGTTGGTATGTCATATATGGAAGTGTTGGAACTTGAATTGGAATAAAATGAATTAAGGAAAGAGTTATCGGATTGTAGTTATTGGTCGTGGAATCTATAAAACTGTTGGACGCTATTATACAGTTTTTTAGGGACTGTTTTAGGGCTTTGGAATTCTGGAAATTCAGCCCTAATTTTGCATGTTTAATGTGGGAAAATGACTAATGAAAGTCCTAAGGAATAAGGGTGGAAAAGGCTTCACATTGTACCCTTAATGTTGGTTATTTATGGACTGTTTTATAGACTGCTATTATATCGTTGTGGGGAAGAATTCTACACGTCAAGTTGGCGTGTAATCCACTTTGGTTGTGAACTGTTTATTTAAGTTAAGGGGCTGAATTTTGCACGTAAGGTATACGTGTGATCCACTTTGGTTAACTGCTGGTTGTGCCCTTAATTGGGGCTTGGTTGTTGTTGAATTTGATCCTTGAAAAAGGTGGAAAAGTACGTAGAAACAAAGGAAGTGCTGCCCAAATTCCCGTAGAATAAGAGGGCCATTATTTGATATAAGTCTTACACTTGGAAGCTTGAAGTTGACAGAAGTGCTATTGTCATTTTAGGTTGAAGTACTACGTGTGGCATATTCTACTTGGCATGTGGAATAGCCGACAAGGTTGAAGTACATTGGGGCGTATTCTACTTGTCGTGTTGGTTAGTCGTCAATGAGGTATGTGAACTTTTTCCTTCTATCGGCATGATTGATTATTGGAGTACACATGACTTGTTTCTTGAAGTATACTTGCCTCGTTATTAGAGTATTCATGTTATTGATTATATGCTAAAGGCATGTCTAAGTTATTCCTAAATCCTTACCAAGTCTTATGGGAGATGTTGGTAAGAGTGTTTAGTAAGCATTGGAGTCGATTTGATCTTGCTAGGTTACAACACTAATGAGACTTGATTTATTTGAAAGTCCTGAGACTAGATTTATTTGAAAGTTATGAGACTTGATTTATTTGAAAGTCATGAGACTAGACTTAGTTGAAAGTATATGAGACTTTACTTGAAGGTACATGAGACCTTACTTTAAAGTATATGAGATTTGATTAGATGAAGTATAAGAAACTTGATTTATATGAAGTATAAATTACTTGATTTTGGGAAAGAAGAAGTAACTTGATTTAAAGGTATAAGTTACTTGATTTGAAAAGAATAAGTTACTTGAGTTTAAAAGTGTAAGTAACTTGTTTTTAATAGTGAAAGTGTCTTGATGCTACAAGTGCTAGTATCTTGGGTTTTATAAAAGAAAGAATAGATGTACATAGTACTTTTGGGTTCAACTCCCTTATATGGCATGATATCATTCGTTTTATAAGATTAGATGTACATAGTACTTTGGGTTCATTTCCCTAATATTACATCACATGATAATGCCTTGGTTTTATTAAAAGGAAAGAGGTGATAGTGTCTTGGTTTGTTTAAAAAGGAAGATGTGGTAGTGCTTTAGTTTCTAAAATGAAAGTTTGTTATAATGACTTTATGGGAAGTTTGTTATAACGGTTTTATGGAAAATCAAGAGATGATTTAAAATGTCATATGGTTGCGTTGATACACGGAGTCCCATGGTGGGCCGGGACATATTGCATGTACACACATGAGGATTTTATGGATAGTCATGATTACACCGAGTCCCCTAATGGGTCGGGACACGTTATAGGTGCATATGTGAGGAACATTTGTCTCTTATTTTATATGACACGATTGGATCTGGTATTTGATTATTTTACTTGTCCGTATCATTTCTTGGCCAATCATGATTTTAATACTGTACTTTATTTCCGTTCCATACTTAGAACTTGTTGTACTGACCCCCTTCGGGGGGCTGCGTTCATGTCCGCAGGTATTAGGTACTCAGTTGGGTGATCCACGAGCTTAGGATCTCCAGTCAGGTTCTAGTGAGACAACTCCACTATGCCGGAGTCTTGTCATATTGTTACGAAGTTTGTATTAGAGTCTTGTACATTTATGGGTACGGCAGGGTCTTGTCCCGTCATAGTATTTGTCTAAACTCTTAGAGGTTTGTATTCATATGTGGGCTGGACTTGCGTGAGTTGTATTTATATTATTGTACAGTTGTAGTCCCATTCAGGTATTAAATATTATGGCATCCTTGCCGGCTTGGCCTTTGTTTGAAAAAAAAAGTATTATTTAGCTTCCGCGGGTTACTTGGGTTGTATGGGTAGAAGGGTGCCCAGGAAAAACACCAGTCGCGGGCTCGGGGTTCGGGGCTTGACAGAGTGGTATCAGAGCAGTTAGTCCTCGGAATGTCTACAGACCGTGTATAGTAGAGTCTTGTTTATCGGTGTGTTGTGCATCACATCTATAAACAGGAGGCTACAATACATTTAGGATTGGTTTTTATTCTTCTTACTCCAAGATCGTGCGATAGAGCTGTGTGGTTAGGGTAGTCCCTCCCTAACGTATTATTGTGATTGCAGCTATGAGAAAGCGACAGGGGCCCCGAAGGGGAATATATGGACTTAGTATCTAGGTTGGTAAAATTGTTGTAGAGTTGATATGATGATGTACATCTATGCAGACATATTTATTTGGGGCCATGTGTATGTTTTCTGAAGCAATTGTGGGTTATCATGTGATGGTTAAACTTTATAAATTACTTGGAAGATGTGAAACAATTTAATGAATCCACATCAAGGTTATATATGTGCTAATTTGGAATAATTGAGAATCTTCGAGTATTGGATAATCGTTGAGACCTTAGATAGACAAGGCCTTCAAGAGAAAAGTATTTCATGTGTGATTGTGGTTAAAATACATAATATATGTGAAGTATATTAGAGGTGATGATTCCTTGGTTTGAGTATAAACCACTTGGGATTGATGTTGATGATTGTTGAGCCGATTAAGAATTTGTATAGCTTGAGACCTTAGATGAACATTCGAGGACGAATGTTTCTAAGGGGGGAAGGATGTTACACCCCGTAATACCAGGGCTACTAATTGAGAACGTGATTAAGGATTTAAGATTTGTATTTTGGGAAGGAAAAAATTATTACATTTTCTTAAGGAAAGTTTCGGAAAAATGTGAAGACGACAATTTGTTAACTTGGAGTTCTATTCTCCTAATTGGAGCTACAGAATTAGTTTTGGATTTTAAAGTCTCGAATTTGGTCATGTGGGGCCCACCAGAAATTTTATAATTTTGTGGGGCCCACGAGATTTTTAGATATTTTGGTCAAGTATATAAATTATTTTGGTGAAGAATTATTTTGGACCAATAGGAGGGTGACACGTGTCACCCCTCCACTTGTCTTGCTAAGATGACAACATGTTAAATATTTTGAGGACAAGTGGACATGTGAGTCCCACTCCACTTGGCTATACATATTCAAGTCTTGCAAGACTTGTATCTCACTTACACTTAGCCATATATCTCTCCATCTTCTCTCCTTTTGAGCTCTAAATCTCGAGCACCTTTAGACCAAGAAAAACCAATGTTGATTAATTTATTTCTCCAAGATTAAGCCCCTAAACCAAGATTAACATCTCAACCTTTGGAGACTTGTTTGGGCCGAGAAAGGGTGCAAGAAAACCCTAAGTTCTATCAACTTTTTGGAAGTTAAATACAAAGCGAAGTTGGATATAAGCTTGTAGTAGATACATATATGTGATTGAAACTTGAAGAAGTGAAGCGAAACGAAAACTGCGGACCAATATAGTAGGGGCTGTTTTGGATGATTTTGGGCACAAAAATGAGGTAATAGTTCTTCTTAAATTAAAGTAATTGGATATTACTTATTGTTATGTTTAAGGGATGAATTTATGTTAAGAAAGAAATGAAAAATAAGATGTGTATGTGATAGATGTGTTGTTGGCCAATTTGAGGCAGTTTTGTGCCATTGGTTTCGTTGGTTATATTGCTGTTGTTATCCACACTTGTCGCATGTTAAAATTAGGTAATATGGTTGTTGATAAGTTGGTATGTCATATATGGAAGTGTTGGAACTTGAATTGGAATAAAATGAATTAAGGAAAGAGTTATCGGATTGTAGTTATTGGCCGTTGAATCTATAAAACTGTTGGACGTTATTATACAGTTTTTTAGGGACTATTTTAGGGCGTTGGAATTCTGGAAATTCAGCCCTCATTTTGCATGTTTAATGTGGGAAAATGACTAATGAAAGTCCTAAGGAATAAGGGTGAAAAAGGCTTCACACTGTACCCTTAATGTTGGTTTTTTATGGACTGTTTTATAGACTGCTTTTATATCGTTGTGGGACAGAATTTTACACGTCAAGTTGGCGTGTGATCCTCTTTGGTTGTTGCTTTGGTTGTGAACTGTTTATTTAAGTTAAGGGGCTGAATTTTGTACGTAAGGTATGCATGTGATCCCATTTGGTTAACTGCTAGTTGTGCCCTTAATTGGGGTTTGGTTGTTGTTGAATTTGGGCCTTGGAAAACGAGGAAAAGTATGTAGAAACAAAGGAAGTGCTGCCCAAATTCCCGTAGAATAAGAGGGTCATTATTTGGTATAAGTCTTACACTTGGAAGCTTGAAGTTGATAAAAGTGCTATTGTCATTTTAGGTTGAAGTACTACGTGTGGCATATTCTACTTTGCATGTGGAATAACTGACAAGGTTGAAGTACATTGGGGCGTATTCTACTTGTCGTGTTGGTTAGTCGTCAACGAGGTATGTGAACTTCTTCCTTCTATCGGAATGATTGATTATTAGAGTATACATGACTTGTTTCTTGAAGTATACTTGCCTCGTTATTAGAGTATTCATGTTATTGATTCTATACTAAAGACATGTCTAAGTTATTCCTAAGTCCTTATCAAGTCTTATGAGAGATGTTGGTAAGAGTGTTTAGTAAGCATTGGAGTCGAGTTGATCTTGCTAGGTTACAACACTAATGAGACTTGATTTATTTGAAAGTCCTGAGACTAGGTTTATTTGAAAGTTATGAGACTTGATTTATTTGAAAGTTATGAGACTTGATTTATTTGAAAGTCATGAGATTAGACTTAGTTGAAAGTATATGAGACTTTACTTGAAGGTACATGAGACCTTACTTGAAAGTATATGAGATTTGATTAGATAAAGTATAAGAGACTTGATTTATATGAAGTATAAATGACTTGATTCTGGGAAAGAAGAAGTAACTTGATTTAAAGGTATAGGTTACTTGATTTGAAAACAATATGTTACTTGAGTTTAAAAGTGTAAGTAACTTGTTTTTAATAGTGAAAGTGCCTTGATGCTACAAGTGCTAGTATCTTGGGGTTATATAAAGGAAAAAATAAATGTACATAGTACTTTTGGGTTCAACTCCCTTATATGGCATGATATAATTCTTTTTATAAGATTAGATGTACACAGTACTTTGGGTTCATTTCCCTAATGTTACATCACATGATAATGCCTTGGTTTTATTAAAAGGAAAGAGGTGATAGTGCCTTGGTTTGTTTAAAAAGAAAGATGTGGTAGTGCTTTAGTTTCTAAAATTAAAGTTTGTTATAATGGCTTTATGGGAAGTTTGTTATAACGGTTTTATGGAAAGTCAATAGATGGTTTAAAATGTCATATGGTTGCGTTGATACACCGAGTCCCATGGTGGGACGGGACACGTTGCATGTACACACATGAGGATTTTATGGATAGTCGTGATTATACCGAGTCCCCTAATGTGCCGGAACATGTTATAGGTGCATATGTGAGGAAGATGACCACACCGAGTCCCATAATGGGTCGGGACATGTTATACGTCTTATATGACTTTACACCGAGACCCAGAAAGGGCCGGGACATGTTATACCTTATATGACTTTACACCGAGACCCCGAATGGGCCGGGACATGTTATACCTTACATGACTTATATGACTTTACACCGAGACCCAGAAAGGGCCGGGACATGTTATACCTTATATGACTTCACACCGAGTCCCATAATGGGCCGGGACATGTTATACATTTTACGACCTTACACCGAGTCCCAATATGGGCCGGGACATGTTAGATACAGAGTATGAGGATCAAGTCCCAATATGGGCCGGGACATGTTATAGGTACGGAGTATGATACATTATCTATACGTGTATGAACATGATGATTTTATGAGTAGGCATCCATTAGGCGAGTACAATAGTACAGTGGTACAGGGGTACAGTGATACAAGGTACGGTTGACTCTTATTGTATATGACACGGTTGAATCTGGTATTTGATTATTTTACTTGTCCCTGTCATTTCTTGGCCATCCATGATTTTAATACTGTACTTTATTTCCGTTCCATACTTAGTACTTGTTGTACTGACCCCCTTCGGAGGGCTGCGTTCATGCCTGCAGGTATTAGGTACTCAGTTGGGTGATCCGCGAGCTTAGGATCTCCAGTCAGCTTCTAGTGAGACAACTCCACTATGCCGGAGTCTTGTCATGTTGGTACGAAGTTTGTATTAGAGTCTTGTACATTTATGGGTACGGCGGGGTCTTGTCCCGTCATAGTATTTGTCCAAATTCTTAGAGGTCTGTATTCATATGTGGGCTGGACTTGCGTGGGTTATATTTATATTGTTGTACAGTTGTAGTCCTATTCGGGTATTATATATTATGGCAGCCTTGCCGGCTTGGCCTTTGTTTGAAAAAAAAGAGTGTTATTTAGCTTCCCTGGGTTACTTGTGTTGTATAGGTAGAAGGGTGCCCATGTAGGGCACCAGTCGCAGGCCCGGGGTTCGGGGCATGACACCAAATGATGTGCAATTTCTAGAATTTCCTCCCAGACCTCCGTTATGACCGCTGTGTTTTGTTTGTAAGTTGTCCCTTTATTGTTGGTCTTTACACATTGGGGACAATGTGTCGATTAAGTTTGGGGGGGTGTCTTATTTTGGTTTGTTTTATTGTTTTGTCTTGAGTTTTTTTGTTGTCTTTATGTTATTTTGTGTGCTTTTGAGTCATTTGTTTTTATGGATCATGTATATTGTAGTTGCTAACGATATTTAGTGGATAAAGTGGGATAATGTAATGGAATTGAAAGCAACAAATATGTGTGCTTAAGTTAGATATGTCAAAAATTCATGACATCTAATTATTTGAGATATTTGTGCTTAGCCTATGTGTGTCAGTTATGGAAAGAAAGGTTGAAAAATGTCTAGAAAATCTGTTTGCTTGTTATTTGAGGCGAAATAGTTAAGATCTACATGTTTAGGGAGATGATTCATGCATTTCTTTGATAGCTCTTCTTACCATTCATTGCATACCCTGACGTAAATTGTATCACTAGTCAGCCCATTTGAGCATAATATAATATTTTTTCTTTGACACCCTATGATTTTCTGTTTATGTCATAAATGATAGTTGAAAATATTGGGATGAAAAGTGTTGAAAAAGAAATAAAAAGAGAATGAAAACTTGATATACCCCAATAAAAAATATACAAAAGTTGAAGTTTGGAGGTTCCTGTTATTTATAATATATCTCATTTTCTCAAAAGAAAATAAGAGAGAAAATATGTATGAGTCAAAAAGAAGGAAAAATGAGTTGAATGAAAAATGCTTATGGTACATAATGTGAGCCTAAATGCCTACTTTTACGTACCCCAGCCTAAGCCTACATTACAACCCTTGAAAGTCCTGATGATTTTTCATGTGTATGTCTATGATTAGTAGAGAATAGCAAGTAAACAAGTCTATAGCATTTTGTGAAAGATGGAACGAAATTGGCATGCATAGGTTAGGTGTTTGTATTTCAATTGATCATGATCTAAGTGAACTTGCGAGATATGTAACTTGAAATTCTAGGTATTGTTAAATATTCATGCTATGTATGTTCTAACATATTATCCCAATTTTCATCCATGATTTTTGTTATACCCCGTATTTCCAGAGTATGTACGTGGGGGACGTACGTAGAAATTTTCGAACTTCTTTAGGCTTGGCCGAATTCTTTTTGTGCACAACACCCGGTTAGAGTCGTTTTTCGACGAAACGTTTTCACAGCTTTCGTAGGGGAATTTCCGGCTATGTCATTTATAATTTTTGCGGATTTTTCCGAGAGACGAAACATTTTGGACCAACGAGAGGGCGACACTTGTCACCCTCTAATTGGAAGGAGTGGACGGCAACTTTGGGCTAGCTTGGACGATTTTGTGCCTTTCCCTTGGTCAAGGGTTAGGTAGGATATTTTGTGGTAGATGGATAAGGTAGCACATGGCTAAATCTTGGCCTTACACTTGCTATGCACTTGTCTTCATCTTGGCCATTGGTTGGCCTTCACTTGACCTATAAATACCCCTCTAGTTGAAGACATTCTTCATCCTAAACTTGAGCAATCTATCTAAGTCTCAAACTACTCCCTCCCTCTTGAGTTTCGTCCACCACACCCCCTCCCCCCCCTTTGGCCGAGAGCTTCCCCCTCCCCTTTGTAGTGGTTAGCCGTGGGGTACCCCCCCTAGCCTAGTTGTTTTCGTATAATACCCCTTGTTGTGGTATAGAAATACTCTCCTAGTATTGTTGTTATGTCCAAATACCTTGGCCCAAATACCTTGTAGTATTCCCAAGGTTACACTTTTACAAAAGCCCAGAAAATACGATTATACTTCCTTTAGCCACAAAAACGAAACCCTAAGGAAATCTTCACCCGTTGTTGAAGTTGTAAGTAGAAGTTGGTTAGGACTTCTAAGGGTGGTTTGGAGCGCTCGGAGTAGGAGCTAAGCGTTGCTCAGGATCGACTTTATACTTGGATAATTTTGGGCTTATCGAGGTAAACACTACTGTCCTTCTATTGTAATTGGAAATTACATGTTGTAGGAATATATAGTTGAAGTATACTATATATAGAACTGAACATTATAATTGTGCGGCAATGTCTTTTGACTTAAGCTGAATAATACTTACAGAATGTCTTGCGACTTAAGCTGAATTTAAAAGAGAAGCGACTGTAATTACATGGGGTGTATTACAATAGACTTGTGTAGCATTACTGTGTAGTATAATTGTACCCGTCCGGTTCGACGTGTTAACCCCACTGGTTGGCTTGGTAGCGGCCTCGATAGAGAGGAGATTTCTGTTGTTGCGGGGAGAGTCTTTGAATTTTACGTAGAATATTCTACATTGAGATCTAAAGATATTAATAGGCGCTTTGTGGCCTCTATAGGTTGTAGTACTACGTGTGGAGTGATCCGCTTGGTGAGAGTGTAGCGAGGCGGTTTGAGGTACTTGGGCGTTTTGCTATTAGTCGATACTCGTCGCGGTATGTGAACCTCTTCCTATCTCTTCTAGCATGATATGTGTGAACTATGTAGTACGGTGAGCGTCATGTGTTAAGCGTGTTTGATTGTTTAAAAACATAAAGTGTTATAACGGCTTTATGGGAAGTTGGTTATAACGACTTTATGTAGGTAAGAAAATACTTTGTGGTTTTAAAAGGTAATCGATGTGAATTATAAGCGGCTTGTTATAATAAAGAACTTCTTTGTATTTCAAAAGATTTATAAATCGTTTTGAAGGAGAGTAACACTTGGTTTTAAAGGTTTTAAAAAGAGTTATACTAGCTTTATGGGAGTTAGGTATAATGTCTTAAGAGAGGTAAAGAAAATGGTTTCTTGATGTTAGAAGTTAAGAGACTTGATCTTATAAGATAAGAGACTTAACTTATTTGTTTTAATGTGAATGTTTGTGTGAAACCTCATTCGTGAGTAATGAGTACTTGGTTTTATGTAAAGGGATAATGTTTCTTGATTTAGTAAATCGGAATGTGTATCGACAGGACCAACTGCGGCGTTAATAAAGGAAAATGTATTGAATAATGATGAATTGTATTAAAACCGGTAGAAACCTCCATCTGCATAGAAACTAAGATAAGACAAAATGATATTACATTTTCTAGATCATGGTCTTTGTAATAAGAATGTTGTAAACAAGAATAACCTACTCTCGCGTGAGACATATATTACTCAATTGTTCTAAAAGGAATCAAGTGATTAAGTTTGGGAACTATGAAACCATTTGAAAATGAGAAGCTTGAGTAATTGAAACTAGGCAAACTGGAACTTAGGAAAAGAATGTTGTTACTTGATTTTGAAAAGGAATGTGGGTTGGTCATTCTAATACTACGGGTATCGGGTGACTTTGATAAAACTAATGGATCTCTTTTAAAGAATTTAACGTACGTAGTACTATAGGGTTAAAACCCGGACTTTGGCATAAAATGAAAGTACTTTGAGTTGTTGTGAAACTTGCCTATGCTTGTTGTTGTGAAACTTGCCTATGCCTGTTGTTGTGAAACTTGCCTATGCTTGTTGTTGTGAAACTTGCCTATGCTTGTTGTTGTGAAACTTGCCTATGCTTGTGATGATAGTCTTTGTTGTGCAAATGTGGTATTTCTGTGTTACCGCGTCTCTCGATAGAGGGCCGGTTGACTTGTTGAGAACTTACTTGGACGTGCTGGCAGTGATGGAGAATTCCACGGGTATGTTTCCATTTTGATTACTGTCTTGTTGTTGATGTCACATGGACATGTCTACACCGTCTGAGATTCGGGGCACGCGGCCACGTGCGGCGGGTTGATTACCGATATATGGTTATGCGCAACATGGGCGTGTCTACACCGTCACGATTCCGGGGCATGTGGCGTGCGGCGGGGTTGACCACCCAGTATATTGTTATTGAGGTTACATGGGCATGTCTACACCGTCACGATGTCCGGGGGCATGTGGCCATGCGGCCTTATTGTGTTGCATCATGGACATGTCTACACCGTCACGATTCCGGGGCACGCGGCCATGATGCGAACATGATGGATGTTGTGGGCGTGAGACCCATAGTTATATTTAGTGGTGACTTTGAGGCGTGAGTCACGACTTGGCTAACTTTTATGTTGCGTCTTGTATTTTGGTTATCATACATGTCTCACCTTTTTAGGCTATTATGATTTCATTCTGATGTTGTGATTTCACATACTTGGTACTGTTATCGACCTCCTTGAGGCTGCGTTCATCTGCGAGTAGAGGTACATCGATCGTGGATCCGCTCTTAGGATCTCATTTGTTGGGTTGGAAAGCTCAGTTCCTTGGAGGCTTATATTTGGTATGTTTCCACGAGTTGTAGGTTCTTGTACATTTAGGGGTATGGCGGGGCCTGTCCGTCATAGTTGTTGTAAATCTTAAGTGCATGCTTTGTTGTGGCGGGGTTTGTAAAGGATAAGCTGTTCGGGTTCTTGTGTATATCTTTGAAAGCAACTGTTTTGGTTGCTGTTTATTTATTATATCTCTTGTTTCATGACTCGTGTTTTATTTTCCGCTGGTTTTCTCGATGTTGTATCACTAGGGTGCGGGTAAGGCACGATCTGCCCGGTTGGGCGTTACAAAGTGGTATCGAAGCGATTAGTCCTCGGAAAGTGTCTCTGAGCACCGTGTCTAGTAGAGTCTTGATTATCGGTGTGTTGTGCACCACATCTATAATCGGAGGCTATAGGACATGTAGGATTGGTTTCTATTCTTCTCATTACGAGATCGTGCCTTGAAAGTGAGTTGTAAGTTGGACCCTCCGATGTGCTTCATTTTACGATTATGCCTCGCGCAAGCGACGGTGCCAGAAGGGCAAGGCGGCGAGGAGCTGCTAGTGGGATCTGAGAGAATGCGGCGCGAGCGTCGAAGACTGAGCAGTGCTTCCGGCCCGAGTTTCGCGACGCCCGACACCAGCGAGGTTTAGAGCGCGGCCGTGGGCGATGAGACTCTGATACTGAGCCTCGGTCCCGATGCGGAGCGGGAGATGGGTCACAAGAGATGGCGATTATTGGCGAGGTTGTGGCGAGATATGAGGCAGTGGATCTGGCGATTCCGGTTCAGCAACACCGTAGTGCACCGAGCGAATAGTTTGAGGCTACGGGACTTTACGAGTTGTAGCCCGCGAGTTTTATGGGTCGAGGCACGAGGATGATCCGCGAGGAGTTCATCCGTCGATTCTGAAGGATCATGCGGGTGATCAAGGCTTGAGACCGAGTCTGTGACGCCGGTTCGCATCGGCTGCGTGATACCGCGATCGATTGGTTTGATTCGTGGGAGCTTTCCGGGAGAGCATGCACCTCAGCGATATGGGATGAGTTTTCGGGGCTTTTCTCACGCACTTCTTGCCTCCGCAGATGAGGAGCACGCGGGCGACAAATTTTTGTTACTAAGGCAGAGGCGCGCCGTCGAGTACAATGTCGAGTTCGATTCTTTGGCTCGATATGTCCTGCGCTTATTGCGAATATGGAGGATAGGGTGCATCGCCACGTCACGGGCTAGATGATTATATGGCGAGTCTTGTGCGGGTGTTTCTCTTGGCCGGGCATGGACATTGCGCATTCGTGCTCATGCACTTGGGTGCGAGGCGCGAAGATCGGCAGGTGGACGGCTTTCGCGAGAAGAAGGCCAAGGCGGATATTTTAGCGACTTTCGAGGCGGACCGCCTCGGCAGCGAACTAGTTATGTACCTCCGCCATTGCGAGTGGTCCTCCGCGCCGGGACCGCAGGATATTGAGGGGCGGTCGGGGCTCCCGTGTTTGAATGTTCGAGGTAGGGGTGTTGGCGGATCGATCACCCTACCTCGGTGTGGTCGATGTGGTAGACCGCATTTGGGAGTGTCGTAGTACGAGGAGCTTGTTATTCTTGCGGCCAACGGGGCCATATGGCGAGTCCAGGCCGTGGTAGCGGTAGGATAGCCTGAACTACTAGGCGATTGCGGGCCCACGGTAAGTCGCGGTGGAAGTTCGATTTTAGCGGTCCTTGAACCGCCTAGTTTCGTATATCCTTAACCACGTAGATACTTGTATGTATTGATGTTAATGATGTGTTAAGTGTTATGTTCGGATAGCTTTGTGCTATAGTGTGATTTGAAAATCTGGTTAGTGTGAGATGGAAGTGGTAGCTTCATGATGTGTTCCGTGTCGGAGGCGGAAGTTGGCGCCACGATGGGTCGGGTTGGGGCCATGTTGCGGGCCAACCCGCGTCCGTTCGAGGAAGGGTCAGCTGGGTGGTCGCGGTGGCGGTCACGAGGTGCTAGGCCCAGTTTAGATGACCATCGTATGAGTTCATAGATATGTTCGACGAATCGGTTCGTGAAGGCGAGAATGGCCTTAGAAATCGAGGGTAGTAAGATGACCAAGTTTGGAGGTAGTAACTCCAGGGTTGGAAACGAAGCGTTGACGGAAGTGTGAGTACGGATACTAGAGAGAGCTCGAGTGTTCGAGAAAGTGCGACGAGATAGGGGAGAAGTGAGCGTGTGTGATCGTTCTTTTGTGAAATGTAGGTGCGAAGGAGTATATTTTAGACCTTGGTGGGGACTTTTGTGCTAAGCGAGGTGGTTCCTCGTTGGCGTGGATTTGGGTTTCTTGCGCGCATGTTATTTTGTGGCAGTGTGGCATGTTTGATTTCGTAAGTATAGTAGTGAAGACTATACTGACGCCCGGTTGTTTTGAGACTTAGAAGGAACCTTCGGGAGGAATGTTTCTAAGGAAGGAGAATGTTATACCCGTATTTCCGCAGTATGCGTGGGGGCGACGTAGAAATTTTCGAACTTCTTTAGGCTTGGCGAATTCTTTTGTGCACAACACGGTTAGAGTCGTTTTTGGCGAAGCGTTTTCCACGACTTCGTAGGGAATTTCGGCTATGTCATTTATAATTTTGCGGATTTTTCCGAGAGGCGAAACATTTTGGACCAACGAGAGGCGACACTTGTCACCCTCTAATGGAAGAGTGGACGGCAACTTTGGGCTAGCTTGGACGATTTTGTGCCTTTCCCTTGGTCAAGGGTTAGGTAGGATATTTTGTGGTAGATGGATAAGGTAGCACATGGCTAAATCTTGGCCTTACACTTGCTATGCACTTGTCTTCATCTTGGCCATTGGTTGGCCTTCACTTGACCTATAAATACCCCTCTAGTTGAAGACATTCTTCATCCTAAACTTGAGCAATCTATCTAAGTCTCAAACTACTCCCTCCCTCTTGAGTTTCGTCCACCACACCCCCTCCCCCCCCTTTGGCCGAGAGCTTCCCCCTCCCCTTTGTAGTGGTTAGCCGTGGGGTACCCCCCCCCTAGCCTAGTTGTTTTCGTATAATACCCCTTGTTGTGGTATAGAAATACTCTCCTAGTATTGTTGTTATGTCCAAATACCTTGGCCCAAATACCTTGTAGTATTCCCCAGGTTACACTTTTACAAAAGCCGGAAAATACGATTATACTTCCTTTAGCCACAAAAACGAAACCCTAAGGAAATCTTCACCCGTTGTTGAAGTTGTAAGTAGAAGTTGGTTAGGACTTTTAAGGGTGGTTTGGAGCGCTCGGAGTAGGAGCTAAGCGTTGCTCAGGATCGACTTTATACTTGGATAATTTTGGGCTTATCGAGGTAAACACTCATCCTTCTATTGTAATTGGAAATTACATGTGGTAGGAATATATAGTTGAAGTATACTATAT
Organism: Przewalskia tangutica; assembly: GCA_029844215.1. Taxonomy (NCBI): domain Eukaryota; kingdom Viridiplantae; phylum Streptophyta; class Magnoliopsida; order Solanales; family Solanaceae; genus Przewalskia; species Przewalskia tangutica. The sequence continues at coordinate 52,541,741 of CM056728.1, read as the reverse complement.
ATAGAACTGAACATTATAATTGTGCGGCAATGTCTTTTGACTTAAGCCTGAATAATACTTACGGCAATGTCTTGCGACTTAAGCCTGAATTTAAAAAAGAGAACTGAACTGTAATTACATAGGACTGTATTACAGTAGACTTGTGTAGCATTGCTGTGTAGTAGAATTGTACGTCCGGTTAGGCGTGTTAACCCCTGGTTGGCTTGGTAGCGGCCTCGATAGAGGAGGAGATTTCTGTTTGCGGGGAGGTCTTTGCGAATTTTCCGTAGAATATTCTACATTGAGATCTAAAGATATTAATAGGCGCTTTGTGGCCTCATAGGTTGTAGTACTACGTGTGGAGTGATGCGCTTGGTAGAGTGTAGCGAGCGGTTTGAGGTACTTGGAGCGTTTTGCTATTAGTCGATACTCGTCGCGAGGTATGTGAACCTCTTCCTATCTCTTCTAGCATGATATGTGTGAACTATGTAGTATGCGGTGACGCATACGTGTGTTAAGCGTGTTTGATTGTTTTAAAAACATAAAGTGTTATAACGGCTTTATGGGAAGTTGGTTATAACGACTTTATGTAGGTAAGAAAATACTTTGTGGTTTTAAAAGGTAGCGATGTGAATTATAAGCGGCTTGTTATAATAAAGAACTTTCTGTATTTCAAAAGATTTATAAATCTTTTTGAAGGGAGAGTAACACTTGGTTTTAAAGGTTTTAAAAATAGTTATACAAGATTTATGGGGAGTTAGGTATAATGTATTAAGAGGTAAAGAAAATGGTTTCTTGATGTTAGAAGTTAAGAGACTTGATCTTATAAGATAAGAGACTTAACTTATTTGTTTTAATGTGAATGTTTGTGTGAAACCTCATTCGTGAGTAATGAGTACTTGGTTTTATGTAAAGGGATAATGTTTCTTGATTTCGTAAATCGAATGTGTATCGACAGACCACTGCATCGTTTATAAAGGAAAATGTATTGAATAATGATGAATTGTATTTATACAAGTTGAAACCTCAATCTGCATAGAAACTAAGATTAGACAAAATGATATTAGATTTTCTAGATCATGGTTTCTTTGTAATAAGAATGTTGTAAACAAGAATAACCTACTCTCGCGTGAGACATATATTACTCAATTGTTCTAAAAGGAATCAAGTGATTAAGTTTGGGAACTATGAAACCATTTGAAAATGAGAAGCTTGAGTAATTGAAACTAGGCAAACCGCCCGAACTTAGGAAAAGAATGTTGTTACTTGATTTTGAAAAGGAATGTGGGTTGGTCATTCTAATACTACGAATTATCGGGTGACTTTGATAAAACTAATGGATCTCTTTTAAAGAATTTAACGTACGTAGTACTATAGGGTTAAAACCCGGACTTTGACATAAAATGAAAGTACTTTGAGTTGTTGTGAAACTTGCCTATGCTTGTTGTTGTGAAACTTGCCTATGCCTGTTGTTGTGAAACTTGCCTATGCTTGTTGTTGTGAAACTTGCCTATGCTTGTTGTTGTGAAACTTGCCTATGCTTGTGATGATAGTCTTTGTTGTGCAAATGTGGTATTTACGTATTCTGGCGTCTCGATAGTAGGTTGACTTATTGAGAACTTACTTGGGCGTCTTTGGCGGTGATGGAGAATTCCACGGGTATGTTTCCATTTTGATTCTTGTCTTGTTGTTGATGTCACATGGACATGTCTACCGTCTGATATTCCGGGGCACGCGACGTGCGGAGTTGATTACCGATATATGGTTATTATCGCAACATGGGCGTCTACACCGTCTGATTCGGGGCATGTGGCGTGCGGCGGGGTTGACCACCGATATATTGTTATTGAGGTTACATGGGCGTATACCGTCACGATTCCGGGGCATGTGGCCGTGCGGCCTTATTGTGTGTTGCATCATGGACATGTCTCTGCCGTCTGATAGGGGCACGCGGCCGTGATGCGAACATGATGGATGTTGTGGGCGTGAGACCCATAGTTATATTTAGTGGTGACTTTGAGGCGTGAGTCACGACTTGACCGCTTTTATGTTGCGTCTTGTATTTTGGTTATCATACATGTCTCACCTTTTTAGGCTATTATGATTTCATTCTGATGTTGTGATTTCACATACTTGGTACTGTTGTGCGACCTCGCCCGGAAGTGCGTTCAATCTGCATGGTAGAAGTACATCGATCGTGGATCCGCTCTTAGGATCTCATTTAATGGGTTGGAAAGCTCCGTTCCTTCGGAGGCTTATATTTGGTATGTTTCCCTGAGTTGTAGGTTCTTGTACATTTAGGGGTATGGCGGGGCCCTGTCCCGTCATAGTTGTTGTAAATCTTAAGTGCATGCCTTTGTTGTGGCGAGGGTTTGTAAAAAGGATAAGCTGTCGGGTTCTTGTGTATATCTTGAAAAGCTTGTTTTGGTTGGCCTGTTTATTTATTATATCTCTTGTTTCATGACTCGTGTTTTATTTTCCGCTGGTTTTCTCTGATGTTGTATCACTAGGGTGCCCGGGGTAAGGCACCAGTAACGGGCCCGGGTTCGGGGCGTTACAATTTTGAGGAAGCATTGCTATAGCTACTTGATCCATTTTATTGAGTCTTTTATTTTTTCTTTATTTTTGTTTTGTGTTTGTTTAGTGCTTTACTCGAGGGCGAGTAAAGTGTAAGTTTGGGGGTGTTTGTTGAGTGTATTTTATACACTCTTTTGAGTCCTTTTTAGTTAGTATTTTACTCTTTTATTTTGCGTTTAGTATAGTGTTAGGTGTGTTTTTCTTTCGTTTGTGTCACATCGGTTATAAAGGAGAAGATACTACTTATGAGGATGAAATTGCACATTAAAAGGTCAAGAAATGAAGCCTAAAAAGTCCCGGGAAGAATAGACGACATCTGATGAAGTTTGGACAAAAAAAATGAAGCACTGTCGAAAATCACGTTGACGGCGCCAGCCAGCAGGGCCGCGGCGCCGGAAGTCCTGGGAGGTGCATTTATTAGGCGCCACGGCGCCGAGGCGGGATTTTTCCGATTCTGGGCTGAATTTGACACGTTTTCAGGGTCCGCAATGCAATTTTCCCAGCTATAAAATCCCTAAACCCTGACCATCTTTGAGGGATTTCTATATCATATTTTTGGAGGCTAAGAAGGAGGCTATAATACAAGATTGGAGACAAAGCTTGTTCAAGTTCTTTTTCTTTCCCTTATTTTAGTTCAGTTTATGTTGGATTGTAATTTAGTTCTTGACATTACAATGTATAGGAGCTAATTACTAGTAGGATTTTCCATCGAATCTTCTTGAAACTCTTTCATATAGTTAACGCATAGTTAATGATTTCCTTTTCAGCATATTAAGATCTATTCAATATTGTTTTGATTGTTTGATAAATAACTGATCACTAATTGTCATAACTCATATGATTTCGAATCAAAAGTCTGAAAGGTGATATTTGAATATGATGTAGTTGTCTAGACATAGGTTAAAATCGTGGAAGAAAGTACTCCGATACTTGTGTAGTATTTAAGGTTACTGTTCTTAATCCTCATGTGTGGTAAAATCTATCTGTTACACCCCGTAAATCCAGGACATGTATACGAGAATAGATGCGAGAACACAAGACTTAAAAATTTGAACGAAAGAAAGAATTGTTTTCCAAAGGAAAAATCTTCCGAACCTCGAAAATTGTTCGTTAATGAGAATTGAGTTCTCAAATTTGATTATTTGAGACTTTTAGAATTTATCGGAATTATGGAATTCTATTTTCATAGTTGGATACGTAGGGCCCACCGAGAAATTTTACGTTTTTATGGGGCCCACGAGGTTTCCGATATTTTGACAAATTATAGAAATTTTGGGAAACGAAATATTATGGACCAATGAGAAGGCGATACGTGTCACCCTCCACATGCTTATGTTGGATGAAGAAAGGGAATTGACTAAGTGAAGTAGCCAAGTTGAGCTTGATATTATTGACCAAGTCTTAGGGTCAAGTTGCAAGCTTTAGTCATCCAAATATTGACCACACATTTGGTCCAATCCTAGACTTTGGTCTCATTATATATACATACCACTACTAGTGCAAGACTAGGATTCTATACTTAGAAAAATTTCAAGAAAACTTAGAGTGCAAAATGAGGGCTCTCGGCCAAGCAAGGAAAAAAAGGAGAAAATTTTGCAATATTACTTCATAAATCCCCATACTCAAACCCAAGATCCCTAAAGGTATTCTAAGGATATCTCAACACAAAAATCCCGGAAAAACTACGTTATTACGTTAGTCGCAACATGAAAACCTAAGGGGTTTTTCATAGTTGGAGTTGGAACTTGAAGAGGAGTTCTTCATAAGCTTCTAAGGCTTGCTTGGAGTGGATTGGAATGTCAAGAAGAGGAGCTAAAGTTGCTAAGGATCGACTTTGAATCTTGGATTAGATTTGGGCTTATTGAGGTAATAATCTTCATCTTACTATTGTAATTGAAGATTCCATATTATGAAAGTGATAAATGATCATGAGATATATATTATGAAGATTGATAAGTGTTATGGAATATTGGAAGCCTAAAATCCGAAAAGTTCATGTTAGCCATTAAGATTGTAATTCAATTTAATTGTTAGTTACAATCGTCGCATGTTATAGAAGAAAATAATTATAGTTGTTAGAATTGTTATTATGTATATAACATGTTGGAATAACGACTAGGACTAAAAAGGAAATTGAAAGAGAATTGATGTTGTTGTAGCCGAGAATGGCCATTGAATTATTGGACTGTTTTATACAAGTGTGGGGCAAAATTTTACACGTCCTGTTAGACGTGTAATCCCCTTTGATTAGTTGATTGGTTGAGCCTTAAATGTGGCATGTTGGTTATTGATTTTTGGGCCTTGAAAAAGGTGGAAAAGTACGTAGAAACAAAGGAAGTGCTACCCAATTTTCCATAGAAAAAGGAAGCTTTATACTTAGAATTATTCTACGATAGAATGCTAGAAGTTGATAGAAGTATTATGGTCATTATAGGTTGACATTCTACGTACGGCGTATTCAACTGGCAAGTGGATTAAGTCGGAGAGGTATGTGGAACTTTCCCTATCTCTTGAGCATGAAGTTTATAAATGTATGGTACGATAGGCGTACAAGCTTTAAATGAATTCGGCGTCTTTTGAATTCATAGACTTGATTTTAAAGGATGTAGATTCCTTGGTTTTCAAAAAGACATAAAGTGTTATAATGGCTTTATGAGAAGTTATTTATAACGATTTTATGGAAGATAAAAGAGTGGTTTACTCTATTGATTTTAAAGAAGATAAATGACTTGATTTAGAGAAAGGGCAATTTGATTTAAAGTCAGAAATTGCTTAAGTTTTGAAAGTAGAAGTCACTTGGTTTTAAAGCTTTGAAATGGATTTCAAAAGGTGTAATGACTTGTTTTGGAAAGTAAGCGTGACTTGATACTAAGGGTGTTAGTATCTTGGGGTTAATATTTAAAAGAGTCATTTTAAAAGAGTATGGAGTACGTAGTACTTTGGGTTAAATCCCCGTATTTCACGTAAAACGAAAGTGCCTTGAGTTTATAAAATGAAATTCATTTTTGTAGGATAATGAAAGTCTAAAGATTTTATGAACTTGCCTATGCTTGCTTGTGATAGCCTTTGAGTGCAAGTATTATATTTTTACGCTGCCGTGACTCTCACTTGGAGGGCCGGCTGTCTTGTTGTGAATTTACTTGGACGTACCGACAGTGGTGAAAGATTCCACGGGTATGCTTCCATTGTGATTGTTCCATGGACATGCTTATATGATGAGGGATTCCGGGGCATGCAACCATGATGCAGGTTAAACTCCCGGATGCTATTATTATTCCATGGACTAGTTCCCCATGAAGACATGTACCCGAGATGAGGGATACCACGGGCATGTTATATACTATTATTATTTCATGGACTAGCTCCCCATGAAGACATGTACCCGAGATGAGGGATTCCACGGGCATGTTATATACTATTTTTATTCCATAGATTATCTATCCATGAAGTCATGTACCCGAGATGAGGGATTCCACGGGCATGAGATATATATATATATTGCATATGTGCTATTACACCCAGTAATTACAGGACATGTTTATAAGAATGTACGTAAGAATCCAAATGTTAAGGTATGCGACTAGTAAAAATTTATCGGAATTATGGAATTGTCGGAAAATGAAATATTGTGACGAATGGGAGGGAGACACGTGTCACCCCCTTTAATTGGTCTTGGACGAAAATGACATGGGTAAAAGGGTCATTTGACCATAAGTTAGATGACAAAGTCTTGCTAAGTCTTGAAGCTTGATATTGTTGACTTGTCAAAGGGCCACTTGGGCTTGATCCAAGTGAATTTCATACAATCCACACATTTGTGCAAATCTTGACCCTCCATGTTACTATATAGTAGTACTAGTAGCAAGACAACTTCTACACTTAGCCAAATTTTCAAGAAAATTTGAAGAACTCACATTGAGGCTCTCGGGTTCACCCTAGTTCCAACAAGAATTTTTTTTGTTTGTTGTCCAATAACATCCATACTTTAAACAAAGGTTCCTAAGTGTATTGTAAGGGTATCTCAATAGAAAAATCCGGGAAAAATATCGTTTTCGTATTAGTCGCAAGGTGAAAACCTAGTTGCTTTCATAGTTTTGGTTTGGAAGATTAAGGTAAAGTTGTTGTGATCTTCTAAGGGTCTCAAATGGCGGATTGAAGTGTCAAGGAGAGGCTCTAAGTTTCTAGGGAGCGACTTCGGATCTTGAAGTGGATTAAGGCTCGTTGAGGTAACAATCTTGTTCTCTTAAAGTGTTATAAGATTTCATATTGTCGTAGCCTTACATTTAACTAGCATGAAGTATATTGTGTTGAAGATTTATAAGTGTTATGGATAGTTGAAGCCTAGAATTCGAAATGACATTCTAGCCATTTGAAGTTGTATTACAATTTGGTCGTTATTAGAATCGTCGCATGTTACTTACTTGAAGATTGTAGTAGTTATAATCGATTGCGGCTTGATATCATGTTTACTAAACAACTTGGATTGAAAAGGAATTGGATAAGAATTTGTGTTGATTATATCTCAAGTTGCCGAATTGACCTTGTAGTTTGTACTAGTTTAATATCAATTGTGGGGCGGAATTTTACACGTCTTATAGGCGTGTAATCCCCTATTTCCTAACTACATTGTTGGGCCTTAAACGTGGCGTGCTTGGTTATTGAATTCGGGCCTTGAAAATGTGGAAAAATATGTAGAAACAAAGGAAGTGATGTCCGATTTTCCGTAGAATTTAGTGATTTTGCACTTATAATATTCTACGTTTGAAGTGAGAAGTTAATAGACGTATTATGGTCATTATAGGTTGACATACTACGTGCGGTATATTGGACTTAGCGAGTGGATTGACCCGAAGAGGTATGTGGAACTTTCCTATCTCTTGAACATGAATAGTTGTACCTATATAGTACGGTAGACGTACAAGACTTTGATATCCTTTACTTGTTTTAAGAATGTCCAAGTCGGTTGAGTTAGGGGATTAACTCACTTGTTTAAAAGTAGTAAGGATGTCTTAGTTTTCAAAGTTAAGGGACTTGAAGTGTTTTAAAGTATATGATACTTGTTTCCTTTTAAACGTATAAGTCCCTTGGATATAGGAAAAATGTAATTGACTAAAGTATAAGGTTAATATAACGACTTTATGGGAAGTTGGTTATATTAGCTTTATGGGAAGTTAAAAAGAGAGATTTACTCTAAGTAAAATAAGTAAGGATAAATGACTTGATTTAATGAAAGGCAAATTGATTTAAGGCATCAATTGCCTAAGGTTTTAAAAGAAAAGAAGTCACTTGATTTAGAAGCCTAATTATATTTCTAAAAGGTATTGTGACTTGTCTTGAAAAGTAGTTGTGACTTGATACTACGGTTATTAGTATCTTGGAAGTTTTATATGAAAAAGAGTCATTTTTAAAAGAGTAGAAGTACGTAGTACTTTGGGTTTAATTCCCGGATTTTATAAAGACATGTTAGTGCCTTAAGTAAACTAAAATGAGAGTGTATATGAACAAGACTAATAAGAAGTTAGGGGATTTCTTAACTTGCTTATATTATGTATGATAAGCCGGTAGTGCTTATGTTATGTATGATAGCCGGTTTGTGCTAGTGATATATTATTCATTACGGGGTCATTCCCCGGGTTTGTGGCATTTGCATATTCCGTGGATTTGATACCCATGATGCGAGGAATACCTCATGCGAGTCCGTAAGGGCTTATGCGGGTAAAATAGTCCCATGCGGGGCGGACCAGTCCTATGCGAGGAATACCTCATGCGGGTCTACACGACCTATGCGGGCGGATACAGTCTATGCGAGGAAGTTACCTCATGCGGGTCCATACGACCCTTGCGGGTGAAATAGTCCCAGGAGTAGGATTGCTTAATGATACTGCGGGCGGGTGTCCCTGCTTTGATCATGAGCCTCCTATTTTTATGCAGTAAAGTATACTCTTGTTTACTCTCATTGTTAGTAAGGCACAGTGTACTGTAATTTGATTATCATACATGTCTCCGGCTTTGTTTTAGACTTATGATGTATTTACAGTATTTTTCCAATTTCGCATACTTAGTACATATTGTGTCGACCCTTCCTCGGGGTGCGATCATCTGTGGTAGAAGTAGCAGTGGTGGATCCTCATTCTTAGGGTCATTGATCAGGTGTTGGAAGCTCCATTTCTCCGGAGGCTTGTCTTTTTGGTACGGTTTTCCCTGATGTTGTGGATATTATGTACATTCAGGGGTATGGCGGGGCCCTGTTCCGCCACAGTTGTTATTCCTAGAGGTCTATAGTCACATTTGTGGTTTGGGCTGTAAGAACAGAGTTGTACTGTTTTACTTTTAGTTATGTATATTTATGGAAGGCGGCCTTATCGGCTAGTCTGTGATGTTTATTATCTAAACATGTTTATATTTTGTGTATGTTCCGCTGCTATTCTCTGATGTATACCTGAAAGGGGTGCCCAGGTAGGGCACCAGTCGCGGGCCCGGGGTTGGGTCGTGACAAAAGTGGTATCGGAGCAGTTAGTCCTCGAAAAGTGTGTTATACCCCGTATTTCCAGAGTATGTACGTGAGGACGTACGTACAAAAGTTCAAGCCTTAAGTAGGCATAAGGGTCGAAATTGTGCACAACTAGCGAAAAGAATTGTTTTCCGACGAAAAGTTTTTCGGACCTTGCGAAGGGAAAATTACGGTTGCGACATTTATAATTTTTACGGATTTTTCCGAGAGATGAAATATTTTGGACCAACGAGAGGGCGACAAGTGTCACCTCAGTGGGATCAGTAATGTGGAATTGGTGGAGCACGTTTTTTTCATTTTTGTGGCCTAAAACCTTTGGTCAATGTTTTGTAGATATTTTGTGTAGTAGATGGATAAGGTGGGACCCACACACACTTGTCCAAATCTACACCCTCCACTTGCCTTAATCTTGGCCATTGATTTCCCTATAAATACCCCTCAAGTGCAAGACTAAATCTTCATCCCTTAAACATTTCCCAAGTCTTGAAATCCCTCTCCCCCTCTTGAAGATCTCGTCCAAACCACCCCTCCCCCTTTGTGAAGCCTTGGCGAAACATCCCCTTTCCTAGTTGTGCTCGTGAAATACCCACTTGGTAGAAAAGTATTCTCCAAGTATTGTTACTATTCCAAAATACCTTGGCCCAAATACCTTGTAGTATTCCAAGGTTACCTCTATACTAAAAGCCCAGAAATACTACTATACTTCCCTTCAGTCACAAAACGAAACCCTAAGGAAAATCTTCATAATTGGTTGAAGTATTAAGAAGAAGTTGCGTAGAACTTCTAAGGGTTGTTTGGAGCGGGTTGGAGCGCCCAGAATAGGAGCTAAACCTTGCTCAGGATCGACATATATCTTGGATAATTTTGGGCTTATCGAGGTAAATAATCTTGTCCTTCAATTGTAATTGGAGATTACATATTGTAGAAGTGTAGAATTGAGTATAAGTTATATCTGAGGAGGTATATAAGAAGAGAATTGAAGTACTTATATAGGAGTGTATTCTGATGAACTTGTGTAATTTGACGGGTAGGGAAGTGCTGCCCAATTTTTCCGTAGAATAAAGAATCTTGTATCTAGAATTATTCTACAGAGTAGTCTAGACGTTGATAGACTTATATGACCGTTATAGGTTGAAGTACTGCGAGTAGCATATTCTACTCGAAGGGTGGAAAAGGCTAGCAGGATTACAGTACTTTGGAGCTATTTGCTAATTGTCGATAATCGTCGCGAGGTATGTGATTCTTCCTATCCTCTTGAGCATGATAATTTAAAAGAATATATATAGTACGGTAGACGTACGTGTGTTAACTGAACGTGGTTTTACTTCGATGTCTTTTGACTTGAGTTTTAAATAATAAGAATCTTGAAGTATTTCAAAGGAACTGAGAATCGTTTTTGAAAGAAGAGTAATACTTGGTTTTGAAAGCTTAAGAGTTATACTAGCTTTATGGGAAGTTAGGTATAACGACATAAGAGGGATAAAAAGAATGATTTATTGATTTTAGAAGTTAAGAGACTTGATCTTAAAAGATAAGAGACTTCACTTAATTGAATTGATATGAATTTTGTTAAAAAGTGTGAAACCACATTCGTGAGTAATGAGTACTTGGTTTTTAAAGAATAATGTTTCTTGATTTGAAGCGAGAATAAGTATCGAACGAACCACTGCAGCGTTAATAAAGGAAAATGTATTGACAATAATTAAGTTATATTAAAACCAGTAGAAACCTCCATCTGCATAGAAGCTAAGATAAGACAAAATTGTATTACATTTCCTAGATCATGGCTACTTTAATAAGATTGTTATAAACAAGAATAACCTACTCACACATAAGGCATACATTATTCAATTGTTTTAAAAAAAAGATTACGTTATTTGATTAAGGCTATGAACTATGAAATCTTTCGAATCTAAAAGACTTGAGTATTTGAAATTAGGCAACTTGAACTTTTGGAAAATAATGTTGTTACTTGACTTTAAAAAGGAAAGTGTTTTGGTTTAAAAAGGAGGGCATAATATTGCCTTAGTTGATTTAAAAGGAAAGCATGGTATTATCTTAATCTGTCTTAAAAGAGCGTTTAAATGTTATGGTCGATTCTATACCGCGTCCATGGGATGGACCGGGAATGTATTTCACACGACACCGAGTTCATGGGATGAACCGGGAATGTATTTCACACGATACCGAGTTCATGGGATGAACCGGGAATGTATTTCACACGATACCGAGTCCATGAGATGGACCGGGAATGTATTCCATACGATCCGACACCGAGTCCATGAGATGGGCCGAGACATGTTATACGTATCACGCGATTTATACCTAGACTGCCGGCAGTGAGGAAGGAGTTCCACGGGCATGAGGGATGACTTTGAGGGCGTGAGTCCCTGACTTGACATGACTGCTTTTATGTTGTGAACTGTAGTTTTGTTATCATACATGTCTCCTGTTTTATTGTTAGACTGTTATGATTTCATTTACAGTATTTTCAGTTTCACATACTTGGTACTGTTATCTTGTCCTCGCCCGGGGCTGCGTTCATGCCGCAGGTAGAGGTACACCGGTTGTCGATCCTCGCTCATAGGATCACACTTCAGCGTATTGGGAAGCTCCGTTTCTCCGGAGGCTTATCTTTTTGTATGTTTCCCTGAGTTGTAGGTTCTTGTACATTCGTGGTATGGCGGGGCCACTGTCCGTCATAGTTATTATAACATTCTTAAGTGCAGTAATCTTGTTGTGGCGAGGTTGTAAAAAGGATGCTTGTTCAAACATATATATATGCATGCCGAAAGGCGATCTTTTCTTGGATAAACTGTTCTCATTCTATATTGTTTCATGTTTTGTTTTATATTCAGCTGGTTACTCTGATGTATGTCTACTTGGGTGCCCGGGTAAGGCACGATCCACGGGCGAGTTAGTCGTGACAAAAGTGGTATCGAGCGATTAATGTTATACCCGTAGTTGCGGGGTATGTATGTGAGACGTGCGTGCGAGAGTGCAGCGAAATTTTGAAAAGAAAGAAAGATGTGAGTTTTCACGGAAAAGTTTCGGTAATTTGTGAAGAAAAGGTTCGTTAATGGAATTGGATTCCCAGTTTGGTATTTGGACTTCATAGATTATATTAGAATTTTGAGATTTTATTTTGGAAATGGTCACGTGGGGTCCACGGGAGAAATTCTGATTTTGTGGGGCAGCTTTGTTTTGAGATTTCGGTATTTTGGATATTTTGGAAGACGAAATATTAGGCGAATCGGGCGACACGTGTCACCCCATGTGGCACCCTTGGCGAAATTTACCTTTGTGCACAACACGATTAGAGTCGTTTTCGGCGAAACGTTTGCATAACTTGCGAGGAAAATTCCGACTATGTCGTTTTGTATTTTTGCGGATTTTTAGAGCGGAACATCTTTGGGCCAACGAGAGGTGACACTTGTCACCCTCAGTGGCGATTTAGGTAAGCAAGGGGGCGTCTTCCTCCTTGTTTTGTGCCTTGTTTTGGCCTTGTTTGGTGCATTGTTTTGTGGCATGTTTTGTGGAGTAGGGGTTAGGGTGCACTTGGCTTAATCTTGCCCTTACACTTGCTATACACTTGGAAGGATCTTGGCCTTGGTTGGCCTTTGGTTTTGCTATAAATACCCACAAGTGTGAAGACTTCATCCATTCAAAAACTTCCAAGTCTTGAAACCCTCTCCTCCCTTTGTGAGCTCTTAGCGAGAGCCTCCCCTCCCCACCGTGTGGCCTTTGGCGAGGGTTCCCCCTCCCTTTGTGGTGCTAGCCGTGGGTACCCACTAGCCTAGTTGTTTTCGTATAATACCCTCCTCGTGTTATTGAAATACTTCTCCTAGTATTGTTATAATGCCCAAAATACCTTAGCCTTGTACCTTGTAGTATTTCAAGGATACCTCTATACGTAGAGTCCGGAAATACTACCTTTTGTCCTTTTAGTCTCAAACCGAAACCCTAAGAAAATCTTCATAGTTGGTTGAAGTATTTGAGTAGAAGTTGGTTAGAACTTCTAAGGGTTGTTTGAGCGCGGAGTAGGAGCTAAACCTTGCTCAGGATCGACATTATAACTTGGATAATTTTGGGCTTATCAAGGTAATTATCTTGTCCCTCTATTGTAATTGGAAATTACATGTTTGTTAGAATATATAGTTGAAGTATACTATATATGGAACTATACTTAGTATTCGGCAATGTCTTTTGACTTAAGCCTGAAGAATAAAGAACTGAACTGAACTGTATTTACATAGGATTGTATTGCAGTAGACTTGTGTAGTATTACTGAGTAGAATTGTACACGTCCGGTTAGACGTGTATACCCCCCCCCCCCTGGTTGGCTTGGTAGCCGGCCTCGATAGAGGAGGAGATTTCTGTCATTGCGGGAGAAGTCTTTCGAATTTTCTGTAGAAAGATAGAAACTTGTGTTTTGGGGTTAATAGACGTTTGTGACCTTTATAGGTGAAATTACTAAGAGTAGTGTATTCTACTCGAGGAGTGGAAAGGGCTAGCAAGGTTGTAGTACTTGGAGCATTTTGCTTATTGTCGATAAATCGTCGCGAGGTATGTGAACCTCTTCCTATCTTTTCTAGCATGATTGTTGTGAACTATGTAAATGCGGTAGACGTACATGTGCTAAGTGATTTGGTTGGTTTAAAACATAGGGTGTTATAATAGCTTTATGGGAAGTTAGTTATAACGACCTTATGTAGGTGAAAATGGTTTACTGATGTTAGAAGTTAAGAGACTTGATATTATAAGATAAGAGACTTAACTTATTTGTTTTAATGTGGATGTTGTGTGAAACCTCATTCGTGAGTAATGAGTACTTGGTTTTTAAAGGGATAATGTTTCTTGATTTGGAAATCGAATGTGTATCGACAGGACCACCTGCGGCGTTAATAAAGGAAAATGTATTGAATAATGATGTGTTGTATTAAAACCAGTAGAAACCTCCATCTGCATAGAAGCTAAGATGAGACAAAATGATATTACATTTTCTAGATCATGGTCTTTGTAATAAGATCGTTATAAACAAGAATAAACTACTCACATATATGACATATGTTACTCAATTGTTCTAAAAAGGAATCAAGTGATTAAGTTTGGGAACTATGAAATCATCTGAAAATGAGAAGCTTGAGTAATTGAAACTAGGCAAACTGGAACTTAGGAAAAGAATGTTGTTACTTGATTTTTGAAAAGGAATGTGGGTTGGTCATTCTAATACTACGGGTATAGGGTGACTTTTATAAAAGTAATGGATCTCTTTTAAAAGAACTTAACGTATGTAGTACTTTGGGGTTAAAAACCCGGACTTTGGCATAAAATGAAAGTACTTTGAGTTGTGTGAAACTTGCCTATGCTTGTTGTTGTGAAACTTGCCTATGCTTGTGATGATAGCCTTTGTTGTGCAAGTGTGGTATTTCTGTGTTCTGGCGTCTCTCGATAGAGGCGGTCGACTTATTGAGAACTTACTTGGGCGTCTTTGGCGGTGATGGAGAATTCCACGGGTATGTTTCCATTTTGATTCTTGTCTTGTTGTTGATGTCACATGGACATGTCTACCGTCTGCAAGATTAGGGGCATCGGCCGTGCGGCGGGTTGATTACCGATATATTATTATTGTGGTTACATGGACATGTCTACACCAGGTAGAATTCGGGGCATGTGGCGTGCGGCGGGGTTGATCACCCAAGATATTATTGTTGATGTCACGTGGGCGTGTCTACAGGTAGAATTCGGGGCATGTGGCCGTGGGGCATTGGTATTATTGTTGCATCATGGACATGTCTACACCGATCTGAGTCGGGGCACGCGGCCGTGATGCGAACATGATTGATGTTGTGGGCGTGAGACCCATAGTTATATTTGAGTGATGACTTGAGGCGTGAGTCACGATCGACATATCGCTTTTATGTTGTGAACGTAGTTTGGTTATCATACATGTCTCACGCTTTATATAGACTAGTATGATTTCATTCTGATATTTCTGATTTCACATACTTGGTACTGTTATCGACCTCCTTGGGGCTGCGTTCATCCGCAGTAGAGGTACATCGATCGTGGATCCTCGCTCTTAGGATCTCGATTCAGCGTTTTGGGAAGCTCCGTTTCTCGGAGGCTTATCTTTTGGTATGTGTTCCACGAGTTGTAGGTTCTTGTACATTCGGGGTATGGCGAGCCTGTCCGTCATAGTTGTTGTAAATCTTAGAAGTGCAGTAATCTGTTGTGGGCGGGGTTGTAAAAAGGATTAAACTGCTCGCTTTTTGAAAGAGTTGTATTTATATATGTTATTGGAAGGTAACTTAGTTGGCTTTGTTTATGATTATATATCTTGTTTCTTGTTTAAAGTTTTATTTTCCATTGGTTTTCTCGATGTTGTGTCACTAGGGTGCAGGATAAGGCACGATGCTTGGGCCGGGGCCAGTCGTTACAAAAGTGGTATCGAGCGATTAATCCTCGGAAAGTGTCTGAACCGTGTCTAGTAGAGTCTTGATTATCGGTGTGTTGTGCACCACATCTATAATCGAGAGGCTGCAGGACATTTAGGATTAGTTTCCATTCTTCTCATTACGAGATCGTGCCTTAGAGGCTGTGTTGTAAGTTGGACCCTCCAGCGTGTCTCGTTTTACGATTATGCCTCCGCGCGAGCAACGAGCCACTGAAGGGCAAGGCAGTAGAGAACCGCTAGTGAGATACAAAGGAGTGCGAGCGCGAGCCCGAGCAGTACGAGGTTGTGCTTGACGGCGGGTTTTGTGGCGCCGCCAGCCCAGAGAGTTAGAGCGCAACAATGGCTGCCGAGACCGCGATACACGAGCCTCCATCCGCGATGCAGGGCGGAAGGAGATGGGTTACAAGAGATGGCGATTCTTGGCGAGTCGTGGCGAGATATGAGGATAAATTTGGATCTGGCCGATTCAGTTCGATGCACGATGGTTCACCCCGGCGAGATAGTTTGAGGCTATGGGACTTTACGAGTTGTAGCCGCGAGTTTTATGGGTCGAGGCACGAGGATGATCCGAGGAGTTCATCCGGCGATTCTGACGGATCATGCGGGTGATCAAGGCTTGAGACCGAGTCTGTGACCTTTGGTTCGCATCGGTGCGTGATATGATCGATTGGTTTGATTCATGGGAGCTTTCGGGAGAGCATGCACCTCAGCGGTATGGGATGAGTTTTGGGGCTTTCTCACGCACTTCTTGCCTCGCAGATGAGGAGACGCGGTAAACGATTTTGATGCTTAAACAGGCGGGCGTGCGGTTCGGGAGTACAATGTGAGTTCGACTCATTGGCGATGCGTCCAGCGTTGGTAGCTAGTATGGAGGATCGAGTGCACCGATATGTTCTGAGGGCTCGATGATTACATGTCGAGGCATGTTCGGGAGTAGCTCTTGGTGGGCATGGACATTGCCCGTGCGAGCTCATGCTGCAGGATGTGAGGCACGGAGAGGTCGGCGGAATGACGAATCGGCGAAGAGGCGAGAACAACGAGGTCCTTTGGTGACTTTGGCGGACCGCCTCGTGACATACTAGTTTTGTACCTCCGCCCGGCAGAGTGGTCCTCCACAACCTTGAGTATTCGGAGCGGTCGGGGCTCGAGGTTTAGGTTTCGGGGAAGTAAGGGTGTTGGCGGATCACGGTCACCCTACCTCGGTGTGGTCGATGTGGTAGACCGCATTTCGGGAAGTGTCGTGGTGCGGGGAGCTTGTTATTTTGCGGCAGCGGGGCCATTTGCGAGGAACTGTCAGGCCAAGGGTAGCACGGATATTACGACTCGACCCTACGGATCGGTGGTGGTTCATCACGCCTACGATTATGCGCCTGCGGTGTGCCTATGATTAGAGTGGGCGGTAGCCAGGTATATCCTAACCCTCTAGAGTTTTGGTATGCTTGTTATAATGGTCTCATTATTATGTGCTATGTACGAATAGCGTTGTGTTAATTATGAGTTAGAAAACATGCTTAGTTGGGAGGATACGTATGGGGGCATGGTAAGTGTGAACCTTAGACTATGTCACGACTGAGACCTTAGGGGTAAGGTCGTCTTAAGTTGAAGATTTATTTTTGACCCTTATCAGAGTAGTAGTATACGTGGGATTTATTTGTGTGATAAGTCCGTGGGTAGTGTGAGATGGAAGTGGTAGCTTTTATGATGTGAATTAGTAAGATTGTTAGGATCGGGAACAAGAGTTTAGCGTGATTGGGGGTCGGGTTGAGGACCATTTGCGGTCAACCGTAACCGGTTTGGGGTGGTCAGTTCTGGTGGTCCCGCGGTGGTAGGGTCACGAGGATGCTAGGCCCAGTTTGTGTGACCATCGTATGAGTTCGTGGGCGCGTTCGACGAAGCGGTTCGTAAAGGCGGGAATGGCCTTAAGGAAGTTTGAGGTTAGTAAGATGACCAAGTTTGGAGGTAGCGACTCGGAGATCTTGAGCGGAAGTAATGGTGAAGTATGAGTACGTCTTGGGAGAGTTCAAGTGTTCGAGAAGGGCACGGCGAGTAAGGAAAGAAGAGGGCGTGTGTTATTTCGTGGCGGTGTGGCGTTGGCAACTAGTTAGAGGAACTTTATCGTTATCCGGCTTGAGAAGGAACATTCGGACGAATGTTTCTGAGAGGAGAATGTTATACCCGTAGTTGCGGGGTATGTATGTGAGGACGTGCGTGCGAGTGCAGAAATTTTGAAAAGAAAGAAAGATGTGAGTTTTTTGGAAAAGTTTCGGTAATTTGTGAAGAAAAGGTTCGTTAATGGGAATTGGATTCCCAGTTTGGTATTTGGACTTCATAGATTATATTAGAATTTTGAGATTTTATTTTGGAAATGGTCACGTGGGGCCCACGGGAGAAATTCTGATTTTGTAGGGCCCGCTTTGTTTTGAGATTTCGGTATTTTGGATATTTTGGAAGACGAAATATTAGGCGAATCGGGGCGACACGTGTCACCCCATGTGGCACCATGGCGAATTTACCTTTGTGCAACACCTGACATTAGAGTCGTTTTCGACGAAACGTTTTGCATAACTTGCGAGGAAAATTCCGACTATGTCGTTTTGTATTTTTGCGGATTTTTCCGAGCGTGGAACATCTTTGGGCGGCGAGAGGGTGACACTTGTCACCTCAGTGGCGGTTTGGGTAAGCGGGTGGGGCGTCTTCCTCCCTTGTTTTGTGCCTTGTTTTGGCCTTGTTTGGTGCATTGTTTTGTGGCATGTTTTGTGGAGTAGGGGTTAGGGTGCACTTGGCTTAATCTTGCCACTTACACTTGCTATACACTTGGAAGGATCTTGGCCCTTGGTTGGCCTTTGGTTTTGCTATAAATACCCCACAAGTGTGAAGACTTCATCCATTCCAAAAACTTCCAAGTCTTGAAACCCTCTCCTCCCCTTTGTGAGCTCTTGGCGAGAGCCTCCCCTCCCACCGTGTGGCCTTTGGCGAGGGTTCCCTCCCCTTTGTGGTGCTAGGTAGGGTACCCCACTGCCTAGTTGTTTCGTATAATACCCTCCTTGTGGTATTGAAATACTTCTCCTAGTATTGTTATAATGCCCAAAATACCTTAGCCTTGTACCTTGTAGTATTCCAAAGATACCTCTATACGTAGAGCAGGAAATACTACCTTTTGTCCTTTAGTCTCAAACCGAAACCACAAGGAAATCTTCATAGTTGGTTGAAGTATTTGAGTAGAAGTTGGTTAGAACTTCTAAGGGTTGTTTGGAGCGCACGGAGTAGGAGCTAAACCTTGCTCAGGATCGACATTATAACTTGGATAATTTTGGGCTTATCAAGGTAATTATCTTGTCCCTCTATTGTAATTGGAAATTACATGTTTGTTAGAATATATAGTTGAAGTATACTATATATGGAACTATACTTAGTATTCGTGATGTCTTTTGACTTAAGCTGAAGAATAAAGTGAATCGAATCTGTATTTACATAGGGTGTATTGCGGTAGACTTGTGTAGTATTCGAGTAGAATTGTACACGTCAGGTTAGGCGTGTAGACCACCACGGTTGGCTTGGTAGCCGGCCTCGATAGAGGAGGAGATTTCTGTTGTTGCGGGAGAGTCTTGCGAATTTTACGTAGAAAGATAGAAACTTGTGTTTTGGGGTTAATAGACGTTTGTGACCTTTATAGGTGAAAGTACTAAGAGTAGCGTATTCTACTCGAGGAGTGGAAAGGGCTAGCAAGGTTGTAGTACTTGGAGCATTTTGCTTATTGTCGATAAATCGTCGCGAGGTATGTGAACCTCTTCCTATCTTTTCTAGCATGATTGTTGTGAACTATGTAGTACGGTGACGCGTACATGTGCTAAGTGATTTGGTTGGTTTAAAACATAGGGTGTTATAATAGCTTTATGGGAAGTTAGTTATAACGACGACCTTATGTAGTGAAAATGGTTTCTTGATGTTAGAAGTTAAGAGACTTGATCTTATAAGATAAGAGACTTAACTTATTTGTTTTAATGTGGATGTTGTGTGAAACCTCATTCGTGAGTAATGAGTACTTGGTTTTAAAGGGATAATGTTTCTTGATTTGGAAATCGAATGTGTATCGACAGACCACTGCAGCGTTAATAAAGGAAAATGTATTGAATAATGATGTGTTGTATTAAAACCAGTAGAAACCTCCATCTGCATAGAAGCTAAGATGAGACAAAATGATATTACATTTTCTAGATCATGGCTGCTGTAATAAGATCGTTATAAAGAAGAATAAACTACTCACATATATGACATATGTTACTCAATTGTTCTAAAAAGGTATCAAGTGATTAAGTTTGGGAACTATGAAATCATCTGAAAATGAGAAGCTTGAGTAATTGAAACTAGGCAAACTGGAACTTAGGAAAAGAATGTTGTTACTTGATTTTGAAAAGGAATGTGGGTTGGTCATTCTAATACTACGGGTATAGGGTGAATTTTATAAAAGTAATGGATCTCTTTTAAAAGAACTTAACGTATGTAGTACTTTGGGGTTAAAAACCCGGACTTTGGCATAAAATGAAAGTACTTTGAGTTGTGTGAAACTTGCCTATGCTTGTTGTTGTGAAACTTGCCTATGCTTGTGATGATAGCCTTTGTTGTGCAAGTGTGGTATTTCTGTGTTACCGCGTCTCTCGATAGAGGGCCGGTCGACTTGTTGAGAACTTACTTGGACGTGCTGGCAGTGATGGAGAATTCCACGGGTATGTTTCCATTTTGATTACTGTCTTGTTGTTGATGTCACATGGACATGTCTACACCGATGCAGTATTCCGGGGGCATGCGGCCATGCGGCCGGGTTGATTACCCGATATATTATTATTGTGGTTACATGGACATGTCTACACCGAGGTAGAATTCCGGGGGCATGTGGCCATGCGGCAGGGTTGATCACCCAGTATATTATTGTTGATGTCACATGGACGTGTCTACACCGAGGTAGAATTCCGGGGGCATGTGGCCATGGGGCATTGGTATTATTGTTGCATCATGGACATGTCTACACCGATGCAGAATTCCGGGGGCATGCGGCCATGATGCGAACATGATTGATGTTGTGGGCGTGAGACCCATAGTTATATTTGAGTGATGACTTGAGGGCGTGAGTCACATTTGGACATATCGCTTTTATGTTGTGAATCGTAGTTTGGTTATCATACATGTCTCTGCTTTATATAGACTAGTATGATTTCATTCTGATATTTCTGATTTCACATACTTGGTACTGTTATCGACCTCGCCCGAGGCTGCGTTCATCCGCGGTAGAATACATCGGTCGTGGATCCTCACTCTTAGGATCTCGGTTCAGCGTTTTGGGAAGCTCCGTTTCTCGGAGGCTTATCTTTTAGTATGTGTTCCACGAGTTGTAGGTTCTTGTACATTCGAGGGGTATGGCGAGCCTGTCCGTCATAGTTGTTGTAAATCTTAGAGTGCATGTAAAATGCTTGTTGTGGCAGGGTTGTAAAAAAAGGATTAAACTGTTCGTTTTGAAAGAGTTGTATTTATATATGTTATTGGAAGGTAACCGTTGGGTTGGCCTGTTCTATGATTATATATCTTGTTTCTTGTTTAAAGTTTTATTTTCCGCTGGTTTTCTCTGATGTTGTGTCACTAGGGTGCCCGGGATAAGGCACCAGTAACGGGCCCCGGGACGGGTCGTTACAGTTAATCCTCGGAAAGTGTCTACAGACCGTATCTAGTAGAGTCTTGATTATCGGTGTGTTGTGCACCACACCAATAATCAGGAGGCTATAGGATATTTAGGATTGGTTTCCATTCTTCTCACTCTGAGATCGTGCCTTAGAGCTGTGTTATAAGTTGGACCCCCCTAACGTATTCCTTTCCCTTACCAGTTATGCCTCCGCGCAAGGCAACCCGGGCGAGAAGGCAGCGGCCAGGAAGCTGCGAGTAGAAACAGAGGGTTACGAGCACGAGCCCAATCATCACGGTGGTGCTCATTCGAGGAGTTCTGCGGCGTCGCGGCCCAGTGAGTTTATACGGCGATTCCTCTGCGGCCATGATAATCGGACCTCGATTCCGACGATGGCGAAAGTATGGATTGCAAAGAGACGACCCTGTTACTAGCTAGGGATTTAGCAACCAGAGAGTATTTTATGTATCGATTTATCGCGGGCCTTAATGATTATCTAAGGAAGGGTTGTGCAAGAGTAGCTCTTCAGTCAGGCTTGAGCATGGCCTGCGTACGGGCTTATGCACAGCAAGCCGAGAAACGTAGGGATCGACGGGTTAACCAAGGTCAACAGAAGAGGGCCAGATCGGCAGGGTCCTTTGGTAACTTTCGAGACGAATCGCCTCAGCAGCAGACTGGATATGCACCTCCGCCAGTTCAGAGTGGTCCTCCACAGGGTTCAGGACGTTCGGGGT
The DNA here is from genome assembly GCA_029844215.1 of Przewalskia tangutica. Lineage (NCBI taxonomy): Eukaryota > Viridiplantae > Streptophyta > Magnoliopsida > Solanales > Solanaceae > Przewalskia > Przewalskia tangutica. The sequence goes on along the minus strand of CM056728.1, from coordinate 52,519,812 downwards.
ATGCCGGAGTTGGTCAGAGCTCTAGGGCTTCGGATTCACAGCTATACGTAGGTTCTAGCCAGTTGAGTTGATTTTCCTCGGTGTTCCGATGTGGCGTGCGTCATCGGGAATGTCGTCTTTTTGTTGGTGCTTGTTTTACCTGCGGCCGTCAGGGCCATGTGTCGAAAGGATGTCCTAGTAGGAGGGATGCAAGTAGGAGGACTCAGCCTACGGTCGATTCGCGGATTGATGGTTCGGAGAGGAAGGGTGCTAGCGGAGAGCCACCCCACCCGGTGTGGCGTTGTGGTAGGTGTCATTGTGGGAGTGTCGTACTTCTTCGACAAATTGTTATGCTTGCGGCCAGCGGGGCCATTTGCGAAATTGTCCAACGAAGTGGCGCGGATGTAGAGACTCGACGCCAGGATCGGTGGCTAGTTCATCACCTTTCCTAGCTATCGCCCGGCGGGATTGATTGGAGCAGCGGAGGAGTGAAGCAGTAGACACAAGTATAACCTTAACCCTCTAGAGATTTGTATGTGTGATAAGATGAGTATATCTTAAGTATTATGTTCAGATAGCATGAGGTTAATTGTGATTAGAAATCATGGTTAGTTAAAAAGGGTAAGATTGGGGATAGGGAAAGTGTGAGCCTTAAAATGTTATACGTGGAGACCTTAGAGGCAAGGCCATCTCGAGTAAAAGATTTATTTTTATGTTTGACCCTTATCGGAGTGCATAGTACACGTGAGATATGTTTGTGTGATAAGTCCCTGAGTGGTATGAAATGAAAGAGGGTAGTTGAGCTAAGGAGACCACTAGGTTTTCGTGACTTGATTGTGAGATTGTTCCGGATCGGGGAACAAGAGCTTGGCGCGAGAAATGGGTCGGGTTGAGGCCAGATTTCGGGTCAACCCGCAGCCCGGTTCGAGGTAAGGAAAAATCGTGGTGGTCCCGCTTTGTGATAGGGTCACGAGGGTGTTAGGCCCAAGTTTAGTTAACTATCGTACGAGTTCGTGAATGCGTTCGACCAGTAGTCGGGCCGATGAGGTCAGCCCATCTTGTCTTTCAGTCAGGACCGTTTACTCGGCAGAGGGTTATGCGAGATGTTATATATCAGGAAGGTTGTAAGACTGCACGGGGTTCCTACTTTTACTATGACAGGCAGTGGAGCCCAGTTTACGGCTGTTTCTTTTCTGGAGGTTTTACCAGGCAGGGTTAGGAACTCAGGTGAGTCTCAGTATCGCATTCACCCTCGGGCCAGTGTTTGGATTTCAGGGGTAACTGTGAGGATTGTTGCCTCCTGTTGAGGGAGTGTTTTATAGCTACCATTTCAGTATTCGGATATTGCCTTATGAAGCCTTGTATGGGCGGAAGTGTAGGTTGCCGGCCGATTGGTTCGATGTTGGCAAGGTTCAGATAGTTGGTTCATACTTGTTTCAGCAGGATGTGAATAGGGTAAAGATTATCCAGAAGAGGTTAGTGGCAGCTCAGAGTCAACATAAGTCATGCGGATAATCGGCGTCGACACTTGGAGTTCAGGTTGACGGTGGGTTTTCTCGAAGGTACCACCCCGGAAGGTCGAGCAGGGGAAACTTAGCCCGAGGTACTTTGAGCATTTTCAGATCATTTGGAGAATAGGCCAGGTTGCCTATAAGTTGGCATTGTCGTCCGGCGTAGGAAGCAGTACGTCCGGTCTTTCTTGTTGCTATGTTCGGAAAAGTATCGGAGATCCATCTAGAGTGTTCCCAGTTAATGATGACCAAGTTGGAGATAGTAACCCCGAGATTTTGGAAACTGAAGCAGTAACCGAAATGTGGTAAGTTATGAGAAAGAGTTCGAGTGTACGAGGAGGGTACGACGAGTAAGGGAAGAAGTGAACATGTGTTAAGAGAATAGAAGTGATCATTACTCTTGTGAAGTAAAGGTGCGAAGGGAATATCTTTTAGACCGTGGGTGGGAGCTTTTGTAATGCTAGAGGTGATTCCTCGTGGACTTGAATTAAGTATTTGCGCGTGTGTTATTTTTTGCGGCCAGGTGTGGCATTGGCAACTTGTTTAGTTAAGAGGAACTTTATCGTTATCCGTCTTGAGAAGGAACATTCGGGACGAATGTTTCTAAGGAGGGGAGAATGTTATACCCCGTATTTCCAGAGTATGTACGTGAGGACGTACGTACAAAACTTCAAGCCTTAAGTAGGCATAAGGGTTGAAATTGTGCACAACTAGCGAAAAGAATTGTTTTCCGACGAAAAGTTTTCCGGACCTTGCGAAGGGAAAATTACGGTTGCGACATTTATAATTTTTACGGATTTTTCCGAGAGATGAAATATTTTGGACCAACGAGAGGGCGACAAGTGTCACCCTCAAGTGGGCGGTCAAGTGGCCGATTGGTGGAGCATGTTTTTTTCATTTTTGTGGCCTAAAACCTTTGGTCAATGTTTTGTAGATATTTTGTGTAGTAGATGGATAAGATGGGACCCACACACACTTGTCCAAATCTACACCCTCCACTTGCCCTCCACTTGCCTTAATCTTGGCCATTGATTTCCCTATAAATACCCCTCAAGTGCAAGACTAAATCTTCATCCCTTAAAAATTTCCCAAGTCTTGAAATCCCTCTCCCCCTCTTGAAGCTCTCGTCCAAACCACCCCTCCCCCTTTGTGAAGCCTTGGCCGAAACATCCCCACTTTCCTAGTTGTGCTCGTGAAATACCCCTTGGTAGAAAAGTATTCTCCAAGTATTGTTACTATTCCAAAATACCTTGGCCCAAATACCTTGTAGTATTCCAAGGTTACCTCTATACTAAAATCCCAGAAATACTACTATACTTCCCTTCAGTCACAAAACGAAACCCTAAGGAATATCTTCATAATTGGTTGAAGTATTAAGAAGAAGTTGTGTAGAACTTCTAAGGGTTGTTTGAAGCGGGTTGGAGCGCCCAGAATATGAGCTAAACCTTGCTCAGGATCGACATATATCTTGGATAATTTTGGGCTTATCGAGGTAAATAATCTTGTCCTTCTATTGTAATTGGAGATTACATATTGTAGAAGTGTAGAATTGAGTATAAGTTATATACAAGGGAGGTATATAAGAAGAGAATTGAACTGTACTTATATAGAATTTGTATTCTGATGAGACTTGTGTAATTTGACGGGTAGGGAAGTGCTGCCCAATTTTTCCGTAGAATAAAGAATCTTGTATCTAGAATTATTCTACAGAGTAGTCTAGACGTTGATAGACTTATATGACCGTTATAGGTTGAAGTACTGCGAGTAGCATATTCTACTCGAAGGGTGGAAAAGGCTAGCAGGATTACAGTACTTTGGAGCTATTTGCTAATTGTCGATAATCGTCGCGAGGTATGTGATTCTTCCTATCCTCTTGAGCATGATAATTTAAAAGAATATATATAGTACGGTAGACGTACGTGTGTTAACTGAACGTGGTTTTACTTCGATGTCTTTTGACTTGAGTTTTAAATAATAAGAATCTTGAAGTATTTCAAAGGCGAGAATCGTTTTGAAAGAAGAAGAGTAATACTTGGTTTTGAAAGCTTAAGAGTTATACTAGCTTTATGGGAAGTTAGGTATAACGACTTAAGAGGGATAAAAAGAATGGTTTATTGATTTTAGAAGTTAAGAGACTTGATCTTAAAAGATAAGAGACTTGACTTAATTGAATTGATATGAATTTTGTTAAAAAGTGTGAAACCTCATTCGTGAGTAATGAGTACTTGGTTTTTAAAGAATAATGTTTCTTGATTTGAAGCGAGAATAAGTATCGAACGAACCACTGCAGCGTTAATAAAGGAAAATGTATTGACAATAATTAAGTTATAGTAAAACCAGTAGAAACCTCCATCTGCATAGAAGCTAAGATAAGACAAAATTGTATTACATTTCCTAGATCATGGCTGCTTTAATAAGATTGTTATAAACAAGAATAACCTACTCACACATAAGGCATACGTTATTCAATTGTTTTAAAAAAAAAGATTACGTTATTTGATTAAGGCTATGAACTATGAAATCTTTCGAATCTAAAAGACTTGAGTATTTGAAATTAGGCAACTTGAACTTTTGTAAAAGAATGTTGTTACTTGACTTTAAAAAGGAAAGTGTTTTGGTTTAAAAAGGAGGGCATAATATTGCCTTAGTTGATTTAAAAGGAAAGCATGGTATTATCTTAATCTGTCTTAAAAGAGCATTTAAATGTTATGGTAGATTCTATACCGCGTCAATAGGATGGACCGGGAATGTATTCCACTCGACACCGCGTTCATGGGATGAACCGGGAATGTATTTCACACGATACCGAGTTCATGGGATGAACCGGGAATGTATTTCACACGATACCGAGTCCATGAGATGGACCGGGAATGTATTCCATACGATCCGACACCGAGTCCATGAGATGGGCCGAGACATGTTATACGTATCACGCGATTTATACCTAGACTGCCGGCAGTGAGGAAGGAGTTCCAGGCGTGAGGATGACTTTGGCGTGATTCACGACTTGACATGGCTGCTTTTATGTTGTGAGCGTAGTTTTGTTATCATACATGTCTCTGTTTTATTGTTAGATATTATGATTTCGTTCTGTATTTTGATTTCCACATACTTGGTACTGTTATCTTGACCTCGCCCGGGCTGCGTTCATCTGCAGGTAGGTACACCGGTTGTCGATCCTCGCTCATAGGATCACAGTTCAGCGTATTGGGAAGCTCCGTTTCTCCGGAGGCTTATCTTTTGGTATGTTTCCCTGAGTTGTAGGTTCTTGTACATTCAGGGGTATGGCGAGCCCTGTCCGTCATAGTTGTTATAACATTCTTAAGTGCATGTAATGCTTGTTGTGGCGAGTTGTAAAAGGATAAGCTGTTCAAACATATATATATGCATGCCGAAAGGCGATCTTTTCTTGGATAAACTGTTCTCATTCTATATTGTTTCATGTTTTGTTTTATATTCCGCTGGTTACTCTGATGTATGTCTACTTGGGTGCCCGGGTAAGGCACCAGTCACGGGCCCGGGTTCGGGTCGTGACAAAGTGTCTACAGACCGTGTCTAGTAGAGTCTTGATTATCGGTGTGTTGTGCACCACATCTATAGTTGTTACACCCCGTAGTTTCAGAGTATGTATATGAGGACGTACGTACGTAAATACGACATTAAAATTGGAAAGGAAGAAAGATGTGATTTTTTGACGGAAAAGTTTCCGGATTTTGTGAAGGAAAAAAGTTCATTAATGGGAATTGGATTCCCAGATTTGGTATTCGGACTTTTTGGAATATTTGAGAATTATGGAATTTTATTTCCGAAATTGGTCACGTGGGGCCCACGGGAGAATTTACGGTTTTGTGGGGCCCACTTTATTTTTGGATTTTTGGCATTACGGATATTTTTTGAAAGACGAAATATTTTGGACGAGTAGGGGGGCGACACGTGTCACCCCCCTTGAGGCCATGTGGGCCGATTGTTGTGTGGGTGTGTTGGACGGTTTTGAGTGGGACAAGTGGCTTGCCACTTGTCCCATTGTTATGGTGGACAAATGGTTGGCCAACTACCCACACACATGTACCCCATCCTCACCACACACTTGCCTAGATCTTGGCCATTGATTTTCCTATAAATACCCCATTGATTTCAAGACTTCTTCATCCACTTAAATGTTTCTAAGTCACACAATCCCCACTCTTGTGTAGCTCTCGTCCGAAATCCCCCCCCCCCTTTGTAGAAAAATTCTTCAAGTGTTGGTATAGTCCCAAATACTGTCCCAAATACCTTAGCCTAGTATTCCTAGTAGTTTTCCAAAGTTATTTCAAATACTAAGAGCCCGGAAAAATACTACTTTATTCCTATAGTCGCAAAAATGAAGCCCTAGAAAAATCTTCATAGCTTAGATGAAGTGTTAAGAGAAGTTGTTTGGAAACTTCTAAGGGTTGCTTGGAGCGGGTTGGAGCGTCAGGAATTGGAGCTAAACATTGCTCATGATCGACTTATATCTTGGATAATTTTGGGCTTATCGAGGTAATGATCTTTGTCCCCCTATTGTAATTGGATATTACATGTTGTAGTAATGTATAGTTGAGTATACTATATGTAGAATGAATATGGATAAGAATTGAACTTGTATTTACATAGGATTTGTATTCTGATGAACTTATAGTATTATTGTGGAGTAGAATTGTACACGTCCGGTTAAACGTGTAACCCCCTCTGGGATTGTTGGTTTGGTAGCAGGCCTCGTTGAGGAGGAGATTTATGTGGTTGCGGGGGGGGGGGGGAGGTGCTGCCGAATTATTCTACGAAGAGATCTAGAGGTTGATAGACGTTTTGTGGCCTTTATAGGTTGAAGTACTACGAGTAGCGTATTCTACTTGAAGGGTGGAAAAGGCGAGCAAGGTTAGAGTACTTTGGAGCGTTTTGCTAATTGTCGATAATCGTCGCGAGGTATGTGAACCTCTTCCTATCCTTTCTAGCATGATATTTGTGAAATATATTTAGTGCGGTAGGCCTTGCGGGTGTTTAAAGGAAGTTGATTTTCCTTTTGTGTCCTTGACTTGATTCCAAAGTTAAGTGACTTGTTATGAAATATTAAGGACTTGAAATATGTTAAAAAGTTGTAAAACCTCACTCATGAGTAATGGGTGTGTGGTCTTTTAAAGAATAAAGTTACCTTGATTTCGAAAATAAGAATGGTTTTATCATTGGATTTAAAATGATAACTTGACTTATAAATAACTTGATTTTGGGAAAGGAGAAGTAACTTGATTTAAAGGTATAGGTTACTTGTTTTTAAAAAGAGTAAGACACTTGGTTTAAAAAGTATATTGCTACTTGACTTTAAAAGAGAAAAAGTGTCTTTGTTTTAAAAGGAAGGCATGGTTTTGTCTTAAAAATGGTTTAAAAAGGAAGGCATGATTTTGTCTTAAGATTGGTTTAAAAAGAAGGTATGGAAATTGTTTTGGTTTTACTTTGATGTCTTTTTACTTGAGTTTTAAATAAAAAGAATCTTGAAGTTATTTCAAAAGAGTTATGAATCATTTTTGAAAGAAAAGAAATACTTGGTTTTAAAAGCTTAAGTGTTATACTAGCTTTATGGGAAGTTAGGTATAACGACTTAAGGAAGATAGAAGGAACGGTTTACTTATTTGTTTATGAAAGTCTTGTATTGATTTCTGGAAAGTGTAGTAAGATGGTTTGATAAGTAAACATGTTACGATGCTACGTGTGTTAGTGTCTTGTGATGTTTGTGTAAGGGGTTATTCTTGTTGTGCTTACGTTGTTAAACGCTAAGCGGATTGTCTTGCTATTATATCACATACCCACGACTTGTTATGATCCGAGGACTTGCCACCCTCGACGCGAGGAATACCTCATGCGATGCGTGTGACTATGCGAGTGCGGGAGTTCGGGATGTTCACTCGGGTGTGTTACCCGTCACGAGAATACCTCATGCGGTATGTGTGACTATGATGCGAGAATACCTCATCGCGATGCGTGTGACTATGCGGTGCGGGAGTCGAGAGGATGCCGGTTAGCTACCCCGTCGCGAGAATACCTCATGCGGGTGCATGTGACTATGCGGTGCGGGAGTTCGAGGATTAGGCACGCATAATGATACTATGGGCGATTGGCCTTGCTTCGATCATTAGCGGCCTAGAAAAGACCGATTCGTTATATCTATTTTGCTCTTGTTTATCTTTGGCACTATATGCGATTTAATTGGTTGTTAAATGCGTATTTGTAATTGGTTTTAAAATGTTATGATTTGATTTCAAGATTTACGCTTCACATACATGGTACTGCCAGATCGACCTCCTTCGGGGCCGCTCATACCGCAGTAGAGGTACACGATCGTCGATCCTCGCCATAGGATCACGATTCAAGATTTTGGGAAGCCCGTTTCTCGGAGGCTTATCTTTCAGATAGTCCCCGTCGTTGTAGGTACTTACATTCGTGGTATGGCGGCCTGTCCGTCGTTGTTGTTATAACATTCTTAGAGGTCCGTAGTAAAATGCGGGCAGTTTGTAAAAGGGATGAATCGTCGTTCAAGTTTTATTTATATATTCAGAAAGGTAACCGTTTTGGTTAGCCTGTTTTCTTATTTCATTATTGTATATCTTGTTTCATGTGTAAGTTTTCATTTCCACTGATTTTCTCTGATGTTGTATCACTAGGGTGCCCGGGGTAAGGCACCAGTCACGGGCCCGGGGTCGGGTCGTGACAATAGTCAGGAGGCTGCAGGACATTTAGGATTGGTTTCCATTCTTCTCTCTCTGAGATCGTGCAGTAGAGCTGTCTTATTAGGTTGAATCCTCTCTGACCTATTCTTATGTATCAGTTATGCCTCCACGGAAGGCGACCAGGGCCCAGAAGGGCAAGGCAGCAGCAGGAGCTGCTAGCGGTACACAGAGGGTTACTAGGACTCAGGCACAGACTATGCCTGAGGTTGTAGGCGGGTCGGCGAGTTCAGCCATGCCGACAGTATTAGAGGAGCCGAGAGCGGCAGTAGCTCCAGAGGTTCCGGTACCTGAGCCTCCAGTTCCACAGCCAGGGGCTGAGTATAGAGATTACGGAGAGCAGATCCGGTTATTGACCAGCATAGTGGCAGGGCAGCGTCGACAGGAGCAGATAGCTAACCCTAGAGCCGACAGTTTACGGATTCGAGATTTTTTGGGTTGTCATCCACCCGAGTTCTATGGTTTGAGGTATGAGGAGGATCCTCAGGAGTTCATTCGGCAGTTACAGCGGACTATGCAGGTGCTTAGGGCCTCGGAGACAGAGTCAGTTATGTTAGCCTCTTACCGGTTACGCGATATTGCGTGAACTGGTTTGAGTCATGGGAGCTGTCTAGAGGTGAGGGTGCTCTTCCAGCTGTTTGAGAGGAGTTCACAAAGGCCTTCCTGTGTCACGACCTGATCCTGGGCCCGTGACTGGTGCCTTACCCGGGCACCCAAGTAGGTATACATCAGAGTAACCAGCGGAATATAAAAACAAAGACATGAAACAATAAAGAGTAAGAACAGTCTAACCGAGAAAAATGTCGCCTTTCGGCATGTATATATAAACCCAAACTTGAACAGTTACATCCTTTACAAACCCTGCCCACAACAAGATTCTGCACTTAAGAGTTTTATATCACTATGACGGGCCTCGCCATACCCCCTGAATGTACAAAAGTATATGACCTCAGGGAACCGTACCAAAATACAAAGCCTCCGGAGAAATGGAGCTTTCCTAGAACTGAACAGTGATCCTAAGAGCGCGGATCAGCAAGCTACGTACCTCAACGTGCGGCATGAACGCAGCCAAGGGCGAGGTCAAGACAACAGTACCAAGTATGTGAAATCAAAATATCAGAAATGAAATCATAATAGTCTATATAAAGCGGAGATGTATGATAACCAAACTACAAGACACAATATATAAGCGATCATGTCAAGTCGTGACTCACGCCTCAAAGTCATCACTCAAATATAATCGGGGTCTCACGCCCACAACATCAATCATGCGTGGAATACCTTCCTCATCACGGCAGCATGATGTAACATATAATCCGTGACGCGCATGGCATCCTACCTCACCGTACACATATACAAAGATATATATATATATATATATATATATAACGCGCCGCATGCCGGAATCCTCATCGTATAAGCATGGCCATAATGTGCCTCTAATCTCTCATCGTAGGCGCAGGTCTTCATGGGGAGCTAGCCCATGGAATAAGAATATAACATGCCCCCGGAATCCCTCATCGTGGGTACATATCTTCACGGGGAGCTAGCCCATGGAGTAAAAATATAACATGGTCGCATGCCCCGGAATCCCTCATCGTATAAGCATGGCCATGGAGTAATGAAACGCGCGGGCATCTAACCCGCATCCTGGCCGCATGCCCCGGCATCCCTCATCGTATAAGCATGGCCAAGATCAATCATAATGGAAGCATACCCGTGGAATCCTCCGTCACTGCCGGTACGTCCAATAAAAGTTCACAACAAGTCAGCCGGCCCTCCATCGAGAGACGCGGTGGTATAAAAATACAATGCTTGCACAACAAACGCTATCACAACTAGCATAGACAAGTTCAACATACTCTTAGACTGTCATTAACATGTAAATTGATTCACCATTTGTATAAACTCAAGTACTCTCATTTTATGCCAACCATCCGGGTTTTAACCCTAAAGTACTACGTACTTTAGTTCTTTCAAAAGATCCATTTCTTTTACAAAGGTCACATGATACCTGTAGTATCAAAATAGAGTGACTATCATTTTAAGTAAACCAAAACAATTTCCATACCTTCTTTTTGAATAAACCAAGACAATACCGTGCCTTCTTTTTAAACCAAAAACACTTCAATTCCTCAAGTCTCTCTCTTTTATAAATCAAGTTCCTTACTTTGGAATTTAAGAAAGTTTGTACTTGTTTATAATGATCTTATTAAAGTAGCCATGATCTAGGAAATGTAATACAATTTTGTCTTATCTTAGCTTCTATGCAGATGGAGGTTTCTACTTGTTTTAATATAATTAATTATTTGTCAATATATTTTCCTTTATTAACGCTGCAGTGGTTTGTTCGATACTTATTCTCATTCCCGAAATCAATATAACATTATTATTCGAAACCAAGTACTCATTACTCAATATAATTAATTGTCGTTACTTTTTCCTTTATTAACGCTGCAGTGGTTTGTTCGATACTTATTCTCATTTCCGAAATCAATATAACATTATTATTCGAAACCAAGTACTCATTACTCACGAATGAGGTTTCACAACTTTCCACACAATTCAAGTTTTTCACATATCAAATCAAGTCAAATATAAGTCAAGTCTCTTATCTTTTTAAAAATCAATAAACCATTCCTTACCTACATAAAGTTGTTATAATTAACTTCCCATAAAGCCATTATAACACTTTATGTTTTAAACCAACCAAATTCGTTTAGCACACGTACGTCTACCGTACTACATAGTTTAAAATAATCATGCTAGAAAGGATAGGAAGAGGTTCACATACCTCGCGACGATTATCGACAATTAGCAAAACGCTCCAAAGTACTATAACCTTGCTAGCCCTTTTCCACCCTTCAAGTAGAATACGCTACTCGTAGTACTTCCACCTATAATGGCCATGAAACGTCCATTAACCTCTAGATCTCTTCGTAGGATATTTCTAAGAACAAGGTTCCATATCCTATGGAAAATTCAAGACACCTCCCGTTTCTACTCAATTTTCCACCTTTTCCAAGGCCCGATAACCGTAATTAACATACTATAATTAAGGTGCAATAATACCGAAATTTAAAGAAGGGGATAACACGCCCAAACGGAACGCGATTAACAATCTCTCCTTCATAACAATAATAAGTAAAGAAGGGGATAACACGCCCAAACGGAACGCGATTAACAATCTCTCCTTCATAACATTAATAACTAAAGAAGGGGATAACACGCCCAAACGGAACGTGATTAACATTCTCTCCTTCATAACAATAATAACTAAAGAAGGGGATAACACGCCCAAACGGAACGCGATTAACAATCTCTCCTTCATAACAATAATAAGTAAAGAAGGGGATAACACGCCCAACTAACGCGATTAACAATCTCTCCTTCATAACAATAATAAGTAAAGAAGGGGATAACACGCCCAAACGGAACGCGATTAACAATCTCTCCTTCATAATAACAATAAGTAAATAAGGTCCAAAGTAAATATAGTCCAAAGTAGATACAGTCCAAAGTAGATACGGTCCTTAAGTTGGGGTCCTTGGCCAACCTTTACAATTTTACTTATTCAATTACTTCATTAGTCCTTCCACTTATATTCCAATCTTATTATAAGTTATAGTTCCTTTGTTGTTAACCTCTTAATAAGTAATGGATACATTTTTACCATTTTAATGGATAATATGCCAATTCTCCTTTTTAACATCTTAACAAGATCCAAATCTTTCTTTATATCTTATAGTCCATACTATACTTCCAATATATGTATAATATCCATATATACACAATAATCAACTTCACAAAGAGGTTAAGGTTCATTACCTCAAGATAGCCCAAAAACGTGACTGTCCAGATTTTTAGCCACTGCTTCGTCAGCTGAACTTGTAACGTTGATAACTCTCTACTCCAGTGTCCTATCGACGAGTGGTTTGTTGCATTGGAAACTAGACTCGACGAAATTCATTTTAGGCTTTTGAAACACCCAAAAACTCCTTATATTCTAGGATATATTCCCTTCCAAACTTGACTAAAAATCTGCCCAAAACAGTCCCGAAAATCTGCCCACTCTCGGCCAAGGGGGGGGGGGGGGGTTTGAGACTAGGGGTGTGAAATCTTGTCTAACTCTTGGTTAATAATCTTCCTAGCACATTAAGGAAGAACACTTATAAGTTTAAGAATTTTTGGACAACATTTGGTTAGGGGAGGGGGGGGGGTTGGACGAGAGCAAGATAAGAAGGAGGGAGAGGGAAATGTTTTCAAGTCTTGAAATATACCAAGTGTGGAAGATTTTCATCAACTAAATGGGTTTATATAGCACAACCAAGGGTTAGGATTGAAACATGTGTATGGTATAGATGTGTTTGTGTAGGTTCCTTTCCACACTTGTCCTACAAAATCCATGCAAGACCTTGACCATGCAAGACTTGCCCACTACTAGCAAAAAAACGTCCAAGCCATGCACAAAACCATGCAAGACTTTTGGCCACTTGTCTTGCCCACTAACTCTTGAAAAATCGTCCAACATGGCAAATTGGGGTGACACATGTCGCCCTACTATTGGTCCAAAATATTTTATCTCTCGGAAAAATTCCATAATCGTAAAAATATTGAAAACGCAAAATTTCCTTCACAAGGTTCGGAATAATTTCCGTCGAAAAACAATTCTTTCATTCTTACCCTAATTAGGGCGTATACATTCGCACGTACGTCCTCACATACATACTCCGAAACTACGGGGTATAACATTCTCCCCCCTTAGAAACATTCGTCCTGAATGTTTCTTCAAGATTCAAATAACTCAGATCACGGGATAGTCCCTCATAACTTGAACAATTTGCAAAATGCCACCTATGGCCACAATACAACGTACGCGCAAAAACTCACATCCGTGCCAACGAAGAATCATCTCTAAAGCGTATAACAATACTAATAGCTCCACCCATGGCCCAAAGGATACTTTCTTCACATCTTCGCCTCTTTTCTTACTCGTCGTACCTTCCTCGTACACTCGAACTCTTTCTAGTATACGTACCATACTTCAGTCATCGCTTCAGTTTTCCAAAACCTTGGAGTTACTACCTCCCAACTTGGTTATTTTACTAGCCTTGCATTCCTCTAAGGCCATTCCCGGCCTTCACGATCCGATTCTGGTTGAACGCATCCACGAACTCGCACGATGGTTGCCTAAACTTGGGCTTAGCACCCACGTGACCCTACCACCTGGCGGGACCATCTCGAACTGACCCCACCTCACACGGGCTGCGGGTTGACCCGCAATCTGGCCTCAACCCGACCCATTATCACGCCAAACTCTCTTGTTCCCCGATCCGGAACAATCTTACTAATTCACGTCATGAAAGCTACCACTTCCATCTCAAACTACCCATGGAATTATCACACAAATACTCCACGTACTATACACTCCGACAAAGACTAACCGTAAAATCTTTTACTCAAGACGGCCTTACATCTAAGGTCTCAACTGTTATAAATTCTAAGGTTCACAATTGTCTCATCCCCAGACTTACCCTTTTCACAAACTAGGCTTCTAAATCACATCTTAACACAAGCTATCCGAACATAACACTTAACACATCATCATATCATCAATACAAACTAGTCTCTAAAGGGTTAAGGATATACCTGAAAATCAAATAGGCGGTTCAAAGGACCGCTAAAACTGGGAACTTCCACCGCGACCTTTGTGGTAGCTGCCGGTGTATGAACATCCTGCCTAGCTATGGAAGGTGAAGAACCCGCAACTGATCCCGTAGTCTGTGCTATCCCACCAGTGCCACCTCTGGTCGGACAGTCTCTCGCCAAATGGCCTTGTTGGCCGCAAGCATAACAAGCGGTCGAAGTAGTACGACACTCCCCAACATGGAATCTATTACAGCGACCACACCGGGGTAAAGGTGGCTTCCCGCCTCTGACCCTCGAGCATCTGTGACGCACTGCGAGCCACGACATGCTCCCGAATATCCCCGGCGATCAAACCTCCTGCTAGAAGACTGGGAAGGAGCACTCTGTGTCGGCTGAAATGTTGACCTAGCCTGCTGTTGAGGCTGTCTGCCTCGAAAGTTACCAAAGGACCCTGCTGTCTTGGCCTTCTTATGCTGATCCTGGTCCCTACACGCCGGTCTACGTTCGCCGATCCCCTGTGCATAAGCCTGTATACGGGCAATGTCCATGCCCGGCTGAAGAGCTACTCCTGTACAACTCTCTGCTAGATAATCGTCAAGTCCTGTGACATATCGGTGCACTCTATCCTCCATGTCTGCCACTAAAGCGGGGACATAACGAGCCAACGAGTCAAACTCTATACTGTATTCCCGAACCGTCCGCCCGTTCTGCCTCAACATCATAAACCTATCTGCGAGCTCTCTCATCCGCGAGGGTAAGAAATGTAAGAAATGCCTCCGAGAACTCGTCCCAACCAGTGAGCGCATGCTCTCCGGGGCGGCTCACGAATCAAACGATCGGCTGCGGATCACGCAGCCGATGTGAACCTAGTACCACCGACTCTGTCTCTGAGGCTTTGATCACTTTCATGATCCGCTGCAGCTGTCGAATAAACTCCTGAGGATCTTCCTCAGTTCTCGATCCATAGAACTCTGGTGGACTGCAACTCAAGAAGTCCCGAAGTCTCAAACTATCGGATCTAGGGTGAACTACTGGTACTACCGGAACCTCCGACTCTCGTCTGTCCTCATTCCTAGCCACCAGCCTAGCTAGTAACTGGGCCATCTCCTTGTAACTCATATCCTCGGCTCCAGGCTGTGTAACTGGAGGCTCAGGTATCGCGGTCTCAGCAGCCGCTGCTGCTGCCCCAAACTCAGCTGGGGCTGGCGACATCGTGGAACTCGCCGTCCGAAACATCTCCTCAGGTAAGGACTGGGCCTGTGCCCCCGTAACTCTCTGCGTCCTACTAGCAGCTCCCTCCGCTGCCTTGCCCTTCTGGGCTCTGGTTGCCTTGCGTGGAGGCATAACTGTTACATAAGGATATGTCAGAGGAAGTTCAACCTATAACACAGCTCTATTGCACGATCTTAGAGTGAAAGAATGGAAACCAATCCTAAATATCCTGTAGCCTCCTGATTATAGATGTGGTGCACAACACACCGATAATCAAGACTCTACTAGACACGGTCTGTAGACACTTTCCGAGGACTAACTGCTCTGATACCACTTTTGTCACGACCCGATCCCGGGCCCGTGACTGGTGCCTTACCCGGGCACCCAAGTAGGTATACATCAGAGTAACCAGCGGAATATAAAAACAAATACATGAAATAAAAAAGAGTAAGAACAGTCTAACCGAGAAAAATGTCGCCTTTCGGCATGTATATATAAACCCAAACTTGAACAGTTACATCCTTTACAAACCCTGCCCACAACAGTACTACAGACCTCTAAGAGTTTTTATATCACTATGACGGGACAGGGCCCCGCCATACCCCCTGAATGTACAAAAGTATATGACCTCAGGGAACCGTACCAAAATACAAAGCCTCCGGAGAAATGGAGCTTTCCCAGAACTGAACAGTGATCCTAAGAGCGCGGATCAGCAAGCTACGTACCTCAACCTGCGGCATGAACGCAGCCCCCCGAAGGTCGATCTGGCAAGTACCAAGTATGTGGCGAAAATCACGTAAATGAAATCATAATAGTCTATATAAAGCGGGAGACATGTATGATAACCAAACTACGATTACCTGATATATAGCGATCATGTCAAGTCAGGGACTCACGCCCTCAAAGTCATCACTCAAATATAACTGGGGGTCTCACGCCCACAACATCAATCATGCCCGAGGAATACCTTCCTCACTGCCGGCAGTACATGATGTAACATATAATCCGGTGACGCGCCCGTGGCAACCTACCTCACTGTCGGCGTACATATATATATATATATAACGCGGCCGTATGCCCCGGAATCCCTCATCGTATAAGCATGGCCATAACGTGCCCTCGGAATCCCTCATCGTAGGCGCAGGTCTTCATGGGGAGCTAGCCCATGGAAATAAGAATATAACATGCCACCGGAATCCCTCATCGTGGGTACATGTTTTCACGGGGAGCTAGCCCATGGAGTAAAAATATAACATGGTCGCATGCCCCGGAATCCCTCATCGTATAAGCATGGCCATGGAGTAATGAAACGTGCAGGCATCTAACCCGATCCCGCCGCGTGCCGGCATCCTCATCGTATAAGCATGGCCAAGATCAATCACAATGGAAGCATACGTGGAATCCTCCGTCACTACAGTGCGTCGATAAAAGTTCACAACAAGTCACCTTCTCCATCGAGACGCGGTGGTATAAAAATACAATGCTTGCACAACAAACGCTATCACAACTAGCATAGACAAGTTCAACATACTCTTAGACTGTCATTAACATGTAAATTGATTCACCATTTGTATAAACTCAAGTACTCTCATTTTATGCCAACCATCCGGGTTTTAACCCTAAAGTACTACGTACTTTAGTTCTTTCAAAAGATCCATTTCTTTTACAAAGGTCACTTGATACCCGTAGTATCAAAATAGAGTGACTATCATTTTAAGTAAACCAAAACAATTTCCATACCTTCTTTTTGAATAAACCAAGACAATACCGTGCCTTCTTTTTAAACCAAAAACATTTCAATTCCTCAAGTCTCTCTCTTTTATAAATCAAGTTCCTTACTTTGGAATTTAAGAAAGTTTGTACTTGTTTATAATGATCTTATTAAAGTAGTCATGATCTAGGAAATGTAATACAATTTTGTCTTATCTTAGCTTCTATGCAGATGGAGGTTTCTACTTGTTTTAATATAATTAATTATTTGTCAATATATTTTCCTTTATTAACGCTATGATGGTTTGTTCGATACTTATTCTCATTCGAAATCAAGATAACATTATTATTCGAAACCAAGTACTCATTACTCAATATAATTAATTGTCGTTACTTTTTCCTTTATTAACGCTGCAGTGGTTTGTTCGATACTTATTCTCATTTCCGAAATCAATATAACATTATTATTCGAAACCAAGTACTCATTACTCAATATAATTAATTGTCGTTACTTTTTCCTTTATTAACGCTGCAGTGGTTTGTTCGATACTTATTCTCATTTCCGAAATCAATATAACATTATTATTCGAAACCAAGTACTCATTACTCACGAATGAGGTTTCACAACTTTCCACACAATTCAAGTTTTTCACATATCAAATCAAGTCAAATATAAGTCAAGTCTCTTATCTTTTTAAAAATCAATAAACCATTTCTTTACCTACAAAAAGTTGTTATAATTAACTTCCCATAAAGCCATTATAACACTTTATGTTTTAAACCAACCAAATTCGTTTAGCACACGTACGTCTACCGTACTACATAGTTTAAAATAATCATGCTAGAAAGGATAGGAAGAGGTTCACATACCTCGCGACGATTATCGACAATTAGCAAAACTCTCCAAAGTACTATAACCTTGCTAGCCCTTTTCCACCCTTCAAGTAGAATACGCTACTCGTAGTACTTCCACCTATAATGGCCATGAAACGTCCATTATCCTCTAGATCTCTTCGTAGGATATTTCTAAGAACAAGGTTCCATATCCTATGGAAAATTTACAAAGACACCTCCCCCGTTTCTACTCAATTTTCCTTCTTTTCCAAGGCCCGATAACCGTAATTAACATACTATAATTAAGGTGCAATAATACCGAAATTTAAAGAAGGGGATAACACGCCCAAACGGAACGCGATTAACAATTTCTCCTTCATAACAATAATAAGTAAAGAAGGGGATAACACGCCCAAACGGAACGCGATTAACAATCTCTCCTTCATAACAATAATAACTAAAGAAGGGGATAACACGCCCAAACGGAACGCGATTAACAATCTCTCCTTCATAACAATAATAACTAAAGAAGGGGATAACACGCCCAAATGGAACGTGATTAACAATCTCTCTTTCATAACAATAATAACTAAAGAAGGGGATAACACGCCCAAACGGAACGCGATTAACAATCTCTCCTTCATAACAATAATAAGTAAAGAAGGGGATAACACGCCCAAACGGAACGCGATTAACAATATCTCCTTCATAACAATAATAAGTAAAGAAGGGGATAACACGCCCAAACGGAACGCGATTAACAATCTATCCTTCATAATAACAATAAGTAAATAAGGTCCAAAGTTCATATAGTCCAAAGTAGATACGGTCCAAAGTAGATACGGTCCTTAAGTTGGGGTCCTTGGCCAACCTTTACAATTTTACTTATCCAATTACTTCATTAGTCCTTCCACTTATATTCCAATCTTATTATAAGTTATAGTTCCTTTGTTGTTAACCTCTTAGTAAGTAATGGATACATTTTTACCATTTTAATGGATAATATGTCAATTCTCCTTTTTAACATCTTAACAAGATCCAAATCTTTCTTTATATCTTATAGTCCATAATATACTTCCAATATATGTATAATATCCATATATACACAATAATCAACTTCACAAAGAGGTTAAGGTTCATTACCTCAAGATAGCCCAAAAACGTGACTGTCCAGATTTTTAGCCACTGCTTCGTCAGCTGAACTTGTAACGTTGATAACTCTCTACTCCAGTGTCCTATCGACGAGTGATTTGTTGCATTGGAAACTAGACTCGACGAACTTCATCTTAGGTGTTTTAAATACCCAAAAACTCCTTATATTCTAGGAGATATTCCCTTCCAAACTTGACTAAAAATCTGCCCAAAACAGTCCCGAAAATCTGCCCACTCTCGGCCAAGGGGGTTTGAGGCTAGGTGTGAAATCTTGTCTAACTCTTGGTTAATAATCTTCCTAACACATTAAGGAAGAACACTTATAAGTTTAAGAATTTTTGGACAACATTTGGTTAGGGGAGGGGGGGGGGTTGGACGAGAGCAAGATAAGAAGGAGGGAGAGGGAAATGTTTTCAAGTCTTGAAATATACCAAGTGTGGAAGATTTTCATCAACTAAAGGGGTTTATATAGCACAACCAAGGGTTAGGATTGAAACATGTGTATGGTATAGATGTGTTTGTGTAGGTTCCTTTCCACACTTGTCCTACAAAAGCCATGCAAGACCTTGACCATGCAAGACTTGCCCACTACTAGCAAAAAAACGTCCAAGCCATGCACAAAACCATGCAAGACTTTTTGCCACTTGTCTTGCCCACTAACTCTTGAAAAATCGTCCAACATGGCATCTTGGGGTGACACATGTCGCCCTACTATTGGTCCAAAATATTTTATCTCTCGGAAAAATTCCATAATCGTAAAAATATTGAAAACGCAAAATTTCCTTCACAAGGTTCGGAATAATTTCCGTCGGAAAACAATTCTTTCATTCTTACCATAATTAGGGCGTATACATTCGCACGTACGTCCTCACATACATACTCCGGAACTACGGGGTATAACATCCTGGATCACTGTTTGCCTCCTGAGATGAGGAGAGCCCGCGTGGATAGATTCTTGACCTTGAGGCAGAATGGGAGGACTATCAGAGAGTACAACCTGGAGTTTAACTCATTGGCCAGGTATGCGCTCACCATTGTGGCTGACATGGTGGACAAAGTTCATCGCTATGTGATGGGGCTAGACCGTCATATGATTACTGCATGCTTGGGGGTGGCCCTTCAGCCAAGTATGGATATTGCCAGGATGCAGGCGTATGCGCAGGGGATAGAGGACAGAGAGATGGAGGATCAGCTAGACTCAGGCCAGCCCAAGAGGCGAGGCAAGCAGGTCTCAGGCGATTTCGAGGCGGCAAATTTCAGCAGACTAGGTCCACATTTCAGCCTGCACAGAGTGCCCCTTCTCGGTTTTCTGGCGGGAGGTTGATCGGCCGTGTCATTCGAGGCGGTCGTGGCTCCAGGACTTCGGTTTCGCGAGGCGAGACCATCACCGTCGAGACCACCGCATCGGTGTGTTCGATGCGGTAGATCTCACCCGGGCGAGTGCCGTATGGCTTCGGGAGCTTGTTTATCTTGTGGCCAGCAGGGCCATATGAAGAGGATTGTCCACCGCAGTGGCGAAGTGTTATGGTTCAGGTAAGCGGTCGATTCGGATCTTCTTCTTCTGTGGTTATGCGCCCGGAGGCGGTGTTCACGGGCCGCGCCGGCAGGGTCATGGTGGGGTCTCAGCTTCTAGCGGTCCACGTAACCGCATATATTCCTTAGCCACCGCCAGGATCGTGAGGCTTCCCGGCCGTAAATCAGTACATTATTGATTTCATGCTGTGACGTTTATGCTTTGATAGATCTAGGTTCTACCTTGTCCTATGTGTCCCCTCTTGTTGCGAGTAAAATCGGGATAGAGCCGGTGTCGATAGAGCCTTTTGAGGTAGCTACGCCAGTGGGTGATTCGGTGTTAGCTGAGCGGGTGTACAAAGGTTGCCCGGTGTTTATTCTGATCGTCGGACCAGCAGACTTGATAGAGTTGGAGATATGATTTTGACGCCATTATAGGTATGGACCGTTGGCTTCTTGTTATGCCAACGCTGATCAGAGACAGTTGGTTCGATTCGATTTCTGGGAGCCGCTTATCGAGTGGAAGGCAATACTGTCGCCGAGGTAGGTTTATTTCTTACCTCAAGGCTAGGAAGATGGTTCAAAAGGTACATCTATCATCCGTTCGGTATTCAATACAGAGGCCGAGGTTCCACTCTTGATCGGTTCGATGGTTAGAGAGTTTCGGATGTATTTCAGACGATCTCGGGTATCCTCCCGAGAGGAGATTGATTTTTGTATTGATATGTTGCGGACACTCGCCTATATCTATTCCGTCTGAGTGATGACACCACGAGTTAAGGGAGTTGAAGGACCAGCTGAAAGATTTGCTGGAAAAAGGCTTTATCAGGCCTAGTGTTTCTCCCTGGGGCGCGCCGGTGGTGTTTGTAAAGAAGAAGGATGGGGCCATGCGGATGTGTGTTGATTACTGACGGTGAATAAGGTAACCATCAAAAGTAGATACCCCTCCCCAAGATTGATGATTTGTTTGACCAGTTGCAGGGTGCGAGATGTTTCTCCAAGATAGACCTGCGGTCCGGTTATCATCAAAGTAGTTCGAGGCAGATATCCCAAAGACTGCATTCAGGACCCGGTATGGGCACTATGAGTTCAGGGTGATGTCTTTCGGTTTGACCAACGCTCCAGCGGTATTTATGGATTTGATGAACCGGGTGTTCAAGCCATTTTTGGATACATTTGTTACAGTATTCATTGATGACATCCTGATTTATTCGCGCACGCAGCAGAGCATGCAGATCGGCGAGGCGATACTTGGGTCCTCGGGCCGGCGATTGTTCGCCAAGTTCTCCAAGTGTGAGTTTTGGTTGGCCTCAGTGGCATTCTTGGGGCATATTATTGGGGCTGACGGTGTTCAGGTGGATACGACAAAGATTGAGGCAGTCAAGTCTTGGCCGAGACCTACTACTCCGATCGAGGTGCACAGTTTCTTAGTATCGCGAGTTATTATCGTAGGTTTGTAGAGCGCTTTGCTTGATATCGGACCGCTGACTAGGTCGACTCGTAGCGACTAAGTTCCAGTGGACAGAAGCTTGTGAGAAGGGCTTCCATTTACTGAAGGAAAGGTTGACGACGATTCCAGTTCTTACTCTTCCTGAGGGGTTAGAGGGATACGTGATTTATTGTGATGCCTCGGGTATCGAGCTAGGGTGCATATTGATGAAGCACGGCAATGTAATAGCCTATGCTTCCCGGCAGCTACGGAAGCATGAGAGGAATTACCCTACTCACGACTTAGAGTTGGTCGCAGTTATTCATGCCTTGAAGATTTGGAGACATTATTTATATGGGGTTCATGTGGATATTTATACAAACCACAAGAGCCTTCAGTACATCTTCAGGCAGAGGGAGCTGAACTTGCGGCAGAGGCGGTGGTTAGAGTTGTTGAAGGATTATGATGTTGATATTCTATACCATCCGGGGAAAGCCAACGTGGTTGCAGATGTTTTGAGTCGTAGATCGATGGGGAGTCTGTCAGAGGTACATCCAGAGATACAGGACATGGTCCGTCAGATCCATCAGCTAGCGAGCCTTGGGGTTCGATTGGTCGATACCGATGGTAGTGGGGTACGGGTTCGTGAGATTGCCGAGTCTTCCATCATTGATGAGGTGAAGAGGCGACAGTATGAGGACCCAATTATGATACGGTATCGAGGTGCGGCTCTTCGGGAGGAGAAGAGTCTATTCGAGGTAGCGTGTTATACCCCGTAGTTGCAGGGTATGTATGTGAGGACGTACGTACGAGAGTACGGCAGAAATTTTGAAAAGAAAGAAAGATGTGAGTTTTCGACGGAAAAGTTTCCGGTTATTTGTGAAGAAAAAGGTTCGTTAATGGGAATTGGATTCCCAGATTTGGTATTTGGACTTCATAGATTATATTAGAATTTTGAGATTTTATTTTCGGAAATGGTCACGTGGGGCCCACGGGAGAAATTCTGGTTTTGTGAGCCCGCTTTGTTTTTGAGATTTCGGTATTTTGGATATTTTGGAAGACGAAATATCCGGCGAATCGGGGCGACACGTGTCACCCCATGGCACCCTTGGCGAAATATTTATTGTGCACAACACCCGATTAGAGTCGTTTTCGACGAAACGCTTTACTAAGCTACGAAGGAAAATTCCGGCTATGTCATTTAGTATTTTTGCGAATTTTTCCGAGAGGCGAACGTTTTGGACCAACGAGAGGGCAACACTTGGCACCCTCTCGTTGGTGGACTTGAAAAGGCGGTAGGCGAATTGATGGGCAAGTTGTGGTAGATATTTGTGTAGATATTTGTGAGGATTTGTGGAGTAGGGTTAGGGTGCACTTGGCTTGATCTTGGCCTTACACTTGTGTAGCACTTGGCTAGATCTTGGCCATTGGTTGGCCTTTGGCTTTGCTATAAATACCCTCCTTGTGAAGACTTATTCATTCACTCCTCACTTTGTCTAAGTCTTGAAATCCTCCTCTCCCTTGTTGTTGCTCTCGCCCAACTCCTTCTCCCCTTAGAAAGAGGCCTTGGCCGAGAACACCCCCTCCCTAGCCTAGTTGTGCTAGCCGAGCCTACCCCCTTGGTAGAAAAGTTGCCTTCTTGTATTGTTATAATGCCCAAAGTACCCTAGCCTTGTACCTTGTAGTATTCCAAAGATACCTCTTTACGTAGAGTCCGGAAATACTACCTTTTGTCCTTTTAGTCTCAAACCGAAAACCCTAAGGAAATCTTCATAGTTGGTTGAAGTATGTGAGTAGAAGTTGGTTAGAACTTCTAAGGGTTGTTTGGAGTGGTTTGGAGCGCGTGGAGTGGAGCTAAACCTTGCTCGGGAGAGCGACATTAAACTCGGATAATTTTGGGCTTATCGAGGTAATTATCTTGTCCTCTATTGTAATTGGAAATTACATGTTTGTTAGAGTATATAGTTGAAGTATACTATATATGGAACTATACTTAGTATTCGGCAATGTCTTTTGACTTAAGCCTGAAGAATAAAGAATCGAATCAGTATTTACATAGGGTGTATTGCGGTAGACTTGTGTAGTATTCGAGTAGAATTGTACACGTCCGGGTAGACGTGTAAACCCCTTGGTTGGCTTGGTAGCCGCCTCGATAGAGGAGAGATTTACGCTGTATGCGGGAGAGTCTTGCCAATTTTCTATAGAAAGATAGAAAACTTGTGTTTTGGGGTTAATAGACGTTTGTGACCTTTATAGGTGAAAGTACTAAGAGTAGCGTATTCTATTCGAGTGGAAAGGGCTAGCAAGGTTGTAGTACTTGGAGCATTTTGCTTATTGTCGATAAATCGTCGCGAGGTATGTGAACCTCTTCCTATCTTTTCTAGCATGATTGTTGTGAACTATGTAGTACGGTAGACGCATACGTGCTAAGTGATTTGGTTGGTTTAAAACATAGGGTGTTATAATAGCTTTATGGGAAGTTAGTTATAACGACCTTATGTAAGTGAAAATGGTTTCTTGATGTTAGAAGTTAAGAGACTTGATCTTATAAGATAAGAGACTTAACTTATTTGTTTTAATGTGGATGTTTGTGTGAAACCTCATTCGTGAGTAATGAGTACTTGGTTTTAAAGGATAATGTTTTACTAATTTCGGAATCGTAATGTGTATCGACAGCACCACCGCAGCGTTAATAAAGGAAAATGTATTGAATAATGATGTATTTGTATTAAAACCGGTAGAAACCTCCATCCGCATAGAAGCTAAGATGAGACAAAATGATATTACATTTTCTAGATCATGGCTGTAATAAGATCATTATAAACAAGAATAAACTACTCACGATATGACATATGTTACTCAATTGTTCTAAAAGGAATCAAGTGATTAAGTTTGGGAACTATGAAACCATTTGAAAATAAGAAGCTTGAGTAATTGAAACTAGGCAAACCGGAACTTAGGAAAGGAATGTTGTTACTTGATTTTGAAAAGGAAGATGGGTTGGTCATTCTAATACTACGGTATCGGGTGACTTTTATAAAAGTAATGGATCTCTTTTAAAAGAACTTAACGTATGTAGTACTTTGGGGTTAAAACCCGGACTTTGGCATAAAATGAAAGTACTTTGAGTTGTGTGAAACTTGCCATGCTTGTTGTTGTGAAACTTGCCTATGCTTGTGATGATAGTCTTTATTGTACAAACGTTGTGTTTCGTGTTCTGGCGTCTCTCGATAGAGGTCGGTTGATCGTTGAGAACTTACTTGGGCGTCTTGGCAGTGGCGGAGAAATTCCGCAATGCGTTCGCTGATAGTATTATTGTTGTTAATCGCTTTGGACATACTGACACGATGCGTAGCGCACGGGTATGCTTCCATTTTGGTTAAGGTCTTGTGGTTAATCGCTTTGGATATACTGACACGATGCGTAGCGCACGGGTATGTTTCCAGTTTGAGTATCGCCTGGGGATTTCCCTGTGGACATACTGACACGATGCGTAGCGCACGGGTATGCGCCCATTTGGAATGCTGTCATCTTGTTACCCTTTGGACATACTGACACGATGCGTAGCGCACGCGGGTATCGCCCATTTGGAATGTTGTCCTATTGTTTCTTTGGACATACCGACACGATGCGTAGCGCGCGGGTATCGCCCATTTGGAATGTTGTCTTATTGTTTCCCTTTGGACATACTGACACGATGCGTAGCGCACGGGTATGCTTCCATTTGGATTGCTGTCTTGTTGTTGAGGTCACATGGACATGTCTACACCGATGCAGAATTCCGGGGGCATGTGGCCATGGGACATTGGTATTATTGTTGCATGGACATGTCTACACCGTCTGATTCGGGCACGCGGCCATAATGTGAACTCCGATTGATGTTGTGGGCGTGAGACCCATAGTTATATTGGAGTGATGATCGTTTTATGTTGTGAATCGTAGTTTGGTTATCATACATGTCTCGCTTTATATAGACTAGTATGATTTCATTCTGATATTATGCGATTTCACATACTTGGTACTGTTGTCGACCTCCTTGGGCTGCGTTCATGCCGCAGTAGAGTACATCGGTCGTGGTTCCTCGCTCTTAGGATCACGATTCAACAGCATTTGAAGCTCCGTTTCTCGGAGGCTTATCTTTTAGTAGGTGTTCCTCAGTTGTAGGTTCTTGTACATTCGGGGTATGGCGGGCCCTGTCCGTCATAGTCATTGTATATCTTAGAGTGCAGTAATCGTTGTGGCGGGGTTGTAAAAAGGATTAAACTGTTCGTGTTTTATGTATATCGAAGGCAACTGTTTTTGGTTGCTTTGTTTATTTATTATATCCCTTGTTAAATGACTCATGTTTTATGTTCCGCTGATTTTCTCGATGTATGTATCACTAGGGTGCCTGGTAAGGCACGATGAGCCGGGCGAGTCGTTACAAAAGTGGTATCGAGCGATTAATCCTCGGAAAGTGTCTCTGACCGTGTCTAGTAGAGTCTTGATTATCGATGTGTTGTGCACCACATCTATAATCGAGAGGTGCAGACATTTAGGATTGGTTTCCATTCTTCTCATTCCGAGATCGTGCCTTAGAGTCATGTTGTAAGTTGTACCTCCGACGTATCTCGTTTTTACCGCTTATGCCTCCGCTAGTGCAACCAGAGCCCAGAAGGGCAAGGCAGCGAGAGTCTTGCTAGTGAGATCTGAGGAGTGCACGGCGCGAGCCCGCACAAGACGAGTTGTGCTTGACGGCGGGTTTCGCGCGCCGCCCGGCACCAAAGAGTTTAGAGCGCAGCGATGGTGATGAGACTCTGATACACGAGCCTCCATCCCACGATGCAGGCGGGAGACGGGTCGCGAGAGATGGCCCGATTATTGGCGAGTTGTGGCGAATATGACAGCCGGATCTGGCGATTCAGTTCAGAGCACCGATGGTTCACCCGGCGAGATAGTTTGAGGCTACGGGACTTTCGAGTGTAACGCCCGAGTTTTATGGGTCGAGGCACGAGGATGATCCGCAGGAGTTCATCCGGCGATTCTGGATCGTCACGGGTGATCAAGGCTTGAAACCAGTGCGTGACCTTTGGTTCGCATCGGTGCGTGATACCGCCGTCGATTGGTTTGATTCATGGGAGCTTTCGGGAAAGCACGCACCTCCAGCATATGGGATGAGTTTTGAGGGCTTTCTCACGCACTTCTTGCCTCCGCAGATGAGGAGCGCGGTAAACGATTTTTGTTACTAAGACAGAGGCGCGCCGTCGGAGTACAATGTCGAGTTCGATTCTTTGGCTCGATATGTCCCTGCGCTAGTTGCAGATATGGAGGATAGGGTGCATCGCTACGTCACCGGGCTTGATGATTATATGGCGAATCATGCGGGTGTTTCTCTTCGCATGGACATTGCCCGCACGCAGCTCATGCACCAGATGCGAGGCACGGAGGTCGACGGAATGACACGGATCAGCCAGAAGAGGCCAGGACGGCAGGTCCTTTGGTGGTTTTCGAGGCGGACCGCCTCGGAGAGTTAGTTATATACCCCACCGGTCAGCAGTAGTCCTCCACCGCCTTCGTGAGCAGTCGTGGCTCGCGGTTCAGATTTTCGGCAGAGCAGGGGTGTTAACCAGCTGAAGCCACCCCTACCTCGTTGTGACCATTGTGGTAGACTCCATTTTGGAGAGTGTCGTGCTAGATTGGGAGTTTGTTTTACATGCGGCCAGCAGGGCCATTTTGCGAGGAACTGTCCGACCAAGGGAAGCGCGGATGTTACGACTCACCTTCGTGGATCTGTGGGTGGTTCATCGCCTTCTGACTATGCGCCTGCAGTGCCTATGATTAGAGTGGAGCGGTAGCTTCAGGTATATCCTTAACCCTCTAGAGTTTTGGTATGCTGGTTATGATGGTCTCATTATTGTGTGCTATGTACGGATAGCATTATGATATTTGTGAGTTAGAATGTATGGTTAGTTGGGAGGATACGTATGGGGGCATGGTAAGTGTGAACCTTAGACTATGTCACGACTGAGACCTTAGGGGTAAGGTCGTCTTGAGTTAAAGATTTATTTTTGACCCTTAGCAGAGTAGTGGTATGCGTGGGATTTATTTGTGTGATAAGTCCACGGGTAGTGTGAGATGGAAGTGGTAGCTTTCATGATGTGAATTAGTAAGATTGTTTCGGATCGGGGAACAAGAGTTTGGCGCGGTTGGGGGTCGGGTTGAGGACCATTTGCGGGTCAACCCGTAACCGGTTTGGGGGGTCGATCAGGTGGTCCCGCCAGTGGTAGGTCACGAGGATGCTAGGCCCAAGTTTGTATGATCATCGTATGAGTTCGTGGACGCGTTCGACCGAGCGGTTCGTAAAGGCGGGAATGGCCTTAGGAAGTTGAGGTTAGTAAGATGACCAAGTTTGGAGGTAGTGACTCGGAGATTTTCGAAGCGAGTAATGGTGAAGTATGGTACGTACTGGGAGAGTTCTAGGGTTCGAGAAGGGTACTACGAGTTAGGGAGGACGATAACGTGTGTTATTTCGTGGCCATGCGGTGGCGTTGACAACTTGTTAGAGGAACTTCATCGATAGCCGTCTTGAGAAGGAACATTCGGACGAATGTTTCTAAGGAAGGAGAATGTTATACCCGTAGTTGCAGGGTATGTATGTGAGGACGTCACGTGCGAGAGTCTGCAGAAATTTTGAAAAGAAAGAAAGATGTGAGTTTTGACGGAAAAGTTTCCTGTTATTTGTGAAGAAAAAGGTTCGTTAATGGAATTGGATTCCAGTTTGGTATTTGGACTTCATAGATTATATTAGAATTTTGAGATTTTATTTTGGAAATGGTCACGTGGGGCCCACGGAGAAATTCTGTTTTGTGGAGCCCGCTTTGTTTTGAGATTTCCGGTATTTTGGATATTTTGGAAGATGAAATATTCAGGCGAATCGGGGCGACACGTGTCACCCCATGTGGCACCCTTGGCGAAATATTTATTGTGCAACACCCGATTAAGTCGTTTTCGACTAAACGCTTTACTAAGCTTACGAAGGAAAATTCGGCTATGTCATTTAGTATTTTTGCGAATTTTTCCGAGAGGCGAACGTTTTGGACCAACGAGAGGGCAACACTTGGCACCCTCCGTTGGTGGACTGAAGGCGGCTAGGGCGAATTGACGGGCAAGTTGTGGTAGATATTTGTGTAGATATTTGTGAGGATTTGTGGAGTAGGGTTAGGTGCACTTGGCTTGATCTTGGCCTTACACTTGTGTAGCACTTGGCTAGATCTTGGCCATTGGTTGGCCTTTGGCTTTGCTATAAATACCTCCCGTGAAGACTTATTCATTCACTCTCACTTTGTCTAAGTCTTGAAATCCCTCCTCTCCTTGTTGTTGCTCTCGCCCAACTCCCTTCTCCCCTTAGAAAGAGGCCCTTGGCCGAGAACACCCTCCTCACTAGCCTAGTTGTGCTAGCCGAGCCTACCCCTTGGTAGAAAGTTGTCTTCCAAGTATTGTTATAATGCCCAAAATACCTTAGCCTTGTACCTTGTAGTATTCCAAAGATACCTCTTTACGTGAGTCCGGAAATACTACCTTTTGTCCTTTTCGCCTCAAACCGAAACCCTAAGGAAATCTTCATAGTTGGTTGAAGTATGTGAGTAGAAGTTGGTTAGAACTTCTAAGGGTTGTTTGGAGTGGTTTGAGCGCGTGGAGTGGAGCTAAACCTTGCTCGGGAGCGACATTAAACTCGGATAATTTTGGGCTTATCGAGGTAATTATCTTGTCCTCTATTGTAATTGGAAATTACATGTTTGTTAGAGTATATAGTTGAAGTATACTATATATGGAACTATACTTAGTATTCGCAATGTCTTTTGACTTAAGCTCAAGAATAAAGAATCGAATCGTATTTACATAGGGTGTGTGCGGTAGACTTGTGTAGTATTCGAGTAGAATTGTACACGTCCGGTAGGCGTGTAAACCCCCTTGGTTGGCTTGGTAGCCGGCCTCGATAGAGGAGGAGATTTACGCTGTTGCGGAGGGGCTGCCGAATTTTCTATAGAAAGATAGAAAACTTGTGTTTTGGGGTTAATAGACGTTTGTGACCTTTATAGGTGAAAGTACTAAGAGTAGCGTATTCTACTCGAGGAGTGGAAAGGGCTAGCGCGTTGTAGTACTTGGAGCATTTTGCTTATTGTCGATAAATCGTCGCGAGGTATGTGAACCTCTTCCTATCTTTTCTAGCATGATTGTTGTGAACTATGTAGTACGGTGACGCATACATGTGCTAAGTGATTTGGTTGGTTTAAAACATAGGGTGTTATAATAGCTTTATGGGAAGTTAGTTATAACGACCTTATGTAAGTGAAAATGGTTTACTGATGTTAGAAGTTAAGAGACTTGATCTTATAAGATAAGAGACTTAACTTATTTGTTTTAATGTGGATGTTTGTGTGAAACCTCATTCGTGAGTAATGAGTACTTGGTTTTAAAGGATAATGTTTTACCGATTTCGGAATCGAGAATGTGTATCGACTGCACCACCGCAGCGTTAATAAAGGAAAATGTATTGAATAATGATGTGTTGTATTAAAACCAAGAAACCTCCATCCGCATGAAGCTAAGATGAGACAAAATGATATTACATTTTCTAGATCATGGTCATTGTAATAAGATCATTATAAACAAGAATAAACTACTCACGTATATGACATATGTTACTCAATTGTTCTAAAAGGAATCAAGTGATTAAGTTTGGGAACTATGAAACCATTTGAAAATAAGAAGCTTGAGTAATTGAAACTAGGCAAACCGGAACTTAGGAAAGGAATGTTGTTACTTGATTTTGAAAAGGAAGATGGGTTGGTCATTCTAATACTACGTATCGGGTGACTTTTATAAAAGTAATGGATCTCTTTTAAAAGAACTTAACGATGTAGTACTTTGGGGTTAAAACGGACTTTGGCATAAAATGAAAGTACTTTGAGTTGTGTGAAACTTGCCTATGCTTGTTGTTGTGAAACTTGCCTATGCTTGTGATGATAGTCTTTATTGTACAAACGTTGTGTTTCGTGTTACCGCGTCTCGATAGAGGTCGGTTGATCGTTGAGAACTTACTTGGACGCGCGTGATGGCGACGAGAAATTCCACCGATGCGTTCGCTGATAGTATTATTGTTGTTAATCGCTTTGGACATACCGACGATCGTAGCGCGCGGGTATGCTTCCATTTTGGTTAAGGTCTTGTGGTTAATCGCTTTGGATATATCGACCGCGATCGTAGCGCGCGGGTATGTTTCCATTTGATTATCGCGTGATTTCCCTTTGGACATACCGACACGATGCGTAGCGCTGCGGGTATGCGTCCATTTGGAATCTGTCTATTGTTTCCCTTTGGACATACCGACACGATCGTAGCGCGCTGCGGGTATCGCCCATTTGGAATGTTGTCCTATTGTTTCTTTGGACATACCGACACGATCGTAGCGCACGGGTATGCGTCCATTTGGAATGTTGTCTTATTGTTTCCCTTTGGACATACTGACACGATGCGTAGCGCACGGGTATGCTTCCATTTGGATTGCTGTCTTGTTGTTGAGGTCACATGGACATGTCTACACCGATGCAGAATTCCGGGGGCATGTGGCCATGGGACATTGGTATTATTGTTGCATCATGGACATGTCTACACCGGCGCGATTCCGGGCACGCGCCATAATGCGAACTCGATTGATGTTGTGGGCGTGAGACCCATAGTTATATTGGATGATCGTTTTATGTTGTGAATCGTAGTTTGGTTATCATACATGTCTCCCGCTTTATATAGACTAGTATGATTTCATTCTGATATTATGCATTTCACATACTTGGTACTGTTGTCTCGACCTCGCCGGCTGCGTTCATGCCGCAGGTAGAGGTACATCGGTCGTGGTTCCTCGCTCTTAGGATCACAGTTCAGCGCATTTGAAGCTCCGTTTCTCCGGAGGCTTATCTTTTGGTAGGTGTTCCCTGAGTTGTAGGTTCTTGTACATTCAGGGGTATGGCGGGGCCCTGTCCCGTCATAGTCATTGTATATCTTAAGTGCATGTAGTCTTGTTGTGGGCGGGGTTGTAAAAGGATTAAACTGCTCGAGTTTTATGTATATCGAAGGCAACTGTTTTTGGTTGGCCTGTTTATTTATTATATCCCTTGTTAAATGACTCATGTTTTATGTTCCGCTGATTTTCTCTGATGTATGTATCACTAGGGTGCCCAGGGTAAGGCACCAGTAACGGGCCCCGGAGCGGGTCGTTACATAGCGCCTGATGGGGTGCTAAGATTTGAGGGTCGATTGTGTGTTCCCGATGTTGCAGGACTTCATCAGCAGATTCTGGGGGAGGCACACAACGCCCGTTATTCCGTTCATCCGGGGTCGACTAAGATCTACCATGACCTCAGATATATGTATTGGTGGGATGGCCTGAAGAGGGACGTGGCAGGTTTTGTTGCACAGTGTCCTAATTGTCAGCAGGTCAAGATTGAGCACCAGAAGCCCGGTGGGCTATTGCAGGCTATTGATATTCCGACATGGAAGTGGGAGGTGATCAACATGGACTTTGTTACAGGGTTACCTCGTACTCAGAGGAAGTATGATTCCATCTGGGTTATTGTTGACAGGCTGACGAAATCAGCCCACTTTCTTCCAGTCAGGACTACGTATTCGGCTGAGGATTATGCCAGATTGTATATCAGGGAGATTGTGAGACTGCACGGAGTCCCTATATCGATTATATCAGACAGAGTGGCCCAGTTTATGGCTAACTTCTGGAGGTCTTTCCAGAAGGGATTAGGGACACAAGTGAGTCTCAGTACCGCGTTTCATCCTCAGACTGACGGGCAGGCAGAGCGTACTATCCAGACACTTGAGGATATGTTGCGAGCCTGTGTGATTGATTTCATGGGTAGCTGGGAGGATCATTTGCCTCTTGTGGAGTTTGCTTATAACAACAGCTACCATTCTAGTATACAGATGGCGCCATATGAGGCTTTGTATGGAAGGAAATGTAGGTCGCTGATTGGTTGGTTCGACGTGGGCGAGGTGCAGTTAGTTAGCCCAGACTTGATTCAGCAGGATGTGGATAAGGTGAAGCTTATCCAGGAGAGACTGTTAGCAGCTCAGATACCACTGTTAACTGCTTTGATACCACTTTTGTCACGACCCGACCCCGGGGCCACGACTAGTACCCTACCGGGGTACCTTGTCAGGTATACATCAGAGAATAGCAGCGGAACATACATAACACATAACTTATAAAAAGGTAACGCCATCGCCACCGATAAAGTGCCTTCCATAAAAACATACTTACTCAAAAGTATAGCAAGACAACCGGTTCTTACGACCCAAAACATACGTGACCACGCACTCTAAGGATAACAATCGTGGTGGGGCGGGGCTCGCCATACCACGAATATATACAATGTCTATAACATCGTGGAAAAACCGTGCAAACAAGCTTAGGAGGAATGGAGCTTCGACACGGAACAGTGATCCTAAGAACGAGGATCCACCGCTTACCACCTGCGGCATGACGCAGCCGAGGAAGGGTCGAGACACAATATGTACCAAGTATGTAAAATCGGAAAAAATATTGTAATAATGATATCATAAGTCTAAAAGTAATTTGAGTCTGGAAGACAATCAAAATACCTTTTATTGTGCCTTACTAACAATGAGAGTGACAAGTATATATATAATCGCATAAAATAGGGCCTCGATCAAAACGGTACCTCGCCTGTAGTATCAATAAGCACCTACTCGGGACTATTTCACCGCATGATAGTCCCATGGACCGCGTGAGTACTCGTGATAGTCGCACTACCGCACGTGGGACTATTTCACCCGCATAAGCCCATAAGGACTCGCATGAGGTATTCCTCACATCGTGGGTAGCAAATCCACTCAATGTGGTATAACGATCTTGGGGACTTACCGCCGGATATACTCTTACCAGGCGGATGGTATAACGATCTTGGGGACTTACCCTCCGGATATACTCTTACACCAAGCGGATGGTATAACGATCTTGGGGATTTACCCCTCAGATATACTCTTACACTGGAGGAGGTGGTATGACGATCTTGGGGCTTGCCCCTCATTCATACTCTTACCCTGGAGAAGGTGGTATAACGATCTTGGGGCTTGCCCCTCAGATATACTCTTACCCTAGCTCAAACTGTCATCATATCATAATCATAAATAAGTTAAGAAAACTTATAACTCTTATTAACCTTGTTCATATACCCTCTCATTTTAGTTTACTTAAGGCACTTAATCATATCTTTAATAAAAAAGGAAACCGGGAATTTAACCCAAGTACTACATACTTCAACTCTTTTAAAAGTGACTCTTTTTCATACATAAAACCTTTGGGCAATTGATGCCTTAAAATCAATTTTCCTTTTCATACACTTATCTTACTTAGAGTAAATCTCTTCTCATTAACCTTTTATAAAGCTAATAAACCAACTTCCCATAAAGTTGTTATATTAACCCTACACTTAAGTAAAATTATACTTTTCCCCTAACCAAGGGACTTATACATTCTTAAAACGAAACAAGTCTTTATATACTTAAAACAAGTAAGAATACCAAATCTTGTACGTCTACCGTACTACATAGTTACAACTATTCATGCTCAAGAGATAGGAAAGCTCCACATACCTCTTCGGTTAATCCACTTGCTAATTCCAAAAACCGCACGTAATATGTCAACCTATAATGACCATAATGCGTTTATTAACCTCTAATTCAATGTAGAAATATTCTAAGTTCAAAGCCACTAAATTCTATGGAAAATTGGGCAGCATTTCCTTTGTTTCTACATACTTTGCCACCTTTCTCAAGGCCGAATTTAACATCCAAACGCCACTTTTAAGGCTCAACAATCCAAACATTTCAAAGGGGATTACACACCTAAACTTGGGTGTGTAAAATTCTGCCCCATAAGGTACAACAATTTACTTAACAATTCCAAGGTAGTTTTTAGGCTACAACATGCTCATAATATCTTCTTAATCAATTCTTTCATATCCAAACCACATTTCTTACATGCAATGACTCTAAGTGCATTATTTACTACTACACATCCCTTCTTCTTCACATGCAACATTAATAACTAACCACAAGAGAAGAAATGTTACCTTAAAGTTTTAGCCAAGCTTATTCCAACAACTTTGCTAGCCTCCTTTCCAAGAACACCACCACACTAACACCAACAAGCTAGCCACAAGCTTCCTTTTTGTTCTTATCTTTTCAGATTTTTCTTAGGCTTAAATTCCTCTTGGAATTTTAGAGAGAAGTGGGAGCTTAAGCTTAGAGAGAGAGAGAGATTTGAAAGATGACCAAGTCTTGAGAGAGAGAGATTTGAAAGATGACCAAGTCTTCAAGACTTGGTCAATAAAAGGCATGCAAGAAATCAGATGGGGGGGACACTTGTCACCCTCCCAAGGTCTTTTAAAAGAGAATCTGATTTTTCCTCAGTTTTTCCGCCAGAAATCCCGCCGCGGCCCTGTAGCCGGCGCCGCGGCGCTGAAACTCCTGCGGACTTACGGAACTTCTAGCGCCGCGGCCCTGCTTCTCGGCGCCGCGGCTCCGTAACTTCAGCGACCCCTCAGTATATCCGGCGCCGCGGCCCTGCATCCGGCGCCGCGGCCCTGTCGCCTTTGTCCGAAACACATTTTTGTCCGACTGCGCACTGAACTTGTAACTCCCATAACTTTCTACTCCGACGTCCTATCGACGAACGGTTGGTTGCGTTGGAAACTAGACTCAATGAAATACGCGCTAGGCCTTTGAAATACTTAGGAACTCTCAATGTACCGGGTCATAACCCGCCTCAAAGTTGACTAAAACCCGTCCGGAACAATCCGTCAACCTATCTTTCGAAAATTTTAAGTCTTACACCCTTTCGCACGCTCTCACACGTGTGGCCAGAACTACGGGGTATAAAAGACATGTTGAGAAAGTATCTTCACTTATTCCCTACACCTTCAGGTAATTCATTTTTCCCTTACTTGTCAAGTTTTAATTGAAGTATTTTTGCTTAAGTGCTATATTGTGGCCACGTGTGGCATTATTGGTTGTCGGGGTGGTATTAAGGAGACTATGTCGCTATTTATAAGTTGACCCCGAAAGAAAATTCTGGGACGGATGTTTCTAAGGGGGGAAGAATGTTACACCCTGTAATTACAGGACATGTTTATAAGAACGTACGTAAGAATCCAAATGTTAAGGTATGCGACTAGTAAAAATTTATCGGAATTATGGAATTGTCGGAAAATGAAATATTGTGACGAATGGGAGGGCGACACGTGTCACCACCCTTTAATTGGTCTTTGTTATACCCCGTATTTCCAGAGTATGTATGTGAGGACGTACGTACATTTGTACAAACCCTAATTAGGTTAAGGATGAAATTGTGAACTTTCGACGGAAAAGATTCCGAACCCTGTGAAGGAAATTCTACGATTTTAATATTTTAACCGATTATGGATTTTTCCGAGAGATGAAATATTTTGGACCAATAGGAGGGCGACATGTGTCACCCTTAGTTGGCATGGGTTGGACGAAATGGGGGCCTACTGGACAAGTCAATTGGTCAAGTCTTGCAAGACATTTTTGGGTTAGTGGGGGTAGGTAATTTTGGACGGTTTTTGTGAGCCTAGTGGAGGGCCACATGGCTCATTGTTGTGGGGGACATATGTCCAAATGTTGTGGTGGACATATGTCCCAACATTGTGGTGGACACTTGGTGGAAGACTTCACTTGAACAAGCTACCAAATCTACACCCTCCATTTGTTTTAATCTTGGCCCTTGGTGGTTCTATAAATACCCCCCTCTTGTGCAAGACTTCTTCATCCACAAAAACATTTTCCAAGTCTCCAAAATCCCTCCCCCTCTAGTAGTGTTCTCGTCCAAGTCCTCTCCCCCCCCTCCTTGTGTTCTCGCCGAAACACACACCCTCCCCCCCTTCCTAGTTGTTTCGTCCAAAAGCCCCCCCCCCCCTTGGTAGAAAAATATTCTCCAAGTATTGTTACTATTCCCAAATACCTTAGCCAAATACCTTGTAGTATTCCAAAGTTACCTCTATACTAAAAGCCCGGAAATACTACTTTATTTCCTTTAGTCACAAAACGAAACCCTGGGGAAAATCTTCATAGTTGGTTGAAGTTTTATGTAGAAGTTGTTTAGAAACTTCTAAGGGTTTCTTGGAGCTATCGGAGAGTGCAAATTAGGAGCTCAACGTTGTTCAGGATCGACATTTAAACTTGGATAATTTTGGGCTTATCGAGGTAAATATCTTTGTCCTTCTATAGTAATTGGAGATTACATATAAGAGTAGTTTAGATTTGAGTATAAGATATAGAAGGATATGAAAGAAAAGAATTGAACTGTACTTACATAGGACTGTATTTACAGTAGACTTGTGTAGTTTGACGGGTAGGGAAGTGCTGATTAAGAACCTTCTGCTTAGAATATTCTACAGAGTAGTCTAGACGTTGATAGACGTATTTGACTATTATAGATTGATACTCTGCGCGCGACATATTCGACTTGGCAGGTGGATTTCGCCGAGGAGGTATGTGATTCTTCCTATCCTCTTGAGCATGATATTTTGATATATATATATAGTACGGTAGACGTACGTGTGTTAAAAAAAAAGGTTTTACTCTGATGTCTGTTGACTTGAGTTTTAGATAATAAGAATCTTGAAGTATTTCAAAAGAATTATGAATCATTTTTGAAAGAAGAGTAATACTTAGTTTTAAAAGCTTAAGAGTTATACTAGCTTTATGGGAAGTTAGGTATAACGGCTTAAGAGAGATAAAAGGAACGGTTTACTTAATTGTTTATGAAAGCCTTGTATTGATTTCGAAAATGAGAATAAGCATCGAACAAACCACTGCAGCGTTAATAAAGGAAAATGTATTGACAAATAATTAATTATATTAAAACCAGTAGAAACCTCCATCTGCATAGAAGCTAAGATAAGACAAAATTGTATTACATTTCCTAGATCATGGCTGCTTTAATAAGGTTGTTATAAACAAGAATAAACTACTCACACATAAGATATATGTTAAAAGAAGAAATTACGTTGTTAAGTGATTAGGACTATGAACTATGAAATCTTTCGAAAATAAGAGACTTAAGTATTTAAAAATATGCAACTTGAACTTTTGGAAAATAATGTTGTTACTTGACCTTAAAAAGGGAAAATGTGTTGGTTTAAAATGAAGGCATGGTATTGTCTTAATCTGTCTTAAAAGAGGGTTTAAATGTTATGGACGATTCTTTCACGAGTCCATGGGATGGTAGGGACATGTATTCCATACGATTCTTTCCGAGTCCCATGGGATGGCGGGACATGTATTCCATACGATTCTTTCGAGTCCCATGGGATGGTCTTAACATGTATTCCATACGATTCTTTCCGAGTCCCACGGGATAGGCGGGACATGTATTCCATACGATTCTTTCACCGAGTCCCGTGGGATGGTCGGGACATGTATTCCATACGATTCTTTACCGAGTCCCATGGGAT
Organism: Przewalskia tangutica; assembly: GCA_029844215.1. NCBI lineage: Eukaryota > Viridiplantae > Streptophyta > Magnoliopsida > Solanales > Solanaceae > Przewalskia > Przewalskia tangutica. The sequence continues at coordinate 52,481,543 of CM056728.1, read as the reverse complement.
GGGCCGGGACATGTATTCCATACGATTCTTTACCGAGTCCCATGGGATGGGCCGGGACATGTATTCCATATGATTCTTTACCGAGTCCCATGGGATGGGCCGGGACATGTATTCCATACGATTCTTTACCGAGTCCCATGGGATGGGCCGGGACATGTATACCACACGATTCCACCTCGTGTCCCATGGGATGGGCCGAGACATAGTTGTTGTAAAAATCTTAGAGGTCTGTAGTACTGTTGTGGGCAGAGTTTGTAAAAGGGATGTAACTGTTCGGGTTCAAAATTTTATGTATATATACATGCCGAAAGGCAATCTTCTCTTAATAAACTGTTCTCATTCTATAATTGTTTCATGTCTTGTTTTTATATTCCGCTGGTTACTCTGATGTATGTCTACTTGGGTGCCCGGGTAAGGCACCAGTCACGGGCCCGGGATCGGGTCGTGACAAAAGTGGTATCAGAGCAGTTAATCCTCGGAAAAGTATCTACAGACCGTATCTAGTAGAGTCTTGATTATCGGTGTGTTGTGCACCACACCAATAATCAGGAGGCTATAGGATATTTAGGATTGGTTTCCATTCTTCTCATTCTGAGATCGTGCCTTAGAGCTGTGTTGTAAGTTGGACCCCTCTAACGTATTCTTTTATGCCAGTTATGCCTCCACGCAAGGCAATCGGGGCCCAGAAGGGCAAGGCAGCAGAGGGAGCTGCGAGTAGAGTAGCGGCGGTCTCTACGGAGACCACAGTACCTGAGCCTCCAGTCCCACAGCCTGGAGCAGAGGAGATGGGTTACAAGGAGATGGCCCAGTTATTGGCCAGGATAGTGGCAAGGCACGAGGATAAGCTGGATGCAGCAATTCCGGTACCGGTAGTACCCGTAGTTCACCCGAGAGCGGATAGTTTGAGACTGCGGGACTTTCTGAGTTGCAGCCCGCCAGCGTTTTATGGATCGAGGCCTGAGGATGATCCGCAGGAGTTCATCCGAAGCGATTCTGACGGATCATGAGAGTGATCAAGGCTTCGGAGACCGAGTCAGTGGTCTTAGTTTCGCATCGGCTGCGTGATACTGCAGTCGACTGGTTTGATTCGTGGGAGCTGTCCCGGGGGGAGCATGCGCCTCCAGCTATTTGGGACGAGTTCTCGGAGGCATTTCTCAGCCACTTCTTGCCTCCGCAGATGAGGAGGGCACGCGACGATTTACGATCTTTGAGACGAGAGGCGCACGGTTCGGGAGTACAATGTGGAGTTCGACTCATTGGCTCGGTATGTCCCCGCGTTAGTAGCTGATATGGAGGACATAGTACACCGCTACGTCACCGGGCTCGATGACTACTTGGCAGAGGCTTGTTCGGGTGTAGCCCTTTAGCCGGGCATGTACATTGCCCGTATGCAGGCTTATGCACTTGGATGTGAGGAGCGGAGGGTCGGAATGGCGAGATCGCGAAGAGGCGAGCAATGCAGGGTCCTTTGGTAACTTTCGAGGCTGTCACGACCCGTTCCGGGGCCCGTGACTGGTGCCTTATCCGGGCACCCAAGTAGTCATACATCAGAGTAATCAGCGGAATATAAAAACAAGACATGAAACAAATGTAAAATGAGACACAGTTTATCTGAGAAAAAGTCGCCTTTCGGCATATATATATAAACCAAGTCTGGCAGTTACAACCCAACTGTACAATAGGACTACAGACCTCTAAGGAAGCAAACAACTATGGCGGGAAAGGGCCCCGCCATACCCTGAATGTACAAAACTATCTACAACAACAGGGAGATCATACCCAAAAGTCGAGCCTCCGGAGAAGATGGAGCTCCTGACACCGAAGTAAAGATCCTAAGAATGCGGATCTAGCACCTGCTTTCTCTTACCTGCGGCATGAACGCGGCCAAGGGAGTCGATAACAGGTACCAAGTATGTGAAACTGTAAAGTACTTTAATGAAATCATATCATTTTAAAACCAATTTTACAAATATGTTTGAAACAATCAATGTAACCGCACATAGTGCCACATCACAAACAAGAGCAATAATAGGTAAATCAGAATGAGTCTTTTCTAGGCTGCGAATGATCGAAGCAAGGCCAATCGCCCATAGTATCATTATGCATGCCTAATCCTGGACTCCCGCAGTCCGCATAGGTCACCTAGGCCCTCATGAGGTATTCCCCGCATCGAGGGTAGCTACTCCTCGGCATCGTCCTGGACTCTCGTAGTCCGCATGGCCACATAGACCGCATGAGGTAATCCCCCGCACACTAACCTGGAACTCTCGTAGCTCCGCATAGGTCCCCTGGACCCGCATGAGGTATTCTCGAATCATAGTCACACAGACCGCATGAGGTGTACTGTCACGACCCGAACCCGGGCCCGTGACTGGTGCCTTACCCCGGGCACCCTAGTGATACAACATCAGAGAAAACCAGCGGAAATAAAAACTTTAAACATATAAATAGATATGGATCAAGATGAATGAACACAGGCCAACCAAAACGGTTGCCTTTCAGCATATATATATATATAAACATTTGAACAATTACAATCCTTACAACCCTGCCCACAACAGTGCTACAGACCTCTAAGATTTTTACAACAACTATGACGGGACAGGGCCCCGCCATACCCCTATATGTACAAGAACCTACAGACTCAGGGTAACATACCAAAGATAAGCCTCCGAAGGAACGGAGCTTCCCAATACGCTGAAAGGTGATCCTAAAAGCGGGGATCGACAACCGATGTACCTCTACCTGCGGCATGAACGCAGCCCGAAGAGGTCGACAACAAGTACCAAGTATGTGAAATCAGTAAATGAAATCATAACAGTCTATATAAAGCGGGAGACATGTATGATAACCAAACTACAGTACACAACATATAAGCAGTTATATCAAGTCAGGGACTCACGCCCTCCAAAACATCACTCGTGCCCGTGGAATTCCTTCCTCACTGCCGGCAGTCTATGATATAACAACACCAAGGAGTATACATGAACACCAGGTCCCACCTGTGCCATAAAAACCGTACGGGGCAAGTATAACTACCAGATCCGACCGTACCAATAATACTGTACAACCATATCATGAAGCTGACACGTGGCAAGTGCAATAGCCTCCACTCGCGCCACGTGGCGGCGGGGGCAAGTGAATCGGCTACGCACCAGATCACATCCGTAAGTCACGAAGCTCCATCCAAACACTGACTCGCGAAGCTGACACGTGGCAGGTGCAATAACCTATACCAGATCCACCTGCGTCACGTAGCTGACGGGGGCAAGTAAACAGGCGACGCACCCGATCACAACCGTAAGTCACGATACTTCGCCGTAAATAACCAGAATGGCCACATGTCCACATCATCGGTGTAGACATGCCCATGTAACAATAATAATGGAAGCATACCCGTGGAATCTTCCGTCACTGCCAGTACGTCCAAGTAAGTCCTCAACAAGTCAACCGGCCCCCCATCGAGAGACGCGGTAATATAGAAACACAATTCTTGCACAACAAAGGCTATCACAACAAGCATAGGCAAGTTACACAACAACAAGCATAGGCAAGTTATACACAACTCAAAGTACTTTCATTTTATATCAAAGTCCGGGTTTTAACCCTAAAGTACTACGTACGTTAAATTCCTTCTAAGAGATCCATTCCTTTTATGAAAATCACCCGATACCCGTAGTATAAAATAGAGTGACTTACATCTTTTAAGCAAACCAAAACAACTTCTCTTTTTAAAGTCAAGTTTCCACATTAAAACCAATGATAAAAACCCTTCTTTTGTTTTCATAAAGTCGTTATAACCAACTTACAAAAAATCTGATATAACACTTTAAGTTTTAAACCATTTTAAGACAACACAATGCCTTTCTTTTCCCTAAAGTTCCAGTTTGCCTAATTTCAATTACTCAAGTCTCTTTTTTTAGAAAAGTTTCATAGTTCAATGTCTTAATCTCTTTTTAAAACAATTGAGTAACATATGCCATAGGCGAGTAGGTTATTCTTGTTCATAAATCTTATTAAGCAACCATGATCTAGGAAATGTAATATCATTTTGTCTCATCTTAGCTTCTATGCAGATGGAGGTTTCTACTGGTTTTAATAATACTTCATTATTCAATACATTTTCCTTTATTAACGCTGCAGTGGTTTGTCGATGCACATTCTGATTTCCGAAATCAGTAAAACATTATTCCTTTTAAAACCCACGTACTCATTACTCACGAATGAGGTTTCACACAAAACTCATATTAATTCATTTAAGTTAAGTCTCTTATCTTATAAGATCAAGTCTCTTAACTTCTAAAATCAGTAAACCATTTTCTTTACCTCTCTTAAGACGTTATACCTAACTCCCCATAAAGCTAGTATAACTCTTTTTAAAACTTTTAAAACCAAGTGTTACTCTTCTTTCAAAAATGGTTTCTTAACTCTTGTGACATAATTCAAGTTTCTTATTATTCAGGCTTAAGTCAAAAGACATTGCCGTACAACTACGTTCAATTAGCACACGTACGTCTACCGTACTATATATTATTCAGGCTTAAGTCAAAAGACATTGCCGTACAACTACGTTCAATTAGCACACGTACGTCTACCGTACTATATATTATTCAGGCTTAAGTCAAAAGACATTGCCGTACTATCAAAGTCTAGACTACTCTGCGGTAAATTGGGCAGCACTTCCCTGCCCGCCAAATTTTACAAGTCTACTGTAAATACAGTCCTATGTAAGTACAGTTCAATTCCCTTCTTATATACCGTCCTGGCATATACTTATACTTAATTCTTATACTTCAACAGTATGCAAACTTACAACAAAAGAAGGTCAAGCATATTTACCTCGATAAGCCCAAAATTATCCAAGTATATAAGTCGCTCCTGAGCAACGTTTAGCTCCTACTCCGGGCGCTCCAACCCGCTCCAAACAACCCTTAGAAGTTCCCAACAACTTCTACTTAGCACTTCAACTGACGATGAAGATTTTCCTTAGGGTTTCGTTTGAGACAAAAGGTAGTATTTCCGGGCTCTACGTATAGAGGTAACTTTTTGGAATACTACAAGGTATAAGGCTAAGGTATTTTGGGCATTATAACAATACTTGGAAGACAACTTTCTACCAAGGGGGTACCTCACGAGAACACTCCAAGGTAGGGGGGTGGGGTGTGCTCTCGGCCGAAGGCCACTAGGAAGGGGGGGTACCCTCTCGGCCACAAGGCCTCACGAAAAAGGGGGGGAGGGGGAAGGCTTTGACGAAATGTTGAGAGGGAGGGAGAGGGACTCAAGACTTGGAAGATTTTGGATGAAGAAGTCTTCAAGCTTAGGGGGTTATTTATAGGAAACCCAAAGGCCAACCAATGGCCAAGATCAAGCCATGTGCAAGGCAAGTGTAAGGCCAAGATCAAGCCAAGTGCACCCTAACCCTACTCCACAAAACAAGGCACCAAACAAGCCACAAAACAAGGCACAAAACAAGGCCAAAACAAGGCACCAATTGGCCACAAACCCGTGACCCAACCGGCCATCCACATCGCCCACTTGAGGGTGACAAGTGTCACCCTCCCGTTGGTCCAAAATGTTTCGTCTCTCGGAAAAATTCGCAAAAATTATAAATGACATAGCCGGAATTTTCCCTTCGCAAGCTTTGTAAAACGTTTCGTCGAAAAACGACTCTAACCGGGTGTTGTGCACAAAATTTCGAACCTATGCCAAACTTTAAGTCTCAAATTGTCGTACGTACGTCCTTACATATATACTCTGAAAATACGGGGTATAACATTCTCCCCTCCTTAGAAACATTCGTCCCGAATGTTCCTTCTCAAGGCGGATAACGATGAAGTTCCTCTAACAAGTTGCCAACGCCTCAGCTTGGCCACGAAATAACACACGTTCTCTTCCTTCCTTACTCGTCGTGCCCTTCTCGAACACTAGAACTCTCCCAGTACGTACCACACTTCAGTCATCCCTTCAGTTTCCAAAACTTTGGAGTCACTACCTCCAAACTTGGTCATCTTACTAGCTTCACTACCTCTAAACTTGGGCCTAGCACCCTCGTGACCCTACCACTTGGCGGGACCACCTCGAACTGACCCAACCCCAAACCGGGCTACGGGTGGACCCGCAACATGGCCCCAACCCGACCCACTTAACGCATCAAGCTCTTGTTCCCCGATCCGGAACAATCTTACCTCTACAGGTCATGAAAGCTACCACTTCCATTTCACACTACCCAGGGACTTAATCACATTTTAGCACAAAGCTATCCAAACATAACACTTAACACATTATCATAACATCAATACATACAAAACTCTAGAGGGTTAAGGATATACCTGAAAATAGGCGGTTCAAAGGACCGCTAAAACTGGGAACTTCCACCGCGACCTCTACCGTGGCCTGCCGGTGTATGAACATCCTGCCTAGCTATGGAAGGTGAAGAACCATGGCCCGATCTAGTAGTCAGTGCTATCCCACCATTACTACCCTGGTCGGACAGTCTCCGTCAAATGGCCCTCGGGCCGCAAGTATAGCAATCTCCCAAACCAAGACGACATTCCCCTATGGGCTTTACCACAATGGTCACACCGAGATACGGTGGCCTCATCCGCGAGTACTCAACTCCCGAAAATCTGAACCACAGGAGCCACGACGCTCTGAATATTCCAAGCGTCCCGACGACGGTGGGGACCACTTGCTTGGTGGAGGGCATAATCGGCTCTTCACGAGGCGGTCCGCCTCGAAAGTCATTAAAGGACCTGCTGTTCGGCCTCTTCTGCTGATCTCGGTCATTCCGTCGATTTCTCCGCTCCTCACATCCAAGTGCATACGCCTGCATGCGGGCAATGTCCATGCCCGGCTGAAGAGCTACACCCGAACAACTCTCTGCTAGGCAATCATCGAGCCCTGTAACATATCGGTGCACCCGATCCTCCATACTAGCTACCAACGCGGGAACGTACCGGGCCAATGAGTCGAACTCCACATTGTACTCCCGAACCGTACGCCCGTTCTGCCGTAACACCTAAAATCTGTCGGCCCGAGCCCTCCTCATCTGTGGAGGCAAGAAATGTGCAAGAAATGCCTCTGAGAACTCGTCCCATAAAGCTGGAAGTGCATTCTCTCCCTGGGACAGCTCCCACGAATCAAACCAGTCGACTGCGGTATCACGCAGCCGATGCGAACCTAGGATCACCGACTCGGTCTCCGATGCCTTGATCACTCTCATGATCCGCTGTAACTGTCGGATGAACTCATGCGGATCATCCTCAGGCCTCGACCCATAAAACTCTGGCGGTTTACAACTCAGAAAATCCCGTAGCCTCGAACTATCTGATCTAGGGTGAACCACTGGTGCTACTGGGCTATTGCGTCGGCCTATCCTCAATCGCCTGACCACGCCATTAATCGGGCCCACTCTTTGTAATTCATCTCTCTGCTCCGGTGCGGATGGAGGCTCAGTCTTGTGGTCTCTGCCGCTCTACTCGCGACTCCTCTCGCTTTGCCGCTCGGGCGGGTTGCCTTACGGAGGCATAATCGGTAAAACGGCACGCCGGAGGGTCCAACTTACAATACAACTCTAAGGCACGATCTCAGAATGAGAAGAATGGAAACCAATCCTAAATGTCCTATAGCCTCCTGATTATAGATGTGGTGCACAACACATCGATAATCAAGACTCTACTAGACACGGTCTGTAGACACTTTCCGAGGACTAACTGCTCTGATACCACTTTTGTCACGACCCGAACCCGGGCCCGTGACTGGTGCCTTACCCCGGGCACCCTAGTGATACAACATCAGAGAAAACCAGCGGAAATAAAAACTTTAAACATATAAATAGATATGGATCAAGATGAATGAACACAGGCCAACCAAAACGGTTGCCTTTCAGCATATATATATATAAACATTTGAACAATTACAATCCTTACAACCACCTTACAACAATTACTCTGGACTTCTAGATTTTTACAACAACTATGACGGGACAGGGCCCCGCCATACCCCTGAATGTACAAGAACCTACAGACTCAGGGTAACATACCAAAGATAAGCCTCCGAAGGAACGGAGCTTCCCAATACGCTGAAAGGTGATCCTAAAAGCGGGGATCGACAGCCGATGTACTTCTACCTGCGGCATGAACGCAGCCCCCCCGAAGGAGGTCAGTACAACAGGTACCAAGTATGTGAATCAGAATATCAGTAAATGAAATCATAACGATCTATATAAAGCGGGAGACATGTATGATAACCAAACTACAAGATTACAACATATAAGCGATTATATCAAGTCGTGGACTCACGCCCAAAACATCACTCGTGCGTGGAATTCCTTCCTCACCGCCGGCGATCATGATATAACAACACCAAGGAGTATACATGAACACCAGTCCCACTGTGCCATAAAAACGTCTGGGGCAAGTATAACTACGAGATCCGACCGTACTCAATAATCTTGTACAACCATATCATGAAGGCGACGCGTGGCAAGTCTGATAGCCTCCAGCTCCACCTGCGCCACGTAGCTGACGGGGGCAAGTGAATCGGCTACGCACCAGATCACATCCGTAAGTCACGAAGCTCCATCCAAACACTGACTCGCGAAGCTGACACGTGGCAGGTGCAATAACCTATACCAGATCCACTGCGCCACGTGGTAGCGGGGCAAGTAAGCGAGCGCGCGATCACAACCGTAAGTCACGATACTCGCGTAAATAACGGAATGGCCACATGTCCACATCATCGGTGTAGACATGCCTATGTAACAATAATAATGGAAGCATACGTGGAATCTTCCGTCCGCCGATGCGTCCAAGTAAGTCCTCAACAAGTCAACCGGCCCCCCATCGAGAGACGCGGTAATATAGAAACACAATTCTTGCACAACAAAGGCTATCACAACAAGCATAGGCAAGTTACACAACAACAAGCATAGGCAAGTTATACACAACTCAAAGTACTTTCATTTTATATCAAAGTCCGGGTTTTAACCCTAAAGTACTACGTACGTTAAATTCCTTCTAAGAGATCCATTCCTTTTATGAAAATCACCCGATACCCGTAGTATAAAATAGAGTGACTTACATCTTTTAAGCAAACCAAAACAACTTCTCTTTTTAAAGTCAAGTTTCCACATTAAAACCAATGATAAAAACCCTTCTTTTGTTTTCATAAAGTCGTTATAACCAACTTCCCAAAAAGTTGTTATAACACTTTAAGTTTTAAATCATTTTAAGACAACACAATGCCTTTCTTTTCCCTAAAGTTCCAGTTTGCCTAATTTCAATTACTCAAGTCTCTTTTTTTAGAAAAGTTTCATAGTTCAATGTCTTAATCTCTTTTTAAAACAATTGAGTAACATATGCCATAGGCGAGTAGGTTATTCTTGTTCATAAATCTTATTAAGCAGCCATGATCTAGGAAATGTAATATCATTTTGTCTCATCTTAGCTTCTATGCAGATGGAGGTTTCTACTGGTTTTAATAATACTTCATTATTCAATACATTTTCCTTTATTAACGCTGCAGTGGTTTGTCGATGCACATTCTGATTTCCGAAATCAGTAAAACATTATTCCTTTTAAAAACCACGTACTCATTACTCACGAATGAGGTTTCACACAAAACTCATATTAATTCATTTAAGTTAAGTCTCTTATCTTATAAGATCAAGTCTCTTAACTTCTAAAATCAGTAAACCATTTTCTTTACCTCTCTTAAGACGTTATACCTAACTCCCCATAAAGCTAGTATAACTCTTTTTAAAACTTTTAAAACCAAGTGTTACTCTTCTTTCAAAAATGGTTTCTTAACTCTTGTGACATAATTCAAGTTTCTTATTATTCAGGCTTAAGTCAAAAGACATTGCCGTACAACTACGTTCAATTAGCACACGCGTCGTCACCGTACTATATATTATTCAGCTTAAGTCAAAAGACATTGCCGCATAACCACGTTCAATTAGCACGTCGCCTACCGACTATATATTATTCAGGCTTAAGTCAAAAGACATTGCCGTACTATATATATCTTCCTTTAAAATATCATGCTCAAGAGTATAGGAAGAATCACATACCTCGCGACGATTATCGACTATAAGCAAAACGCTCCACGGTTATAACCCGGCTAGCCTTGTCCACCTTTCAAGTAGCACATTCAACCTATAAAGGTTATACCAGTCTATCAAAGTCTAGACTACTCTGCGGTAAATTGGGCAGCACTTCCCTGCCCGCCAAATTTTACAAGTCTATTGTAAATACAGTCCTATGTAAGTACAGTTCAATTCCCTTCTTATATACCGTCCTGGCATATACTTATACTTAATTCTTATACTTCAACAGTATGCAAACTTACAACAAAAGAAGGTCAAGCGTATTTACCTCGATAAGCCCAATATTATCCAAGTATATAAGTCGCTCCTGAGCAACGTTTAGCTCCTACTCTGGGCGCTCCAACCCGCTCCAAACAACCCTTAGAAGTTCCCAACAACTTCTACTTAGCACTTCAACCGACGATGAAGATTTTCCTTAGGGTTTCGTTTGAGACAAAATGTAGTATTTCCGGGCTCTACGTATAGAGGTAACTTTTTGGAATACTACAAGGTATAAGGCTAAGGTATTTTGGGCATTATAACAATACTTGGAAGACAACTTTCTACCAAGGGGGGGGGGGGTACCTCACGGGAACACTCCAAGGTAGGGGGGTGGGGTGTGCTCTCGGCCGAAGGCCACTAGGAAGGGGGGGTACCCTCTCGGCCACAAGGCCTCACGAAAAAGGGGGGGGAGGGGGAAGGCTTGGACGAAATGTTGAGAGGGAGGGAGAGGGACTCAAGACTTGGAAGATTTTGGATGAAGAAGTCTTCAAGCTTAGGGGGGTATTTATAGGAAACCCAAAGGCCAACCAATGGCCAAGATCAAGCCATGTGCAAGGCAAGTGTAAGGCTAAGATCAAGCCAAGTGCACCCTAACCCTACTCCACAAAACAAGGCACCAAACAAGCCACAAAACAAGGCACAAAACAAGGCCAAAACAAGGCACCAATTGGCCACAAACCCGTGACCCAACCGGCCATCCACATCGCCCACTTGAGGGTGACAAGTGTCACCCTCCCGTTGGTCCAAAATGTTTCGTCTCTCGGAAAAATTCGCAAAAATTATAAATGACATAACCGGAATTTTCCCTTCGCAAGCTTTGTAAAACGTTTCGTCGAAAAACGACTCTAACCGGGTGTTGTGCACAAAATTTCGACCTATGCCAAACTTTAAGTCTCAAATTGTCGTACGTACGTCCTTACATATATACTCTGAAAATACGGGGTATAACATGTACCTCGCATCGGGGGGCAGCTTAACCCCCGGTATATCATGTCAAGAGGTGAGTGATATAATACTAACATAACGACTTATCGTTAAACAACATAAGCACCATAAGAATAACCTCTTTACACAAACGTTACAAGATACTAACACACATAGCATCATAGTATGTCTACTCAACAAACCATCTTACTATACTTTCCAGAAATCAATACAAGTCTTTCATAACACATAAGTAAACCGTTCCTTTTATCTTTCTTAAGTTGTTATACCTAACTTCCCATAAAGCTAGTATAACTCTTAAGCTTTTTGTTTAAAAACCAAGTATTACTCTTCTTTAAAAAATGATTCATAATTCTTTTGAAATACTTCAAGATTCTTTATTATTTAGACTCAAGTCAAAAGACGTCAAGTAAAACCATGTTCAGTTAACACACGTACATCTACCGTACTATATATATATTTTAAAATATCATGCTCAAGAGAATAGGAAGAATCACATACCTTCTACGAAATCCACCGCCAAGTCGAGTATGTCGCGCAGAGTATCAACCTATAATAGTCAAATACGCCTATCAACGCCTAGACTACTCGTATAAAGTTCTAAGCAGAGGTTCTCTATTCTACGGAAAATTGGGCAGACTTCCCTACCGTCAAGCTACTCAAGTTCATCAGAAATACATCCTATGTAAATCTGATTCAATTTTCTTCTTTAATATCCTTCAGTGTAATTACAGTTCAATTCTCTTCTTTTATACCATCCTTCTAGTTATCTTATACTCAATTCTATGTTACTACAGTATGTAATCTCCAATTACAATAGAAGGACAAGATATTTACCTCGATAAGCCCAAAATTATCCAAGTTAAAAAGTCGATCCTGATCAAGGTTTAGCTCCTAATCTGTACGCTCCAATCCGCTCCAAGAAACCCTTAGAAGTTTCTACACAACTTCTACTTATTACTTCAACCAACTATGAAGTTTCTCCTAGGGTTTCGTTTAGTGACTAATGGATATAAGATAGTATTTCTGGGCTTTTAGTATAGATGGGACTTTGGAATACTACAATGGTATTTGGCTAAGTTATTTTGGAATAGTAACAATACTTGTAGAGTATTTTCTCTCAAGGGGGGAGGGGGGGTGTTTCGGCTAGCTCACTAGAGGGGGGGGGGGGGAGGAGAGGGCTTTGGACGAGAAGCTCACAAGGGAGAAGGGAGTTTTCAAGACTTGGAAAATATTTGTGGATGAAGAATTCTTCCAACTTAGGGGGGTATTTATAGGACTTTCAAGGGCCAAGATTAAGGCAAGTGGAGGGCAAGTGGAGGGTGTAGATTTACCCATGTGTACCTTATCCATCTACTCCACAAATATCACAAAATATCCTACCTAATCCTTGACCAAAAAAAACGCCAAGAGTGCCCACAATGTCGTCCACTTGAGGGTGACAAGTGTCGCCCTCTCGTTGGTCCAAAATATTTTATCTCTCGGAAAAATCCGCAAAAATTATAAATGTCGCAACCGTAATTTTCCCTTCGCAAGGTTTGGAAAACGTTTCGTCGGAAAACAATTCTTTTCGTGGGTTGTGCACAAATTTTCGTCCCTAATGCCTACTTAAGGCTTAAACTTTTGTACGTACGCCCTCACGTACATACTCTGGAAATACGGGGTATAACATTCTCCCCTCCTTAGAAACATTCGTCCCGAATGTTCCTTCCCAAGACAGATAACGATAAAGCTTAAACAGTTTGCAAATGCCTCACATGGCTACAATACAACACTTAAGCAAATATGTCAATGAAAATTTACAAGTAGGAAAGTGAGTTACCTGGAGGTGTGGGGAATAGGTGAGGATACTTCTGCCTCATGTCCTCATCAGCTTCCCACGTCATCTCCTCCCTAAGCTCGTTCCGCCACAAGACTTTGACGGAAGCCACGTCCTTGGTCCACAGACGCCTAACCTGACGATCGATTATCGCTATGGGAATCTCCTCATACGATAACCCCTGGCCACCGACATCGTCAATCGGTGCACCCTAGATGGATCCCGATACATCTCCTCAAGAGAAACATGAAAACCGGATGCATCGCCAAGATCGGACGGCAGATCCAACTCATAGGCAACCTTGCCTACCTCGCGAAAAATCGACACGCCCAATGTACCTTGGGCCGAGTTTCCTTTCTTCCCGAATCTCATCACACCCTTCATGGGTGACACCTTCAGAAAACCCAATCATCAACCTCAAACTCGGATGCCGACGACGATGATGCGTATCGACTTATGTCGACTCGAGTTGTCGAATCGCTCCCGGATAAGCTTTACCTTATCCATCGCCACTGAACTGTGTCTGGTCCCACTAATCGCACTCGCCAAATCAAACCAGCCTATCGGCGATCTGCACTTCCTCCCATACAAGGCCTCATAAGGCGTCATCCGAATCGGAGTGGTAGCTATTATTATACGCAAACTCAACTAGAGGCAAATGATCCTCCCACTACCTCAAGTCAATAACACAGCTCGCATCATATCCTCAAGAGTGCGATAGTGCGCTCTGCATGTCCGTCTGCTCGAGGATGGAATGCAAGATCGTGCTCACTGCGTCCCTAATCCTTCCGGAAGGACCTGAAGTTAGTCGAAATCGGGCTCCTGTCTGCGATATGATAGAAATAGGGACCCCATGCACCGACGATCTCTGATGTAAAGTCCGCATAATCCTCGGTAAAAGGTCGCCCCGACGGAAGAAAGTGGGCTGATTTCACACTGGCCGACGATAACCCGAATAGAATCATGTTTCCTGAGTGCGAGGTAACACCGTGATAAAGTCCATGTTGATCACCTCCCACTTCGGTCGGGATCTCTATCGTCGCAACAAACCACCGTGCCTCCGTGCTCTACCTTCACCGCCGACAACACGCACCGAGCCACAAACTCGCAACGCCCTCTTCAAGCCATCCCACCAATACACAGATCCGAGGTCGTGGTACATCTTGGTCGACCGGATGGATAGAGTAACGCGCGCCGTGGTGCTTCCTAGAACTCGCCGGAAATCGCAATATCCGAACACACAACTCGCCCTCGAACCTTAGCACCCCATCGTGCTACTCAAAAGGACCCTTCCTCACGAAGAGTCAGACACGCATGCAGCCAAAACCGGATCCTCAAACTGTTGCCTCTTCACTTCCTCGACGATGGAAGACTCGGCAACCTCTCGAACTCGAACCCCACTGCTATCAGAATCAATCAATCGGACTCCAAGGCTCGCTAACTGATGTAAATCGTGAACCATGCCCCTTCTCTCTGGCTGCACATCTGATAGACTCCCCATCGACCTACGACTAAGGGCATCTACCACAACATTGGCCTTCCCTGGGTGGTACAGGATGTCAACATCGTAATCCTTGAGCAGCTCTAACCACCGTCTCTGTCGTAAGTTCACTCCTCCGGTGAAGATATACTGGAGGCTCTTGTGGTCTGTATAAATATCCACATGAACCCCATACAAATAGTGCCTCCAGATCTTCAAGGCGTGAATCACCGCTGCCAACTCCAAATCATGGGTGGGGTAGTTCCTCTCATGTTTCTTAAGCTGTCGGGATGCGTATGCTATAACCTTGCCCTGCTGCATCAACACACATCCAAGCCCGATGCCTGACGCATCACAATACACGACATAGCCATTTGGACCCTCTGGAAGAGTAAGAACGGGGGCGGTCGCCGCCTCCTTCAAGAATCGGAAACATCGCCACAAGCATCACCATCAAACTTAGCGCCTTCCGCTAGTCAATGGGGCGTAGATAGAAGCAAACTTCTCCACGAACCGCCGATAATAATCTGCGAGGCCTAAAATCGCGCACCTCTGCTTGTAAGAGGTCTAGGCCAAGTCCCGATCGCCTCGATCTTGGCCAGATCCACCGAATACCATCGGCCCTACAATATGCCCAAGAAATGCCACCAAGCCAACCAAAACTCACATTTGGAAAACTTGGCGATAATCGCTGGTCCCGAGAACTCTCAAGACAGCCTCAAATGCTCCGCATGCTCCTCGCTCGACGGAATAAACCAAGATGTCATCAATGAACACTATCACAAACGTGTCCAAAATGGTTTGAACACTCGTTCATCAAATCCATGAATACCACGAGCATTGGTCAAACCGAAAGACATAACCCGAACTCATAGTGCTGCATCGGTCCGAATGCGCCCTAGGGATATCCGCCTCTAACTCGCACTGATGATAGCCCGATCGCAGATCAATCTTGAGAAACATCTCGCACTTCGCAATCGGGTCGAACAAATCATCAATCCTGGGAAGGGGGTATCTGTTCTTAATGGTCACTTTGTTCAGCTGCCTGTAATCAACACACATGCGCAGCGTCCCGTCCTTCTTCTTCACGAACAATACCGGCGCTCCCCAGGGAGAAACATTAGGCCTAATGAAGCTCTTCTCCAGCAAATCTCTCAGCTGGTCCTTCAACTCTCTCAACTCGGCAGGTGCCATTCTGTATGGCGGAATGGAAATAGGCCGAGTGCCTAATAGCACATCGATAAAAAACTCTATCTCCCTCTCAGGACCCGGGAGGTCGTCTGGAAACACATCTGGGAACTCTCTGACTACTGGAACTGACTGAAAATCTGGTACCGCAACCTCAGTATCAAACACCCGAATGAGATGGTAGATATACCCCTTCTACACCATCTTCCTGGCCTTGAGGTAAGAAATAAACTTACCCCTCGGCGACACAGTGTTCCCCTCCCACTCAATAACCGGCTCCCCAGGAAACTGGAACCGTACCACTCTTTCCCTGCAGTCTACACTGGCGTAGCAAGAAGCTAACCAATCCATGCCCATGATCACATCGAAATCAGTCATGTCCAACTCTATCAAGTTGGCTAGGGTCTGACGACTGCATAAAGTCACTGGGCAAGCCCTATATACCCGCCGAGCTACCACCGAATCACCCACTGGCGTAGCTACCTCGAAAGGGTCTATGGACAGGGGCTCTATCCCTATCCTACTAGAAATAAGGGGAGATATATAGGACAGAGTAGAACCCGGATCTATCAAGGCATACACATCACAACCAGAAACTGATAAAGTACTGCGGACGACATCGCGACGCCTCCGTCCCGCCGGCCGACAAGGCATATACGCGATTCGAGGACCGCTAGAATCGGACCCGCGCACGACCTCGCTGCGACTGGCTGGCCCATGAGTACCACGCCCGGGCGAGTAATCGTAGGAGATGAAGAAGACCGCGAAAGACCACGTAGCCGACACCCTCTGCGCCGCTCGCCTGACAGCTCTCGCAAAGTGACCCTGCTGGCCGCAACTGAAACAAACTCCCGGAGTAGTACCACAATTCCCGTAATGGGATCTACCGCATCGGCCACACTGAGGGGGGGTGGTCCCGATCGCCAAAGACTCTCGCTACCCAGACGTCAAGTCCTAGGGCCCCGGTCCGCCTCGAAGACGGTGTAGGAGTGCTCGAGCCGTGTGGTGCAAAACTAGATCGCTGGCCGAGGCCGCCCACCCCGAGCTACCAAAAGACCTCGCCGCCCCGCCTTCTTGCTGTCGTCACAACCCGTCGGCCTCTACGCTCCTCGCATCCAAGTGCATGAGCCTGCATGCGGGTAATGTCCATGCCTGGCTGAAGAGCTACACTCGCACAAGACTCGACCATATAATTGTCTAGCCCGGTGACGTAGCGATGCACCGCCCTCCATATCGCGCATTAGCGCAGGGACATATCGAGCCAACGAATCGAACTCGACGTTGTACTCCTAATCAGGCGCCTCTCTGCCTCAAAGATCAAAAACTTGTCGGCCCGTGCCCTCCTCATCTGCGGAGGCAAAAAGTGAGTGAGAAATGCCTCAGAGAACTCGTCCCATACTGCTGGAGGCGCATGCTCTCCCTGGGATAGCTCCCACGAATCAAACCAATCGACTGCGGTATCACGCAGCCGATGCGAACCGAAGATCACGGACTCGGTCTTCAAGCCTTGATCACTCGTGATGATCCTCTCAGAATCGACGAATGAACTCCTGCGATCATCCTCGTGCCTCGACCGTAGAACTCGCGACTACAACTCGTAAAATCCCGTAGCCTCAAATCGTCCGATCTCGGGTGAACCACAGTGTATCGCTGAATCGAATCGCCAGATCCAAATTTATCTCTCATGTCCGCCACGATCACGGCTAGTAATCGCCATCTCTCAGTAACCCATCTCATCTCGCTCCAGCCGTGGACGGGTGCAGTATCGTGGTCTCATCGCCCACCGCTGCGCTCTAAACCTGCTGGGCCGGGCGTCGTGGAAGTCGTCGTCTGAGGTATCGCCTCGGGTATAGACTGGGCCTGAGCCCTCGTGACTCTCGGTGTCCTACTAGTAGCTCCCTCGGCTGCCTTGCCCTTCTGGGCCCGGGTTGCCTTACGTGAAGGCATAACTGTTAAAGAAAGGAAATACGTTAGAGGGGTCCAACTTATAACACAGCTCTAAGGCACGATCTCAGAGTGAAAAGAATGGAAACCAATCCTAAATATCCTATAGCCTCACGATTATTGGTGTGGTGCACAACACACCGATAATCAAGACTTACTAGATACGGTGCGTAGACACTTTCCGAGGATTAATCGCTCGATACCACTTTTGTCACGACTGTTCGGCTCGTGGATCGTGCCTTACCCGCACCCAAGTAGTCATACATCGAGTAATCACGGAATATAAAAACAAGACATGAAACAAATGTAAATGAGACACGCTTTATTCGAGAAAAGTCGCTTTCGCATATATATATAAACCAAGTGCAAGCGATAACCTAACTCTCTAAGGAAGAAACAACTATGGCGGACGGGGCCCGCCATACCCTGAATGTACAAAACTATCTACAACAACAGGGAGATCATACCCAAAAGTCGAGCCTCCGGAGAAGATGGAGCTCCTGACACCGAAGTAAAGATCCTAAGGATGCGGATCTAGCACCTGCTTTCCCTTACCTGCGGCATGAACGCAGCCCCCCGAAGGAGGTCAGTACAACAGGTACCAAGTATGTGAAACTGTAAAGTACTTAAATGAAATCATATCATTTTAAAACCAATTTTACAAATATGTTTGAAACAATCAATGTAACCGCACATAGTGCCACATCACAAACAAGAGCAATAATAGGTAAACTGTAACAGGTCTTTTCTATGTTGCGAATGATCGAACCAAGGCCAATCGCCCATAGTATCATTATGCATGCCTAATCCTGGACTCCCGCAGTCCGCATAGGCCACCTAGGCCCGCATGAGGTATTCCCCGCATCGAGGGTAGCTACTCCGGCATCGCCCCGACTCGTAGTCCGCATGGCCACATAGACCGCATGAGGTAATCCCCCGCACATTAACCTGGAACTCTCGTAGCTCCGCATAGGTCCCCTGGACCCGCATGAGGTATTCTCGAATCATAGTCACACAAACCGCATGAGGTGTACCTCGCATCGGGGGGCAACTTAACCCCCGGTATATCATGTCAAGAGGTGAGTGATATAATACTAACATAACGGCTTATCGTTAAACAACATAAGCACCATAAGAATAACCTCTTTACACAAATGTTACAAGATACTAACACACATAGCATCATAGTATGTCTACTCAACAAACCATCTTACTATACTTTCCAGAAATCAATACAAGTCTTTCATAACACATAAGTAAACCGTTCCTTTTATCTTTCTTAAGTTGTTATACCTAACTTCCCATAAAGCAGGTATAACTCTTAAGCTTTTTGTTTAAAAACCAAGTATTACTCTTCTTTAAAAAATGATTCATAATTCTTTTGAAATACTTCAAGATTCTTTATTATTTAGACTCAAGTCAAAAGACGTCAAGTAAAACCATGTTCAGTTAACACACGTACATCTACCGTACTATATATATATTTTAAAATATCATGCTCAAGAGAATAGGAAGAATCACATACCTTCTCGGCGAAATCCACCTGCCAAGTCGAGTATGTCGCGCGCAGAGTATCAACCTATAATAGTCAAATACGTCTATCAACGTCTAGACTACTCTGTATAAAGTTCTTAGCAGAGGGTTCTCTATTCTACGGAAAATTGGGCAGCACTTCCCTACCCGTCAAGCTACTCAAGTTCATCAGAATACAAATTCTATGTAAATCTGATTCAATTCTCTTCTTTAATATCCTTCAGTGTAATTACAGTTCAATTCTCTTCTTTTATACCATCCTTCTAGTTATCTTATACTCAATTCTATGTTACTACAGTATGTAATCTCCAATTACAATAGAAGGACAAGATATTTACCTCGATAAGCCCAAAATTATCCTAGTTAAAAAATCGATCCTGAACAAGGTTTAGCTCCTAATCTGTACGCTCCAATCCGCTCCAAGAAACCCTTAGAAGTTTCTACACAACTTCTACTTATTACTTCAACCAACTATGAAGTTTCTCCTAGGGTTTCGTTTAGTGACTAATGGATATAAGATAGTATTTCTGGGCTTTTAGTATAGAGGGGACTTTGGAATACTACAATGGTATTTGGCTAAGTTATTTTGGAATAGTAACAATACTTGGAGAGTATTTTATCTCAAGGGGTGTTTCGGCTAGCTCACTGTAGGGGAGAGGGCTTTGGACGAGAAGCTCACAAGGGAGAAGGGAGTTTTCAAGACTTGGAAAATATTTGTGGATGAAGAATTCTTCCAACTTAGGGGGTATTTATAGGACTTTCAAGGGCCAAGATTAAGGCAAGTGGAGGGCAAGTGGAGGGTGTAGATTTACCCATGTGTACCTTATCCATCTACTCCACAAATATCACAAAATATCCTACCTAATCATTGACCAAAAAAAACGCCAAGAGTGCCCACAATGTCGTCCACTTGAGGGTGACAAGTGTCGCCCTCTCGTTGGTCCAAAATATTTTATCTCTCGGAAAAATCCACAAAAATTATAAATGTCGCAACCGTAATTTTCCCTTCGCAAGGTTTGGAAAACGTTTCGTCGGAAAACAATTCTTTTCGTGGGTTGTGCACAAATTTTCGTCCCTAATGCCTACTTAAGGCTTAAACTTCTGTACGTACGCCCTCACGTACATACTCTGGAAATACGGGGTATAACAGAGGCGAACCGCCTCAGCAGCAGGTTAGTTATGTACCTCCGCCAGTACATAATTGTCCTCCACAGTCTTCAGGACGTTCGGGGTATTCGAGCCGGGTCGAGCTCGTGGCTTCAGTTCAGGTATACATGGGTTCTAGCCAGTCGGGTTCATGTTTTTCTCAGTGTGCACGATGCGGCAAACGTCATCCCGGGGAGTGTCGTCTTTTTACTGGTGCTTGTTTCACCTGCGGCCGTCAGGGCCATGTGATGAGAGACTGTGCTAGAAGGAGGGATACAGGTAGAATGACGCAGCCTACTGGGTCAGTGGCAGGTTCATCGCCTTCTATAGCTATGTGCCCGGCAGGGCAGGATTAGGATTAAAGCGACGAAGGGAAAATGAAGCAGATGATACAGGTATGTTCTTACCCCTCTAGAGACTAGTATGCGTTGATGATATGATGAGGTGCTAAGTATTATGTTCAGATAGCATTATGATAAAAATTGTGTTTAGAAAACATGGTTAGTTAGAAGGGTAAGATTGGGGACAGGGAAATTGTGAGCCTTAGAATATTATACGTAGAGACCTTAGATGCGAGGCCATCTTGAGTAAAATATTTATTTTTATGTTGACCTTTATCGGAGGTCATAGTATACGTGGGATATGTTTGTGTGATAAGTCCCTGAGTGGGATGAAATGAAAGAGGGTAGTTGAGCTAAGGAGACCACTAGGTTCTCGTGACTTGATTAGTAAGATTGTTCCGGATCGGGGGAACAAGAGTTTGGCGCGATAGCGGGTCGGGTTGAGGACCGATCGCGGGTCAACCCGTGACCTGTAATGTGGTGGGGTTAGTTCGAGGTGGTCCCGCCGGGTGGTAGGGTCACGAGGGCGCTAGGCCCAAGTTTAGATGACCGTTGTACGAGTTTGTGGATGCGTTCGACCAACAGCCGGGCCGATGAGATCAGCCCATCTTGTCTTTCAGTCAGGACTGTTTACTCGGCAAAGGGTTATGCGAGATGTTATATATCAGGAAGGTTGTAAGACTGCACAGGGTTCCTATTCTTACTTTATGACAGGCAGTGGAGCCCAGTTTACGGCTATTTCTTTTTATGAAGGTTTTACCAAGCAAGGTTAGGAACTCAGGTGAGTCTCAGTATTGCATTCACCCTCGGGCCGGTGTTTTTGATTTTCAGAGGTAGCTGTAAGGATTATTCTCCTCTTGTTGAGTGAGTATTATAATAGCTACCATTTCAGTATTCGGATGTCACCTTATAAAGCCTTGTATGGGCGGTAGTGTAGGTTGTCGGTCGATTGGTTCGATGTTGGCAAGGTTCAGATAGTTGGTCCATACTTGATCCAGCAGGATGTGGATGTCACGACCCGACCCCGGGGCCGCGACTGGTGCCCTACCTGGGCACCCCGTTCAGGTATACATCAGAGAAAAGCAGCGGAACATACACAACATAAACACATGTGTAAATAAATCGTAATGTGCTGACGATCAGCCGCTTCCATAAAATACACATAATCAATAGTACAACTCGCTTACACCCAACCACATATGTGAATACGCACTTAGGAATAACAATCGTATGGACAGGGCCCCGCCATACCCATGAATATACATGAATCTACTACCTCAGGGAAACCGTACCAAGAGATAAGCCTCCGGAGCAAATGGAGCTTTTCTCAAAACTGAACCGAGATCCTAAGAGCAAGGATCACCAACCTGGGTACCTTAAACTGCGGCATTTAACGCAGCTTCGGCGGGGTCAAGACAACAAGTACCGAATATGGAATGAAATAACGTGATAAGAAATGATCATAACTGTACAAAAGAATGACAGGGACAAGTATATAAAAAAAAGTACATACCAGATCCTGCCGTGTCATTATCACTTACGAACTTAATCGTACCTTATTTTCTTTTTCACTTTTTCAGTAAAAGTTATAGTCACACTCTTATGTACATGATTAGGAAAAATCATTAAGTTCATTATTGTGAAACTTACTTATCTTTCATAGGTATAATCCGGCCCTTAAGAAGGGCGCCTATACTCCCCGGCCCAATCTGGGACGCGATCAAGGTCACATAGTCTGCCCATACAGGTATACTGCCCGGCCCATTCCTGGGTCGATAATGTCATATAGTGCGCCCAGAAGGTATCGCCCGCCCATTCTCGGTCGATAATGTCATATAGTCCGCGAAGGTATCTCGCTCGCCCATTCTCGGTCGATAATGTCATATAGTGCGCCTGCAAAGGTATCTCGCGGCCCATTCTCGGTCGATAATGTCATATAGTGCGCGTAAAGGTATCTCGCCCGCCCATTCTCGGTCGATAATGTCATATAGTGCGCGTGAAGGTATACCGCCCGCCCATTCTCGGTCGATAATGTCATATAGTCCGCCTGCAAAGGTATGCCCGCCCATTCCTGGGTCGATAATGTCATATAGTCTGTCCGTAAAGGTATACTGCCCGGCCCATTCCTGGGTCGATAATGTCATATAGTCTGTCCGTAAAGGTATACTGCCCGGCCCATTCCTTGGTCGATAATGTCATATAAAATCCGGAAATTTAACCCAACGTACTACACACCTCTACTCCTTTAGAAAGACTCTTTTTCCAATAAAACTTCCCAGATACTAACAACTATAGTATCAAGTCCTATCCACCTTTCAAGACAAGTCACAATACCTTTTTAGAAATACAATTATCGGCTTCTAAAACAAGTGACTTCTTTCTTAAAAACCCTAAGCAACTGGTACCTTAAAAACAGTTTGCCCTTCCTTATTTCAAATCATTTCTTTACTTACATTACTGAAGAAAACCATTCTTTTAACCTTCCATAAAGCCGTTATAACCAACTTCCCATAAAGCCGTTATAACCCTTTATGGTTTAGACCAACACGTTCCTTTTATAACCAAGAGACTTCTACTTTTTGAAACCAAGTATTAAATACTTTCAAATCAATTCTCTTAACTTTCAAAAATACAATTAGTCTCTTAACCTTTTGAACTAAAGTGACTCCTTTTATTATAAAACCTTAGGCAATTGATGCCTTAAAATCAAGTTGCCTTTTCACTAAAAACAAGTCATTTATCTTTCCATAAAGCAAATATAACTAACTTCCCATAAAGCCGTTATATTCACTTTATGCCTTAGCCAAAAACAATTTCCTATCCCAGGGACTTATACGTTTAAAACGGAACAAGTATCACATACTTTAAAACTCTTCAAGTCCCTTAACTTTAATAAAACTTAAGACATCCTTTATACTTTCAAAGAAGTGAGTAAATCTCCCAACTCACCCGACTTGGCTATTCACAAACTAGTAAAGGATATCAAGGTGTTGACGCTCACCGCACTACACGTGCAACTAGTCATGCTCAAGGATAGGAAAAGTTCTACATAGAGTAGATCACACAACTACCTCTTAACTTCTAAGAGTAACAGGAAACATGAAATGATACCACAGGTATATTCCATACATAGAATCATGCCAAAGGAAGGAAGAGGTTCACATACCTCGCGACGATTGTCGACAAGTAGCAAAATGCTCCAAAGTACTTCAACCTTGAGCTATTCCATCCTTCAAGTAGGATACGCTATACTTAGTACTTCAACCTATAATGGTCACAATACGTCCATTAACCTCTTACTTTAAACGTAGAATATCCTAAGTGCTAAGTCACTAAATTCTACGGAAAATCGGACAGCACCTCCTTTGTTTCTACTTACTTTGCCACCTTTTTCAAGGTCGAATACAATAACCAAACAGCTCCAATTGGCTCACCACAATCTATAAGGTAGTCCAATACAAATGAATAACAAACTATTACAAACTACAAGTACAAATTCGGTCACCTTGAGTTCAACAATACCAATTCTTATCCAATTTCCATTTCAATCCAAATTGGTAGCATAACATGATATCAAGTCGCATTTGATTATAACAACCATAATCTTTAAGTAGGTAAACATGCGACGATTCTACACAACAACTAAAATTGTATTTCAATTTCAAAGGCTAATCATGCCATTTCGGTTTTGGACTCCTAAAATTCCATAACACTTATCAAACTTCATAACACATATCACATGATCATTTATAACTTATAACAACATGGAATCTTCAATTACAAAAGTAAGACGAAGATTATACCTCATATAGCCCAAATATGATCCAAGATTGCAAGTCGATCCTTAGCAACTTTAGCCCCTCCTTTCGACGTTCCAATCCACTCCAAGAAACCCTTAGAAGCTTAAGAATAACTCATCTTCAAATTCCAACTTCAAAGTTGAAGAACTCATTAACTTTCCGCCTTGCGACTAATACGAAAACACCATTTTTCCGGGATCTTTCTATTGAGAAACACTTACAATACCCTTAGGTACCTTGGTTTAAAGTTGGGGGATTATTGGACAACAAACGAAAATTTTTCTTGAAACCCTCAAGCAAAGCCGAGAGCACCCCTTTAGGTTCTTCAAGATTTTTGTAAAAATTTGACTAAGTGTTGAAGCTTGTCTTGCACTAGTACACATATATAACCAATTGGAGGGTCTAGATTAGAACAAATGGATGGCTCGGATGAGTTTCACATGGATCTTGCCCAAGTGGCCCTTGGACTTTTAGTCAACAATGTCAAGCTAAGTCATTTGCAAGACTTGGTCATCTCACTAATGGTCAAATGACCCTTTTGCCCATGGTAAATTTCGTCCAAGACACTAAGGGGGGTGACACGTGTCGCCCTCCCATTCGTCGCAATATTTCGTTTTCCGACAATTTCCAAAATTCCGATAAATTTTTACTCGTCTCAAATCTTAACATTTGAGTTCTTACGTACGTTCTTATAAACATATCCTGGAACTTCCGGGGTGTAACAGTGGATAAGGTGGAGCTTATCCAGGAGAGGTTATTGGCAACTCAGAGTCAACAGAAGTCGTGCGGATAATCGGCATCGACACTTGGAGTTCAGGTTGACGGTGGGTTTTCTTGAAGGTACCACCCCGGAAGGGCGTGACGAGATTTGGAAAGCAGGGGAAACTTAGCCCGAGGTACTTTGAGCGTTTTCAGATCATTTGGAGAATAGGCCAGGTTGCCTATAAGTTAGCTTTGCCGTCCGACGTAGGAGGCAGTACGTCCGGTCTTTCATGTTGCTATGTTCGGAAAAGTATCGGAGATCCATCCAGAGTGTTCCCAGTTAATGATGACCAAGTTGGAGATAGTAACCCCGAGATTTCGGAAACTGAAGCAATAACAGAAGGTGGTAAGTTTAGTTAGGAAGTGTTCGAGTGTACGAGGAGGGTACGACGAGTAAGAGAATAGAAGTGATCATTACTTTTGTGAAGTAAAGGTGCGAAGGGGATATCTTTTAGACTTTGGGTGGGAGCTTTTGTGATGCTAGAGGTGATTCCCTGTGGACTTGGATGTAAGTATTTGCGCGTGTGTTATTTCGTGGCCATGTGTGGCATTTGCAAATTGTTTAAGTTATGAGGAACTTTATCGTTATCTGTCTTGGGAAGGAACATTCGGGACGAATGTTTCTAAGGAGGGGAGAATGTTATACCCCATATTTCCAGAGTATGTATGTGAGGACGTACGTACATTTGTACAAACCCTAATTAGGTTAAGGATGAAATTGTGAACTTTCGACGGAAAAGATTCCGAACCCTGTGAAGGAAATTCTACGTTTTTAATATTTTAACCGATTACGGATTTTTCCGAGAGATGAAATATTTTGGACCAATAGGAGGGCGACATGTGTCACCCTTAGTTGGCATGGGTTGGACGAAATGGGGGCCTAGTGGACAAGTCAATTGGTTAAGTCTTGCAAGACATTTTTGGGTTAGTGGGGGTAGGTAATTTTGGACGGTTTTTGTGAGCCTAGTGGAGGGCCACATGGCTCATTGTTGTCACGACCCGTTCCGGGGCCCGTGACTGGTGCCTTACCCGGACACCCAAGTAGTCATACATCAGAGATACCAGCGGAATATAAAACAAGATATGAAACAATATAAATGAGACACAGTTTCTGGGGAAAAGTTGCCTTTCGGCATATATATATAAATACCCAAAATGAACAGTTACATCCCAACTTTACAACAGGACTACAGACCTCTAAGAGTTTATAACAACAATGGCGGGACAGGGCCCTACCATACCCCTGAATGCAAATACCTAGAACGACAGGGGACCATACCAAAATGCTAAGCCTCCGGAGAAACTGAGCTTTTCCAACGCTGAAACGGTGATCCTAAGAACGGGGATCAACAGTAGGAGTACCTCTACCGCGGATTTAACGCGGCCAAGGAGGTCGATAACAGTACCAAGTATGTGAAATCAGAAAGTACTTTAAATAAAATCAAAGTATTTAAAACCATTTGCAAATACAATTAGTTCAATTTGCACATAGTGCCATATCACAAACAAGAGCAATAATAGGTAAATCAGAATGTGTCTTTCCTAGCCGCGAATGATCGCAAGGCCAATCGCCCATAGTATCATTATGCACGCCTAGCCCTGGACTCCCGCAGTCCGCATAGGTCACACATAGACCCGCATGAGGTATTCTCAGACGGGGTAGCTAACCCCTGCATTCTCCTGGACTCCCGCAGTCCGCATAGTCTCAATAGACCGCATAGTCACACAGACCGCATAGGGCATCCCCCGCATCAGGCTAATACACCCGGAATGATCAATCCTGGAGCATACCGCTGCTCCGCATAGTCACACAGACCGCATAGGCCGTATAGACCGCATCAAGGGTGGTGGCAAACCCGGTATAATAAGTCGCGGGTATGTGATATAATAATAAGATAATCGGCTTAACGCTTAACAACGTAAGCACAATAGGAATAACATCACAAGACAATAACGTACGTAGTATCATAACATGGGTACTTATCAAACCAGCAGGAAGGTATCACAAGGCTATTACCAGCAAAACATAGACAAGCTAACCACACAAGGTACTTTAATGTTTACGTTAACAAAACCAAGTTCTATCTCCAAAGTACTACATACATTAATTCTTTAAGAGGTCCATTTCTTTTATAAAGGTCACCCGATACCCGTAGTAATAGAGTGACTAACATTTTTAAGTAAACCAGAACACTTTCCTTTTTATAAATCAAGTAACAACATTCCTTTCTAAACGTTCAAGTTTGCCTAATTTTTGATACTCAAGTTTCTCATTTTCGAAAGGTTTCGTAGTTCATAATTTTAATCACTTAATTATATAATTCTCCTTTAAAAAGATTTGAGAAACATATGCCTTATATGTGAGTAGGTTATTCTTGTTTATAACAATCTTATTAAAGCATCCATGATCTAGGAAATATCATTTTGTCTCATCTTAGCTTCTATGCAGATGGAGGTTTCTACTGGTTTTAATAATATTTTATTAGTCAATATATTTTCCTTTATTAACGCTGCTGTGGTTTGTCGATACTCATTCTGATTTCCGAAATCAGTAAAACATTATTCCTTTCAAAAAAAAACCAAGTACTCATTACTCACGAATGAGGTTTCACACAAAATTCATATTAATTTAATTAAGTCAAGTCTCTTATCTTTTAAGATCATGTCTCTTAACTTCTAAAATCAATAAATCATTCATTTTATCTCTCTTAAGCCGTTATACCTAACTTCCCATAAAGCTAGTATAACTCTTAAGCTTTTAAAACCAAGCATTACTCTTCTTTCAAAAACAGTTATTAATTCTTTTGAAATACTTCAAGATTCTTATTATTCAGGCTTAAGTCAAAAGACATTGCCGTATAACTACGTTCAGTTAACACACGTACGTCTACCGTACTATATATATATTCTTTAAAATATCA
The DNA here is from genome assembly GCA_029844215.1 of Przewalskia tangutica. Taxonomy (NCBI): domain Eukaryota; kingdom Viridiplantae; phylum Streptophyta; class Magnoliopsida; order Solanales; family Solanaceae; genus Przewalskia; species Przewalskia tangutica. Next base: position 52,453,295 of record CM056728.1, on the reverse strand, counting down.
TGCTCAAGAGTATAGGAAGAATCACATACCTTCTCGAAATCCACCGCCAAGTCGAATATGTCGCACAGAGAATCGACTCATAATACCAACACGCCTATCAACGCCTAGATCAGATCAGATAAAGCTCTAAGCAGAGGGTTCTCTATTCTACGAAAGATTGGGCAGCACTCCCCTACCCGGTAAACTATACAGTCTACTGTAAATACAGTCCTATGTAAGTACAGTTCATTTATTCATCTTTTATACCCTTCAACGGTGATAACAGTTCATTTCTATTCTGTAATAACCTTCTAAGTATTTTATACTTATTCCTATACTTCTACAGTATGTATATTCTAATTACAAAAGGAGGATAAGATTTATTTACCTCGATAAGCCCAATATTATCCAAGTATAAACGTCGATCCTGAGCGAGGTTTAGCTCATAAATGCACGCTCCGATAGCTCCACGAAACCCTTAGAAGTTCTTCACAACTTCTACTTAAAAACTATAAGGGATTGGGCTAGGGTATTTTGGTATAGAACTATACTTGGAAGACAACATTTCTACCAAGGGAAGGGGGGTAGGTGTAACGCCCCGAACCCGGGCCCGTTACTGGTGCCTTACCCCGGGCACCCTAGTGATACAACATCAGAGAAAACCAGCGGAAAATAAAACACGAGTAATGAAACAAGAGATATAATAAATAAACAGGCCAACCAAAACAATGCTTTCAGATATACATAAAAACCCAACAGCTTATCCTTTTTACAAACCCCGCCACAACAAAGGCTGCACTCTAAGATTTACAACAACTATGACGGACAGGGCTCGCCATACCACGAATGTACAAGAACCTACAACTCAGGGAAACATACCAAAGATAAGCCTCAAGGAACGAGCTTTCAACACTGAAATGAGATCCTAAGAGCGGGATCCACGACCGATGTACTCTACTGCGCAGATGAACGCAGCCTCGGGCGAGGTCGATAACAGTACCAAGTATGTGAAATCAGAAAATATCAGAAATGAAATCATACTAGTCTAAAAAGCGGAGACATGTATGATAACCAAACTTACGATTCACAACATAAAACAAATATGTCAAGTCGTGACTCACGCCTCAAAGTCACCACTCAAATATAACTATGGGTCTCACGCCCACAACATCCATCATGTTCGCATCATGGCCGCATGCCCGAATCATCGTGACGGTAGACATGTCCATGATGCAACAATAACAAGGCCGCACGGCCACACGCCGGAATCGTGACGGTGTAGACATGCCCATGTAACCTCAATAACAATATCTGGTGGTCAACCTGCCGCACGGCCACATGTCCCGGAATATCAGACGGTGTAGACACGCCCATGTTGCGCACAACCATATATCGGTAATCAACCCGGCCGCACGGCCGCATGCCCCTAATATCAGACGGTAGACATGTCCATGTGATATCAACAACAAGACGATAATCAAAATGGAAACATACCCGTGGAATTCTCCATCACCGCCAAAGACGCCCCGAAGTTCTCAACAAGTCAACCGCCTCTATCGAGAGACGCCAGAATACGTAAATACCACTCTTGTACAACAAAGGCTATCATCACAAGCATAGGCAAGTTTCACAACAACAAGCATAGGCAAGTTTCACAACAACAAGCATAGGCAAGTTTCACAACAACTCAAAGTACTTCCATTTATACCAAAGTCCGGGTTTTTAACCCCAAAGTACTACATACGTTAAGTTCTTTTAAAAGAGATCCATTACTTCTATAAAAGTCACCCGATACGTAGTATTAGAATGACCAACCCACATTCCTTTTCAAAATCAAGTAATGATTCTTTCCTAAGTTCGCTTTGCCTAGTTTCAATTACTCAAGCTTCTCATTTTCAAATGGTTTCATAGTTCCCAAACTTAATCACTGATTCCTTTTAGAACAATTGAGTAATATATGTCTCACGTGAGAGTAGGTTATTCTTGTTTACAACATTCTTATTACAACAGCCATGATCTAGAAAATGTAATATCATTTTGTCTCATCTTAGTTTCTATGCAGATGGAGGTTTCTACTGGTTTTAATACAACACATCATTATTCAATACATTTTCCTTTATTAACGCTGCAGTGGTCTGTCGATCCACATTCTGATTCCCGAAATCAGTAAAACATTATCCCTTTAAAACCAAGTACTCATTACTCACGAATGAGGTTTCACACAAACATCCACATTAAAACAAATAAGTTAAGTCTCTTATCTTATAAGATCAAGTCTCTTAACTTCTAACATCAGTAAACCATTTTCACTTACATAAGGTCGTTATAACTAACTTCCCATAAAGCTATTATAACACCCTATGTTTTAAACCAACCAAATCACTTAGCACATGTACGTCTACCGTACTACATAGTTCACAACAATCATGCTAGAAAAGATAGGAAGAGGTTCACATACCTCGCGACGATTTATCGACAATAAGCAAAATGCTCCAAGTACTACAACCTTGCTAGCCCTTTCCACTCCTCGAATAGAATACGCTACTCTTAGTACTTTCACCTATAAAGGTCACAAACGTCTATTAACCCCAAAACACAAGTTTCTATCTTTCTATAGAAAATTCGGCAAAGACTCTCCCCGCAACAGCGTAAAACTCCTCCTCTATCGAGGCCGGCTACCAAGCCAACCAGGGGGGGGGGGGGTTTACACGTCTAACCGGACGTGTACAATTCTACACAAGTCTACTGCAATACAGTCCTATGTAAATACAGTTCAGTTCAGTACTTTATTCTTCAGGCTTAAGTCAAAAGACATTGCCGAATACTAAGTATAGTTCCATATATAGTATACTTCAACTATATATTCTAACAAACATGTAATTTCCAATTACAATAGAGGGACAAGATAATTACCTCGATAAGCCCAAAATTATCCAAGTTATAATGTCGATCCTGAGCAAGGTTTAGCTCCACTCCGTGCGCTCCAAACCACTCCAAACAACCCTTAGAAGTTCTAACCAACTTCTACTCAAATACTTCAACCAACTATGAAGATTTCCTTAGGGTTTCGGTTTGAGACTAAAAAGGACAAAAGGTAGTATTTCCGGACTCTACGTAAAGAGGTATCTTTGGAATACTACAAGGTACAAGGCTAAGGTATTTTGGGCATTATAACAATACTAGGGGAGTATTTCTATACCACAACAAGGGGTATTATACGAAAACAACTAGGCAGTGGTACCTGGCGAGACACCACAAGGGGGAGGGGGAGACCTCTCGGCCAAAGGCCACTAGGAGGGGGAGGGGGAGAGGCTTAGGACGAGAGCCACAAGAGGGAGGGGAGGGATTTCAAGACTTGGAAACATTTGTGGATGAATGAAGTCTTCACAAAGGGGGGGGTATTTATAGCAAAACCAAAGGCCAACCAATGGCCAAGATCTAGCCAAGTGCAAGGCAAGTGTAAGGCCAAGATCAAGCCAAGTGCACCCTAACCCTACTCCACAAAACACTCCACAAAACAAGCCACAAAGCAAGGCACAAAAGAGGGAGCCAATCGGCCAAGGCCAACCAAGGCCCTTGGACGCCCAAATCGTCCAAGCCAAACCATTTGCTTCCAATGTGAGGGTGACACATGTCACCCTCCCGTTGGTCCAGAATGTTTCGTCACCCGGAAAAATCCGCAAAAATTATAAATGACATAGCCGGAATTTTCTCTACGAAAGTAGGGAAACGTTTCGCCGAAAAATGACTTAATCGTGTTGCACAAAGGTAATTCGCCGGGTGCCACATGGGGTGACACGTGTCGCCTCGATTCGCCTAATATTTCGTCTTCCAAAAATATCCAAAATACCGGAAATCTCAAAAACAAAGCGGGCCCCACAAAACCGTAAATTTCTCCCGTGGGCCCCACGTGACCATTTCCGAAAATAAAATCTCAAAATTCTAATATAATCTATGAAGTCCAAATACCCAATCTGGGAATCCAATTCCCACTAACGAACCTTTTTCTTCACAAATAACCGCAAACTTTTCCGTCGAAAACTCACATCTTTCTTTCTTTTCAAAATTTCGCTGTACTCGCACGCACGCCCTCACATACATACCCCGCAACTACGGGTATAACATTCTCCTTAGAAACATTCGTCCGAATGTTCCTTCTCAAGTCGAATAACGATAAAGTTCCTCTAACAAGTTGCCAATGCCATACCGCCACGAAATAACATACGTCCTCTTCTTTCCTTACTCGTCGTGCCCTTCTCGAACGCTTGAACTCTCCCAGTACGTACCATACTTCAGTCATTACTTCCGTTCCCGAAAATCTCTGGAGCCACTACCTCCAAACTTGGTCATCTTACTAACCTCAAACTTCCTTAAGGCCATTCCCGGCCTTTACGAACCGCTTCTGGTCGAACGCGTCCACGAACTCATACGATGATCATACAAACTTGGGCCTAGCATCCTCGTGACCCTATCACCTGGCGGGACCACCCAGAACTGACCCCACCCCAAACCGGGTTACGGGTTGACCCGCAAATGGTCCTCAACCCGACCCCCAACCGCGCCAAACTCTTGTTCCCCGATCCGGAACAATCTTACTAATTCACATCATGAAAGCTACCACTTCCATCTCTCACTACCCACGGACTTGTCACACAAATAAATCCCACGTATACTACTACTCTGATAAGGGTCAAAATAAATCTTTAACTCAAGACGACCTTACCCCTAAGGTCTCAGTCGTGACATAGTCTAAGGTTCACACTTACCATGCCCCCATACGTATCCTCCCAACTAAGCATGTTTTCTAACTCATAATTAACACAACGCTATTCGTACATAGCACATAATAATGAGACCATCATAACAAGCATACCAAAACTCTAGAGGGTTAAGGATATACCTGAAACTAGGCGGTTCAAGGACCGCTAAAACTGGGAACTTCCACCGCGACCTCTACCGTGGCCCGCAACTGCTCTAGTAGTCTGTGCTGTCCTACCAGCGCTACCCCTGGTCGGACAGTCTCTCGTCATATGGCCCTGTTGGCCGCAAGAGTAACAAGCTCCCTTGGTACTACGACACTCCCCGAAATGCGGTCTACCACATCGACCACACCGAGGTAAGGGTGATCGATCCGCCAACACCCCTACTCCTCAACATCTCAAACCCGGGAGCCCCGACCGCTTCCCGAATATCCTGCGGTCCCGGCGTCGCGGAGGACCACTGCAATGGCGGAGGTACATAACTAGTTCACACTGAGGCGGTCCGCCTCGAAAGTCACCAAAATATCCGCCGCCTTGGCCTTCTTCTCCGAAAGCCGTCCACCTGCCGACCGCGCCTCGCACTTCAGCATGAGCTCGAATGCGGGCAATGTCCATGCCCGGAAGAGAAACACCAACAACTCTCGCTAGGTAATCATCGAGCCCGTGACGAGCGATGCACCCTATCTTCCATATTCGCAACTAGTGCAGTGGACATATCGAGCCAAAGAATCGAACTCGACATTGTACTCTCGACAGCCGCCCTCTGCCTCAAGAATAAAAATTTGTCGCCCGCGTTCTCCTCATCCGCGAGGCAAGAAGTGCGTGAGAAAAGCCTCAAAACTCATCCCATACCGCTGAGGTGCATGCTCTCCCGAAAGCTCCCACGAATCAAACCAATCGATCGCGGTATCACGCACCGATGCGAACCGGTCACAGACTCGGTCTCCAAGCCTTGATCACTCATGATCCAGAATCGCCGGATGAACTCCTCGCGATCATCCTCGTGCCTCGACCCATAAAACTCGCGGCTAACTCAGAAGTCCCGTAGCCTCAAACTATCTCGCCGGGATGAACCATCGTGCATCGAACTCGAATCGCCGATCCAAATTTATCCTCATATCTCGCCATGACTCGCCAAAGAATCGGGCCATCTCTTGTAACCCATCTCCTCCGCCTCTGCATCGTGGACCGAGGCTCAGTATCGCGGTCTCAGCAGCCATTGCCGCGCTCTAACCTCTCGCTGGGCCGGGCGCCACAAAACCCGCCGTCAAGCACAACCTCGTGTATCGCTGGCTCGCGCTCGTATTTCTCTCAGATTCTCACTAGCAGCACTCGCCGCCTTGCCTCCCGGCTCGGTTGCCTTGGCGCGAGGCATAATCGTAAAAACGAGATACGCGGAGGGTCCAACTTACAACACGCCTCTAAGGCACGATCTCGAATGAGAGAAGAATGGAAACCAATCCTAAATGTCCTATAGCCTCCGATTATAGATGTGGTGCACAACACACCGATAATCAAGACTCTACTAGACACGGCTGTAGACACTTTCCGAGGATTAATCGCCTGATACCACTTTTGTAATCGTGCAAGCCGCCGAGGCATTAACCTTCTCAAAGCGACTTACAAAGTGTACCGGCCGCTGCGATCCTCGAGGCATGCCCAACGGCCCTTCTCAGATGTGCCATACGGAGAGCCACGGTTCGGCCTGTTTCGAGTGAGAGGCTCGCCTCTTATACGCCACCGGGCGAGGTCAAGACAACAGTACCAAGTATGTGGAATCAGAAAATATCAGAAATGAAATCATACTAGTCTAAAAAGCCGAGACATGTATGATAACCAAACTTACGCTCACAACATAAAACAAATATGTCAAGTCGTGACTCACGCCTCAAAGTCACCACTCAAATATAACTATGGGTCTCACGCCCACAACATCCATCATGTTCGTGATCATGGCGCATGCCCTAATATCGTGACGGTGTAGACATGTCCATGATGCAACAATAATAACAAGGCCGCATGGCCACATGCCCGAACATCGCATCGTGTAGACATGCCCATGTAACCTCAATAACAATATATCGGGTGGTCAACCCGCCGCATGGCCACATGTCCCGAATCAGACGGTGTAGACACGCCCATGTTGCAAGAATAACCATATATCGGGTAATCAACCCGCCGCGTGGCCGCATGCCCCTGGAATCAGACGGTGTAGACATGTCCATGTGATATCAACAACAAGACAAGAATCAAAATGGAAACATACCCGTGGAATTCTCCATCACCGCCAAAGACGCCCCAAGAAGTTCTCAACAAGTCAACCGCCTCTATCGAGACGCAGAATACGTAAATACCACACTTGTACAACAAAGGCTATCATCACAAGCATAGACAAGTTTCACAACAACAAGCATAGGCAAGTTTCACAACAACAAGCATAGGCAAGTTTCACAACAACTCAAAGTACTTCCATTTATACCAAAGTCCGGTTTTTAACCCCAAAGTACTACATACGTTAAGTTCTTTTAAAAGAGATCCATTACTTCTATAAAAGTCACCCGATACGTAGTATTAGAATGACCAACCCACATTCCTTTTCAAAATCAAGTAACAAAGATTCTTTTCCTAAGTTCCAGCTTGCCTAGTTTCAATTACTCAAGCTTCTTATTTTCAAATGGTTTCATAGTTCCCAAACTTAATCACTTGATTCCTTTTAGAACAATTGAGTAATATATGTCTCACGTGAGAGTAGGTTATTCTTGTTTACAACATTCTTATTACAAAGACCATGATCTAGAAAATGTAATATCATTTTGTCTCATCTTAGTTTCTATGCAGATGGAGGTTTCTACCGGTTTTAATACAACACATCATTATTCAATACATTTTCCTTTATTAACGCCGCAGTTGGTCTGTCGATCCACATTCGATTCCAAATCAAGAAACATTATCCCTTTAAAACCAAGTACTCATTACTCACGAATGAGGTTTCACACAAACATCCACATTAAAACAAATAAGTTAAGTCTCTTATCTTATAAGATCAAGTCTCTTAACTTCTAACATCAGTAAACCATTTTCACTTACATAAGGTCGTTATAACTAACTTCCCATAAAGCTATTATAGCACCCTATGTTTTAAACCAACCAAATCACTTAGCACATGACGCCTACCGCACTACATAGTTCACAACAATCATGCTAGAAAAGATAGGAAGAGGTTCACATACCTCGCGACGATTTATCGACAATAAGCAAAATGCTCCAAGTACTACAACCTTGCTAGCCCTTTCCACTCCTCGAATAGAATACGCTACTCTTAGTACTTTCACCTATAAAGGTCACAAACGTCTATTAACCCCAAAACACAAGTTTCTATCTTTCTATAGAAAATTCTAAGCCTTTCCCCCGCAACAACAGAAACTCCTCTCTATCGAGGCCGCCACCAAGCCAACCAGTGGGGTTTACACGCCTAGCGGACGTGTACAATTCTACACAAGTCACTGCACACACCCTATGTAAATATTCGATTCAAGATTTTTATTCTTCAGCTTAAGTCAAAAGACATTGCGAATACTAAGTATAGTTCCATATATAGTATACTTCAACTATATATTCTAAAAACATGTAATTTCCAATTACAATAGAGGACAAGATAATTACCTCGATAAGCCCAAAATTATCCAAGTTATAATGTCGATCCCGAGCAAGGTTTAGCTCCACTGCGCTCCAAACCACTCCAAACAACCCTTAGAAGTTCTAACCAACTTCTACTCAAATACTTCAACCAACTATGAAGATTTCCTTAGGGTTTCAGTTTGAGACTAAAAAGGACAAAAGGTAGTATTTCCGGACTCTACGTAAAGAGGTATCTTTGAAATACTACAAGGTACAAGGCTAAGGTATTTTGGGCATTATAACAATACTAGGGAGTATTTCTATACCACAACAAGGGTATTATACGAAAACAACTAGGCTAGGGGTACCCACGCTAGACACCACACGGGGGAGGGGGAGACCTCTCGGCCCAAGGCCACTAGGAGGAGGAGAGGCTTAGGACGAGAGCCACAAGAGGGAGGGAGGGATTTCAAGACTTGTAAACATTTGTGGATGAATGAAGTCTTCACAAAGGGGGGGGTATTTATAGCAAAACCAAAGGCCAACCAATGGCCAAGATCTAGCCAAGTGCAAGGCAAGTGTAAGGCCAAGATCAAGCCAAGTGCACCCTAACCCTACTCCACAAAACACTCCACAAAACAAGCCACAAAGCAAGGCACAAAAGAGGGAGCCAATCGGCCAAGGCCAACCAAGGCCCTTGGACGCCCAAATCGTCCAAGCCAAACCATTTGCTTCCAATGTGAGGGTGACACATGTCACCCTCCCGTTGGTCCTGAATGTTTCACACCCGGAAAAAGCCGCAAAAATTAAAAATCACATAGCCGGATTTTTCTATACGAAAGCTGTGGAAACGTTTCGTCAGAAAACGACTCTAATCGGGTGTTGTGCACAAAGGTAAATTCGGCCAAGGGTGCCACATGGGGGTGACACGTGTCGCCCCCCGATTCGCCCAGAATATTTCGTCTTCCGAAAATATCCAAAATACCGGAAATCTCAAAAACAAAGCGGGCTCCACAAAACCGTAAATTTCTCCCGTGGGCCCCACGTGACCATTTCCGAAAATAAAATCTCAAAATTCTAATATAATCTATGAAGTCCAAATACCCAATCTGGGAATCCAATTCCCACTAACGAACCTTTTTCTTCACAAATAACCGCAAACTTTTCCGTCGAAAACTCACATCTTTCTTTCTTTTCAAAATTTCTGCCGTACTCTCGTACGTACGTCCTCACATACATACCCTGCAACTACGGGGTATAACAGTAGGTTTCGGCTAGGACTACTAGGCTAGAGGGGGAAAAGCTCTCGGCCAAAGCTTTTTCAAGAGGGAAGGGGGGAGTGTTGGACGAACTCAACACAAAGGGAGGGAGGAATTTTAGACTTGGAAAGTGATTTGTGGATGAAGAACTCTTCATCTTAAGGGGGGTATTTATAGGTCAAGCAATGGCCAACCAATGGCCAAGATGAAGCCAAGTGCAAGGCAAGTGTAGGGTGAGGATTTAGGCAAGTGTCCATTCTATCTACTACACAAAAATATCCTACCAACTCCTTGACAAAAAAGGCCATCCAATTCGTCCCATTTCCGCCCCATACGTCCACCAATTGGAGGGTGACAAGTGTCGCCCTCTCGTTGGTCCAAAATGTTTCGTCTCTCGGAAAAATCCGCAAAAATTAGAAATGACATAGCCGTAATTTACCCTACGCGAGTTTTGTAAAACGTTTCGTCGGAAAATGATTCTTTTCGGTACTTGTGCACAAAAATTTCGGCCCTTGCATACTTTAAGCTTTAACTTTTCTACGTACGTCCTCACGTACATACTCTGGAAATACGGGGTATAACATTCTCCCCTCCTTAGAAACATTCGTCCCGAATGTTCCTTCTAAGTCTCAAAACAAACATGCGCCAGTATAGTCTTTACTACTATACTTACGAGAACAATCCTGCCACACCTGGCCACAGAAACACCTGCGCAAATACTTACATCCAAGTCCACGAGGAACCACCTCTAACATCACAAAAGCTCCCACCCGGGGTCTAAAAGATACTCCCTTCGCACCTACTCTTTACAAACGAAATGATCACATCTATATCCTTACACGTGCTCGCTTCTTCCCTTACCCGTCGTACCCTTCTCGTACACTCGAACTCTTTCTCATAACTTACCATGTTTCTGGTACTGCCTCCCGCTGACTCTGAGCTGCCAACAACCTCTTCTGGATAAACTTCACCCTATCCACGCCCTGCTGAACAAGTATGAACCAACTATCTGAACCTTGCTTACATCGAATCAATCGATCGGCAATCTTGCACTAGTGCTTATAAAAAGGCTTTATACGGCGACATCCGAATACTGAAACGGTAGCTATTATAATACACACTCAACAAGAGGCCCTCAACAAGAGGCGAATAGTCCTTACAGCTACCCCTGAAATCCAAACACTGGCCCGAGGGTGAATGCGACACTGAGACTCACCTGAGTTCCTAACCTTGCCTGGTAAAACCTCCAGAAAAGAAACAGCCGTAACTTGGGCTCCACTGTCTGTCATAAGGTGAAGGTAGGCACCTCGTGCAGCCTTACAACCTTCCTGAAATAATCATCTCGCAACTTACTACCGAGTACACGGTTTGACTAAAAGATAAGACGGGCTGACCTCATCGGCCCGACTACTGGTCGAACGCATCCACGAACTCGTACGATGGTTAACTAAACTTGGGCCTAACACCCTCGTGACCCTAACACAAAGCGGGACCACCACAAACTGACCCCACCACCATACAGGCCGCGGGTCGACCCGCAACATGGCCTCAACCCGACCCGGCAACGCGCAAAACACTAGCTCCCCGATCCGGAACAATCTCACTAATCACGTTACGAAAACCTAGCTGTCTTTTTATATCAACTACCCTCTTTCATTTCAGACTACTCAGGGACTTATCCCACAAATATATCTCACGTAAACTATGCACTTCGATAAGGGTCAAACATGAAATAATTCTTTTACCAAAGATGGCCTCGCCTCTAAGGTCTCTACGTATAATATTCTACGGCTCCCACTTTCTCTATCCCCCAATCTTACCTGGTTAACTAACCATAATTTCTAATCACAATTAACACAATGCTAACCGAAAATAATACTTAAGATATTCGCATCTTACTATACATACAAATCTCTAGAGGGTTAAGGATATACCTGTATCTACGCTGCACTTCCCCTAGGTCGTTCTAATCAATCCCGCCCTGTTGGGCGCATAGCTGGGGAAGGTGATGAACTATCCACTGATCCTGAAGGCTGAGTCTCTACATCCGCGCCACCTCTGGTTGGACAAATTCTCGCAAAATGGCCCTGCTGGCCGCAAGCATAACAAGCTGTCGAAGAAGCACGACACTCCCCAAAATGACATCGACCACAACGGCCACACCGAGGTGGGGGTGGCCTCCTCTGGCTAACACCCCTTCCCCTCCGAACCACTGAATCCACAACTGATCTGGTAGACCGAGTCCTCCTACTAGGACACCTTTTCGACACATGGCTCGACGGCGCGGGAGAAACAAGTGCCACAAAAGACGACATTCCGGGATGGCGCGCCCGCACTGTGAACACCGAGGAAAATCGAACCGGTGGCTAGAACTACGTATAGTCGTAAACTGAAGCCACAGGTTCGACCAACTCTGGCATACCTCGAACGTCCTTAACCCTGTGGAGGAACACTCTGCACTGGCGGAGGCGCATGTCTAATCTGTTGCTGAGGCGGTTCGCCTCGAGAGTTACCAAATGATCCTGCCAATCGGGCCCTCTTCTGCTGATCTTGGTTAATCTGTCGATCTCTACATCTCTCAGCCTGCCGCATAAGCTCAACGCAAGCCCGGCTCATTCTCGATCAAGAGCTACTTCTTCACAACCCTTCTTTAGATAATCATCAATACCCTTGATATATCGGTACATAAAATACTCTCTGGTTGCCAAATCCCTTGCTAGTAACAGGGCCGTCTCCTTGCAATCCATATTTTCTGCTCCTAGTCGTGGGCGAAGGTCCGGATGTCATGGCCACGAGAGGAGCTGCCCGTGCCAAACTCTGCTGGGGCTGGCGACGTCTCAGAACTCCCCGCATGAAGCATCACCCCAGGTGATGATTGGGCCTGTGCCCTTCTAACTCTCTGGACTCTACTCGCAGCTCCCTCGGCTGCCTTGCCCTTCTGGGCCCGAGTTGCCTGGCGCGGAGGCATAACTGGTAAAGGAAAGGAATACGTTAGAGGGGTCCAACTTATAACACAGCTCTAAGGCACGATCTCTGAGTTAGAAGAATGGAAACCAATCCTAAATATCCTATAGCCTCCTGATTATTGGTGTGGTGCACAACACACCGATAATCAAGACTCTACTAGATACGGTCTGTAGACACTTTCCGAGGATTAACTGCTCTGATACCACTTTTGTCACGACCCGTTCCGGGGCCCGTGACTGGTGCCTTACCCGGACACCCAAGTAGTCATACATCAGAGATACCAGCGGAATATAAAACAAGACATGAAACAATATAAATGAGACACAGTTTCTGGGGAAAAGTTGCCTTTTGTCATATATATATAAATACCCAAAATGAACAGTTACATCCCATCTTTACAACAGGACTACAGACCTCTAAGAGTTTATAACAACAATGGCGGGACAGGGCCCCACCATACCCCTGAATGCAAATACCTACAACGACAGGGGACCATACCAAAATGCTAAGCCTCCGGAGAAACGGAGCTTTTCCAACGCTGAAACGGTGATCCTAAGAACGGGGATCAACAGTAGGAGTACCTCTACCTGCGGCATGAACGCAGCCCCCGAAGGAGGTCAGTACAACAGGTACCAAGTATGTGAAACTGTAAAGTACTTTAAATAAAATCAAAGTATTTAAAACCATTTGCAAATACAATTAGTTCAATTTGCACATAGTGCCATATCACAAACAAGAGCAATAATAGGTAAGCGTGCAGTCTTTCCTAGGCCGCGAATGATCGAAGCAAGGCCAATCGCCCATAGTATCATTATGCACGCCTAGCCCTGGACTCCCGCAGTCCGCATAGGTCACACATAGACCCGCATGAGGTATTCCTCGCATCGGGGGTAGCCAACCCCGGTACCCTCCTGGACTCCCGCAGCCCGCATAGTCTCAATAGACCGCATAGTCACACAGACCGCATAGGGCATCCCCCGCATCGGGCTAATACACCCGGAATGATCAATCCTGGAGCATACCGCTGCTCCGCATAGTCACACAGACCGCATAGGCCGTATAGACCCGCATCAAGGGTGGCAAGCCCTCGGTATAATAAGTCAAGGGGGTATGTGATATAATAACAGTACAACGGGCTTAACGTTTAACAACGTAAGCACAATAGGAATAACATCACAAGACAATAACGTACGTAGTATCATAACATGGGTACTTATCAAACCAGCAGGAAGGTATCACAAGGCTATTACCAGCAAAACATAGACAAGCTAACCACACAAGGTACTTTAATGTTTACGTTAACAAAACCAAGTTCTATCTCCAAAGTACTACATACATTAATTCTTTAAGAGGTCCATTTCTTTTATAAAGGTCACCCGATACCCGTAGTAATAGAGTGACTAACATTTTTAAGTAAACCAGAACACTTTCCTTTTTATAAATCAAGTAACAACATTCCTTTCTAAACGTTCAAGTTTGCCTAATTTTTGATACTCAAGTTTCTCATTTTCGAAAGGTTTCGTAGTTCATAGTTTTAATCACTTAATGATATAATTCTCCTTTAAAAAGATTTGAGAAACATATGCCTTATATGTGAGTAGGTTATTCTTGTTTATAACAATCTTATTAAAGCAGCCATGATCTAGGAAATATCATTTTGTCTCATCTTAGCTTCTATGGATGGAGGTTTCTCTGGTTTTAATAATATTTTATTAGTCAATATATTTTCCTTTATTAACGCTGCTGTGGTTTGTCGATACTCATTCTGATTTCCGAAATCAGTAAAACATTATTCCTTTCAAAAAAAAACCAAGTACTCATTACTCACGAATGAGGTTTCACACAAAATTCATATTAATTTAATTAAGTCAAGTCTCTTATCTTTTAAGATCATGTCTCTTAACTTCTAAAATCAATAAATCATTCATTTTATCTCTCTTAAGCCGTTATACCTAACTTCCCATAAAGCTAGTATAACTCTTAAGCTTTTAAAACCAAGCATTACTCTTCTTTCAAAAACAGTTATTAATTCTTTTGAAATACTTCAAGATTCTTATTATTCAGGCTTAAGTCAAAAGACATTGCCGTATAACTACGTTCAGTTAACACACGTACGTCTACCGTACTATATATATATTCTTTAAAATATCATGCTCAAGAGTATAGGAAGAATCACATACCTTCTCGGCGAAATCCACCTGCCAAGTCGAATATGTCGCGCGCAGAGAATCGACCTATAACAGTCAAATACGTCTATCAACGCCTAGACTGTACTGTATAAAGCTCTAAGCAGAGGGTTCTCTATTCTACGGAAGTTTGGGCAGCACTCCCTTACCCGGTAAACTATACAGTCTACTGTAAATACAGTCCTATGTAAGTACAGTTCATTTATTCATCTTTTATACCCTTCAACGGTGATAACAGTTCATTTCTATTCTGTAATAACCTTCTAAGTATTTTATACTTATTCCTATACTTCTACAGTATGTATATTCTAATTACAAAAGGAGGATAAGATTTATTTACCTCGATAAGCCCAATATTATCCCAGTATAAACGTCGATCCTGAGCGAGGTTTAGCTCATAAATGCACGCTCCGATAGCTCCACGAAACCCTTAGAAGTTCTTCACAACTTCTACTTAAAAACTATAAGGGATTGGGCTAGGGTATTTTGGTATAGAACTATACTTGGAAGACAACATTTCTACCAAGGGAGGGGGGGTAGGTTTCGGCTAGGACTACTAGGCTAGAGGGGGAAAAGCTCTCGGCCAAAGCTTTTTCAAGAGGGAAGGGGGGAGTGTTGGACGAACTCAACACAAAGGGAGGGAGGAATTTTAGACTTGGAAAGTGATTTGTGGATGAAGAACTCTTCAACTTAAGGGGGGTATTTATAGGTCAAGCAATGGCCAACCAATGGCCAAGATGAAGCCAAGTGCAAGGCAAGTGTAGGGTGAGGATTTAGGCAAGTGTCCATTCTATCTACTACACAAAAATATCCTACCAACTCCTTGACAAAAAAGGCCATCCAATTCGTCCCATTTCCGCCCCATACGTCCACCAATTGGAGGGTGACAAGTGTCGCCCTCTCGTTGGTCCAAAATGTTTCGTCTCTCGGAAAAATCCGCAAAAATTAGAAATGACATAGCCGTAATTTACCCTACGCGAGTTTTGTAAAACGTTTCGTCGGAAAATGATTCTTTTCGGTACTTGTGCACAAAAATTTCGGCCCTTGCATACTTTAAGCTTTAACTTTTCTACGTACGTCCTCACGTACATACTCTGGAAATACGGGGTATAACATTCTCCCCTCCTTAGAAACATTCGTCCCGAATGTTCCTTCTAAGTCTCAAAACAAACATGCGCCAGTATAGTCTTCACTACTATACTTACGAGAACAATCCTGCCACACCTGGCCACAGAAACACCTGCGCAAATACTTACATCCAAGTCCACGAGGAACCACCTCTAACATCACAAAAGCTCCCACCCGGGGTCTAAAAGATACTCCCTTCGCACCTACTCTTTACAAACGAAATGATCACATCTATATCCTTACACGTGCTCGCTTCTTCCCTTACCCGTCGTACCCTTCTCGTACACTCGAACTCTTTCTCATAACTTACCATGTTTCTGGTACTGCCTCCCGCTGACTCTGAGCTGCCAACAACCTCTTCTGGATAAGCTTCACCCTATCCACGCCCTACTGAACAAGTCTGAACCAACTATCTGAACCTTGCTTACATCGAATCAATCGATCGGCAATCTTGCACTAGTGCTTATAAAAAGGCTTCATACGGCGACATCCGAATACTGAAACGGTAGCTATTATAATACACACTCAACAAGAGGCCCTCAACAAGAGGCCCTCAACAAGAGGCGAATAGTCCTTACAGCTACCCCTGAAATCCAAACACTGGCCCGAGGGTGAATGCGACACTGAGACTCACCTGAGTTCCTAACCTTGCCTGGTAAAACCTCCAGAAAAGAAACAACCGTAACTTGGGCTCCATTGTCTGCCATAAGGTGAAGGTAGGCACCTCGTGCAGCCTTACAACCTTCCTGAAATAATCATCTCGCAACTTACTACCGAGTACACGATTTGACTAAAAGATAAGACGGGCTGACCTCATCGGCCCGACTACTGGTCGAACGCATCCACGAATTCGTACGATGGTTAACTAAACTTGGGCCTAACACCCTCGTGACCCTAACACAAAGCGGGACCACCACAAACTGACCCCACCACCATACAGGCCGCGGGTCGACCCGCAACATGGCCTCAACCCGACTCGGCAACGCACAAAACACTAGCTCCTCGATCCGGAACAATCTCACTAATCACGTTACGAAAACCTAGCGGTCTTCTTAGCTCAACTACCCTCTTTCATTTCACACTACTCAGGGACTTATCCCACAAATATATCTCACGTAAACTATGCACTTCGATAAGGGTCAAACATGAAATAATTCTTTTACCAAAGATGGCCTCGCCTCTAAGGTCTCTACGTATAATATTCTAAGGCTCCCACTTTCTCTATCCCCCAATCTTACCTGGTTAACTAACCATAATTTCTAATCACAATTAACACAATGCTAACCGAAAATAATACTTAAGATATTCGCATCTTACTATACATACAAATCTCTAGAGGGTTAAGGATATACCTGTATCTACGCTGTACTTCCCCTAGGTCGTTCTAATCAATCCCGCCCTGTTGGGCGCATAGCTGGGGAAGGTGATGAACTATCCACTGATCCTGAAGGCTGAGTCTCTACATCCGCGCCACCTCTGGTTGGACAAATTCTCGCAAAATGGCCCTGCTGGCCGCAAGCATAACAAGCTGTCGAAGAAGCACGACACTCCCCAAAATGACATCGACCATAACGGCCACACCGAGGTGGGGGTGGCCTCCTCTGGCTAACACCCCTTCCCCTCCGAACCACTGAATCCGCAACTGATCTGGTAGACCGAGTCCTCCTAATAGGACACCTTTTCGACACATGGCCCTGACGGCCGCAGGAGAAACAAGTGCCAACAAAAAGACGACATTCCCTGGGATGACGCCTGCCACACTGTGAACACTGAGGGAAAACTGAACCCGGCTGGCTAGAACCTACGATAGTCAGAAACTAAGCCCTGGAGTTCTGACCAACTCTGGCATACCTCGAACGTCCTGAACCCTGTGGAGGAACACTCTGCACTGGCGGAGGCGCATGTCTAATCTGTTGCTGAGGCGGTTCGCCTCGAGAGTTACCAAATGATCCTGCCAATCGGGCCCTCTTCTGCTGATCTTGGTTAATCTGTCGATCTCTACATCTCTCAGCCTGCTGCACATAAGCCTGAACGCAAGCCCAGCTCATTCCTGACTGAAGAGCTACTTCTTCACAACCCTTCTTTAGATAATCATCAATACCCTTGATATATCGGTACATAAAATACTCTCTGGTTGCCAAATCCCTTGCTAGTAATGTGGTCGCCTCTCGCAATCCATATTTTCTGCTCCTAGTCGTGGAACTGAAGGTCCAGATGTCATGGCCGCAGTAGGAACTGCTGCCGCTGTGCCAAACTCTGCTGGGGCTGGCGACGTCTCAGAACTCCCCGCATGAAGCATCACCCCAGGTGATGATTGGGCCTGTGCCCTTCTAACTCTCTGTACTCTACTCGCAGCTCCCTCGGCTGCCTTGCCCTTCTGGGCCCGAGTTGGCGCGGAGGCATAACTGGTAAAGGAAAGGAATACGTTAGAGGGGTCCAACTTATATGTTATACCCCGTAGTTCCAGGGTATGTATGTGAGGACGTGCACAAGAATAATGGCAGAAATTTTGGAAAGAAAAAGATGTGATTTTTCACGGAAAAGTTTCCGGTTTTGTGAAGAAAAAGGTTCGTTAATGGGAATTGGATTCCCGATTTGGTATTTGGACTTCTTGGATTATTTTAGAATTTTGGGATTTTATTTTCAGAAATGGTCACGTGGGACCCACGGAGAAATTTACTTTTGTGGGCCCACTTTGTTTTGAGGTTTCGGTATTTTGGATATTTTCGAAGACGAAATATTTTGATTTAATCGGGGCGACACGTGTCACCCTCTTGTGTGGCCATGGCCGAATGTGGACAAGTGGCTAGCCACTTGTCCTCGGCCGAATCGCCCCTACACTTGGCCTTACAAGTGGCAAGCCACTTGTCTTGTTTGTGTTGGCCATGTGGTGTGGTGGGACCCACACACACATGGCCCAATCTTGACCATACACTTACCTGATCCTAACCCTTGAATTCTCTATAAATAGCCCTTAGTCAAGAGTAAAATTCATCCCACAATTGAGGTGTTTTCGTCCCTCTCTCCCCCTCTTGTAGAAATACTTGGAGTTTTATTGTATTGTCCCAAATACATTGGCCTAGTATCCCTAGTAGTATTCCAAAGTTGTTTTAATACTAGGAGCCCGGAAATACTACTTTATCCCGATAGTCGCAAAACGAAACCCTAGAAAAATCTTCCTAGCTTGGTGGAAGTATTTAGTGAAGTTGTTTAGAAACTTCTAAGGGTTGCTTGGAGCGGGTTGGAGCGTAAGGAATTGGAGCTAAACGTTGCTCAGGATCGACTTATAAACTTGGATAATTTTGGGCTTATCGAGGTAAATAATCTTGTCCCCCTATTGTAATTGGATATTACTTGTTGTAATAGTTATACTTGAATATATTATATTGGAAGGATGATTATAAAGAATTGAACTGTATTTACATAGGGTTGTATTTACAGTAGACTGTTGTATAATTGTGGAGTATAATTGTACACGTCCGGTTAGACGTGTAATCCCCTGGGAGTTGTTGGCCTGGTAGCGGCCCGATAGTGAGAGATTTATGTGATAAGCGGGGAGGTGCCGAATTTTCTGTAGAATAAGGAATCTTGTGTTTAGAATATTCTACGAAGAGAGTTAGAAGTTGATATATATATTGTGGTTGTTATAGGTGGATCTTTCTACGCGCGGCATACTTGACTTGGCTTTTGGATTAAGCCGAAGAGGTATGTGATTCTTCCTATACTCTTGAGCATGATTGTTGTAAACTATATAGTACCAGACGACGCGTGTGTGAAATGGATTTTGTTTGTTTAAAACATAAAGTGTTATAATGGCTTTATGGGAAGTTAGTTATAACGACTTTATGAAAATAAAAGAAAGATTTGGTTTTGACGGTAAAACGACCTGATTTTGAAAGTTAAGAGACTTGATCTTGAAAGACAAGAGACTTGACTTATAACGACTTGTTTTTTTTGGAAAAAGAGAAGTAACTTGATTTAAGTATGGGTTACTTGTTTTGAAAAGAGTAAAGTTATTTGGGTTTTAAAAGAACACTTGTTGTTGTTGTAAAAGAAAAGCACTTGGTTTTAAAAAGTATAGAGTACTTGATTTTAAAAATCTTATAAAGATTTTCTGAAGGTGTAGTAATTTGGTTTAAAAAGGGAAACGTGTTTTAATACTACGAGTATTAGTATCATGTGACTTTTACGTAAAAAGAGGTCTTTTTTGAAAGAATGAAAGTATGTAGTATTATGGGTTTGAAACCCGGATTGTTGATAAAATGTATGTATGTTGAACTTGCCTATGCTTGTCGTGATAGTCTTTGATGTGCAAGTGTTTTGTTGATGTGCTGCCGTGACTCTCTGGGAGGGCCGGTTATCTGATTGATTGTTGGACATACTGACGCGTTGGATTTTCCACGAGTATGCGTCCACTTTGAGTATCATCTTGTTATTCCTTTGGACATGCTGACGTGATGGATGTTCCACGGGCATGCGTCCAGTAGGATGGTTTCATGGCCATGACTTCCGAGGTGAGATGCCGGGGCATGCGGTCATTGTGAGGTTCAGATTGTTAGTCCATGGACCGCTAATCCATGAAGCTTGCCGCAGTGACGAGCGATCACGGGCTTGATTTGTACGTGTGGTTCAGGCACACTTTAGATACTTGTTCTGGTCATTTCTCGTGTATCGGTAGCCTCTGGTAGATAGCTTGAGATACTTGCCTCGGTCATATCTCGTGAGACGGTTGGCTAGGGTACGTTAGCTTTGGTACTTGCCTCGACCGCCATGGCTAGCTTTTGATCCGTAATTAGCTTCCGCACCTTTCCGTGAAGTTTTATGACTAGCTTTTGGATCCGCATGAGCGATTCTACTCGCCCGATCGGTTTGACGACGCAGCATGGATCTAGTGTTGAGTTCATATACGGGTGTTGTTTTACATCATGTATGCCGTGATGAGGAATGAGTTCCACGCATGAGTGATATTATGGGCGTGCGACCCAGAGTTATGTGTGAGTGATTATTCGGGACGCGTCCCCTTACTTGGCATAATCGTTACTTATCGCAAAAGGTTTTATAAAATGATGAAATGGGATTTCATTACAGTATTTTTCAGTTTCACATACTTGATACCTGTTGTACTGACCTCCTTCGGGGGGCTGCGTTCATGCCGCAGATAGAGGTACATCGGTTGTGGATCCTCGCTCTTAGGATCTCGGTCAACAGATTGGGAAGCTCCGCTTTCTCGGAGGCTTATCTTTTGGTATGTTTCTCGAGTTGTAGGTTCTTGTACATTCGTGGGTATGGCGGCCCCGTCCGTCATGGTTGTTGTTACATTCTTAGAGGTCCGTAGTAATCTTGTGGCGTGGTTTGTAAAGGATTGTAACTGTTCGATTATATGTATATACATGAAGGCGACCGTTTTGGTTGGCTTGTTTTCTTATAATGTATCTTGTTTCATGTCTATGTTTTATTTCCGCTGATTTTCTCTGATGTTGTATCACTAGGGTGCTCGGGGTAAGGCACCAGTCACGGGCCCTGGTTCGGGTCGTGACATTATAACACAGCTCTAAGGCACGATCTCTGAGTGAGAAGAATGGAAACCAATCCTAAATATCCTATAGCCTCCTGATTATTGGTGTGGTGCACAACACACCGATAATCAAGACTCTACTAGATACGGTCTGTAGACACTTTCCGAGGATTAACTGCTCTGATACCACTTTTGTCACGACCCGTTCTGGGGCCCGTGACTGGTGCCTTACCCGGACACCCAAGTAGTCATACATCAGAGATACCAGCGGAATATAAAACAAGACATGAAACAATATAAATGAGACACATTTTCTGGGGAAAAGTTTTTCAAAGATATATATATATAAATACCCAAAATGAGCGATACATCCCAACTTTACAACAGACTACTGCACTTAAGAGTTTATAACAACAATGGCGGGACAGGGCCCCACCATACCCCTGAATGCAAATACCTACAACGACAGGGGACCATACCAAAATGCTAAGCCTCCGGAGAAACGGAGCTTTTCCAACGCTGAAACGGTGATCCTAAGAACGGGGATCAACAGTAGGAGTACCTCTACCTGCGGCATGAACGCAGCCCCCCGAAGGAGGTCAGTACAACAGGTACCAAGTATGTGAAACTGTAAAGTACTTTAAATAAAATCAAAGTATTTAAAACCATTTGCAAATACAATTAGTTCAATTTGCACATAGTGCCATATCACAAACAAGAGCAATAATAGGTAAACTGTAACAGGTCTTTCCTAGGCCGCGAATGATCGAAGCAAGGCCAATCGCCCATAGTATCATTATGCACGCCTAGCCCTGGACTCCCGCAGTCCGCATAGGTCACACATAGACCCGCATGAGGTATTCCTCGCATCGGGGGTAGCCAACCCCGGTACCCTCCTGGACTCCCGCAGCCCGCATAGTCTCAATAGACCGCATAGTCACATTGCATCGCATAGGCATCCCCGTGACGGGTAATACACCCGGAATGATCAATCCTGGAGCATACCGCTGCTCCGCATAGTCACACAGACCGCATAGGCCGTAGAGACCCGCATCAAGGGTGGCAAGCCCTCGGTATAATAAGTCAAGGGGGTATGTGATATAATAACAGTACAACGGGCTTAACGTTTAACAACGTAAGCACAATAGGAATAACATCACAAGACAATAACGTACGTAGTATCATAACATGGGTACTTATCAAACCAGCAGGAAGGTATCACAAGGCTATTACCAGCAAAACATAGACAAGCTAACCACACAAGGTACTTTAATGTTTACGTTAACAAAACCAAGTTCTATCTCCAAAGTACTACATACATTAATTATTTAAGAGGTCCATTTCTTTTATAAAGGTCACCCGATACCCGTAGTAATAGAGTGACTAACATTTTTAAGTAAACCAGAACACTTTCCTTTTTATAAATCAAGTAACAACATTCCTTTCTAAACGTTCAAGTTTGCCTAATTTTTGATACTCAAGTTTCTCATTTTCGAAAGGTTTCGTAGTTCATAGTTTTAATCACTTAATGATATAATTCTCCTTTAAAAAGATTTGAGAAACATATGCCTTATATGTGAGTAGGTTATTCTTGTTTATAACAATCTTATTAAAGAAGCCATGATCTAGGAAATATCATTTTGTCTCATCTTAGCTTCTATGCAGATGGAGGTTTCTACTGGTTTTAATAATATTTTATTAGTCAATATATTTTCCTTTATTAACGCTGCTGTGGTTTGTCGATACTCATTCTGATTTCCGAAATCAGTAAAACATTAATCCTTTCAAAAAAAAACCAAGTACTCATTACTCACGAATGAGGTTTCACACAAAATTCATATTAATTTAATTAAGTCAAGTCTCTTATCTTTTAAGATCATGTCTCTTAACTTCTAAAATCAATAAATCATTCATTTTATCTCTCTTAAGCCGTTATACCTAACTTCCCATAAAGCTAGTATAACTCTTAAGCTTTTAAAACCAAGCATTACTCTTCTTTCAAAAACAGTTATTAATTCTTTTGAAATACTTCAAGATTCTTATTATTCAGGCTTAAGTCAAAAGATATTGCCGTATAACTACGTTCAGTTAACACACGTACGTCTACCGTACTATATATATATTCTTTAAAATATCATGCTCAAGGGTATAGGAAGAATCACATACCTTCTCGGCGAAATCCACCTGCCAAGTCGAATATGTCGCGCGCAGAGAATCGACCTATAACAGTCAAATACGTCTATCAACGCCTAGACTGTACTGTATAAAGCTCTAAGCAGAGGGTTCTCTATTCTACGGAAGTTTGGGCAGCACTCCCCTACTCGGTAAACTATACAGTCTACTGTAAATACAGTCCTATGTAAGTACAGTTCATTTATTCATATTTTATACCCTTCAACGGTGATAACAGTTCATTTCTATTTTGTAATAACCTTCTAAGTATTTTATACTTATTCCTATACTTCTACAGTATGTATATTCTAATTACAAAAGGAGGATAAGATTTATTTACCTCGATAAGCCCAATATTATCCAAGTATAAACGTCGATCCTGAGCGAGGTTTAGCTCCTAAATGCATGCTCCGGTAGCTCCACGAAACCCTTAGAAGTTCTTCACAACTTCTACTTAAAAACTATAAGGGATTGGGCTAGGGTATTTTGGTATAGAACTATACTTGGAAGACAACATTTCTACCAAGGGAGGGGGGGTAGGTTTCGGCTAGGACTACTAGGCTAGAGGGGAAAAGCTCTACCAAAGCATTATCAAGAGGGAAGGGGGCAGTGTTGGACGAACTCAACACAAAGGGAGGGAGGAATTTTAGACTTGGAAAGTGATTTGTGGATGAAGAACTCTTCATCTTAAGGGGGGTATTTATAGGTCAAGCAATGGCCAACCAATGGCCAAGATGAAGCCAAGTGCAAGGCAAGTGTAGGGTGAGGATTTAGGCAAGTGTCCATTCTATCTACTACACAAAAATATCCTACCAACTCCTTGACAAAAAAGGCCATCCAATTCGTCCCATTTCCGCCCCATACGTCCACCAATTGGAGGGTGACAAGTGTCGCCCTCTCGTTGGTCCAAAATGTTTCGTCTCTCGGAAAAATCCGCAAAAATTAGAAATGACATAGCCGTAATTTACCCTACGCGAGTTTTGTAAAACGTTTCGTCGGAAAATGATTCTTTTCGGTACTTGTGCACAAAAATTTCGGCCCTTGCATACTTTAAGCTTCAACTTTTCTACGTACGTCCTCACGTACATACTCTGGAAATACGGGGTATAACAATTGTTGTGGGGGACATATGTCCCAATGTTGTGGTGGACATATGTCCCAACATTGTGGTGGACACTTGGTGGAAGACTTCACTTGAACAAGCTATCAAATCTACACCCTCCATTTGTTTTAATCTTGGCCCTTGGTGGTTCTATAAATACCCCCCTCTTGTGCAAGACTTCTTCATCCACAAAAACATTTTCCAAGTCTCCAAAATCCCTCCCCCTCTAGTAGTGTTCTCGTCCAAGTCCTCTCCCCTCCTTGTGTTCTCTCGCCAAACACACACCCTCCCCTTCCTAGTTGTTTCGTCCAAAAGCCCCCCCTTGGTAGAAAAATATTCTCCAAGTATTGTTACTATTCCCAAATACCTTAGCCAAATACCTTGTAGTATTCCAAAGTTACCTCTATACTAAAAGCCCGGAAATACTACTTTATTTCCTTTAGTCACAAAACGAAACCCTAGGGAAAATCTTCATAGTTGGTTGAATTTTTAGGTAGAAGTTGTTTAGAAACTTCTAAGGGTTTCTTGGAGCTATCGGAGCGTGCAAATTAGGAGCTCAACGTTGTTCAGGATCGACATTTAAACTTGGATAATTTTGGGCTTATCGAGGTAAATATCTTTGTCCTTCTATAGTAATTGGAGATTACATATAAGAGTAGTTTAGATTTGAGTATAAGATATAGAAGGATATGAAAGAAGAGAATTGAACTGTACTTACATAGGACTGTATTTACAGTAGACTTGTGTAGTTTGACGGGTAGGGAAGTGCTGCCCAATTTTCCGTAGAATTAAGAACCTTCTGCTTAGAATATTCTACAGAGTAGTCTAGACGTTGATAGACGTATTTGACTATTATAGGTTGATACTCTGCGCGCGACATATTCGACTTGGCAGGTGGATTTCGCCGAGGAGGTATGTGATTCTTCCTATCCTCTTGAGCATGATATTTTGATATATATATATAGTACGGTAGACGTACGTGTGTTAAAAAAAAAAAGGTTTTACTCTGATGTCTGTTGACTTGAGTTTTAGATAATAAGAATCTTTAAGTATTTCAAAAGAATTATGAATCATTTTTTAAAGAAGAGTAATACTTAGTTTTAAAAGCTTAAGAGTTATACTAGCTTTATGGGAAGTTAGGTATAACGGCTTAAGAGAGATAAAGGGAACGGTTTACTTAATTGTTTATGAAAGCCTTGTATTGATTTCGGAAATGAGAATAAGCATCGAACAAACCACTGCAGCGTTAATAAAGGAAAATGTATTGACAAATAATTAATTAGATTAAAACCAGTAGAAACCTCCATCTGCATAGAAGCTAAGATAAGACAAAATTGTATTACATTTTCTAGATCATGGCTGCTTTAATAAGGTTGTTATAAACAAGAATAAACTACTCACACATAAGATATATGTTAAAAGAAGAAATTACGTTGTTAAGTGATTAGGACTATGAACTATGAAATCTTTCGAAAATAAGAGACTTAAGTATTTAAAAATATGCAACTTGAACTTTTGGAAAAGAATGTTGTTACTTGACCTTAAAAAGGGAAAATGTTGGGTTAAAATGAAGGCATGATATTGTCTTAATCTGTCTTAAAAGAGGTTTAAATGTTATGGACGATTCTTTACCGAGTCCCATGGATGGGTAGACATGTATTCCATACGATTCTTTACCGAGTCCCATGGGATGGGCCGGGACATGTATTCCATACGATTATTTACCGAGTCCCATGGGATGGGCCGAGACATGTATTCCATACGATTCTTTACCGAGTCCCATGGGATGGGCCGGGACATGTATACCACACGATTCCACCTCGTGTCCCATGGGATGGGCCGAGACATGTTATACGTATCATACGATTTATACCTAGATCGTTTGGCGGTGAGGAACGAGTTCCACGGGCATGAGGGATGACTTTGAGGGAGTGAGTCCCTGCCTTGACATGACTACTTTTATGTTGTAAACTGTAGTTTGATTATCATACATGTCACCTGTTTTATATTGTCACGACCCGAACCGGGGCCCGTGACTGGTGCCTTACCCGGGCACCCCAGTAGTCATAAATCAGAGAAATCAGCGGAATATAAAGACAATACATGAAACCAATGTAATAAGACAGTGAAATAAGAAGACAGGCTAACCAAAAACGGTTACCTTCAGTATATATATAAATAATAATTTGAACAGTTACATCCCTTTCTACAACTCGCCACAACCGCATTTCTGCACTTCTAAGAATGATACGACAACAATGGCGGGACGGGGCTCGCCATACCTCGAATGTAAGTACCTACAACGACAGGGACTATACCATCGATAAGCCTCCGAGAAACGGAGCTTCCCAAATGCTGAATCGTGACCCTATGAGCGAGGATCAACATCGGTGTACCTCACTGCGGCATGAACGCAGCCAAGGAGGTCGATAACAGTACCAAGTATGTGAAACGAAAAATACGTAAATGAAATCATAGTAGTCTATATAAAGCAGAGACATGTATGATAACCAAACTACGCTCACAATAAGCAAATATGTCAAGTCGTGACTCACGCCTCAAAGTCATCACAATAGAACCGCAGACGGTAAGTACGAAGGCATAGCCGACTACTAAGACCCACGCACCAAAATGTCATAAATCAGATCACGAGGTCTTTCTAGACCGCACTACATGATCGGCCGCCGCCGCCCGCAGTATCAATGTGCGCGTCTATCCTCGAACTTACCGCAGCCTCGCGATAGGTCACACACGCACCGCATGAGGTATTCCTCGAATCACGGTCCTGCATCACCGAGGTATACCTCGCATCGGAGGCGGCTAACCCCTGCAGACTACCGACTACCGCACCCGCATAGCCCTCAAAGACCGCATAGTCCTCAAAGACCGCATGTGGCATCCCCGTGACGGGCTAAACACCGGAATGATCAATCTCGAGCATACCGCTGCTCGCATAGTCTCACAGACCGCATAGCCGTATAGACCGCATCGCGGTGGCAAGCCCTGTATAATAAGTCAAGGGGTATGTGATACAATAACAAGATAACCGCTTAACGTTTAACAACGTAAGCACAACAAGAATGACCCCCTTTCATAACAATCACAAGATACTAACACATGTAGCATACTAACATGTTTACTTATCAAATCAACAAAAAAAGTATTACAAGGCTATCACAAACCAACACAATCAAGTTATTCACACAAGGTACTCTATGCTAACAAGTTCGGGTATCTATCCCCAAAGTACTTCATACATTAACTCTTTAAAAGATCCGTTCTTTCACAGAAGTCACACAATACCCGTAGTATAAAATAGAGTGATTGTCTTTTTAAGTAAACCAAAACACTTCCCTTTGTAAAATCAAGTAACAACATTATTTTCCAAACGTTCAAGTTTGCCTAATTTCAAATGTTCACGTTTCTTATTTTAGAAAGGTTTCGTAGTTCGTAGTCTTATTCATTTAAGAATATAATTCTCTTTTAAACAATCTGGGAAACATATGCCTTATATGTGAGTAGGTTATTCTTGTTCATAATCAATCTTATTAGGCAGCCATGATCTAGGAAATGTAATATCATTTTGTCTCATCTTAGCTTCTATGCAGATGGAGGTTTCTACTGGTTTTTAATAATACTTCATTAATCAAAACATTTCCCTTTATTAACGCTGCAGTGGTTTGTCGATACTCATCCTGATTTCCGAAATCAGTAAAACATTATTCCTTTTAAAAAAAACCAAGTACTCATTACTCACGAATGAGGTTTCACACAAAATTCATATTAATTCATTTAAGTCCAGTCTCTTTAACCTTTAAAATCAGTAAACCATTCCTTTTACTACTCTTAAGTCGTTATACCTAACTTCCCATAAAGCTAGTATAACTCTTAAGCTTTTAAAACCCAGTGTTACTCTTCTTTCAAAAGGTTACTTAATTCTTCCAAATACTTGATTCTTTTATTCAGGCTTAAGTCAAAAGACATTGCCGTAAAACTACGTTCATTTAACACACGTACGTCTACCGTACTATATATATTCTTTAAAATATCATGCTCAATAGTATAGGAAGAATCACATACCTCGCGACGATTATCGACTATTAGCAAATCGCTCCACGGCTATAACCCGGATAACCTTGTCCACCTTTCAAGTAGCACATGCTACTCACAGAACATTCAACCTATAAAGGTTATACAAGTCTATCAAAGCCTAGACTACTCGGTAGAATAAATCTAGATACAAGATTCTACGGAAAATCAAGACTACCCTACCCACAAACTTCACAATTCTATCAGAATACACCCTATGTAAGTCTGATTCATTTCCCTTCTTATATACTTTCCTTGTATATACTTATACTTATTCCTATACTTCAATAGTATGTACACTTAATTACAAAAGGGAGACAAGATATTTACCTCGATAAGCCCATAATTATCCAAGTATAAATGTCGGTCCTTAGCAACGTTTAGCTCCTACTCCGGGTGCTCCAACCCGCTCCAAACAACCCTTAGAAGTTCTACGCAACTTCTTCTTAATACTCCAACCAACTATGGAGATTTTTCCTTAGGGTTTCGGTTTGAGACAAAAAGGACATACGGTAGTATTTCCGGGCTCTACGTATAGAGGTATCTTTGGAATACTACAAGGTATACGACTAAGGTATTTTGGGTATAGTAACAATACTATGGAGAGTATTTCTACCAAGAGGGGGGTATATATACGAGACAACACCACAAGTGGGTGTATACCTCTACCAACCCCACTAGGAGTGGGGTACTCTGCCAAGGGGTGGGGACTCTCGGCCACGGGGCCTCACAGGGGAGGACTCTTTGGACGACACTACTCAAAGGGGAAGAGCTCTCAAGACTTAGGAAGGGTTAGGACTGGATGAAGACGTCTTCACAGGGGGGGGGTAGTGATAGGAAGCCCACGGGGCAAGATCTAGCCCAGTGGGGCAAGTGGAGGCCAAGATATGCCCAAGTGCCCCCTAGACCCGACTCCTTAAAACCCTCACAAATATCTTACCAACTACTTGACAAAAAGCCAAGACCAATCGTCCCATGTGCCGCCCCACACGCCCACCAATGAGAGGGTGCCAAGTGTCGCCCTCTCGTTGGTCATAAATGTTTCGTCTCTCGGAAAAATCCGCAAAAATTAAAAATGACATAGCCGGAATTTTCCCTTCGCAAGTTATGTAAAACGTTTCGTCGAAAAACGACTCTAACCGGGTGTTGTGCACAAAATAATTCGGCCAAGCCTACTTTAAAGCCCAAACTTTTCTACGTACGTCCCACGCATATACTGAAATACGGGGTATAACATTCTCCCCTCCTTAGAAACATTCGTCCCGAATGTTCCTTCTAAGTCTCAAAACAAACGTGCACCAGTATAGTCTTCACTACTATACTTACGAGAACAATCCTGCCACACCTGGCCACAGAAACACCTGCGCAAATACTTTCATCCAAGTCCACGAGGAAACACCTCTAGCATCACAAAAACCCTTACCCGAGGTCTAAAATATACTTCCTTCGCACCATCTCCTTACAAAAGAGATGATCACATCTATGCCCGCCATACATGCTCGTTTCTTCCCTTACGCTGCCGCACTTTCTCGCACACTCGAACTCTTTCTCATAACTTACCACATTTCATATCGCTTCGTTCCAAAAACTCGGGTTACTATCTCCAACTTGGTCATCATTAATCGGGAACACTGGATGGATCTCCGACACTTTCCCGAACATAACAATCACGAAAACCGGACATACTGCCTCCTACGTCGGACGACAATGCTAACTTATAGGCAACCTGGCCTATTCTTCACATGATCTGAAAAGGCTCCGAGTACCTCAGGCTAAGTTTCCTCTGCCTTCCAAAACTCGTCACACCCTAGCCACATTCTGCTGAAACCGGTATGAACCAACCATCTGAACCTTGCCAACATCGAACCAATCGACCGACAACTTACACTTCCGCCTCTAAGGCTTCATAAGGCAAAAACCGAACCCTGAAATGGTAGCTAAAACACTCCCTCAACAGGAGACAACAATCCTCACAGCTACCCCTGAAATCAAAACACTGGCCCGAGGACGAATACGATACGGAGACTCACCTGAGTTCCTAACCCTGCCTGGTAAAACCTCTAGAAAAAGAAACAGCCGTACCCTGGGCTCCACTGTCTGTCATAAGGTGAAGGTAGGCACCCCGTGCCGCCTTACAACCTTTCTGATATATCAACACTGCTGAGTACACGGTCCCGACCGAAAACCACGATGGTCGCTCCCATCGCCCGACCATCGTCAACGCATCCACGAACTCAGACTGTTAATCGTTATACCGTATTTCCGAGTATGTACGTGAGGACGACGACAAAAGTTTAGCCTTAAAGATAGGCCAAGTTCGAAATTTGTACACAACTCGCTAAAAGAATCGCTTTCCGACTAAACGCTTTCCACACTTTCGTAGAGAAAATTCCGCTATGACATTAAGTATTTTTGGCGGATTTTTCCGAGAGACGAAACATTTTGGGACCAACGGGAGGGCAACACTTGGCACCCTCCCATTGATGGACTTGAATCGCCCATTGGACGAAAATGGAGGAACTTTGGCACGTTTTTGTGCCATGGCACAAGTCAAGGAGTTGGTAGGATATTTGTGTATAGTTAATCCTCACCCTACACTTGCCTTGCACTTGTCTTAATCTTGGCCATTGGTTGGCCACTTCTTGACCTATAAATACCCTTAAGATGAAGAGTTCTTCATCCACAAATCTTCCAAGTCTTGAAAATCCTCTCCTCTCCTTTGTAGCCATTTCGTCCAAACACCTCCCTCCCCTTGTGAAGGTGGCCTGGCCGAATACCCCTAGCCTAGCCGAAATCTACCCCCCCTCCCTTGGGAGAAAAGTTGTCTTCTAGTATTGTTATAATGCCCAAAATACCCTCGCCCAAATCCCTTAGTACTTAGTAGACGTTGTGAAGAACTTCTAAGGTGCTTGGAGCTACCTGAGCGCATACAACATATGAGCTAAACCTTGCTCAGCGACTTTATCTAGATATTATTGGGCTTACCGAGGTAATAATCCTAACCCTCTTTTGAATTAGAGAATACTTATCGTTGTAGTATAAGGATAAGTATAAAGACTTAGAAGTATATCACAGAATAGAATTGACGTGTTAATCACTTAGAAGGGTTTAAAAGAAGAATAATCACACTGTACGTACATAGGACTGTTTTCACAGTAGACTTATATAGCTCACCGGGTAGGGAAGTGCTGCCCGACTTACCGTAGAATTATGAACCCCATTTAGAATGACCTTGAGTAGTCTTTAATAGATATGTGTGACTATTATAGGTGACTCTCAAGGCGACATATTCAACTTGGCGGTGGTTTTCACGAGAAGGTATGTGATTCTTCCTAAAGCATGATATTTTACAATATATAGTACGGTAGACGCATACGTGTTAATCGAATAATAACTACGGCAATGTCTTTGACTTAAGCCCGAATAATACTTATGGTAATGCCTCACGCTTAAGCTCGAATAATACTTACAGAATGCCTCACGCTTAAGCTCAATAACAAAGAATCAAAACATTTCAAAAGAATATCAATCATTTTTTCGTAAGATAAATATTTGGTTTTAAAACAAAGCTTAAGAGTTATACTAGCTTTATGGGAAGTTAGGTATAACAACTTAAGAAAGATAAAAAGGAACTGCTTTGTTTGTTTATAAAAGCCTTGTATTGATTTCATTAAGTGTAGTAAGATTGTGTGATAAGTAGACATGTTATGATGCTACTGTGTTAGTGTCTTGTAATGCCGTAAAGGGTCATTCTTGCCGCTTACGTTGTTAACCTGAAGTCCGCAGATCGTTATTGTATCACCTACCCTTGACTTAATTATACCGAGGGCTTGCTCGACGCGGGTCTATACGCCTACGCGGTCTGTGAGACTATGCGAGCAGCGGTATGCTCCGTGATTGATCATTCCGGCGTTTAGCCCGACGCGGGATTCCTATGCGCGGTCCGCTGAGACTACGCGGTCTTTTGAGGCTACGCGGCCGCGGGAGCCAGGCGGACGCCGGGTTGGCTGCCCCGACGCGAGGTATACCTACGCGGTCAGTGTGTGACCTATGCGATCGCGGAAGTCCGTGACTAGGCACGCACGATACTATGGGCGATTGGCCTTGCTTCGATCATTCGCGCCTAGACTAGACACATTACGCTTCCTAGCATCGTATTGTTTGTGATATGGCACTATGTGCAATTGAACTGATTGTATTTGTGAAAAGGTTTTAAATACTTTGATTTCATTTTAAAGTACTTTATAGTTTCACATACTTGGTACTGTTATCGACCTCTTCGGGGCCGCTCATGCCGCAGGTAAGGGCAAGCAGTGCTAGATCCGCATCCTTAGGATCTCTTTGCATTGGTGTCGTGAGCTCCATCTTCTCCGAGGCTCTACTTTTGTATGATCTCCCGTATCGTAGATAGTTTGTACAGTGGTATGGCGGCCCCCCGCCATAGTTGTATATTTCAGAGGTCTCAGAGTCATGTTGCATGCTGTCGGATGTAATCGCTAAACCTTGTTCATATATATATGCCGAAAGGCGACGCTTGTTCACATAAATCGTGTCTTATTTTATAAATCGTTTCATGTCTTGTTTTATATTCCGCCGTTACTCGATGTATGACTACTTGGTGCCCCGTAAGGCACCACCACGCCCGAATGGGTCGTGACAAAAGTGGTATCGAGCGCTTAATCCTCGGAAAGTGTCTACGCATCGTATCTAGTAGAGTTCGATTATCGGTGTGTTGCGCACCACACCCATAATCGTGAGGCTATAGGATATTTAGGATTGGTTTCCATTCTTCTCATTCTGAGATCGTGCTTTTAGAGCTGTGTTATAGGTGGACCCCTCTACGTATTTCCTTTCCTGTAACAGTTATGCCTCCACGTAAGGCAACCCGGCCCGTGGCGGCAAGGCAATGAGGAGCTGCTAGCAGGACACCCAGAGTCACGAGGGCTCAGGCCCAGTCTATACCAGAGACGGCGAGTTCTATGACGCCGCCGGCCCCAGCAGAGACCACAGTACCCACACCTCCTGTCCCACAGCCTGGGGCGGAGGAGTTAGGGTACAAGGAGATGGCCCAGCTCTTGGCTAAAGTCAGGCCCGACACGAGAGACTGACGCGAAGGCCTCAGCCTCCAGCTCGGGCCGCACCCGTAGTGCACCCGAGGCGATAGTTTGAGGTCGCGAGATTTCTTGAGTCAGAGCCCGCGAGTTTTACGGTCGAGGCCGGAGGATGATCCGCAGGAGTTCATCCGTCACCGCAGAGGATTACGCGGTGATCGTGGCTTCGAGACCGAGGTCGTGACATTCGGTTCAGACGGCCGCGCGTGACACCGCAGCCGATTGGTTTGATTCATGAGCTTTCCGGGAGAGCATGCACCTCCAGCAGATGGGATGAGTTTTGAGGCTTTTCTCACACACTTCTTGCCTCCGCAGATGAGGGCACGAGCTGATAGATTCTTGCTGCTGAGACAGGGGGGACGCACCGTCAGGGAATACAATGTCGAGTTTGATTCTTTGGCTAGATATGTCACAGCATTGGTAGCAGAGATATGGAGGATAGGGTACACCGCTACGCCACCGCTAGATGATTATATGGCCGAGTCATGCGCGGTGTTTCTCTTCACCGTATGGACATTACCCGCACGCAGCCCATGCACTAGGATGCGAGGAGCGCAGACCGCCGGGTAGAGCGATATCAGCAGAAGGCCAAGACGGCCGGTTCTTTGGCGGTCCTCGTGGTGGGCGATCGCCAGAAGTCCAGATTTGCACCACACCAGCAGAGCGCTCCTACCTCATTTTCAGCCACCAGAGCGGTCGGGGCGTGTCGTGGCCCCAGACTTGATTTCGGGTAGCAGGGTGCTAACTGCTCGAGGTTCGTGCCCGTTGTGGCAGATACCATTCAGGAGTCAGACCGAGCTTGCTATACTTGTGGCCGCAGGTCACTGCGAGTTTGTCCGACCGGGCGGCGCGGTGGTAGGCTCACCCTGTGGTTCGTGTCGCTTCTTCATCCTCGACGCGATTACTCGCCCGAGGCAAGGTACACATGGATCAGCGGTCGCGGCAGAGGTCGCGCGCAGTCCCGCTTCTAGCGGTCCTCGTAACCGCATATATGCTTTGTCCACCGACAGATCGTGAGGCCTCACCGATGTCGCAGTGTACCTTATCGGGCCGGGTTTGATGTGTATGCTTTGATAGATCCGGTTCTACTGCCCCATATATCTCCCTTGTTGCTAGTAGGATAGGGATAGAGCCCGAGTCCATAGACACTTTTCGAGGTAGCTACGCCTGGGTGATTCGGTGGTAGCTCGGCGGGTATATAGAGCTTGTCCCGTGACCATTTACGATCGTCGGACCCTAGCCGACTTGATAGAGTTGGAGATGATTGACTTCGACGTGATCATGGGATGGATTGGCTAGCCTCTTGCTACGCCAATGTAGACCGCAGAGAGAGTAGTACGGTTCCAGCTTCGGCGAGCCATTGTTGAGTGAGGAGCACCAGACGCCGGTGGGTAGGTTTATTTCTTACCTCAAGGCTAGGAAGATGGTGCGAGGGTACATCTACCATCTAGTTCGAGTGTTTGATATCGAGGTCGCGGTACCAGATTTTCACCGCCTCGTAGTCACGAGTTCCTGCGCGTGTTCCTGCATGACCTCGGTATCCTCCCGAGAGGAGATTGAGTTTTGTATTGACATATTGTTGTGATACTCGCCTATTTCCATTCCGCCATACGTAACGGCACTCCGCCGAGTTGAGAGAGTCAAGGACCACCGAGGGATTTGCTAGAGAAGCGGCTTCATTAGGCCCGATGTTTCCCTCGGGGCGCCGTATTGTTCGTGAAGAAGAAGGACGACGCTGCGCATGTGTGTTGATTATGTGCAAATGAACAAGGTGACCATTAAGAATGTATACCCCTTCCTGTGATTGATGATTTGTTCGACCAGTTGCGGCGCGAGATGTTTCTCCAAGATTGATCTGCGTCGCTATCATCGTTCGTGTCGAGAGGTGGATGTCCCTAGGATCGCATTCGTGACCCAGACGCATTATGAGTTCAGTGGTCATGTCGTTGGGTGACCAATGCTCCGCCAGTATTCATGGATTTGATGAACCGAGTGTTCAAACCATTTTGGACACATTTGTGATAGTGTTCATCGATGATATCTTGGTTTATTCTCGCCAGAGCAGCGAGCATGCGCGAGCATTTGGCGACTGTGACAGCTTCTCCAGACTCAGCAGTACGCCAAGTTTTCCAAATGTGAGTTTTGGTTGACTTCATGGCGTTTCTTGGGCATATTGTCTGGCCGATGGCATTCGAGTGGATACGCCAAGATTGGCGCCAGACTTGGCCTAGACCTACTACTCCGGCAGAGGTTCGCAGCTTTACGGGCCTTGCAGGATATTATCGGCGGTTCGTGGAGAAGTTTGCTTCTATCTCTCGCACCATTGACTAGGCCGACTCGTAAGGCAGCCAAGTTTGATGGATGATGCTTGTGAGCGTGGTTTCGATTCTTGAAAGAGAGACCGACGATCGCTCGTTCTTACTCTTCCGGAGGGTCCAGATGGTTATGTCGTGTATTGTGACGCGTCGTGCATCGGGTTGGGATGTGTGTTGATGCAGATGGCGAGTTATAGCATATGCATCCCGACACCAAGAAACACGAGGAACTACCCCACCCATGATTTGAGCCGGCACGGTGATTCACGCCAAGATCCGGAGGCACTATTTGTATGGGGTTCACGTGGATATTTATACGCACCACAAGAGCCTCCAGATATCTTCACCGAGGAGCCGAACTTACGGCGAGACGGTGGTTAGAGTTGCTTAAGGATTACGATGTTGATATCCTATACCACCCGGGAAGGCCAATGTTGTGGCGTATGCTCCAGTCGTAGGTCGATGGGAGCCTATCGATGTGCGGCAGAGAGAGGGACATGGTTCGTGATTTGCATCGCTTAGCGAGCCTTGGTGTCCGCTTTGATTGATTCGATAGCGGTGGGTTAGAGTTCGTGAGGTTGCCGAGTCTTCCATCGCCGGCGAGGTGAAGAGGCAACGCTCGAGGATCCACTTTGATTCGATATCGTGATACGCCTCTTCGTGAGGCAAGCGGTCCTTTGAGGTAGCACCTGGGTGCTAAGGTTTGAGGGCGCATCAGGTGTTCCAGATGTTTCAGACTTGGCAGCAGTTCTGGGAAGCACACAAGCATTACTCTATCCATCCGGTCGACCAAGATGTACCACGACCTTAGATCCGTGTATTGGGATGGCTTAAGAGAGACGTTGCAGAGTTCGTAGCTCGCCCCGTGTTGTCGCAGTGAAGGTAGAGCACCGCAGGCCCGGTGGCTTGTTACGCATTTATCGAGATCCCGACCGGAAGTGAGGTAATCAACATGGACTTTATCACGGATTACCTCGCACTCGAGGAGACATGATTCTATATGGGTTATCGCCGACAGTCGACGAAATCAGCCCACTTTCTTCCCGCTCGGACGACCTTTCTACCGAGGATTATGCCGCACTTTATATCCGAGAGATCGCCGATCGCATGGAGTCCCTAGTTCGATCATATCGCATGCAGGAGCCCGCCACGGCTAACTTGAGGTCCTTCCAGAGGGTTTAGGGACGCAGTGAGCTCGAGCATCGCATTTCATCCACGCATGACGGACAGCAGAGCGCACTATCCGCACTTCGGCGAGATGTCGCGAGCCGTGTTATTGACTTCATGGTAGTTGGGAGGATCATTTGCCTCTAGTTGAGTTTCATGTGATAATAATAGCTACCACCCAAAGATTCGACGGGCGCCTTATGAGGCCTTGTATGGGAGGAAGTGCAGATCGCCTATAGGTTGGTTCGATGGGCGAGGTGCAAGTGGGACCAGACGGTGCAGCAGTGGATAAGGTGAAGCTTATCCGAGAGCGGCTATCGACACTCGAGTCGCATGTAAGTCGATGCAGATCATCGTCGTCGCATCTTGAGTTCGAGGTTCATGATTGGGTTTTCCTAAAGGTGTCACCCATGGCGGTGTGATGAGATTCGAAGAAGGGGAAACTCACCAAGGTACATCGGGCCATTTCGCATTGTCCGCAGGCAAGGTTGCCTTATGAGTTGATCCGCCGTCCGATCCGAGGCAAGGCATCCGTTTTTCACGTATCTATGCGCCGAGGAGATGTATCGGATCCATCTAGGTACACCCGATTGACGATGTCCAGTGACCGAGGGGTTATCGTATGAGGAGATTCCCATAGCGATAGTCGATCGTCAAAGTTAGCGTCATGACGAAGGACGTGGCTTCCACAAAGTCTTGTGGCGAACGAGCTCAGGAGGAGATGACGTGGG
This sequence comes from Przewalskia tangutica, assembly GCA_029844215.1. Taxonomy (NCBI): domain Eukaryota; kingdom Viridiplantae; phylum Streptophyta; class Magnoliopsida; order Solanales; family Solanaceae; genus Przewalskia; species Przewalskia tangutica. The sequence continues at coordinate 52,415,196 of CM056728.1, read as the reverse complement.
AAGCCGAGAGGACATGAGACAGAGGTATCTCACCTATTCCCCACACCTCCAGGTAATTCACTTTCCTACTTGTAAATTTCCATTATCATTTATGCCTAAGTGTTGTTTTGTGGCCGTGTGTGGCATTTGCTAACTGTTTAAGCTTCTTCGATAACTGTCTTGAGAAGGAACATTCGGGACGAATGTTTCTAAGGAGGGGAGAATGTTATACCCCGTATTTCCGGAGTATGTACGTGAGGACGTACGCACAAAAGTTTAGCCTTAAAGATAGGCCAAGTTCGAAATTTGTACACAACTCGCTAAAAGAATCGCTTTTCCGACGAAACGCTTTCCACTTTTCGTAGAGAAAATTCCGGCTATGACATTAAGTATTTTTATGGATTTTTCCGAGACGAAACATTTTGGACCAACGGGAGGGCAACACTTGGCACCCTCCCATTGATGGTCTTGAATCGTCCATTGGACGAAAATGGAGGAACTTTGGCACGTTTTTTGTGCCATGGCACAAGTCAAGGAGTTGGTAGGATATTTGTGTATAGTTAATCCTCACCCTACACTTGCCTTGCACTTGTCTTAATCTTGGCCATTGGTTGGCCACTTCTTGACCTATAAATACCCCCCTTAAGATGAAGAGTTCTTCATCCACAAATCTTCCAAGTCTTGAAAAATCCTCTCCTCTCCCTTTGTAGCCCTTTCGTCCAAACACCTCCCCTCCTTGTGAAGGTGGCCTTGGCCGAATACCCCTAGCCTAGCCGAAATCTACCCCTCCCTTGGTAGAAAAGTTGTCTTCTAGTATTGTTATAATGCCCAAAATACCTAGCCCAAATCCCTTAGTACTTAGTAGAAGTTGTGAAGAACTTCTAAGGTTCTTGGAGCTACCGGAGCGTACAACATAGGAGCTAAACCTTGCTCAGGCGCGACTTTATCTAGGATATTATTGGGCTTACCGAGGTAATAATCCTAACCCTCTTTTGAATTAGAGAATACTTACTGTTGTAGTATAAGGATAAGTATAAATACTTAGAAGTATATCACAGTATAGAATTGAAGTGTTAATCACTTAGAAGGGTTTAAAAGAAGAATAATCAAACTGTACTTACATAGGATGCTTTCACGAGACTTATATAGCTCACCGGGTAGGGAAGTGCTGCCCGACTTACCGTAGAATTATGAACCCCCTGTTTAGAATGACCTTCAGAGTAGTCTTTAATAGATATGTGTGACTATTATAGGTCGACTCTCTAGCGACATATTCAACTCGGTGGTTTTCACGAGAAGGTATGTGATTCTTCCTAAAGCATGATATTTTACAATATATAGTACGGTAGACGCATACGTGTTAATCGAATAATAACTACGGCAATGTCTTTGACTTAAGCCCGAATAATACTTATGGCAATGCCTCACGCTTAAGCTCGAATAATACTTACAGAATGCCTCACGCTTAAGCTCAATAACAAAGAATCAAAACATTTCAAAAGAATATCAATCATTTTTTCGTAAGATAAATATTTGGTTTTTAAAACAAAGCTTAAGAGTTATACTAGCTTTATGGGAAGTTAGGTATAACAACTTAAGAAAGATAAAAGGAACTATTTACTTGTTTGTTTATAAAAGCCTTGTATTGATTTACATTAAGTGTAGTAAGATTGTGTGATAAGTAGACATGTTATGATGCTACCGTGTTAGTGTCTTGTAATGCTTTGTGTAAAGGGTCATTCTTGCGTGCTTACGTTGTTAACCCAGAAGTCCGTTGTAATCGTTATTGTATCACCTACCCTTGACTTAATTATACCGGTGGCTTGCCTCGACGCGGGTCTATACGGCCTATGCGTTCGTGAGACTACGCGAGCGCCGTATGCTCCGTGATTGATCATTCCGGCGTTTAGCCTGACGCGGGATTCCTATGCGGTCCGCTGAGACTACGCGGTCTTTTGAGGCTATGCGGTGCGGAGCCTAGGCGGACGCCGGGTTGGCTGCCCCGACGCGAGGTATACCTACGCGGTCTGTGTGTGACCTATGATCGCGGAAGTCCGTGACTAGGCACGCAGAATGATACTATGGGCGATTGGCCTTGCTTCGATCATTCGCGGCCTAGACTAGACCTGTTACGGTTTTCCTAGTACTGTTATTGTTTGTGATATGGCACTATGTGCAATTGAACTGATTGTATTTGTGAAAAGGTTTTAAATACGTTGATTTCATTTTAAAGTACTTTATAGTTTCACATACTTGGTACCTGTTATCGACCTCCTTGGGCCGCGTCATGCCGCAGGTAAGGCGGCAGTGCTAGATCCGCATCCTTAGGATCTCTTTGCATTGGTGTCAGGAGCTCCATCTTCTCCGGAGGCTCTACTTTTGGTATGATCTCCCTGTATCGTAGATAGTTTGTACAGTCAGGGTATGGCGGGGCCCTGTCCCGCCATAGTTGTATATTTCCTTAGAGGTCTGTAGTCATGTTGTACAGTGTCGGATGTAACTGCTAAACCTTGTTCATATATATATGCCGAAAGGCGACGTTTGTTCACATAAACTGTGTCTTATTTTATAAACTGTTTCATGTCTTGTTTTATATTCCGCTGGTTACTCTGATGTATGACTACTTGGGTGCCCCGGTAAGGCACCAGTCACGGGCCCCGGAATGGGTCGTGACATTAACTAAACTTGGGCCTAACACCCTCATAACCTTAACACAAAGTGAGACCACCACAAACTGACCCCACCACCATACAGGCCGCGGGTTGACCCGCAACATGGCCTCAACCCGACCCGGCAACGCGCAAAACACTAGCTCCCCGATCGGAACAATTTCACTAATCACGTTACGAAAACCGAGCGGTCTTCTTAGCTCAACTACCATCTTTCATTTCACACTACTCAGGGACTTATCACACAATATATCTCACGTGCACTATGCACTCCGATAAGGATCAAACATAACCATACATCTTTACTCGAGATGGCCTTACCTCTAAGGTCTCTACGTATAACATTCTAAGGCTCACACCTTTTCTATCCCCCAAATCTTACTCAGTTAACTAACCATGATTTCTAATCACAATTAACATGCTGCTATCAGCACATAGTACTTACGATATACTCATCTTATCACACATACTGATCTCTAGAGGGTTAAGGATACACCTGTATCTACTGTTTCACTCCCCTTAGTCGTTCTAATCAAACTCGCCTGTAGGCGCATAGCTAGGAAGGTAACGAACTACCCACCGATCCCGGCCGAGTCCTCCTACTAGGTCACCCATTCGACACATGGCCCTGACGGTCGCAGGTAAAACGAGCACCAACAAAAAGACGACATTCCCCGGGATGACGCTCGTCCCCATCATGAACCTAAGCCCGAGTTCACCAACTCCGCCACCCCGAACGCCCCGAACCCCGTGGAGGACCATTCGCACCGTGGATGTGCATAATCTAATCACGCGAGGTGACTCGACTCGAAAGTTACCAAAGGACCTTTGCTGCTCGCCCTCTTCTCGCCCCGTTAACCCGTCGATCTCTACGTTTGGCCGCTGCGCATAAGCCCGCATACGTGCCATGCTCAAGCCTAATCAAGAATTACTCTTGTACAACCTCTCTTAGATAGTCATCAAGACTCGCAGACATCGGTATACACTCGCAGCCAAATCCATAGCTAGTAATGGTCGCTTTCGCAATCTATATTCTATGTCCCCGATCGTGAACCGGCGTTCAAATATCATGGCCGCAGAGGAATCGCCGCCGCCGTGCTAAACTCTGTTGGGCTAGTGGCGACGCCGCAGAACTCCCGAATGAAGCACCTAACTCGGTGATGGTTGGGCATGTGCCCTCGTAACCCTCTCAGATTTACTCGCCTCCTACGCTTCGCCTCCTGCCCGGGTTTGCCTACGCGAGGCATAGCGGTAAGGAAAGAAATACGTTAGAGGTCCAACTTACAACATAGCTCTAAGGCACGATCTCGAGTGAGAAGAATGGAAACCAATCCTAAATATCCTATAGCCTCCTGATTATTGGTGTGGTGCACAACACACCGATAATCAAGACTCTACTGGATACGGTCTGTAGACACTTTCCGAGGATTAATTGCTCTGATACCACTTTTGTCACGACCCGAACCGGGGCCCGTGACTGGTGCCTTACCTGGGCACCCCAGTAGTCATACATCAGAGAAATCAGCGGAATATAAAGACAATACATGAAACCAATGTAATAAGACAGTGAAATAAGAAGACATGCTAACCAATAACGGTTACCTTCAGTATATATATAAATAATAATTTGAACAGTTACATCCCTTTCTACAACTCTGCCCACAACAGTACTACAGACCTCTAAGAATGATACGACAATAATGGCGACAGGTTCCCGCCATACCCCGAATGTAAGTACCTACAACGACAGGGGACTATACCACCGATAAGCCTCCGAGAAACGGAGCTTCCCAAACGCCGAATCAGGACCCTATGAGCGAGGATCAACATCGGTGTACTCTACTGCGGCATGAACGCAGCCCCGGGCGAGGTCAAGACAACAGTACCAAGTATGTGAAATCAAAATATCAGTAAATGAAATCATAGTAGTCTATATAAAGCAGAGACATGTATGATAACCAAACTACGCTCACAATAAATAAGCAAATATGTCAAGTCGTGGACTCACGCCCTCAAAGTCATCACAATAGAACCGTACGGGGTAAGTACGAAGGCATAGCCGACTACTAAGACCCACAGTACCAAAAATGTCATAAACTGTATCACGAGGTCTTTCTAGACCGCACCACATGATCGAAGCTGGCCACTCGCCCGCAGTATCAATGTGCGCGTCTATCCCTGGAACTTACCGCAGCTCCGCATAGGTCACACACAGACCCGCATGAGGTATTCCTCGAATCATGGTCCCAGACCGCCTGAGGTATACCCCGCATCGGAGGCAGCTTAACCCCCGGTATCCGCCTGGACTTCCGCAGCCCGCATAGTCTCAAAAGACCGCATAGTCCCATGGACCGCATAGGGCATCCCTCGTGACGGCTAAACACCCGAATGATCAATCTCGAGCATACCGCTGCTCGCATAGTCTCACAGCACCGCATAGCCGTATAGACCGCATCGCGTGGCAAGCCCTGGTATAATAAGTCCGGGGTATGTGATACAATAACAAGATAACCGCTTAACGTTTAACAACGTAAGCACAACAAGAATGACCCCCTTTCATAACAATCACAATATACTAACACACGTAGCATCCTAACATGTTTACTTATCAAATCAACAAAAAAAGTATTACAAGGCTATCACAAACCAACACAATCAAGTTATTCACACAAGGTACTCTATGCTAACAAGTTCGGGTATCTATCCCCAAAGTACTTCATACATTAACTCTTTAAAAGATCCGTTCTTTCACAGAAGTCACACAATACCCGTAGTATAAAATAGAGTGACTGTCTTTTTAAGTAAACCAAAACACTTCCGTTTGTAAAATCAAGTAACAACATTATTTTCCAAACGTTCAAGTTTGCCTAATTTCAAATTGTCACGACCCGAAACTGGGCCCGTGACTGGTGCCTTACCCCGGGCACCCTAGTGACACAACATCAGAGTAATCAGCGGAACATAAAACGATACAAGACATATTATGAAATATGAAACAATAATATGAGAAGAACTTGCCTTTCAGCATATGTATAAATGACAACTTTTAACATGAATGCTTAATCTTTTACAAACCCCCGCCACAACAAGATTTCTGCACTCTAAGAATGATACGACAACCATGGCGACAGTGGCCCGCCAAACCCCCGAATGTAAACACTTACTACGACAGGACTATACCACCGATAAGCCTCCGAGAAACGGAGCTTCCCAAACGTCAAACTGGACCACGAGAGCTAGGATCAACGATCGGTGTACCTCAACTCGCGGCATGAACGCAGCCGGGCGAGGTCGACAACAGTACCGAGTATGTGAAATCGAAAATAAATCAGAATGAAATCATAGTAGTCTATACAAAGCAGAGACATGTATGATAACCAAGCTACGCTTTACAATAACTAAGCAAATATATCAAGTCGTGACTCACGCCTCAAGTCATCACAAAAGAACATAACATGGTCTCACGCCATTAACATCATTCGTGCGTGGGACACATTCCTCACCGCCGATGCTTTATGATATAAAAGCACCAAGGAACACACATGAACACCGTGTCCCACTGCCATAATAACACCGCACGGTAAAATGCGAAGGCATAGCCGACTACTAACACCTACGCATCAACAAGGTCATGAATCAGATCATAAGATCTGTCTGACCGGCCACATGATCAAAGCTGGCCACTTGCCCACAGTATCTAATGTGCGCGTCTAGTCCTGGAACTTCCCGCAGCTCCGCATAGGCCAATCTCTTCGGCCCGCATGAGGCATTCCCCGCATCGAGGGTAGCTACTCCCCGGCATCGTCCTGGACTTCCGAGTCCGCATGGCCACAAGGACCGCATGCCCATAAAGGACGCACTAACACGAACTCTCAGAGCTCGCGATAGCCCCGGGACTGCATGAGGTATTCTCGAATCATAGTCCATCGACCCGCCCGAGTCTACCCCGCACGGAGGGCGCTAACCCTAATCATCTCAAGAGATGAATGCCACAATACTATCATAACGACTGATAGTTAATAAGCACAATCAAGGGAAACCCCTTTACACAAACATCACAAGATACTAACACACGTAGCATCCTAACACGTTTACTTATCAAAGCAACAAGAAAGTATTATAAGGCTATCACAAACCAATACAATCAAGTTGTTCACACAAGGTACTTCCTACTATATGATTAACAAGATCGGGTTTTTATCCCCAAAGTACTTCATACATTAACTCTTTAAAAGATACGTTACTTTCACAAAAGTCACACAATACATAGTATATGAAAATAGAGTGATTATTTTCTTAAGTAAATCAATTACTCCTCTTTGTAAAATCAAGTAGCAACATTCTTTTCCAATGTTCAAGTTTGCCTAATTTCCAATGTTCAAGTTTCTCATTTTAGAAAGGTTTCGTAGTTCATAGTCTTATTCATTTAAGAATATAATTCTCCTTTAAACAACTGAGAAACCTAAGCCTTATATGTGAGTAGGATATTCTTGTTTATTACAATCTTATTACAATGACCATGATCTAGGAAATATCATTTTGTCTCATCTTAGCTTCTATGCAGATGGAGGTTTCTCCGGTTTTAATAATACTTAATTATTCAAAACATTTCCTTTTATTAACGCCGCAGATGGTTTGTCGATACACATTCCGATTTCCAAATCAAGAAACATTCTTAAGCCGTTATACCTAACTTCCCATAAAGCTAGTATAACTCTTAAGTTTTCAAAACCAAGTATTACTTCTTCTTTCAAAATGATTCAAAATCTTTAGAAATACGTCAAGTTCTTTATTAACACATAACAAGCCAGTTATAGTTCAAATCAGTACCTTTTAAAAACCACATGTATTTTCTTACCCACATAAAGCTGTTATAATCAACTTCCCATAAAGTCGTTATAACACTTTATGTTTTAAACCAATCACATACATTTAGCACATGTACGTCTACCGTACTACATAGTTCACACATATCATGCTAGAAGAGATAGGAAGAGGTTCACATACCTCGCGACGATTATCGACTAATAGCAAAACGCTCCAAGTACCTCAAACCGCCGGCTACTCCCTAAGCCAAGTAGATCGCGCCACGCATAGTACTTCCACCTATAAGGCCACAAGGCGCTTATTAACATAAGGTCTCTTCGTAGAACATTCTACAGAAAATTCGGCAGCACCTCCCCCCCCCGCAACAGCGTAAATCTCCTCCTCTATCGAGGCCGGCTACCAAGCCAACCAGGGGGGGGGGGTTATACATTTAACCCTAACGGGTACAATTCTACTCCACGGTACTACTACACAAGTCTACTGTAATACAGCCCTATGTAATTACAGTTCAGTACTCTTCTTTAAATTCAGGCTTAAGTCGCAAGACATTGCCGTAAGTATTATTCAGGCTTAAGTCGCAAGACATTGCCGTAAGTATTATTCAGGCTTAAGCCGTGAGGCATTGCCGATAACTACGCTCAGTTCTATATATAGTATACTTCAACTATATATTCTAACAATATGCAAATTCCAATTACACTGGAGGGACAAGATATTTACCTCGATAAGCCCATAATTATCCGAGTTAAAGTCGATCCTGGGCAATCGTTTAGCTCCAACTCCGTGCGCTCCAACCCGCTCCAAACTACCCTTAGAAGTTCTAACCAACTTCTACATACCACTCCAACTAACCATGGAGATTTTCCTAGGGTTTTGGTTTGGTGACTGACGGTAAGTATAATAGTATTTCTGGGCTTTTCGTATAGGTATAACCTTAGAATACAACAAGGTATATGGCTAAGGTAATTTGGGCATTATAACAATACTTTTGAGGGTATTTCTATCAAGAGGGGGGGTATTATACGAAAACAACTAGGCTAGGGGGGGGTACCCCACGGCCACACCACAAAGGGGGGAGGGGGAGGCTCTCGGCCACAAGGGCCTATCTAGGAGTGGCTCTTGGACGAGAGTCAAACACGAGGGGAGGGGGAGGATTTCTAAGACTTAGAACATTTTAGGATGAATAAGTCTTCCAAAGGGGTGGGTATTTATAGGCCTAGCAAAGGCCAACCAATGGCCAAGATCTTGCCAAGTGCAAGGCAAGTGTAGGGCCAAGATCTTGCCAAGTGCACCTTATCCATCTACCACAAAATATCCTACCAACCCCTTGACCAACAATGGCCAATTCGTCCACCTCTTTTACCGCCCAACGTGCTCCAATGGGAGGGTGACAAGTGTCGCCCTCTCGTTGGCCAAAAATGTTTCGTCTCTCCAAAAATCCGCAAAAATTAAAAATGACATAGCGGAAATTCCCTACGAAAGTCGTGGAAAACGTTTACTAAAAACGACTCTAACCGGGTGTTATGCACAAATAAAATTCGGCCAAGCACTTTAAGGCACAAACTTTTCTACGTACGTCCCCGCGTACATACTCTGGAAATACGGGGTATAACATTCTCCCCTCCTTAGAAACATTCGTCCCGAATGCTCCTTCTAAGTCTCAAAACAAACGCGCGCCAGTATAGTCTTCACTACTATACTTACGAGAACAATCCTGCCACACCTGGCCACAGAAACACCCGCGCACACACTTCTATCTAAGTCCACGAGGAAAACACCTCTAATCATCACCACAAAACACTTCTCACCGGGGTCTAAAATATACTTCCTTCGCACCTTCTCTTTACAAAAAGAAATGATCACATCAATGCTCTAAGTTGCTAGGGAGCGACTTCGGATCTTGAAGTGGATTAAGGCTCGTTGAGGTAACAATCTTGTTCTCTTAAAGTGTTATAACATTTCATACTGTCGTAGCCTTACATTTAACTAGCATGAATTATATTGTGTTGAAGATTTATAAGTGTTATGGATAGTTGAAGCCTAGAATCCGAAATGACATTCTAGCCATTTGAAGTTGGATTACAATTTGGTCGTTATTAGAATCGTCGCATGTTACTTACTTGAAGATTGTAGTAGTTATAATTGATTACGGCTTGATATCATGTTTACTAAACAACTTGGATTGAAAAGGAATTGGATAAGAATTTGTGTTGATTATATCTCAAGTTGCCGAATTGACCTTGTAGTTTGTACTAGTTTAATATCAATTGTGGGGCGGAATTTTACACGTCTTATAGGCGTGTAATCCCCTATTGTTAACTACATTGTTGGGCCTTAAACGTGGCGTGTTTGGTTATTGAATTCGGGCCTTGAAAAAGGTGGAAAAGTATGTAGAAACAAAGGAAGTGCTGTCTGATTTTTCGTAGAATTTAGTGACTTTGCACTTATAATATTCTACGTTTGAAGTGAGAAGTTAATAGACGTATTATGGTCATTATAGGTTGACATACTACGTGCGGTATATTGGACTTAGCGAGTGGATTGACCCGAAGAGGTATGTGGAACTTTCCTATCTCTTGAGCATGAATAGTTGTACCTATATAGTACGGTAGACGTACAAGACTTTGATATCCTTTACTTGTTTTAAGAATGTCCAAGTCGGTTGAGTTAGGGGATTAACTCACTTGTTTAAAAGTAGTAAGGATGTCTTAGTTTTCAAAGTTAAGGGACTTGAAGTGTTTTAAAGTATATGATACTTGTTTCGTTTTAAACGTATAAGTCTCTTGGATATAGGAAAAATGTAATTGACTAAAGTATAAGGTTAATATAACGACTTTATGGGAAGTTGGTTATATTAGCTTTATGGGAACTTAAAAAGAGAGATTTACTCTAAGTAAAATAAGTAAGGATAAATGACTTTGATTTAATGAAAGGCAAATTGATTTTAAGGCATCAATTGCCTAATGTTTTAAAAGAAAAGAAGTCACTTGATTTAGAAGCCTAATTATATTTCTAAAAGGTATTGTGACTTGTCTTGAAAAGTAGTTGTGACTTGATACTACGGTTATTAGTATCTTGGAAGTTTTATATGAAAAGGAGTCATTTTTAAAAGAGTAGAAGTACGTAGTACTTTGGGTTAAATTCTCGAATTTTATAAAGACATGTTAGTGCCTTAAGTAAACTAAAATGAGAGTGTATATGAACAAGACTAATAAAAAGTTAGGGGATTTCTTAACTTGCTTATATTATGTATGATAAGCCGGTAGTGCTTATGTTATGTATGATAGCCGGTTTGTGCTAGCGATATATTATTCATTACGGGGTCATTCCCCGGGTTTGTGGCATTTGCATATTCCGTGGATTTGCTACCCATGATGCGAGGAATACCTCATGCGAGTCCGTAAGGGCTTATGCGGGTGAAATAGTCCAATGCGGGGTGGACCAGTCCTATTCGAGGAATACCTCATGCGGGTCTACACGACCTATGCGGGCGGATACAATCTATGCGAGGAAGTTACCTCATGCGGGTCCATACGACCCTTGCGGGTGAAATAGTCCCAGGAGTAGGATTTCTTAATGATACTGCGGGCGGGTGGCCCTGCTTTGATCATGAGCCTCCTATTTTTATGCAGTAAAGTATACTCTTGTTTACTCTCATTGTTAGTAAGGCACATTGTACTGTAATTTGATTATCATACATGTCTCCGACTTTGTTTTAGACTTATGATGTATTTAAAGTATTTTTCCAGTTTCGCATACTTAGTACATATTGTGTACTGACCCCCTTCCTCGGGGGTTGCGTTCATGCCGCAGGTAGGGGTAAGCAGGTGGTGGATCCTCATTGTTAGGATCATTGATCAGGTGTCGGAAGCTCCATTTCTCCGGAGGCTTGTCTTTTTGGTACGGTTTTCCCTGATGTTGTGGATATTATGTACATTCAGGGGTATGGCGGGGCCCTGTCCCTCCACAGTTGTTATTCCTAGAGGTCTGTAGTCACATTTGTGGTTTGGGCTGTAAGAACAGAGTTGTACTGTTTTACTTTTGGTTATGTATATTTATGGAAGGCGGCGTTATCGGCTAGCCTGTGATGTTTATTGTCTAAACATGTTTATATGTTGTGTATGTTCCGATGCTATTCTCTGATGTATACCTGAAAGGGGTGCCCAGGTAGGGCACCAGTCGCGGGCCTGTGGTTGGGTCGTGACATGTGCACACCTACAGTGATGTAGGATTCCACGGGCACGCTTTGATGTTTGCGGGCTTGAGACCCTTACTGTATTGTGTGGTGATTTTGAGGGCTTGTGTCCCTAGCCTTGGTGTGACTATTGTTTATGTGTTGAAATAGTCTTTAAAAGGTAAAACTGACTTTCTTTACCTTCATTTCGACAAGGCACGATTGTACGGTTAATTTGGTTATCATACTTGTCTCCAGCTTTATGTCTAGACTTATGATTTAAATTGCAGTACTTTCAGTTTCATATACTTGGTACATATTTTGTACTGACCCCCTTTCCTCGGGGGGCTGCGTTCATGCCGCAGGTAGAATTAAACAGGTAGCTGGTCCTTACTCTTAGTATCACGGTTCAGCTGTTGAGAAGCTCCATTACTCCGGAGGCTTGTCTCTAGTTCAGATCCCTGGTATTGTCGGTGGTTGTACATTCAGGGGTATGGCGGGGCCCTGTCCCATCACATTTATTATGTTAAAAATTCTTAGAGGTCTGTAGTCATGTATGTGGGTCAGTTTGTATAAAAAGATATAACTGCTTTTGGCTATATTTATATTCAGGAAGTTGGCCTTATCGGCTAGCCTGTTGTTTACACATTTCTGTATATTTAAGAGTTGTATGTATGTTCCGCTGATTTTCTCTGATGTATACCTGTAAGGGTGCCTGAGTAGGCACCACCATGCCCGGCCTGGTCGTGACACTATCATAGAAATATAGAAGGTTTCTGCACAAGGTTGAACTCTTGTATGTCCTAACCGGAATATAATGACAGGGTAGTTAACCTGTTATCTTAATAAGAAGAAGAGTCATTAGCATTGCATTAACACGTGAAATAGTGGATAGTTGAGGGGATTGGAAGCCATATTTCCCTCATAACTGTTATAAATCCAAAGTATTATAATATTTAGTTTATTTTCTGCACTTAGTCATAATTCTTAGTTATAATTCTCAAACTAAAGAACGTCAACCAAATAGATACCATAGGATAGATAACCGATACTTGAACCAGTCTCTGTGGACGATAAACTCGGTCTTACAGATCTTTATTACTTGAAAGATACGTACACTTGCGTAAGCACTTAGAAATATCGCAACAATGTCTTGAACCGTCAGTGTTTAGTGTAAGCCAAGACAACAGTACCAACACAACAAATTTCCTTACTCTGTTCTTCTTAATGTTTTGTCCGTTGTGGTCATGGACACACTTATATTCTTAAGTGCGTTCATTTGAGGCAGCCAGTCCTCGCACTTAAATAGGTGGGCTCCTACAAGGTATCCTGTTATACCCCACTTTACAAGTGTTATGCATCATTAAAAGTTTCCCCAAACCTAACCTCAACCGGTGAGGATCATGAAAGGTTTTGGAAACTTAACCTCTACCCACCATGCAGGTAGCACTTTAAGGTGTTATACCCCGTAGTTCCAGGGTATGTATGTGAGGACGTACGTACGAGAATACGACCTTAAAATTGGAAAGGAAGAAAGATGTGATTTTTCGACGGAAAAAGTTCCGGATTTTGTGAAGGAAAAAGGTTCGTTAATGGGAATTGGATTCCCGGATTCGGTATTCGGACTTTTTGGAATATTTGAGAATCATGGAATTTTATTTTCCGGAATTGGTCACGTGGGGCCCACGGGAGGAATTTACGGTATTGTGAGGCCCACTTTATTTTCGGAAGATGAAATATTTTGGACCATTAGGGGGGCGACATGTGTCACCCTTAGGTGGCACATGTTGGACGAATTGTTGGACAAAGAAGGTTGCACGTTTTTGGCATTTTAAAGGCCAAAAACATTTGGTCAAAGTCTTGAAGATATTTTGTGTAGTAGATAGATAAGTGGGACCTACACACACATGGCCAAATCTAGACCACACACATGCTTCAATCCTAGCCCTTGAATGTCCTATAAATACCCCCTTAGTGCAAGACATAATTTCATCCAAACTTAGAGATTTCAAGTCTTGAAATACTCCCTCCCCTTTGTTATGGTTCTCGGTTTTAAGCCCTCTCCCTTAACCAAACTTTGTCCAAAAATTCTTAAACTCTTAAGTGTTCTTCCTTAGTGTATTAGGAAGATTATTAACCAAAAGTTAGAAATGATTTCACACCCCTAGCCCCTAAATTACCCCTTGGCCGAGAGTTGCCACACTTAGAGCCTAAGTGTTCTTCACCTTTTAGAGTTGAAATGTTAAGAGAAGTTGTTTAGAAACTTCTAAGGGTTGCTTGGAGCGGGTTGGAGCGTAAGGAGTTGGAGCTAAACGTTGCTCAGGATCGACATAAATCTTGGATAATTTTGGGCTTATCGAGGTAAGGATCTTTATCCCCCTATTGTAATTGGATATTACATGTTGTAGTAATGTATAGTTGAGTATACTATATGTAGAATGAATATTGAAAAGGATTGAACTGTATTACATTGGACTGTATTTACAGTAGACTTGTGTAGTATATCTGTGAAGTAGAATTGAACACGTCCGGTTAGACGTGTAATCCCTTGGGAGTTGATTGGCCTGGTAGCGGGCCTGAGTAGAGGAGGAGATTTATGTGGTTACGAGGAGGGAGGTGCTGCCGAATTTTCTGTAGAATAAGGAATCTTGTATTTAGAATATTCTACGAAGAGATCTAGAAGTTGATAGACGTTTTATGGCCATTATATGTTGAAGTACTACGAGTAACCTATTCTACTTGAAGGGTGGAAAAGGCTAGCAAGGTTATAGTACTTGGAGCGTTTTGCTAATTGTCGATAACCGTCGCGAGGTATGTGAACCTCTTCCTATCTTTTCTAGCATGATTGTTGTGAACTATGTAGTACGGTAGAGGTACATGTGCTAAATGAATTTGGTTGGTTTAAAACATAAAGTGTTATAACGGCTTTATGGGAAGTTTGCTATAACAACTTTATGTAGGTAAAGAAATGGTTTGTGGTTTTTAAAAGATAAGAGACTTGACTTATAAATGACTTGATGTGAAATATTAAGGACTTGGTTTGTGTTAAGCAACAGAAACCGCTTTTATGAGAAATGGGTACTTGGGTTTTAAAAGGAATAATATTATATTGATTTCGGAAATGAGAATAAATATCGAACAAACCACTGCAGCGTTAATAAAGGAAAATGTATTGACTAATTAATTACTATTATACCCCGTATTTCCAGAGTATGTACGCGAGGGCGTACGTACAAAATTTTAGCCTTAGTAAGGCACTTTGGACGAAATGTTTGTGCACAACTCACTAAAAGAATCATTTTCCGACGAAACGTTTTACAAAACTTGCGAAGGGAAAATTCTGGCTATGCCATTTATAATTTTTGCGGATTTTTCCGAGAGATGAAACATTTTAGACCAACGGGAGGGTGACACTTGTCACCCTCATTGGACGGTAAAGTGGGCGTCCCCCCTGGACGATGGGCATGAAATTGTGGCTTGTTTTGTGGCCTAAAACTTGGGTCAATGTTTTGTGAGGGATTTGTGGAGTAGGTTAGGGTGCACTTGTGCAAATCCCCACCATCCACTTGCCCTCCACTTGCCCTCATCCTAGCCCTTAAAAGCCCTATAAATACCCCCCCCCCCCCTTGATGAAGAGTTCTTCATCCACAAATCAAACTTTCCAAGTCTAAAATCCCTCCCTCTCCCTTGTGAGCTTCTCGTCCGAGCCTCACTTCTCCCCCTCCTCTAGAGAGCCTAGCCGAAACACCCAACTTTCCCCTTCCTAGGAAGTCTCGGCTAAAGCCCTCCCCCTCTTGGTAGAAATACTCTCCAAGTACTGTTGTTATCCTCAAATACCCTAGTCGTATACCTTATAGTATTTCCAAAGTCACCCCTATACGAATAGCCCAAAAATACTACTATACTTCCAATAAGTCACTAAACGAAACCCTAGGAGGAAACTTCATAGTTGTTTGAAGTAATAAGTAGAAGTTGTGTAGAAACTTCTAAGGGTTTCTTGGAGCTATCGGAGCGTTCAGACTAGGAGATAAACCTCGCTCATGATCGACTTATATCTTGGATAATATTGGGCTTATCGAGGTAAATAATCTTATCCTTCTATTGTAATTGGGAATTGCATACTGTTGTAGTATAAGAATTAAGTATAAGATACTTAGAAGGATATCATAGAAGATAATTGAACTATAATCACCTCAGAACTTGTAAAGAAGATTGAACTGTACTTACATAGAATCGTATTCTGAGACTTGTATAGCTTACTGCAGGGTAGTGCGCCAATTTTTCGTAATAGAGAACCCTCTCGCTTAGATTATCCTCTGAGAATAGTCTAGACGTTGATAGGCGATTTTGACTATTATAGGTTGATACTCTGCGCGCGACATATTCGACTTGGCAGGTGGATTTCGCCGAGAAGGTATGTGATTCTTCCTACACTCTTGAGCATGATATTTTAAAGTATATATATAGTACGGTAGACGTACGTGTGTTAACTGAACGTAGTTGTACGGCAATGTCTTTTGACTTAAGCCTGAATAATAAAGATCTTAAAGTCTTTCAAAAGAATTATAAATCAGTTTTGAAAGAAGAAGAATATTTGTTTTTAAAACAAGAAGCTTAAGAGTTATACTAGCTTTATGGGAAGTTAAGTATAACGACTTAAGAAAGATAAAAGGAACAGTTTACTTATGTGTTTATAAAAGACTTGTATTGATTTCTGGAAAGTACAGTAAAATGGTTTGTTGAGTAGACATATTGTGATGCTATGTGTGTTAGTATCTTGTAACGTTTGTGTAAAGAGGTTAGTCTTATTTGTGCTTATGTTGTTTAATGATAAGATGTTATGCTAGTATTACATCACTCACCTCTTGACATGATACCGGGTTGTCGCCTCCACGCGGTATGTCTCAGCGATGCAGGACCATGATTCGAGAATACCTCATGCGGGTCCAGGGGACCTATGCGGAGCTACGAGACTTCCAGGTTAGTGTGCGGGGTTATACCTCACGCGGCATGTGGCGCCACGCGACTACGAGTCGGGGCGATGCCGAGGAGTAGCTACCCTCGATGCGGGGAATACCTCATGCGGGCCTATGTGAGTGGCCTATGCGGACTACGAGAGTCCAGGATTAGGCTTGTATAATGATACTATGGGCGATTGGCCTTGCTTCGATCATTCGCAGCCTAGAAAAGACCTGTTACAGCTTACCTGTTATTACTCTTATTTGTGATGTGGCACTATGTGCGGTTACATTGGTTGTTTCGTACATATTTGTAAAATTTGGTTTTAAAATGATATGATTTCATTTAAGTACTTTACAGTTTCACATACTTAGTACCTGTTGTACTGACCTCCTTCGGGGGGCTGCGTTCATGCCGCAGGTAAGGGCAAGCAGGTGCTAGATCCGCATCCTTAGGATCTTTTGCGTTGGTGTCAGGAGCTCCATCTTCTCCGGAGGCTCGACTTTTGGGTATGATCTCCCTGTTGTAGATAGTTTTGTATACTGGGGTATGGCGGGGCCCTGTCCTGCCATAGTTGTTTATTTCCTTAGAGGTCTGTAGTCCTATGGTACAGTTGGGATGTAACTGCCAGATTTTGGTTTATATATATTATGCCGAAAGACGACTTTTCTCATATAAATTGTGTCTCAATTTACATTGTTCCATGTCTTGTTTTTATATTCCGCTGATTTTCTCTGATGTATGACTACTTGGGTGCCCGGGTAAGGCACCAGTCACGGGCCCCGGAACGGGTTGTGACAAAAGTGGTATCAGAGCAGTTAATCCTCGGAAAGTGTCTACTGCATCATCCGCAGAGTCTTGATTATCTGTATTGTGCACCACACCAATAATCGTGAGGCTATAGGATATTTAGGATTAGTTTCATTCTTCTCACTTTGAGATCGTGCCTTAGAGATGTGTTATAAGTTGACCCTCTAACGTATTCCTTTCTCAGAATGATTATGCCTCCACGTAAGGCAACCCGCGTGCCTGGAAGGGCAAGCGCACCAAGGAGCCGCTAGTATGACACCGAGTCACGAGGCTCGTGCCCGATCTATACCTGAGACGGCGAGTTCCACGACGCCGCCGGCCCAGTAGGGTTTAGAGCGCGAGCCGTGGCGATGAGACCACGCACTGCACTCTCCACCCTCACCGGGAGCATGAGACGGGTTACGCGAGATGGCCCGATTATTGGCCAGATCGTGGCGAACGAGATAGGCCGATGCAGCAGCCTGGCCCAAAGCGCTCGTGGTTCACCCGAGATCAGACAGTTTGAGGCTACGGGATTTTCTGAGTTGTAACCCGCCAGAGTTCTACGGGTCGAGGCCTGAGGATGATCCGCAGGAGTTTATCCGTCAGTTACAGAGGATCATGCGGGTGATCAAGGCTTTAGAGACCGAGTCTGTGGTCTTCAGCTCACATAGGCTGCGTGATACAGCAGTCGATTGGTTTGATTCGTGGGAGTTATCTCGGGGAGAGCACGTGTCCCCAGCTACTTGGGACGAGTTCTCGGAGGCTTTCCTCACTCATTTCTTGCCTCCACAGATGAGGAGGGCACGGGCCGACAGATTTTTGTTCTTTGAGACGCAGAGGGCGACGTCGGGAGTACAACG
This sequence comes from Przewalskia tangutica, assembly GCA_029844215.1. Classification (NCBI taxonomy): domain Eukaryota; kingdom Viridiplantae; phylum Streptophyta; class Magnoliopsida; order Solanales; family Solanaceae; genus Przewalskia; species Przewalskia tangutica. The sequence continues at coordinate 52,396,936 of CM056728.1, read as the reverse complement.
TCGAGTTCGATTCATTGGCTCGATATGTCCCGGCGTAGCAGATATGGAGGATAGGTGCACCGCCACGCCACCGGGCTAGATGATTATATGGCCGAAGTCTTGTGCGGGTGTTTCTCTTCAGCCGGGTATGGACATTACCCGCATGCAGGCTCATGCACTTGGATGCGATGAGCGTAGAGGCCGACGGGTTGACAGACAAAGAAGAAGGCGGGGCGGCAGGGTCTTTTGGTAGCTCTCGGGGTGGACGGCCTCAGCAGCAGTCTAGATTTGCACCACAGCCAGCTCAGAGCACTCCTGCACCGTCTTCGAGGACAGACCAGGGCCCCAGGACTTCAGACGTCCAGGGTAGCAGAGGTGCAGACCGATCGGGACCACCCCCCCTCAGTGTGGCCGATGCGGTAGATCCCATTACGGGAAGTGTGGTACTGCTACGGGAGTTTGTTACAGTTGTGGCCAGCAGGGTCACTTTGCGAGGAACTGTCCGACCAAGGGCAGTGCAGATGGTAAGGTCACCACTGAGTTTTTCACGGGTCTTCTTCATCTCCTACAGTTACTCGCCCCGGAGGGCAAGGTACTCATGGGGCAGCAGGTCGCGGCAGAGGTCGTGGAGCAGGTCCCAGTTCTAGCGGTCCTCAGAACCGCATTTATGCCTTGTCCAGCCGGCCGGATCAGTAGGCCTCACCTGATGTCATCACAGGTACCTTATCAGTTTCTAGATTTGATGTGTATGCCTTGATAGATCCGGGTTCTACTTTGTCCTATATATCTCCCCTTATTGCTAGTAGGATAGTGATAGAGCCTGAGTCCATAGACCCTTTCGAGGTAGCTACGCCAGTGGGTGATTCAGTGGTAGCTCGACAGATATATAGGGCTTGTCCAGTGACCATATACAGTCGTCAAACCCTAGCCGACTTGATAGAGTTGGATATGACTGATTTCGACGTGATCATGGGTATGGATTGGCTAGCTTCTTGCTACGCCAATGTAGACTGCAGGGAGAGAGTAGTACGGTTCCGCTTTCTGAGCCGATTGTTGAGTGGGAGGAACATCAGACGCCGAGGGTAGGTTTATTTCCTACCTCAAGGCTAGGAAGATGCGCATGGGTATATCTACCATCTCATTCGGGTGTTTGATAATCGAGGTCGGTACCAGATTTTCAGGCCCAGAGTCGAGAGCTCCCGGATGTGTTTCAGACGACCTCGGGTATCCTCCCGAGAGGAGATAGAGTTTTGTATCGATGTCTTTGCGGACACTGCCTATTTCCATTCCGCCATACAGAATGGCACCGCCGAGTTGAGAGAGTCAAGGACCACCGAGAGATTTCCGAGAAGCGGCTTCATCAGCCTAGTGTTTCTCCATGGGGAGCGCCAGGTATTGTTCGTAAGAAGAAGAAGGACGACGCGCAGACGTGTGTTGATTACGGTGAACAAGGTGACCATTAAGACGATACCCTCCCCGTGATTGATGATTTGTTCGATCGATTGCGAGGCGATGTTTCTCCAAGATTGATCTGCGATCGGGCTATCATCAGGTGCGAGTCAGAGAGGCGGATGTCCCTAGGACTGCATTCCGGACCCGGTACGGGCACTATGAGTTCAGGGTTATGTATTTCGGGTTGACCAATGATCCAGCGGTATTCATGGATTTGATGAACCGAGTGTTCAAACCATTTTTGGACACGTTTGTGATAGTGTTCATTGATGATATCTTGGTTTATTCTCGCTCAGAGCAGGAGCATGCGGAGCATTTGGCGATCTTGGCCGATTCTCCAGACCAGCAGCTTATACGCCAAGTTTTCCAAATGTGAGTTTTGGTTGGCTTCTGGCTTTTCTTGGGCATATTGTCGGCCGATGGTATTCGGTGGATACGGCCAAGATCGGCGATCGGACTTGGCCTAGACCTACTACTCCGCAGTGCGGCGACTTCCGGGCCTTGCAGTTACTATCGGCGGTTCGTGGAGAAGTTTGCTTCTATATCTCGCACCATTGACTAGCCGACTCGTAAGCGCTAAGTTTGATGGTGATGCTTGGAGCGTGGTTTCCGATCGGGAGAGACTGACAACCGCCCCCGTTCTTACTCTTCCAGAGGGTCCAGACGGTTATGTTGTGTATTGTGATGCGTCTGGCGTTGGGCTCGGTTGTGTGTTGATGCAGCTGGGTAAGGTTATAGCGTATGCATCCCAACAGCTTAAGAAACACGAGAGAAACTACCCCACCCATGATTTGGAGTTGGCAGCGGTGATTCACGCCTTGAAGATCTGGAGGCACTATTTGTATGGGGTTCATGTGGATATTTATACAGACCACAAGAGCCTCCAAAGATATCTTCACCAGAGGAGTGAACTTACGGCAGACGGTGGTTAGATTTACTCAAGGATTATGATGTTGATATCTGTACCACCCGAAAGGCCAATGTTGTGGTATGCCTAGTCGTAGGTCGATGGGTAGCTCATCGGATGTGCACCGAGAGGAGGGGCATGGTTCGCGATTTGCATCGATTAGCGAGCCTTGGTGTCCGCTTGATTGATTACGATAGCAGAGGGTTCGAGTTCGAGAGGTTGCCGAGTCTTCCATCGCCGGCGAGGTGAAGAGGCAACGATTCGAGGATCCGCTTTGATTCGGTATCGTGATACGGCTCTTACGTGAGGAAGGGTCCTTTGAGGTAGCACGATGGGGTGCTAAGGTTTGAGGGCGTTGTGTGTTCGGATGTTTCAGGACTTCGGCGAGGTTCTAGGGAAGCACATGCGTTACGCATTTCATCCATCCGGTCGACCAAGATGTACCACGACCTCGATCCGTGTATTGGTGGGATGGCTTGAAGTGGACGCTGCGAGTTTGTAGCTCGCCCGTGTTGTCGCAGTGAAGGTAGAGCACCAGAGGCACGGTGGTTTGTTGCGACGATAGAGATCCCGACCGGAAGTGGAGGTGATCAACATGGACTTTATCACAGATTACCTCGCACCGAGGAAGCACGATTCTATTTGGGTTATCGTCGACGGTCGACGAAATCAGCCCACTTTCTTCCACCAGACGACTTTTTCTACCGAGGATTATGCGGACTTTATATCCGAGAGATCGTCGATCGCATGGAGTCCCTATTTCGATCATATCCGATGAGGAGCCCGGTTACGGCTAACTTCGAGGTCTTTCCGAATGGTTTAGGGACGCAGTGAGCTCGAGAATCGCATTTCATCCGCAGACAGACGGACAAAGTGAGCGCACTATCCGCACTTCGAGGATATCTCGCGAGCCCATGTTATTGACCTGTGGGTACCGGGAGAGCATTTGCCTCTAGTTGAGTTTGCGTATAATAATAGCTACCACCCGATTCGATGTCGCCTTACGAGGCCTTGTATGGGAGGAAGTGCAGATCGCCGATAGGTTGGTTTGATGTAGGCGAGGTGCAGTTAGTGGGACCAGACCTGGTACAGCAGGCAGTGGATAAGGTGAAGCTTATCCAGAGCGCATCGATAGCTCAGAGTCGCATGGTCATACGCAGATCATCGTCGTCGGCATCCGGAGTTCGAGGTTGATGATTGGGTTTTCTGAAGGTGTCACCCACGGCGGTGTGATGAGATTCGAAGAAAGGGAAACTCACCAAGGTACATTGGGCCGATCGATTGTCCGCAGGTAGGCAAGGTTGCCTATGAGTTGATCTGCCGTCCGATCCGGAGGCATGCATCCGTGTTTCATGTTTCTATGCTGAGGAGATGTATCGGGGATCCATCTAGAGTGCATCCGATTGACGATGTCCAGGTGACCGAGGGTTTATCGTATGAGGAGATTCCCATAGCGATAATCGATCGTTAGGTTAGGCGTCTGCGGACCAAGGACGTGGCTTCCGTCAAAGTCTTGTGGCGGAACGAGCTCAGGGAGGAGATGACGTGGGAAGCTGAGGAGGACATGAGGCAGAAGTATCCTCACCTATTCCCCACACCTCCAGGTAACTCACTTTCCTACTTGTAAATTTTCATTGTCATATATGCCTAAGTGTTGTTTTGTGGCCGTGTGTGGCATTTGCAACTGTTTAAGTTATAAAGAACCTTATCTTTATCTGTCTTGGGAAGGAACATTCGGGACGAATGTTTCTAAGGAGGGGAGAATGTTATACCCCGTATTTTCAGAGTATGTACGCGAGGGCGTACGTACAAAAGTTTAGCCTTAGTAAGGCACTTTGGACGAAATGTTTGTGCACAACTCACTAAAAGAATCGTTTTCCGACGAAACGTTTTACAAAACTTGCGAAGGGAAAATTCCGGCTATGCCATTTATAATTTTTGCGGATTTTTCCGAGAGATGAAACATTTTAGACCAACGGGAGGGTGACACTTGTCACCTCATCGACTGCAAAGTGGGCGCCCTCGACGATGGGCATGAAATTGTGGCTTGTTTGTGGCCTAAAACTGGTCAATGTTTTGAGGGATTTGTGGAGTAGGTTAGGTGCACTTGTGCAAATCCCCACCATCCACTTGCCCTCCACTTGCCTCATCCTAGCCCTTAAAAGCCCTATAAATACCCCCCCCCCCCCTTGATGAAGAGTTCTTCATCCACAAATCAAACTTTCCAAGTCTAAAATCCCTCCCTCTCCCTTGTGAGCTTCTCGTCCAAGCCTCACTTCTCCCCCTCCTCTAGAGAGCCTAGCCGAAACACCCCTCTTCCCCTTCCTAGGAAGTCTCAAAAGCCCTCCCTCTTGGTAGAAATACTCTCCAATCTTGTTGTTATCCTCAAATACCCTAGTCGTATACCTTATAGTATTTCCAAAGTCACCCCTATACGAATAGCCCAAAAATACTACTATACTTCCAATAAGTCACTAAACGAAACCCTAGGAGGAAACTTCATAGTTGTTTGAAGTAATAAGTAGAAGTTGTGTAGAAACTTCTAAGGGTTCTTGGAGCTATCTGAGCGCTCGGACTAGGAGCTAAAACTCGCTCATGATCTACTTATATCTTGGATAATATTGGGCTTATCGAGGTAAATAATATTATACTTCTATTGTAATTGGGAATTGCATACTGTTTTAGTATAAGAATTAAGTATAAGATACTTAGAAGGATATCATAGAAGAGAATTGAACTATAATCACCTCAGAACTTGTAAAGAAGATTGAATCAGACTTACATGTGATTGTATTTACTGAGACTTGTATAGCTTAGGGTAGGGTAGTACGCCCAATTTTCCGTAATAGAACCCTCTCGCTTAGATTATCCTACTGCAATAGTCTAGACGTTGATAGACGATTTGACTATTATAGGTTGATACTCTGCGACATATTCGACTTGGCGGTGGATTTCACGAGAAGGTATGTGATTTTTCCTACACTCTTGAGCATGATATTTTAAAGTATATATATAGTACGGTAGACGTACGTGTGTTAACTGAACGTAGTTGTACGGCAATGTCTTTTGACTTAAGCCTGAATAATAAAGATCTTAAAGTCTTTCAAAAGAATTATAAATCAGTTTTGAAAGAAGAAGAATATTTGTTTTTAAAACAAGAAGCTTAAGAGTTATACTAGCTTTATGGGAAGTTAAGTATAACGACTTAAGAAAGATAAAAGGAACAGTTTACTTATGTGTTTATAAAAGACTTGTATTGATTTCTGGAAAGTACAGTAAAATGGTTTGTTGAGTAGACATATTGTGATGCTATGTGTGTTAGTATCTTGTAACGTTTGTGTAAAGAGGTTAGTCTTATTTGTGCTTATGTTGTTTAACGATAAGATGTTATGCTAGTATTACATCACTCACCTCTTGACATGATACCGGGGGTTACGCTGCCCTCCGATGCGGGGTATGTCTCAGGCGGTCTGGGACCATGATTCGAGAATACCTCATGCGGGTCCAGGGGACCTATGCGGAGCTACGAGAGTTCCAGGTTAGTGTGCGGGGTTATACCTCATGCGGTCTATGTGGCCATGCGGACTACGAGTCCAGGACGATACCGAGGAGTAGATACCCTCGATGCGGGGAATACCTCATACGGGCCTATGTGAGTGGCCTATGCGGACTACGGGAGTCCAGGATTAGGCTTGTATAATGATACTATGGGCGATTGGCCTTGCTTCGATCATTCACAGCCTAGAAAAGACCTGTTACAGTTTACCTGTTATTACTCTTGTTTGTGATGTGGCACTATGTGCGGTTACATTGGTTGTTTCGTACATATTTGTAAAATTTGGTTTTAAAATGATATGATTTCATTTAAGTACTTACAGTTTCACATACTTAGTACCTGTTATCGACCTCGCCGGGCTGCGTTCATGCCGCAGGTGGCAAGCAGTGCTAGATCCGCATCCTTAGGATCTTTCATGCTGGTGTCAGGAGCTCCATCTTCTCCGGAGGCTCGACTTTTGGGTATGATCTCCCTGTTGTAGATAGTTTTGTACAGTCAGGGTATGGCGGGGCCCTGTCCCGCCATAGTTGTTTATTTCCTTAGAGGTCTGTAGTCCTATGGTACAGTTGGGATGTAACTGCCAGATTTTGGTTTATATATATTATGCCGAAAGGCGACTTTTCTCATATAAACTGTGTCTCAATTTACATTGTTCCATGTCTTGTTTTTATATTCCGCTGATTTTCTCTGATGTATGACTACTTGGGTGCCCGGGTAAGGCACCAGTCACGGGCCCCGGAACGGGTCGTGACAGCCTTGTCGTGCTAGTATTGTATTTCTATACCACCGCGTCTCTCGATGGAGGGCCGGCTGATTTGTTATGATGTTACTTGGACGTACCGACAGTGACGGAGCATTCCACGGGTACGCTTCTGTGATTATTATTCCATGGACTAGCTCTCCATGAGGTTTTACTGATTCTTTTTGGTATCTGGTAGTTGGCTCTCGTACTTGCCCCGAGGTCGTGGCTGATTCGGCTTGGTATCTGGTAGTTAGCCTTCGTACTTGTCACGATCCGAACCTGGGCCCGTGACTGGTGCCTTACCCCGGGCACCCTAGTGATACAACATCAGAGAAAAACCAGCGGAAATAAAAACTTAAACATACAGTGTAGATATGGATCAAGATAAAAGAAAATAGGCCAACCAAAACGGTTGCCTTCCAACATATATATATATATAGACATTTGAACAAGCATAATCCTTACACCCTCGCCCACAACAAAGGCTGCACCTCTAAGATTTTTACAACAACTATGACGGGACAGGGCCCCGCCATACCCCTGAATGTACAAGAACCTACAGACTCATGGTAACATACCAAAGATAAGCCTCCGAAGGAACGGAGCTTCCCAATACGCTGAAAGGTGATCGTAAAAGCGGGGATCGACATCCGATGTACCTCTACTGCGCAGATGAACGCAGCCCGGGCGAGGTCAAGACAACAGTACCAAGTATGTGAAATCAGAAATATCAGAATGAAATCATAGTAGTCTATATAAAGCGAGACATGTATGATAACCAAACTACAAGACACCACATATAAACAAATATATCAAGTCGTGACTCACGCCCTCCAAATCATCACTCGTGCCCGTGGAATTCCTTCCTCACTGCCGGCAGTCTATGATAGAACAACACCAAGGAGTATATATATGAACACCAGGTCCCACCTGTGTCAATAAAACCGTACGGGGCAAGTATAACTACCAGATCCGACCGTACCAATAATACTGTACAACTATATCATGAAGCTGACACGTGGCACGTGCACTCGCCTCCACCAGATCCACCGCGCCACGTGGCCGACGGGGCAAGTGAATCGGCCAGGCACCCGATCACAACCGTAAGTCACGAAGCTCCATCCAAACACTGACTCGCGAAGCTGACACGTTGTAAGTACACTAGCCTCCACCAGATCCACCTGCGTCACGTAGCTGACGGGGGCAAGTGAATCGGCCAGGCACCCGATCACAACCGTAAGTCACGATACTTCGCCGCGAAGCTGACACGTGGCAAGTGCAATAACCGCTACCAGATCCACTCGCCACGAGCCGACGGGGCAAGTAAACAGCTACGACCATCACAACCGTAAGTCACGATACTTCGCCATAACCATAATGGTCACATGTCCACAGAATCCATCAACGGTGTGGACATGCCCATGTAACAATGCTAATGGAAGTATACCCGTGGAATCTCCCGTCACTGCCGGTACGTCCAAGTAAGTTCTCAACAAGTCAACCTACTCCATCGAGACGCCAGTAGTATAGAAACACAATTCTTGCACAACAAAGACTATCACCATAAGCATAGGCAAGTTACACAACACCAAACATAGGCAAGTTACACAACAACAAGCATAGGCAAGTTACACAACAACACGCATAGGCAAGTTATACATAACTCAAGGTACTTTCATTTTATGTCAAAGTCCGGGTTTTAACCCTAAAGTACTACGTACGTTAAATTCCTTTTTAAGGAGATCCATTCCTTTTATAAAAGTCACCCGATACCCGTAGTATAAAATAGAGTGACTCACATTTTTAGGTAAACCAAAACACTTTCCTTTTCAACCACATTCTTTTCCCTAAGGTTCCAGTTTGCCTAATTTCAATTACTCAAGTCTCTTTATTTTAGAAAAGTTTCATAGTTCAATGTCTTAATCTCTTTTAAAACAATTGAGTAACATATGCCATATATGTGAGCAGTTTATTCTTGTTTATAACCATCTTATTAAAGCAGCCATGATCTAGAAAATGTAATATCATTTTGTCTCATCTTAGCTTCTATGCAGATGGAGGTTTCTACTGGTTTTAATATAATACTTCATTATTCAATACATTTTCCTTTATTAGCGCTGCAGTGGTTTGTTCGATACTTATTCTGATTTCCGAAATCAGTAAAACATTATTCCTTTTAAAAACCAAGTACTCATTACTCACGAATGAGGTTTCACACAAAATTCATATTAATTCAATTTAAGTTAAGTCTCTTATCTTTTAAGATCAAGTCTCTTAACTTCTAAAATCAGTAAACCATTTTCTTTACCTCTCTTTAAGACGTTATACCTAACTCCCCATAAAGCTAGTATAACTCTTTTTAAAACCTTTTAAAACCAAGTGTTACTCTTCTTTCAAAAATGGTTTCTTAACTCTTTTGACATACTTCAAGATTCTTATTATTCAGGATTAAGTCAAAAGACATTGCCGTACAACTACGTTCAGTTAACACACGTACGTCTACCGTACTATATATATATTCCTTTAAAATATCATGCTCAAGAGTATAGGAAGAATCACATACCTCGCGACGATTTATCGACTATAAGCAAAACGCTCCACGGCTATAACCCGGCTAGCCTTGTTCACCTTCTAAGTAGCACATGCTACTTGCAGAACATTCAACCAATAAAGGTTATCAATCTACTGTAAATACAGTCCTATGTAAGTACAGTTTAAACTTCTATCTTAATATTCTTCTGATGTGATTTCAGTTCAAGTCTATTCTGTAATATCCTTCTATTACAGTTCAATACTCTTCTATGAATCTTATATTCATTTTAATACAACTACAGTATGTAATTCCCAATTACAATAGAAGGACAGTAGTATTTACCTCGATGAGCCCAAAATTATCCAAGTTTAATGTCGCTCCTGAGCAACGTTTAGCTCCTACTCCGAGTGCTCCAATCCGCTCCAAACAACCCTTAGAAGTTCTACGCAACTTCTACTTAACACTTCAACCGACTATGAAGGTTTTCCTTAGGGTTTCGTTTTTGTGGATCGAGGAAAGTATAATAGTATTTCCTGCTCTACGATAGAGTGACTTTGGAAAGTACTATAAGGTATATGGGCTAAGGTATTTGGGCATTATAACAATACTTGGAGAGTATTTCTACACCACAAAGGGGTATTATACGAAAATAACAAGGCAAGTGGGGTTTGCCTGGCTAGGCTCAAGCGGGAGAGGTTTCGCCAAGGTTTTCCAAGGTGGCCGAGAACCACAAGAAGGGGGAGGATTTCAAGACTTGAACAATTTTTGGATGAAGTAGTTCATCACTAAGGGGTATTTATAGGTCAAGCAATGGCCAACCAATGGCCAAGATCCATCCAAGTGTTAGGCAAGTGTAGGGCTAGGATTAAGCCAAGTGCACCTTATCCATCTACCACACCAACTTGCACAAATATCCTACCAACTCCTCGACCCCTTTCGTCCACGCCGCCAAAACGTGCTCCAATTAGAGGGTGACAAGTGTCGCCTCTCTCGTTGGTCCAAAATGTTTCGCCTCTCGGAAAAATCCGCAAAAATTATAAATGACATAGCCGAATTTTCCCTTCGCAAGTTTAGCAAAACGCTTCATTTAAAACGACTCTTCCGACTTCAGGCACAAATTTCGAACCTATGCCTACTTTAAGGCTTAAATTTTTTTATACGTACGCCCTCACGTACATACTCTGAAAATACGGGGCATAACATTCTCCCCTCCTTAGAAACATTCGTCCCGAATGTTCCTTCTCAAGACGAATAACGATAAAGTTCTTCTTAACTTAAACAAGTTTCCAATGCCACACATGGCCACAAAATAACACACGTTCTCTTCCTTCCTTACTCGTCGTGCCCTTCTCGAACACTTGAAATCTTTTAGTATACGTACCACACTTCAGTCATCGCTTCAGTTTCCAAAACTTTGGAGTCACCACCTCCAAACTTGGTCATCTTACTAGCCTCAATCTTCCTTAAGGCCATTCCCGGCCTTCACGATCCGCTTCTGGTCGAACACATCCACGAACTCATACGATGGTCATCTAAACTTGGGCCTAGCACCCTCGTGACCCTACCACCTAGCGGGACCACCCAGAGCTGACCCCACCTCGAAACAGGCCGCGGGTTGGCCCGCAACATGGCCCCAACCCGACCCACTTAACGCATCAAGCTCTTGTTCCCCGATCCGGAACAATCTTACCTATACAGGTCATGAAAGCTACCACTTCCATTTTACACTACCCAAGGAAAATTTTCCCACAATTACTCCACGTATACTTATACATTCTGACAAAGATCACCCGCGAGCTCTTGTACTCAAGACGGCCTTACATCTAAGGTCTCAACTGTAATATTCCAAGGTTCATCATTTTCTCACCCCCAGGCCTACCCTTTTTCACTAACCAGGTTCTAAATCACATTTTAGCATAAAGCTATCCGAACATAACACTTAACACATCATCATAACATCAATACATACAAGTCTCTAGAGGGTTAAAGATATACCTGAAAATAGGCGGTTCAGAGGACCGCTAAAACTGGGGACTTCCACCGCGACCTCTACCGTGGCCAGCCGGTGTGTGTACATCCTGCCTAGCTATGGAAGGTGAAGAACCTGCAACTGATCTAGTAGTCTGTGCTGTCCCACCAGTGCTACCCCGGCCTGAAGCCTCTCACAAATGGCCCCGCTGCCGCAAGTATAGCAATCTCCCAAACCAAGACGACATTCCTCTATGGGCTTTACCACAATGGTCACACCGAGATACGGTGGCCTCATCCGCGAGCACTTCTACCTCGAAAATCTGAAACACAGGAGCCCCGACTGCCCTCGAATATTCCAAACGCCCCGACGACGCGGGGGACCACTTGCATCGCGAGGCGCATAATCGCTCGGCCGAGGCGGTCCGCCTCGAAAGTCATCAAAGGACCTCGCTGTTCGCCCTCTTCACGACCTCGGCCATTCCGCCGATTTCTCCGCCTCACATCCAAGTGCATAAGCTCGCATGCTGGCAATGTCCATGCCCTACCAAGAGCTACACCAACAACTCTCTCGCTAGGTAATCATCGAGCCTCAGAACATATCGGTGCACTCTATCCTCCATACTAGCTACTAACGCGGACGACGATCCAATGAGTCGAACTCCACATTGTACTCCGAACCGCACGCCTGCTTCGCCGCAACACCAAAAATGTTTACCCGAGCCCTCCTCATCCGCGAGGCAAGAAATGTGCAAGAAATGCCTCGAGAACTCGTCCCATGTAGCCGAAGTGCATTCTCTCCCGACAGCTCCCACGAATCAAAACTACCGATCGCGTATCACGCACCGATGCGAACCTAGACCACCGACTCGGTCTCCGATGCTCGATCACTCACGATCCAGAGTCGTTTGGATGAACTCCTCGCGATCATCCTCGTGCCTCGACCCATAAAACTCGCGGCCTACAACTCGTAAAATCCCGTAGCCTCGAACTATCCGATCTAGGGGTGAACCATCGGTGCATCGAACCGCTGGCCCAGCCTATCCTCAAGTTCGCCACAACCCCGCCATTAATCGGGCCCACTTTTGTAACTCATCTCCTCTCGCCTGCATCGTGGATCGAGGCTCGTGCATCGTGGTCTGTATAGATCGCCGTTTACTTGCAGCCTTCGCACGCTTGCCCTTCTCGGGTTGCCTTACGCGAGGCATAATCGGTAAAACGGTATGTCGGAGGGTCCAACTTATCACACGCCTCTAAGGCACGATCTCGTAATGAGAAGAAATGGAAACTAATCCTAAATGTCTCGCACCTCTCGATTATAGATGTGGTGCACAACACATCGATAATCAAGACTTACTAGGCACGGTCAGACACTTTCCGAGGACTAATCGCTCGATACCACTTTTGTCACGACCAACCTCGCCCGTGACTGGTGCCTTACCCCGGGCACCCTAGTGATACAACATCAGAGAAAAACCAGCGGAAATAAAAACTTAAACATAGAGTGTAGATATGGATCAAGATAAAAGAAAATAGGCCAACCAAAACGGTTGCCTTCAACATATATATATATATAGACATTTGAACAATTACAATCCTTACAACCCTCACCACAACAAAGGCTGCACTCTAAGATTTTTACAACAACTATGACGGACAGGGCCCCGCCATACCCAGAATGTACAAGAACCCTGCACTGTGTGGTAACATACCAAAGATAAGCCTCCAAGGAACTGAGCTTCCCAATACGCCGAAAGGTGATCCTAAAAGTGGATCGACAACCGATGTACCTCTACTGCGGATGAACGCAGCCTCAAGGAGGTCAAGACAACAGTACCAAGTATGTGAAATCAGAAATATCAGAAATGAAATCATAGTAGTCTATATAAAGCAGGAGACATGTATGATAACCAAACTACAGTACGCCACATATAAACAGTCATATCAAGTCAGGGACTCACGCCCTCCAAATCATCACTGTGTTCGTGGAATTCTTCCTCATCACGGCAGTCTATGATAGACTAACACCAAGGAGTATATATATGAACACCAGGTCCCACCTGTGTCAATAAAACCGTACGGGGCAAGTATAACTACCAGATCCGACCGTACCAATAATATCGCATAACCATATCACGAAGCTGACATGTGGCAAGTGCACTCGCCTCCACCAGATCCACCTGCGTCACGTAGCTGACGGGGGCAAGTGAATCGCCGTGCACCGATCACAACCGTAAGTCACGGCTCCATCCAAACACCGACTCGCGGTCGACATACGGCAAGTACACTAGCCTCCACCAGATCCACTCCGCCACGTAGCCGACGGCAAGTTAATCGCCGTGCACCCGATCACAACCGTAAGTCACGATACTTCGCCGCGAAGCTGACACGTGGCAAGTGCAATAACCGCTACCAGATCCACCTGCGTCACGTAGCTGACGGGGGCAAGTAAACAGGCTACGCACCCGATCACAACCGTAAGTCACGATACTTCGCCATAACCATAATGGTCACATGTCCACAGAATCCATCAACGGTGTGGACATGCCCATGTAACAATGCTAATGGAAGTATACCCGTGGAATCTCCCGTCACTGCCGGTACGTCCAAGTAAGTTCTCAACAAGTCAACCGGCCCTCCATCGAGAGACGCGGTAGTATAGAAACACAATTCTTGCACAACAAAGACTATCACCATAAGCATAGGCAAGTTACACAACACCAAACATAGGCAAGTTACACAACAACAAGCATAGGCAAGTTACACAACAACACGCATAGGCAAGTTATACATAACTCAAGGTACTTTCATTTTATGTCAAAGTCCGGGTTTTAACCCTAAAGTACTACGTACGTTAAATTCCTTTTTAAAGAGATCCATTCCTTTTATAAAAGTCACCCGATACCCGTAGTATAAAATAGAGTGACTCACATTTTTAGGTAAACCAAAACACTTTCCTTTTCAACCACATTCTTTTCCCTAAGGTTCCAGTTTGCCTAATTTCAATTACTCAAGTCTCTTTATTTTAGAAAAGTTTCATATTTCAATGTCTTAATCTCTTTTAAAACAATTGAGTAACATATGCCATATATGTGAGCAGTTTATTCTTGTTTATAACCATCTTATTAAAGCAGCCATGATCTAGAAAATGTAATATCATTTTGTCTCATCTTAGCTTCTATGCAGATGGAGGTTTCTACTGGTTTTAATATAATACTTCATTATTCAATACATTTTCCTTTATTAGCGCTGCAGTGGTTTGTTCGATACTTATTCTGATTTCTGAAATCAGTAAAACATTATTCCTTTTAAAAACCAAGTACTCATTACTCACGAATGAGGTTTCACACAAAATTCATATTAATTCAATTTAAGTTAAGTCTCTTATCTTTTAAGATCAAGTCTCTTAACTTCTAAAATCAGTAAACCATTTTCTTTACCTCTCTTTAAGACGTTATACCTAACTCCCCATAAAGCTAGTATAACTCTTTTTAAAACCTTTTAAAACCAAGTGTTACTCTTCTTTCAAAAATGGTTTCTTAACTCTTTTGACATACTTCAAGATTCTTATTATTCAGGCTTAAGTCAAAAGACATTGCCGTACAACTACGTTCAGTTAACACACGTACGTCTACCGTACTATATATATATTCCTTTAAAATATCATGCTCAAGAGTATAGGAAGAATCACATACCCCGCGACGATTTAATACAACTACAGTATGTAATTCCCAATTACAATAGAAGGACAGTAGTATTTACCTCGATGAGCCCAAAATTATCCAAGTTTAATGTCGCTCCTGAGCAACGTTTAGCTCCTACTCCGAGTGCTCCAATCCGCTCCAAACAACCCTTAGAAGTTCTACGCAACTTCTACTTAACACTTTAACCGACTATGAAGGTTTTCCTTAGGGTTTCGTTTTTGTGACTGAGGGAAAGTATAATAGTATTTCCGGGCTCTACGTATAGAGGTGACTTTGGAAAGTACTATAAGGTATATGGGCTAAGGTATTTGGGCATTATAACAATACTTGGAGAGTATTTCTACACCACAAAGGGGGGTATTATACGAAAATAACAAGGCAAGTGGGGGTTTGCCTGGCTAGGCTCACGCGGGAGGGTTTCGCCAAGGTTTTCTCAAGGTTGGACGAGAACCACAAGAAGGGGAGGATTTCAAGACTTGGAACAATTTTTGGATGAAGAAGTTCATCACTAAGGGGGGGGGGGGGAGGTATTTATAGGTCAAGCAATGGCCAACCAATGGCCAAGATCCATCCAAGTGTTAGGCAAGTGTAGGGCTAGGATTAAGCCAAGTGCACCTTATCCATCTACCACACCAACTTGCACAAATATCCTACCAACTCCCCTTGACCCCTTTCGTCCATGCCGCCTAAAACGTGCTCCAATTAGAGGGTGACAAGTGTTGCCCTCTCGTTGGTCCAAAATGTTTCGTCTCTCGGAAAAATCCGCAAAAATTATAAATGACATAGCCGGAATTTTCCCTTCGCAAGTTTAGCAAAACGTTTCGTCGAAAAACGACTCTTTCCGGCACTTGTGCACAAATTTCGAACCTATGCCTACTTTAAGGCTTAAATTTTTTTATACGTACGCCCTCACGTACATACTCTGGAAATACGGGGCATAACAGTACTTGCCCCGTTCAGTTTTGTGACGAAGTCTCGTGATTCCGGCAGTATCCGTAGTTAGTTCAGATTTGCCCGCCACCACGCGCGCAGTGGTATCCGTAGTTGGCTTTGATTGCCCCGGGTCAGCTTTGTGGTATGGTTATATAGATTTGTTGGTACGGCTTTGGTATCCGTAGTTGGCTTTCATTTGCCGGCCGATTGATGACGCGCTTTGGTATCCGTAGTTAGCCTCAGACTTGCCCCAGACGGTTTTATGACACAGGTGGGACCTGGTGTTCATGTGTACTCCTTGGTGTGGTTATCGTAGACTGCCGGCAGTGAGGAAGGTGTCACGACCCGAACCCGGGCCCGTGACTGGTGTCTTACCCCGGACACCCTAGTAATACAACATCAGAGTAATCAGCGGAACAAAAACAATACATGAAACAAAATGTAAAATGAGACACATTTTTCCTGAGAGAAAATCTTTGTCGGCATATGTATAAATAATTACAAAGTTGAAATGCTTTAATCCTACAACCCCGCCACAACAAGATTACATGCACTTACGAATGATATGACAACAACGACGGACAGGGTTCGCCATACCCCGAATGTAAGCACCTACAACGACATGGACTATACCAAGATAAGCCTCCGGAGAAACGGAGCTTTCCCAAACGCTGAACTGTGACCCTAAGAGCGAGGATCAACGACTGGTGTACCTTTACCTGCGGCATGAACGCAGCCCCCCGAAGGAGGTCGATAACAGTACCAAGTATGTGAAATCGAAAATAAATCGTAAATGAAATCATAGTAGTCTATATAAAGCAGGAGACATGTATGATAACCAAACTACCGTTCACAATAAATAAGCAATCATGTCAAGTCAGGGACTCACGCCCTCAAAGTCATCACGATAGAACCGCACGGTAAGTACGGCGCATAGCCGACTACTAAGACCCACGATTTAAAATGCCATAAATCAGATCACGAGGTCTTTCTAGACCGCACCACATGATCGGCCGCCACTCGCCGCAGATCAACGCGCGTCTATCCTCGAACTTACCGCAGCCCGCATAGGTCACACAGCACCCGCATAAGGTATTCTCGAATCACGGTCCTAGACCGCCGAGGTATACCCCGCATCGAGGCGTAACCCCTGCACTACCGACTACCGCAGCCCGCATAGCCCTCAAAGACCGTGATAGTCCTCAAAGACCGCATGGGCATCCCCGTGATCGGGCTAAACACCCGAATGATCAATCTCGAGCATACCGCTGCTCGCATAGTCTCATAGACCGTGATAGCCGTATAGACCGCATCAAGGGTGGCAAGCCCTGTATAATAAGTCAAGGGGTATGTGATACAATAACAAGATAACCGCTTAACGCTTAACAACGTAAGCACAACAAGAATGACCCTTACCTAACAATCACAAGATACTAACACACGTAGCATCCTAACATGTTTACTTATCAAATCAACAAAAAGTATTACAAGGTTATCACAAACCAACACAATCAAGTTATTCACACAAGGTACTTTATGCTAACAAGTTCGGTTATCTATTCCCAAAGTACTTCATACATTAATTCTTTTTAAAATATCTGTTTGTTTTACAGTAGTCACACAATACCCGTAGTATAAAATAGAGTGATCATTTTTTTAAGTAAACTAAAACACTTTCCTTTGTAAAATCAAGTAACAACATTATTTTCCAAACGCCCAAGTTTGCCTAATTTCAAATGTTCACGCTTATTTTAGAAAGGTTTCGTAGTTCATAGTCTTATTCATTTAAGAATATAATTCTCTTTTAAACAACTGAGAAACATATGCCCTATATGTGAGTAGGTTATTCTTGTTCATAATCAATCTTATTAAGCGACCATGATCTAGGAAATGTAATATCATTTTGTCTCATCTTAGCTTTTATGCAGATGGAGGTTTCTACCGTTTTAATAATACTTCATTAATCAAAACATTTCCTTATTAACGCCGCAGTGGTTTGTCGATACTCATTCGATTTCAAATCAAGAAACATTATTCCTTTTAAAACTCCAAGACTCATTCTCACGAATGAGGTTTCACACAAAATTCATATTAATTTAATTAAGTCAAGTCTCTTATCTTTTAAGATCAAGTCTCTTAACTTTTAAAATCAATAAATCATTCATTTTATCTCTCTGCCGTTATACCTAACTTCCCATAAAGCTATTATAACTCTTAAGTTTTTAAAACCACAAAGCATTTTCTTACCTACATAAAGCTGTTATAACCAACTTCCCATAAAGCCGTTATAACACTTTATGTTTTAAACCAATAAAATACATTTAACACATCGTACGCTCACCGTACTACATAGTTATACATATATCATGCTAGAAAAGATAGGAAGAGGTTCACATACCTCGCGACGATTATCGACTAATAGCAAAACGCTCCAAGTACCTCAAACCGTCGGCTACTCCTTAAGCCAAGTAGATCACGCCATACGTAGTACTTCACCCTATAAGGCCACAAGGCGCTTATTAACATCTAGATCTTATCGTAGAACTTTCTACGTAAAATTCGCAAGAAGACCTCCCCGCAAATCACAGAAATCTCCTCCCCTATCGAGGCCGGCTATCAAGCCAACCAGGGAGGGGTTTATACATCTAACCGGATGTGTACAGTTCTACCCACAGTAAAGCTACACAAGTCTACTGTAATACCGTCCTATGTAATTACAGTTCAGTTCTCTTTCTTTAAATTCAGGCTTAAGTCAAAAGACATTGCCGCAAGACTATGTTCAGTTCTATATATAGTATACTTCAACTATATAATCCTACAACATGTAATTTCCAATTACAATAAGGGGACAAGAATATTTACCTCGATAAGCCCAAAATTATCCGAGATAAAAGTCGATCCTGAGCAAGGTTTAGCTCCTACTCCGTGCGCTCCAACCCGCTCCAAACAACCCTTAGAAGTTCTACGCAACTTCTACTTAACACTTCAACCGACTTATGAAGGTTTTCCTTAGGGTTTCGGTTTGAGACACAAAGGACATAAGGTAGTATTTCCGGGCTCTACGTATAGAGGTATCTTTGGAATACTACAAGGTATTTGGGCTAAAGTAATTTGGGTATAGTAACAATACTATGGAGAGTATTTCTACCAAGAGGGGGGTATTTATACGAGACAACACCACAAGGGGGGGTGTATACCCCTCGGCCAACCCCACTAGGAGGGGGTACTCTGCCAAGGGGGAAGGGACTCTCGCCAAGGCCTCACAAGGAGGGAGGACGAGAACACTACTAGAGAGGGGAGGGAATTTCAAGACTTGGAGATTTGTAGAATGGATGAAGAAGTCTTCAAATGGGAGGGGTATTTATAGCTCAAGCAATGGCCAACCAATGGCCAAGATCATGCCAAGTGCAAGGCAAGTGTAGGGTCAAGATTCCTCCATGTGTACCTTATCCATCTACCACACAAATATCACAAAAATATCCTACCTACTCCCACTCTCCATTCGTCCACTTTACCGCCCCAAGGTCCACCAATGAGAGGGTGCCAAGTGTCGCCCTCTCGTTGGTCCAAAATGTTTAGCTCTCGGAAAAATCCGCAAAAAATAAAAATGTCATAGCCGGAATTTTCCCTTCGCAAGTTATGTAGAACGTTTCGTCGAAAAACGACTCTAACCGGGTGTTGTGCACAAATAAAATCGGCCAAGCCTACTTTAAAGCCCAAACCTTTCTACGTACGTACTTACGTACATACTCTGGAAATACGGGGTATAACAGAAGGTGTTCCACGGGCATGATTGATGTTGCGGGCATGATTGATGTTGCGGGCATGAGACCCATAGTTATATTTGAGTGATGACTTTGAGGGCGTGAGTCCCTGACTTGACGTGACTGCTTACATATTATGTAATGTAGTTTGGTTATCATATATGTCTCCTGTTTTATATAGACTACTATGATTTCATTTACGTGATTTTCGCCACATACTGATACTTGCAGATCCGACCTCCTTCGGGCCGCGTTCATGCCGCAGTAGAGGTACATCGGTTGTTGATCCTCGCCATAGGATCACAGCCAACAGATTGGGAAGCTCCGCTTTCTCCGAGGCTTATCTTTTGGTATGTTTCCCTGAGTTGTAGGTTCTTGTACATTCAGGGGTATGGCGGGGCCCTGTCCCGTCATAGTTGTTGTTACACTCTTAGAGGTCTGTAGTACTGTTGTGGGCAGGGTTGTAAAGGATGTAACTGTTCAAATTTCTGTATATATGCAAAAAGGCAACCGTTTTGGTTAGCCTGTTTTCTTTTATCTTGTTTCATATCTCAGATGTTTTATTTCCGCTGGTTTTTCTCTCGATGTTGTATCACTAGGTGCCCGGTAAGGCACTGATCGCGCCCGTGGTCGGGTCGTGACAAAAGTGGTATCAAAGCGATTAGTCCTCGAAGTGTCTAAGTGCATCCGGCGTGTCAGTAGAGTCTTGATTATCGGTGTGTTGTGCACCACATCTATAATCGTGAGGTCCGCAGGACATTTAGGATTGGTTTCTATTCTTCTCACTCTGAGATCGTGCCTTAGAGCTGTGTCGTAAGTTGGACTCCCTCTGACGTATTCTTTTGTACCAGTTATGCCTCTACGCAAGGCAACCAGAGCCCAGAAGGGCAAGGCAGCAGAGGGAGCTGCGAGTAGAGCACGGAGGGTTACCAGGACAGAGGCCCAGTCTTTACCCGAGGTGGTGCTACAGACGGCGGATTCTACGATGCCGCCAAAATTTCAAAGAGTTTAGAGCGCCAGCAGAGCTACCGAGGCCACGATATCTGCGCTCCACCCCATAGCCCGGAGCAGGAGATGGGTTACGAGGAGATGGCCCGCCATTAGTCGATTGTGGCGGCATACGGCGATAGCCGGACGCAGCAGTTCCAGTAGCACCCGTGGTTCATCCTAGATCGGATAGCTTGAGACTATGAGATTTTCTGAGTTGCAGCCCGCCAGAGTTCTACGGGTCGAGGCCTGAGGATGATCCGCAGGAGTTCATCCGACAGTTACAGTGGATCATGAGAGTGATCAAGGCTTCGGAGACCGAGTCGGTGGTCTTAGGTTCGCATCGGCTGCGTGATACCGCAATGATCGTTTGATTCGCGAGCTGTCCCGGGGGGAGCATGCGCCTCCAACTGTGGGATGAGTTCTCAGGGGCATTTCTTGCACATTTCTTGCCTCCACAGATGAGGAGGGCTCGGCCGGCTGATTTTTGATGTTGAGGCGTAACCGCGCATTTGCTCGGGAGTACAGCAGGTAGTTTCACTTTAGCTCGGTATGTCCCCGCATTAGTGGCGTAAATGGAGGATAGGGTGCACCGATATGTCACAGACTTGACGATTATTTAGCGGAGGGTTGCACAGAGTAGCTCTTCACCGGACATGGATATTTCCGTATACTGAGCTTATGCACGTGGGATGGAGGAACGTAGAGACCGACGTAGGGACGAGATCGCATAAGAGGCCAAGACAGCAGGTCCTTTAGTAACTTTCGAGGCGGCGCCTCCGCAGCAGATCGAATATATACCTCATCCATTCAGAGTGGTCCTCCACGCCTTCGTGGACGTCGGGAGTATTCAGGAGCAGTCGCCCTAGGGGTTCGTGTTTTCGGGAGTAGTGGTGTTGGCCAGATGAGGCCACCCTTACCTCGGTGGCCATTGCGGTAAAATCCATAAGGGGGAGTGTCGTGCTAGTTTGGGAGTTTGCTTTACACGCGACACAGGCCATTACGCGAGAAACCGTCCGACCGGAGGTGGCACTAGTGGGATAGCACAGATCACGGATCGATGCGGTTCTTCACCTTCAATAGCGAGGCATGATGTTCATATACCGGCAGGCCACGACAGAGGTCGCGGTGGAAGATCCCAGTTTTAGCGGTCCTTTGAATCACTTATTTTGAATCTTTCAGGTATAACCTTAACCCTCTAGAGTTTAGTATACTTGATATGATGATCTTATTATTGTGTGCTATGTACGGATAGCGTTGTGTTATTTGTGAGTTAGAAAACATGGTTAGTTGAAAGGATAAGTATGGGGACATGGAAGGTGTGAACATTAGAATATTACACGTTGAGACCTTAGATGTAAGGCCGTCTTGAGTAAAGGATTTTACGGTTAACCCTTGTCGGAGTGCATAGTATACGTGGAGTTTTGTGTGATAATTCCATGGGTAGTGTGAGATGGAAGTGGTAGCTTTCATGACGTGAATTAATAAGATTGTTCCGATCGGGAACAAGAGTTTGGCGCGACATGGGTCGGGTCGAGACCATTCGCGTCAACCCGTGAGTCGGCATGAGGTGGGGTCAGTCGAGGTGTTCCCGCCAGGTGGTAGGGTCACGAGGGTGCTAGGCCCAGGTTTAGGTAACCATCGTATGAGTTCGTGGATATGTTCGACCAGAATTGGATCGTGAAGGCCGGGAATGGCCTTAAAGGAATTTGAGGCTAGTAAGATGACCAAGTTTGGAGGTAGTGACTCCAAGGTTTTGGAAACTGAAGTGATGAAGGGAGTGTGGTAAGCGTACTAGAAAGAATTCGTGTACGAGAAGGGGCAATGACGAGTAAGAAAGGAAGTGAATGTGTGTTAAGAGGTCGGAAGTGATCTTTTTTTTTGTGAAGTGAAGGTGCGAAGAGAGTATCCTTTGGACCAGGAGTGAGAGTTAGTGTTGTTTTTCATCTTAGATGTGAATCCTCGTTGGCTTGGATTTGGGTTTTTCGCGTGTGTTATTGTCACGACCCGAACCCGGGCCCGTGACTGGTGCCTTACCCCGGGCACCCTAGTGATACAACATCAGAGAAAATCTGCGGAAATAAAAACTAAAACATGAGACAAGACATAAAGTATGAAACAGGCTAACCAAAACGGTCACCTTCCAAAATATATACATATATATCAAACCGAATAGTTAAGTCCTTTTTACAAACCCTGCCCACAACAATACTACAGACCTCTAAGAATGTAACCATAACTATGACGGGACAGGGCCCCGCCATTCCCCTGAATGTACAAATATCTACAATGACAGGGGACTATACCAAAGATAAGCCTCCGGAGAAACGGAGCTTCCCAAAACGCTGAACTGTGATCCTATGAGCGAGGATCAACAACCGATGTACCTCTACCTGCGGCATGAACGCAGCCCCCCGAAGGAGGTCAGTACAACAGGTACCAAGTATGTGAAACTGAAAATACTCTAGTTAAATCATAATAGTCTATATAAAGCAGGAGACATATATGATAACCAAAATGCAGTACACAACATAAAAACAGTCATGTCAAGTCAGGGACTCACGCCCTCAAAGTCATCACTCCAATATAACTATGGGTCTCACGCCCACAACATCAATCATGTTCGCATCATGACCACATGCCACCGGAATTCTCCATCGGTGTAGACATGTCCAGGATGCAACAATAATAACAATGTACCGGGTAATCAACCCTGCCGCATGGCCACATGCCCCCGGAATTCTGCATCGGTGCAGACATGTTATACCCCGTATTTCCAGAGTATGTACGTAAGGACGTACGTAGAAAATTTTGAAGTTTAAAGTGGCTTGGCCGAATTATTTTTGTTCACAACACCCGTTTAGAGTCGTTTTTCGACGAAACGTTTCCACAGCTTTCGTAGGGTAAAATAAGGCGATGTGATTTTTAATTTTTTCGGATTTTTACGAGAGACGGAACATTTTGGACCAACGAGAGGGCGACACTTGTCACCCTCTCATTGGAGCACGTTGTGGGCGGTTGGCTTGGACGAATTAGTGACTATTTTGTCAAGTAGTAGGTAGGATATTTTGTGGTAGATGGATAAGGTGCACTTGGCAAGATCTTGGCCCTACACTTGCCTTGCACTTGGCAAGATCTTGGCCATTGGTTGGCCTTTGCTAGACCTATAAATACCTCTCGATGACTTATTCATCCATTCCTAAATGTTTCTAAGTGTTAAATCTTCTCCCTCCCCTTGTGTTGAGTTCGGCCGAGGGCCTCCCCCTTGTGGCCGAGAGCACCCCCCCCCCCTCTAGGGGTGCTAGCCGAGAGTGTACCCCCCCTAGCCTAGTTGCTTTCGTATAATACCCCCCCCCCCCTTTGTGGTGTAGAAATACTCTCAAAAGTATTGTTATAATGCCCAAATTACCTTAGTCGATACCTTGTTGTATTCTAAGGTTATACCTATACGAAAAGCCCGTAAATACTATTATACTTCCCACAATACAAAACCGAAACCCTAAGGAAAATCTCCATAGTCCGTTGGAGTATTGTGTAGAAGTTGGTTAGAACTTCTAAGGGTGGTTTAGAGCGGGTTGAGCGCCTGAGTCGAGCTAAACGTTGCCCAGATCGACATTTTAACTTGGATAATTATGGGCTTATCGAGGTAATTATCTTGTCCCCTATTGTAATTGGAGATTACATGTTGTTAGAATATATAGTTGAAGTATACTATATATAGTATCGAACTTAGTGTTGTGGCAATGTCCTCGACTTAAGCCCAATTTAAAGTTAAGAATCGAATCAGTAATTACGTAGGATCAGACACAAGAGACTTGTGTAGTTGACTTGCAGTGGAAGGGCCGCCCAATTTCCGTAGGATCTTGCATCTAGATTTATTCTACCGAGTAGTCTAGACTTTGATAGACTCGTGTAACTCGTATAGGTTGAATGTTCGCGAGTAGCATGTGCTACTGAGAAGGTGGACCAAAGCTAGCCGTTATAGCCGTGGAGCGATTTGCTAATAGTCGATAATCGCCGCGAGGTATGTGAACCTCTTCCTATCTCTTCTAGCATGATGTGTGTATAACTATGTAGTACCAGACGACGCGTGTGTTAATTGAACGTAGTTGTACGGCAATGTCTTTTGACTTAAGCCCGAATAATAATAATCTTGAAGTAGTTCAAGAGAATTAAGAACTGTTTTTAAAGGAAGAGTAATACTTGGTTTTAAAAGCTTAAGAGTTATACTAGCTTTATGGAAGTTAGGTATAACGCTTAAGAAAGATAAAACGAATGTTTTAATTATTTTAGAAGTTAAGAGACTTGATCTTGTAAGATAAGAGACTTAACTTAAATGAATTATATGAATTTTGTGTGAAACCTCATTCGTGAGTAATGAGTACTTGATTTTTAAAAGGGATAATGTTTTACGATTTGAAATCGTAAATGTGTATCGACAAACCACCGCAATACGTTAATAAAGGAAAATGTATTGAATAATTAAGTATTATTAAAACCAAGAGAAACTTCCATCCGCATGTAAGATGAGACAAAATGATATTTCCTAGATCATGGCTGCTGTAATAAGATTGTTATAAACAAGAATATCCTACTCACATATAAGGCTTATGTTTCTCCGATTGTTTAAAAGAGAATTATATTCTTAAATGAATAAGACTATGAACTACGAAACCTTTCTAAAATAAGAAACGTGAACATTTGAAATTAGGCAAACTTGACGCTTGGAAAATAATGTTGTTACTTGATTTTACAAAGGTAAGAGTTTTGGTTTTCTTAAAAGGATGATACTCTATTTTATACTACGGGCATTGTGTGACTAATGTGAAAGAAACAGATCTTTTAAAGATTTAATGTGTGAAGTACTTTGGGGGTAGATACCCGAACTTGTTAATAGAAAGTACCTTGTGTGAATAACTTGATTGTATTGGTTTGTGATAGCCTTGTAATACTTTCTTGTTGATTTGATAAGTAAACATGTTAGGATGCTACGTGTGTTAGTATCTTGTGATGTTAGTGTAAAGGGGTTTTCCCCTCGACTGCGCTTAAAGTTGTTTGACTATCAGCCGTTATGTTGGTATTGTACCACTCACCTTGACTTGTGTCCGAGGTTAAGCCGCCTCCGACGCGGGTAGACTCAAAGTGTCCGGGACCATGATTCGAGAATACCTCATGCGGTCCAGGGATCCATGCGAACTACGGAGTTCCGGTTAGTTTACGCCCTTGTGGTCATGCGGTCTCGCGCTATGCGGATCGCGAGTCCGTGACGACGCCGGGAGTAGCTACCTCGATGCGGGTTATACCTCACGCGGCCTATGAGGTTGGCCTACGCGGAGTCGCGAAAGTTCCAGTGGCTAGACGCGCACATTTGATATCGCGGCGAGTGACCGCCTTGATCATGTGACGCAGACAGATATCATGATACGCTTTATGACCTTGTTAGTACTGGTGTTAGTAGTCGGCTATGCCTTCAGACTTACCTCAGATCGTTTTTTTGGACACAGTGGGACTCGTGTTCATGTATTCCTTGGTCGTTATATCATAGATCGCCAGTGAGGAAGGTATTCCACGCATGATTGATGTTGTGGCGTGAGACCCATAGTTATTATTGAGTGATGACTTTGAGGCGTGAGTCCCCGCTTGACACGACCGCTATTTATTGTAAATTGTAGTTCGTTATCATACATGTCTCCCGCTTTGTATAGACTACTATGATTTCATTTACTGATTTATTTTCGCCACATACTGCAGACTGTTATCGACTCCTTCGGGGCCGCGTTCATGCCGCAGTAAAGGTACACCACCATTGATCCTCGCCTTAGGGTCACAGCTCATTGGGAAAGCTCCGCTCCCGAGGCTTATCGCCGTATAGTCCTCGTTGTTGTAGGTGTTTACATTCAGGTATGGCGGCCCCGCCCGCCATTGTTGTTGTATAATTTCAGAGGTCCGTAGTATCTTGCAAGTGTGGTTTGTAAAAAGGATTAAACTGCTCATGTTGAAAAAGTTGTTGTTTATATATATGCCGAAAGACAAGTTTTTCTCGATTATTGTTTCATATTTCATAATATGCCTTGTATCGCTTTATGTTCCACTGATTACTCGATGTTGTATCACTAGGTGCCCGGTAAGGCACGACCACGTCTTAATCGGTCGTGACAAGACATGTCCATGTAACAACAATAACAATATATCGTAATCAACCCCGCCGCATGGCCACATGCCCCGAATTTCGCAGACGGCGTATATGTCCATGTAACAACAATAACAATATATCGGGTAATCACCCGCCAAGATGGCCACATGCCCTGCAATTCTTCATCGGTGCAGACATGTCCATGTAACAATAATAACAATATACCGGCCCTCCATCGAGAGACGCGGTAGCATAGGAATACAACTTTTACACAACAAGGCTATCACAAGCAAGCACAAGCAAATTACCATACTTCAATTATCTTACAAATATCCATTCTTTCACAAGAAGTCACCTGATACCAACACTCGTAGTATCCAAAACAGAGTAACTATTATTTTAAGTAAACCAAAATAATTTCCCCTTTTTTTTAAGACAAGTAACAACCTTCTTTTCCAAAAGTTCAAGTTTGCCTAATTTCAAATACTCAAGTCTCTTATTTTCGAAAGGTTTCGTAGTTCATAGTCTTAATCACTTAATAACATAATTCTCTTTTAAAACAAGTTGAGTAACATATGCCTTATGTGTGAGTAGGTTATTCTTGTTTATAACAATCTTATTAAAGCAGCCATGACCTAGAAAATGTAATACAATTTTGTCTTATCTTAGCTTCTAGACAGATGGAGGTTTCTACTGGTTTTAATAATAATTAATTAGTCAATACATTTTCCTTTATTAACGCTGCAGTGGTTTGTTCGATACTTGTTCTCATTTCCGAAATCAATATAACCTTATTCCTTTTAAAAACCCAATTACTCATTTCTCATTAAAGCGGTGTCACAACTTTTTAACACAACCCAAGTACTTATTGTTTCACATCAAGTCTTTTATCTTTTTAAAAAAAAACCACAAACCATTTCTTTGCCCGCATAAAGTTGTTATAACCAACTTCCCATAAAGCCGTTATAACACCTTATGTTTTAAACCAACCAAATTCATTTAACCCATGTACGTCTACCGTACTACATAGTTCACAACATATCATGCTAGAAGGATAGGAAGAGTTTCACATACCTCGCGACGATTATCGACAATTAGCAAAACGCCCACAAGATCAGAATCTCGCTAGCCGTTTCCACTCTTCAAGTAGAATACGCTCCTCGTAGTACTGCAACCTATAAAGGCCACAAAACGCCTATCAACTCCTCGACCTCTTCGTAGAATATTCTAAATGCAAGATTCCTTATTCTACGTAAAATTCAAGAAGATTCTCCCCGTAACCACAAAAATCTCCTCCTCTACTCAGCCCGCTACAAAGTGCCAACAACTCCCGGGGGGTTACACGCCTAACCTGACGTGTTCAATTATACTTCACAAGAATACTACACAAGTCTCATCAGAATACACCCAATGTAATTACGTCAGCTTCTTTTCAATATTCATTCTATAGATCGGATACTCACCAATATATTACTACACCATCGAATTCCAATTACAAGAGGGGGACAAGATTATTTACCTCGATAAGCCCAAAATTATCCAAGGTATAAGTCGATCCTGAGCAACGTTTAGCTCTAATTACTTACGCTCCAACCCGCTCTAAGCAACCCTTAGAAGTTTCTAAACCTTCTCTTAACACTTCAACTCTAAAGTGAAGAACACTTAGGCTCTAAGTGTGGCTAGTTTCGGCCAAGGGGGGTGTATTTAGGCTAGGGGTATGAAATCTTTTCTAACTTTTGGTTACAAATCTTCCTAATACACTAAGGAAGAACACTTAAGACTTTAAGAATTTTTGGACAACTTAGGCTAAAGGGAAGGGCTTAAAACGAGAACAATCAAGGAGAGGAGGAACTTTTCAAGACTTGGAAACTCTCAAAGTGTGGATGAAATAAGTCTTCAACTAAGGGGTATTTATAGGACATTCAAGGGCTAGGATCTATGCAAGTGTGTGGCCAAGATTGAACCATGTGTGCGCTGGTCCCACCTATCCATCTACTCCACAAATATCCTACCAAACCTTGACCAAACATTTTAAGCCTTTAAAAGATGAAAACGTGCAATCCTTGTCCAATTTTTCGTCCAACTCACCTAAGGGTGACACATGTCGCCTCCTATCGTCCAAAATATTTCATCTTCTGAAAATATATGTAATGCCAAAAATCCGAAAAATAAAGTGGGCCCCACAAATCGTAAATTCCGGAAATATAATTCCATAATTCTCAAATATTCCAAAATGTCCGAATACCAAATCTGGGAATCCAATTCCTATTAACGAACTTTTTTCCTTCACAAAATCCGGAAACTTTTCCGTCGAAAAATCGCATCTTTCTTCCTTTCCAAAATTATCGCCAGAATCTCGTACGTACGTCCTCACATACATACTCTGGAACTACGGGGTATAACATTCTTCCCCCCTTAGAAACATTCGTCCCGAATGTTCCTTCTAAGTCTCCAAACATGCATGCGCCGGTATAGTCTTCACTTCACAAAAATGCTCACTTCCATCTCTCAGCACATGTTCACTTCTTTCCTTACTCGCCGTACCCTTATCGAACACCCGAACTCTTTCTAGTATACGTGCCACACTTCAGTCATCACTTCAGTTTCCAAAATCTTTGGAGTCACAACCTCCAAACTTGGTCATCATACTAGCCTCGAATTCCTTCAAGGCCATTTCCGGCCTTCACGATCTGATTCTGGTCGAACGCATCCACGAACTCATACGATGGTTACCTAAACTTGGGCATAGCACCCTCGTGACCCTACCACATGGCGGGACCACCTCGAACTGACCCACCTTATCCGCCACGTTGACCCGCAATACGTCCTCAACCCGACCCTCCATCGTGCCGAACTCTCTTGTTTCCCGATCCGGAACAATCTTACATTTTCAAGTCATGAAAGCTACTACTTTCATCTTACATAACCCAAGGAATTTCCCACAATGCATTTCACGCATACCAATTATTTCGACAAAACTAACCAGAAAATCTTTTACTCAAGACTACTTACATCTAAGTTCTCAACTTGTTATAATATTCCAAGGCTTATAATTTCCCTACACCTAAGCTTACCTTTTCAACTAACCATGTTCTCTAGATCACAATTTCACACAATTCTATCCAAACATAACACTCAACATAAAATCATCATATCACGCATACAAATCTCTAGAGGGTTAAGGATATACCTGTAACTACCGCTTCACTCTAATCACACCCCACCGCAGGCGCATAGCTGCAGAGAAGCGCGATGAACCGCCATCGATCCTCGGCCGAGTCGCAACATCCGTATACTCGGCCTGGACAGCTTCTCGCAAATGGCCTCGCTGGCCGCAAAAATAACAAGCTCCTCGCACCACGACATTCTCGAAATGCGGTCTACCACATAGACCACACCGAGGTAGGGGTGGCTGCATCTGGCCAACACCCCTACTCCCCTGGAAACCTAAACCCATGGATCTTCGACCGCTCCGAATGCCCCGACGCCCGGGCGTTGTGGGGACAACTCAGATCGGGCGAAGGTGCATAACTAGCCCGCTGCTGAGGCGGTCCGCCTTGAAAGTCACCAGGACTCGCTGCTCGCGCTCTTACGATCTCGCCATTCCGTCGACCTCTCCGCTCCTCACATCCAAGTGCATAAGCCTGCATGCGGGCAATGTTCATGCCCGACTGAAGAGTTACACCCGAACAAGCCTCTGCCAAGTAGTCATCTAGCCCGGTGACGTAGCAGTGTACTCTGTCCTCCATATGAGCTACTACAGCGGGGACATACCGAGCCAATGAGTCGAACTCCACATTGTACTCCCGAATTGTACGCCCGTTTTGCCTCAACATCAAAAATCTGTCGGCCAGAGCCCTCCTCATCTGTGGAGGCAAGAAATGTGCAAGAAATGCCCCTGAGAACTCGTCCCATACGGCTGGAAGTGCATACTCTCCCCGGGATAGCTCCCACGAATCAAACCAGTCGACTGCAGTATCACGCAGCCGATGTGAACCTAAGACCACTGACTCGCTCTCCAAGCTTGATCACTACGATCCGTCAGAATCGCTTGACGAATCCCCGCGGATCATCCTTAGGCCTCGACCCATAGAACTCTGGCGGGCTACAACTCAGAAAGTCCCGTAGCCTCAAACTATCCGATCTTGGGTGAACCACGGGTGCTACCGAATCGCCGGCCCATCCTATCTCATGTCCGCCACAACTCGCTAGTAATCGTGCATCTCTCCTCAGAACCCATCTCTCTCGCGGGTTGTGCCGTGGACCGAGGCTCGTGTAATGTGGTCTCAGCAGCCACCGCCGCGCTTCTAAACTCGCTGGGCCGGTGGCGCGCAAAACTCGCCGTCAAGCACTATCTCAGTAATCGACGGCCTACGCTCGTACTCTCTGTGTCCTACTAGCGCCTCCTCGCCGCTCGCTTCTTCTGGGCCCGGGTTGCCTTGCGTGGAGGCATAACTGGTAAAAACGAAATACGTCAGAGGGGTCCAACTTATAACACAGCTCTAAGGCACGATCTTAGAATGAGAAGAATGGGAACCAATCCTAAATGTCCTGCAGCCTCCTGATTATAGATGTGGTGCACAACACACCGATAATCAAGACTCTACTAGACACGGTCTGTAGACACTTTCCGAGGACTAACTGCTCTGATACCACTTTTGTCACGACCCGAACCCGGGCCCGTGACTGGTGTCTTACCCCGGGCACCCTAGTGATACAACATCAGAGAAAATCAGCAGAAATAAAAACTAAAACATGAGACAAGACATAAAGTATGAAACAGGCTAACCAAAACGGTCACCTTCCAAAATATATACATATATATCAAACCGAACAGTTAAGTCCTTTTTACAAACCCTGCCCACAACAGTACTACAGACCTCTAAGAATGTAACCATAACTATGACGGGATAGGGCCCCGCCATACCCCTGAATGTACAAATATCCACATTGACAGGGGACTATACCAAAGATAAGCCTCCGGAGAAACGGAGCTTCCCAAAACGCTGAACTGTGATCCTATGAGCGAGGATCAACAACCGATGTACCTCTACCTGCGGCATGAACGCAGCCCCCCGAAGGAGGTCAGTACAACAGGTACCAAGTATGTGAAACTGAAAATACTGTAGTTAAATCATAATAGTCTATATAAAGCAGGAGACATATATGATAACCAAAATGCAGTACACAACATAAAAGCAGTCATGTCAAGTCAGGGACTCACGCCCTCAAAGTCATCACTCTAATATAACTATGGGTCTCACGCCCACAACATCAATCATGTTCGCATCATGGCCACATGCCCCCGGAATTCTCCATCAGTGTAGACATGTCCAGGATGCAACAATAATAACAATGTACCGGGTAATCAACCCTGCCGCATGGCCACATGCCCCGAATTCAGACGGCAGTATACGTCCATGTAACAACAATAACAATATATCGGGTAATCAACCCTGCCGCATGGCCACATGCCCCCGGAATTCTGCATCGGTGCAGACATGTCCATGTAACAACAATAACAATATATCGGGTAATCAACCCTGCCGCATGGCCACATGCCCCTAATTCTTCATCTGCGTATACGTCCATGTAACAATAATAACAATATACCGCCCTCCATCGAGACGCCAGAGCATAGGAATACAACTTTTATACAACAAGGCTATCACAAGCAAGCACAAGGAAATTACCATACTTCAATTCTCTTACAAATATCCATTCTTTCACAAGAAGTCACCTGATACCAACACTCGTAGTATCCAAAACAGAGTAACTATTATTTTAAGTAAACCAAAATAATTTCCCTTTTTTTAAGACAAGTAACAACCTTCTTTTCCAAAAGTTCAAGTTTGCCTAATTTCAAATACTCAAGTCTCTTATTTTCGAAAGGTTTCGTAGTTCATAGTCTTAATCACTTAATAACATAATTCTCTTTTAAAACAAGTTGAGTAACATATGCCTTATGTGTGAGTAGGTTATTCTTGTTTATAACAATCTTATTAAAGCAGCCATGACCTAGAAAATGTAATACAATTTTGTCTTATCTTAGCTTCTATGCAGATGGAGGTTTCTACTGGTTTTAATAATAATTAATTAGTCAATACATTTTCCTTTATTAACGCTGCAGTGGTTTGTTCGATACTTGTTCTCATTTCCGAAATCAATATAACCTTATTCCTTTTAAAAACCCAATTACTCATTTCTCATTAAAGCGGTTTCACAACTTTTTAACACAACCCAAGTACTTATTGTTTCACATCAAGTCTTTTATCTTTTTTTAAAAAAACCACAAACCATTTCTTTGCCCGCATAAAGTTGTTATAACCAACTTCCCATAAAGCCGTTATAACACTTTATGTTTTAAACCAACCAAATTCATTTAACCCATGTACGTCTACCGTACTACATAGTTCACAACATATCATGCTAGAAGGATAGGAAGAGGTTCACATACCTCGCGACGATTATCGACAATTAGCAAAACGCTCCACAGTACTGTAACCCTGCTAGCCTTTTCCACTCTTCAAGTAGAATACGCTACTCGTAGTACTGCAACCTATAAAGGCCACAAAACGCCTATCAACTCCTAGACCTCTTCGTAGAATATTCTAAATGCAAGATTCCTTATTCTACAGAAAATTCGGCAGCACCTCCCCCCCCATAACCACAAAAATCTCATCCTCTACTGGGCCCGCTACTGTGCCAACAACTCGAGTGGGGGTTACACGTCTAACCGGACGTGTTCAATTATACTTCACAGTAATACTACACAAGTCTACTGTAAATACAGTCCAATGTAATTACAGTTCAGTTCTTTTCAATATTCATTCTATATATAGTATACTCAACTATATATTACTACAACATGTAATTCCAATTACAATAGGGGGACAAGATTATTTACCTCGATAAGCCCAAAATTATCCAAGGTATAAGTCGATCCTGAGCAACGTTTAGCTCTAATTACTTACGCTCCAACCCGCTCTAAGCAACCCTTAGAAGTTTCTAAACAGCTTCTCTTAACACTTCAACTCTAAAAAGTGAAGAACACTTAGGCTCTAAGTGTGGCTAGTTTCGGCCAAGGGGGGTGTATTTAGGCTAGGGGTATGAAATCTTTTCTAACTTTTGGTTACAAATCTTCCTAATACACTAAGGAAGAACACTTAAGACTTTAAGAATTTTTGGACAACTTAGGCTAAGGGGAAGGGCTTAAAAACGAGAACAATCAAGGAGAGGGGAGGGAACTTTTCAAGACTTGGAAACTCTCAAAGTGTGGATGAAATAAGTCTTCAACTAAGGGGGTATTTATAGGACATTCAAGGGCTAGGATCTATGCAAGTGTGTGGCCAAGATTGAACCATGTGTGTGTGGGTCCCACCTATCCATCTACTCCACAAATATCCTACCAAACCTTGACCAAACATTTTAAGCCTTTAAAAGATGAAAACGTACAATCCTTGTCCAATTTTTCGTCCAACCTTGCCACCTAAGGGTGACACATGTCGCCCTCCTATTGGTCCAAAATATTTCATCTTCTGAAAATATCTGTAATGCCAAAAATCCGAAAAATAAAGTGGGCCCCACAAATCGTAAATTCCGGAAATATAATTCCATAATTCTCAAATATTCCAAAATGTCCGAATACCAAATCTGGGAATCCAATTCCCATTAACGAACCTTTTTCCTTCACAAAATCCGGAAACTTTTCCGTCGAAAAATCGCATCTTTCTTCCTTTCCAAAATTACTGTCGTAATCTCGTACGTACGTCTTCACATACATACTCTGGAACTACGGGGTATAACAGTTATATTATGGCCATTGGTGGCACAATTGGTTTCGTAAGTATAGTAGTGGAGACTATACCGGCGCATGTATGGTTGGAGACTTAGAAGAAACATTCGGGACGAATGTTTCTAAGATGGGAAGAATGTTATAACCCGTAGTTCCAGGGTATGTATGTGAGGACGTACGTACGAGAATACGACCTTAAAATTGGAAAGGAAGAAAGATGTGATTTTTCGACGGAAAAAGTTCCGGATTTTGTGAAGGAAAAAGGTTCGTTAATGGGAATTGGATTCCTGATTCAGATTCTGACTTTTGGAATATTTGAGAATCATGGAATTTTATTTTCCGAATTGGTCACTGGGCCCACGGAGGAATTTACTGTATTGTGAGGCCCACTTTATTTTCTAAGATGAAATATTTTGACCATTAAGAGGCTTACATGTGTCACCCTTAGGTGGCACATGGACGAATTATCGACAAAGAAGGTTGCACGCTTTTTGGCATTTTAAAGGCCAAAACATTTGGTCAAAGTCTTGAAGATATTTTGTAGTAGATAGATAAGTGGGACCTACACACACATGGCCAAATCTAGACCACACACATGCTTCAATCCTAGCCCTTGAATGTCCTATAAATACCCCTTAGTGCAAGACATAATTTCATCCACACTTAGAGATTTCAAGTCTTGAAATACTCCTCCCTTTGTTATGGTTCTGCTTTAAGCCCTCCCTTAACCAAACTTTGTCCAAAAATTCTTATACTCTTAAGTGTTCTTCCTTAGTGTATTAGGAAGATTATTAACCAAAAGTTAGAAAAGATTTCACACCCCTAGCCCCTAAATTACCCCTTGGCCGAGAGTTGCCACACTTA
Organism: Przewalskia tangutica; assembly: GCA_029844215.1. NCBI lineage: Eukaryota > Viridiplantae > Streptophyta > Magnoliopsida > Solanales > Solanaceae > Przewalskia > Przewalskia tangutica. Next base: position 52,361,619 of record CM056728.1, on the reverse strand, counting down.
GAGCCTAAGTGTTCTTCACCTTTAGAGTCAAGTTGTTAAGAGAAGTTGTTTAGAAACTTCTAAGAGTTGCTGAGCGGGTTGGAGCGTAAGGAGTCGAGCTAAACGCTGCTCAGATCGACATAAATCTTGGATAATTTTGGGCTTATCGAGGTAAGGATCTTTATCCCCTATTGTAATTGGATATTACATGTCAGTAGTAATGTATAGTTGAGTATACTATATGTAGAATGAATATTGAAAAGGATTGAATCAGTATTTACATCGATCGTATTTACAGTAGACTTGTGTAGTATATCTGTGAAGTAGAATTGAACACGTCTGGTTAGACGTGTAATCCCCTGGGAGTTGATTGGCCTGGTAGCGGGCTGTCACGACCCGATCCAGGGTCCGTGACTGGTGCCTTACCCGGGAACCCAAGTAGTTATTCATCAGAGAAAATCAGCGGAACATAAAACATAAATATGAAACAAGAGACATGATAAACAAACAGGCCAACCAAAACAGTTGCCTCTTGTACATATATATAAAAACCCGAACAGTTTAATCCTTTTTACAACCCCGCCACAACAAGACTATAGACCTCTAAGAATGAAATGACAACTATGGAGGACAGGGCCCGCCATACCCGAATGTACAAGAACTTACTGCACTGTGGTAACATACCAAAAGATAAGCCTCAAGAAACGGAGCTTCCTAACACGCCGCGCTTTGATCCTATGAGCGAGGATCTACAACCGATGATTTCTACTGCAGATTTAACGCACTTCAAGGAGGTCAAGATAACAGTACCAAGTATGTGAAATCAGAAATATCAGAATGAAATCATAATAGTCTATAATAAGCAGGAGACATGTATGATAACCAAACTACAGTTCACAACATAAAAGCAGTCATGCTGCCGTGTGGACTCACGCCCTCAAGTCATCCCTCATGCCCGTGGAAATCCTTCCTTACTGCCGGCAGTCTAGGTATAAATCGTGCGGAATACGTGTCCCGGCCAATCCCGTGGGACTCGTTAAAGAATCATGTGGAATACGTGTCCCGGCCCATCCCATGGGACTCGGTAGAGAATCAGATGAAATACGTGTCCCGGCCCATCTCGTGGGACTCGGTGAATAATCAGATGAAATACGTGTCCCGACCCATCTCGTGGGACTCGGTGAATAATTAGATGAAATACGTGTCCTACCATCTCGTGGACTCGTGAAGAATTGTTCATAACAAATCAGCCGCCCTCCATCGAGAGACGCTGGTATGGAAATACGATTTGCACAACAAGGCTATCAAACACAAACATAGGCAAGTTACACACAACTCAAGTTTATTTTAGGCCGAGTCCGTGTTCTCGACCCCAAGTATTACATACGTTAAATTCTTTTTAAAAGATCCATTTCTTTTATAAAGGTCACCCGATACCCGTAGTATAAAAATAGGGTGACTCACATTTTTAGGTAAACCCAAACACTTTCCTTTTCAACATCAAGTAACAACATTCTTTTCCCTAAGTTCAAGTTTGCCTAATTTCAAGTACTTAAGTTTCTTATTTTAGAAAGGTTTCATAGTTCATAGTTTTATTCACTTAAGAATATAATTCTCTTTTAAAACAATCTGAGAAACATACGCCTTATATGTGAGTAGGTTATTCTTGTTCATAATCAATCTTATTAAGCAGCCATGATCTAGGAAATGTAATATCATTTTGTCTCATCTTAGCTTCTATGCAGATGGAGGTTTCTACTGGTTTTAATAATACTTCATTAATCAGTACATTTCCTTTTATTAGCGCTGCAGTGGTTTGTCGATACTCATTCTGATTTCCGAAATCAGTAAAACATTATTCCTTTTAAAAACCACGTACTCATTACTCACGAATGAGGTTTCACACAAAATTCATATTAATTCATTTAAGTCAAGTCTCTTATCTTTTAAGATCAAGTCTCTTAACTTCTAAAATCAGTACGCCATTCTCTTTACCTCTCTTAAGACGTTATACCTAACATCCCATAGAGCTAGTATAACTCTTATGTTTTCAAAACCAAGTATTACTCTTCTTTCAAAAAGGTTTCTTAACTCTTTTGAAACACTTCAAGTTTCTTATTATTCAGGCTTAAGTCAAAAGACATTGCCACACGTATGTCTACCGTACCATATATATATTCCTTTAAAATACTTCATGCTCAAGAGTATAGGAAGAATCACATACCTCGCGACGATTATCGACTATAAGCAAACGCCTCCACGCTTATAACCCGCTAGCCTTGTCCACCTTCCAAGTAGTTCATGCTACTGCTAACATTCAACCAATAAGGTTATAAGTTCATCAGAATACAAATTCTATGTAAGTACGCTTTAATCTTCTACATATATTCTTCTCGATGTGATTTCATTCAAGCCTCATCAGTAATATTCTTCTATTACTGTTCAAATCTCTTCTATGAATTTATATTCATTTCTATACTACTACAGTATGTAATTTCCAATTACACTAGAAGGACAGTAGTATTTACCTCGATGAGCCCAAAATTATCCAAGTTTAATGTCGATCCTGAGCAACGTTTGGCTCCTACTCCGAGCGCCCAACCCGCTCCAAACAACCCTTAGAAGTTCTAACTAACTTCTACTCAAATACTTCAACTATCAATGAAGATTTCCTTAAGGTTTCGTTTTTGTGACTGAGGGAAGTATAATAGTATTTCTGGGCTTTTCAGATAGAGGTAACCTGGGAATACTACAAGGTATTTGGGCTAGAGTATTTAGGGCATTATAACAATACTGAGAGTATTTCTATACCACAAAGGGGTATTATACGAAACAACTAGTCATGGGGGTGCCCTCTCGGCCAAGCCACACTCTGGGGGAAGCTCTGCCAAGGCTTCTCAAAAGAGGGGGGTGCTTTGGACTAACTACTCAAGACGGGAGGGAGGATTTCAAGACTTAGAAAGATTGCTCAAGTTTTGGATGAAGAAAGTCTTCAACTTAGAGGGGTATTTATAGGTCAAGAAATGGCCAACCAATGGCCAAGATCCATCCAAGTGTAAGGCAAGTGTAGGGCTAGATTTTAAACATGTGTACCTTATCCATCTACCACACCAACTTGCACAAAAATATACTACCAACTCCCTCCTCCAAATCGTCCATGCCGCCCACACTTCCTTCGAATGTGAGGGTGACACATGTCACCCTCCCGTTGGTCCAAAATGTTTCGTCTCTCGGAAAAATCCGCAAAAATTATAAATGACATAGCCGGAATTTTCCCTTCGCAAGTTTAGTAAAACGCTTTAAAAACGATTCTTTTTGGTACTTGTGCCCAAATTTTCGAACCTTGCCAACTTTAAGGCTTAAATTTTTATACGTACGCCCTCACGTACATACTCAGGAAATACGGGGTGTAACATTCTCCCCTCCTTAGAAACATTCGTCCCGAATGTTCCTTCTCAAGACGGATAACGATAAAGTTCTTCTTAACTTAAACAAGTTTCCAATGCCACACATGGCCACAAACATAACACACGTTCTCTTCCTTCCTTACTCGTCGCGCCCTCCTCGAACACTTGAACTCTTCTAGTATACGTACCATACTTCAGTCAATGTTTTAGTTTCCAAAACTTTGGAGTCACCACCTCCGAACTTGGTCATCTTACTAGCCTCAAACTCCCTTAAGGCCATTCCCGGCCTTCACGATCCGCTTCTGGTCGAACATATCCACGAACTCATACGATGGTCATCTAAACTGGGGACTAGCACCTCGTGACTCTACCACCGGCGGGACCACCTGCAGCTGACCCCACCTCGAACAGCCGCGGTTGGCCCGCAACATGGCCCCAACCCGACCTACTTAACGCATCAAGCTCTTGTTTCCGATCCGAACAATCTTATTTATACAGTCATGAAAGCTACCACTTCCATTTCACACTACCCATGGACTTATCCCACAACACATTATACGCAAACCAAGCATTTCAACAAAGACTAACCGTAAAATCTTTTATTCAAGATGACCTTACATCTAAGGTCTCAACATGAAATATTCTAAGGTTCACACTTTCCATGCTCCCATACATATCCTTTCAACTAACCATGCTTTCTAACCACAATATACCCAAAGCTATCTGTGCAAAGTATTCAATAAATAATCATCGTATCACACATGCAAAAACTCTAGAGGGTTAAGGATATACTCAGACAATGCCTTTACTTTCCTTCGCCGCCTAACCATAATCTCACTGCAGGCGCATAGCATGTAAGGCGATGAACTCGCATCGACTTAGGCTGAGTCATTCCGCCAGATCCTTCCTATTAGACGCTTTCGTCACATGGCTCGCGGCCGCAGAAAACAAGCACCAAGAAAGACGACATTCCCGACGACGCCCGCTACATCAGTGCACACCGAGGAAAACTCAACCCGATCGCTAGAACCCATGTATATCTGTGAACTAAGCCCCGAGCCCTCGACTCAGCTCCGAATACCCCGAACGCCCCAAGATCGTGGAGGACCACTGCATCGGGCGAGGTACATAACTAGTTCTGGCCGAGGCGCCGCCTAAAGTTACCAAAGGACCTCGCTGCTCGCCTCTTCGCCGATCTCGGTCATTCCGCCGACCTCTCCGTGCTCACATCCTGCATGAGCTTGCATGCGGCAATGTCCATGCCCGCCAAGAGCTACACCCGCATAAGCCTCGCCAAGTAATCATCTAGCCCTGACGTAGCGGTACTCGCCTCCATATCGCCTACTACATCGGGAACATACCGAGCTAATGAGTCGAACTCCACATTGTACTTCTAACCGCCCGCCCGCCCCGCCTTAACGCCAAAAATCTGTCACCGAGCCCTCTCATCCGGGGGCAAGAAATGTGCAAGAAAAGCCTCGAGAACTCGTCCCAAATACCGGAAGTGCATGCTCTCCCGACAGCTCCCACGAATCAAACTGGCCGATCGCAGATCACGCACTGATGCGAACCCAATACCACCGACTCGCCATCGAGACTCGATCACCTCATGATCCGTCAGAATGCTTGATAAACACCGAGGGTCATCCTCGCCTCGATCCATGTAACATCGGGCTACAACTCGTAAAGTCCCGTAGTCTCAAATCGCTCGCCGGGGTGAACTACGGTGCTACTGGACTGAATCGCTGTGATCCAGCCTTCTCTCATATTCGCCACGACCGCCAAGAATCGCCATCTCCTTGTACTTATCTCATCTCGCTTCCAGCCGTGGGACTGAGGCTCGTATCAGAGTCTCGGCAGCCATCGCCGCGCTAAACTCGCCGGCCGGGCGGCCGCAAAACTCGCCGCCGGAAGCACTATCTCGTGTAACGACCGGGCCTTCGCCCAGAACCTCCGTGTTTACTACGCCTCCTCGGCCGCTTTGCCCTTCGGGCCCGGCCGCTTTACGCGAGGCATAATCGTAAAGGAAAGGAATACGCCGAGGGTCCAACTTATCACACGGCCTAAGGCACGATCTCGTAATGAGAAGAATGGAAACCAATCCTAAATGTCCTATAGCCTCCGATTATAGATGTGGTGCACAACACACCGATAATCAAGACTCTACTAGACACGGTCGTAGACACTTTCCGAGGATTAATCGCTCGATACCACTTTTGTCACGACCCGATCCGGTCCGTGGATCGTGCCTTACCCGCACCCAAGTAGTCATTCATCGAGAAAATCAGCGGAACATAAAACATAAATATGAAACAAGAGACATGATAAACAAACAAAGCAACCAAAATAGCTTGCCTTCAGACATATATATAAAAACCCAACAGCTTTAATCCTTTTACAACCCCGCCACAACAAGATTACATGCACTCTAAGAATGAATGATAACTATGGCGGACAGTGGCCCGCCATACCCCGAATGTACAAGAACTTACATGCACTGTGGTAACATACCAAAAGATAAGCCTCCAAGAAACGGAGCTTCCTAACACGCCGCGCTTTGATCCTATGAGCGAGGATCTACAACCGATGTATTTCTACCATGCAGATGAACGCACTTCAAGGAGGTCAAGATAACAGTACTAAGTATGTGAAATCAGAAATATCAGAAATGAAATCATAATAGTCTATAATAAGCGTGAGACATGTATGATAACCAAACTACGATTCACAACATAAAAGCAGCCATGCTGCCGTGGACTCACGCCTCAAGTCATCCTCACGCCCGTGGAACTCCTTCCTCACCGCCAGCCTAGGTATAAATCGTGGCGAATACGTGTCCCGCCCATCCCGGACCTTGAAAGAATCATGTGGAATACGTGTCCCGCCCATCCTACGGGACTCGGTGAGAATCGATGAAATACGTGTCCCGGCCCATCTCGTGGGACTCGGTGAATAATCAGATGAAATACGTGTCCCGGCCCATCTCGTGGGACTCGTGAATAATCGATGAAATACGATCCCTACCATCTCGGGACTCGGTGAAGAATCGCTCATAACAAATCAGCCGCCCTCCATCGAGACGCGGTGGTATGGAAATACAGTATTTGCACAACAAGGCTATCAAACACAAACATAGGCAAGTTACACACAACTCAAGTTTATTTTAGGCCAAAGTCCAGGTTCTGACCCCCAAGTATTACATACGTTAAATTCTTTTTAAAAGATCCATTTCTTTTATAAAGGTCACCCGATACCCGTAGTATAAAAATAGGGTGACTCACATTTTTAGGTAAACCCAAACACTTTCCTTTTCAACATCAAGTAACAACATTCTTTTCCCTAAGTTCAAGTTTGCCTAATTTCAAGTACTTAAGTTTCTTATTTTAGAAAGGTTTCATAGTTCATAGTTTTATTCACTTAAGAATATAATTCTCTTTTAAAACAATCTGAGAAACATACGCCTTATATGTGAGTAGGTTATTCTTGTTCATAATCAATCTTATTAAGCAGCCATGATCTAGGAAATGTAATATCATTTTGTCTCATCTTAGCTTCTATGCAGATGGAGGTTTCTACTGGTTTTAATAATACTTCATTAATCAGTACATTTCCTTTTATTAGCGCTGCAGTGGTTTGTCGATACTCATTCTGATTTCCGAAATCAGTAAAACATTATTCCTTTTAAAACCACGCACTCATTACTCACGAATGAGGTTTCACACAAAATTCATATTAATTCATTTAAGTCAAGTCTCTTATCTTTTAAGATCAAGTCTCTTAACTTCTAAAATCAGTAAGCCATTCTCTTTACCTCTCTTAAGACGTTATACCTAACTTCCCATAGAGCTAGTATAACTCTTATGTTTTCAAAACCAAGTATTACTCTTCTTTCAAAAAGGTTTCTTAACTCTTTTGAAACACTTCAAGTTTCTTATTATTCAGGCTTAAGTCAAAAGACATTGCCACACGTATGTCTACCGTACCATATATATATTCCTTTAAAATACTTCATGCTCAAGAGTATAGGAAGAATCACATACCTCGCGACGATTATCGACTATAAGCAAAACGCTCCACGGCTATAACCCGGCTAGCCTTGTCCACCTTCCAAGTAGTTCATGCTACTCGCAGAACATTCAACCAATAAGGTTATAAGTTCATCAGAAATACAAATTCTATGTAAGTACAGTTTAATCTTCTACATATATTCTTCTGATATGATTTCAGTTCAAGTCTTTACTGTAATATTCTTCTATTACTGTTCAAATCTCTTCTGTGAATTTATATTCATTTCTATACTACTACAGTATGTAATTTCCAATTTCACTAGAAGGACAGTAGTATTTACCTCGATGAGCCCAAAATTATCCAAGTTTAATGTCGATCCTGAGCAACGTTTGGCTCCTACTCCGAGCGCTCCAACCCGCTCCAAACAACCCTTAGAAGTTCTAACCAACTTCTACTCAAATACTTCAACTATCAATGAAGATTTCCTTAGGGTTTCGTTTTTGTGACAGAGGGGAAGTATAATAGTATTTCGGGGCTTTTCGTATAGAGGTAACCTTGGGAATACTAAAAGGTATTTGGGCTAGAGTATTTAGGGCATTATAACAATACTTGGAGAGTATTTCTATACCACAAAGGGGGGTATTATACGAAACAACTAGGCAGGGGTGCCCTCTCGCCAAGCCTCACTCATGGGAAGCTTTCGCCAAGGCTTCTCAAAAGAAGGGGGGGGTGCTTTGGACGAACTACTCAAGAGGGGAGGTAGGATTTCAAGACTTAGAAAGATTGCTCAAGTTTTGGATGAAGAAAGTCTTCAACTTAGAGGGGTATTTATAGGTCAAGAAATGGCCAACCAATGGCCAAGATCCATCCAAGTGTAAGGCAAGTGTAGGGCTAGATTTTAACCATGTGTACCTTATCCATCTACCACACCAACTTGCACAAAAATATACTACCAACTCCCTCCTCCAAATCGTCCATGCCGCCCACACTTCCTTCCAATGTGAGGGTGACTCCCGTTGGTCCAAAATGTTTCGTCTCTCGGAAAAATCCGCAAAAATTATAAATGACATAGCCGGTATTTTCCCTTCGCAAGTTTAGTAAAACGTTTCGTCGAAAAACGATTCTTTTTGGCATTTGTGCCCAAATTTTCGAACCTTGCCAACTTTAAGGCTTAAATTTTTATACGTACGCCCTCACGTACATACTCAGAAAATACGGGGTGTAACATTCTCCCATCCTTAGAAACATTCGTCCCGAATGTTCCTTCTCAAGACGGATAACGATAAAGTTCTTCTTAACTTAAACAAGTTTCCAATGCCACACATGGCCACAAACATAACACACGTTCTCTTCCTTCCTTACTCGTCGCGCCCTCCTAGAACACTTGAACTCTTCTAGTATACGTACCATACTTCAGTCAATGTTTTAGTTTCCAAAACTTTGGAGTCACCACCTCCGAACTTGGTCATCTTACTAGCCTCAAACTCCCTTAAGGCCATTCCCGGCCTTCACGATCCGCTTCTGGTCGAACATATCCACGAACTCATACGATGGTCATCTAAACTGGGGCCTAGCACCCTCGTGACCCTACCACCTGGCGGGACCACCCAGAGCTGACCCCACCTCGAAACAGGCCGCGGGTTGGCCCGCAACATGGCCCCAACCCGACCTACTTAACGCATCAAGCTCTTGTTTCCCGATCCGGAACAATCTTACCTATACAGGTCATGAAAGCTACCACTTCCATTTCACACTACCCATGGACTTATCCCACAACACATTATACGCAAACCAAGCATTTCAACAAAGACTAACCGTAAAATCTTTTATTCAAGATGACCTTACATCTAAGGTCTCAACATGAAATATTCTAAGGTTCACACTTTCCATGCTCCCATTCATATCCTTTCAACTAACCATGCTTTCTAACCACAATATACCCAAAGCTATTTGTGCAAAGTATTCAATAAATAATCATCGTATCACACATGCAAAAACTCTAGAGGGTTAAGGATATACCTGTATCAACAGCTTTACTTTCCCTTCGTCGCTCTAACCATAATCCTGCCCTGCAGGGCGCATAGCTATAGAAGGCGATGAACACGCCATCGAATTCGATAGTCGAGTCATTCCGCTGCATCCTTCCTATTAGGACGTTTTCATACACGCGGCCGCAGGAAAAACAAGCACCAAAAGACGACATTCTCGATGACGCTCCGCCACATTGTGCACACCGAGGAAAACTCAACCCGATCGCTAGAACCCATGTATATCTCAGAAACTAAGCCCGAGCTCGACCAGCCCCGAATACCGAACGCCTCAAGATCGCGGAGGACCACTCAGACCGGGCGGAGGTACATAACTAGTTCACGGCCGAGGCGCCCGCCGAAAGTTACCAAAGGACCTCGCTGCTCGCCCTCTTCGCCGATCTCGTCATTCCGTCGACCTCTCCGTGCCTCACATCCCGTGCATGAGCTTGCATGCGGGCAATGTCCATGCCCTGAAGAGCTACACCTGCATAAGCATTCGCCAAGTAATCATCTAGCCCTGATGTAGCGTGTACTGGCCCTCCATATCGCCATTACAATGGAACATACCGAGCTAATGAGTCGAACTCCACATTGTACTCTCTAACCGCCCGCCCGCCCCGCTTTAACGTCAAAAATTGTCACCCGAGCCCTCTCATCCGTGGGGCAAGAAATGTGCAAGAAAAGCCCTTAAGAACTCGCCCCAAATGGCCGGAAGTGCATGCTCTCCCGACAGCTCCCACGAATCAAACCCGATCGACAGATCACGCACTGATGCAACCCAATACCACCGACTCGCCTCGAGACTCGATCACCTCATGATCTGTCAGAGTCGCTTGATAAACACCGAGGGTCATCTCGCCTCGATCCATAGAACATCAAGCGGGCTACAACTCGTAAAGTCCCGTAGTCTCAAATCGCTCGCCTGGGTGAACTACGGTGCTATCGACTGGAATTGCAGATCCAGCCTCTCTCATATTCGCCACGACTCGCCAAGAATCGCCATCTCCTTGTACTTATCTCATCTCGCTTCCAGCCGTGGGACCGAGGCTCAGTATCAGAGTCTCGGCAGCCATCGCCGCGCTTAACTCGCTGGCCGTGGCGGCGCTGCAAAACTCGCCGTGGAAGCACTATCTCGTAACGACCGGGCCTCGCCTGCAGAACCTCCGTGTTTCTTCGCCTCTACGCCTTGCCTTCGGGCCCGGTTGCCTTACGCGAGGCATAATCGTAAAGGAAAGGAATACGTCGGAGGGTCCAACTTATCACACGGCCTAAGGCACGATCTCGTAATGAGAAGAATGGAAACCAATCCTAAATGTCCTATAGCCTCGATTATAGATGTGGTGCACAACACACCGATAATCAAGACTCTACTAGACACGGTGCAGACACTTTCCGAGGATTAATCGCTCGATACCACTTTTGTCACGACCGATCCGGTCCGTGGATCGTGCCTTACCCGGGCACCCAAGTAGTCATTCATCAGAGAAAATCAGCGGAACATAAAACATAAATATGAAACAAGAGACATGATAAACAAACAGGCCAACCAAAACAGTTGCCTCTTGTACATATATATAAAAACCCGAACAGTTTAATCCTTTTTACAACCCTGCCCACAACAGTACTATAGACCTCTAAGAATGAAATGACAACTATGGAGGGACAGGGCCCCGCCATACCCCTGAATGTACAAGAACTTACAGACTCAGGGTAACATACCAAAAGATAAGCCTCCGAAGAAACGGAGCTTCCCAACACGCTGCGCTTTGATCCTATGAGCGAGGATCTACAACCGATGTACTTCTACCGCGCAGATGAACGCAGCCTCAAGGAGGTCGCACAACAGTACCAAGTATGTGAAATCAGAAAATATCAGAAATGAAATCATAATAGTCTATAATAAGCAGGAGACATGTATGATAACCAAACTACAATTCACAACATAAAAGCAGTCATGTCAAGCCAGGGACTCACGCCCTCAAGTCATCCCTCATGCCCGTGGAAATCCTTCCTCACTGCCGGCAGTCTAGGTATAAATCGTGCGGAATACGTGTCCCGGCCCATCCCGTGGGACTCGTTAAAGAATCATGTGGAATACGTGTCCCGGCCCATCCCATGGGACTCGGTAGAGAATCAGATGAAATACGTGTCCCGGCCCATCTCGTGGGACTCGGTGAATAATCAGATGAAATACGTGTCCCGGCCCATCTCGTGGGACTCGGTGAATAATCAGATGAAATACGTGTCCCGACCCATCTCGTGGCACTCGGTGAAGAATCGTTCATAACAAATCAGTCGGCCCTCCATCGAGAGACGCGGTGGTATGGAAATACAGTATTTGCACAACAAGGCTATCAAACACAAACATAGGCAAGTTACACACAACTCAAGTTTATTTTAGGCCAGAGTCCGTGTTCGACCCCAAGTATTACATACGTTAAATTCTTTTTAAAAGATCCATTTCTTTTATAAAGGTCACCCGATACCCGTAGTATAAAAATAGGGTGACTCACATTTTTAGGTAAACCCAAACACTTTCCTTTTCAACATCAAGTAACAACATTCTTTTCCCTAAGTTCAAGTTTGCCTAATTTCAAGTACTTAAGTTTCTTATTTTAGAAAGGTTTCATAGTTCATAGTTTTATTCACTTAAGAATATAATTCTCTTTTAAAACAATCTGAGAATCATACGCCTTATATGTGAGTAGGTTATTCTTGTTCATAATCAATCTTATTAAGCAGCCATGATCTAGGAAATGTAATATCATTTTGTCTCATCTTAGCTTCTATGCAGATGGAGGTTTCTACTGGTTTTAATAATACTTCATTAATCAGTACATTTCCTTTTATTAGCGCTGCAGTGGTTTGTCGATACTCATTCTGATTTCCGAAATCAGTAAAACATTATTCCTTTTAAAAACCACGTACTCATTACTCACGAATGAGGTTTCACACAAAATTCATATTAATTCATTTAAGTCAAGTCTCTTATCTTTTAAGATCAAGTCTCTTAACTTCTAAAATCAGTAAGCCATTCTCTTTACCTCTCTTAAGACGTTATACCTAACTTCCCATAGAGCTAGTATAACTCTTATGTTTTCAAAACCAAGTATTACTCTTCTTTCAAAAAGGTTTCTTAACTCTTTTGAAACACTTCAAGTTTCTTATTATTCAGGCTTAAGTCAAAAGACATTGCCACACGTATGTCTACCGTACCATATATATATTCCTTTAAAATACTTCATGCTCAAGAGTATAGGAAGAATCACATACCTCGCGACGATTATCGACTATAAGCAAAACGCTCCACGGCTATAACCCGGCTAGCCTTGTCCACCTTCCAAGTAGTTCATGCTACTCGCAGAACATTCAACCAATAAGGTTATAAGTCTACTGTAAATACAGTCCTATGTAAGTACAGTTTAATCTTCTACATATATTCTTCTGATGTGATTTCAGTTCAAGTCTTTACTGTAATATTCTTCTATTACTGTTCAAATCTCTTCTATGAATTTATATTCATTTCTATACTACTACAGTATGTAATTTCCAATTACACTAGAAGGACAGTAGTATTTACCTCGATGAGCCCAAAATTATCCAAGTTTAATGTCGATCCTGAGCAACGTTTAGCTCCTACTCCGAGCGCTCCAACCCGCTCCAAACAACCCTTAGAAGTTCTAACCAACTTCTACTCAAATACTTCAACTATCAATGAAGATTTCCTTAGGGTTTCGTTTTTGTGACATAGGGGAAGTATAATAGTATTTCTGGGCTTTTCGTATAGAGGTAACCTTGAGAATACTACAAGGTATTTGGGCTAGAGTATTTAGGGCATTATAACAATACTTGGAGAGTATTTCTATACCACAAATGGGGGTATTATACGAAACAACTAGGCAAGGGGGGGGGGGGTGCCCTCTCGGCCAAGCCTCACTCAAGGGGGGGGGGGGAGGCTCTCGGCCAAGGCTTCTCAAAAGAGGGGGGGGGGGTGCTTTGGACGAACTACTCAAGAGGGGAGGGAGGATTTCAAGACTTAGAAAGATTGCTCAAGTTTTGGATGAAGAAAGTCTTCAACTTAGAGGGGTATTTATAGGTCAAGAAATGGCCAACCAATGGCCAAGATCCATCCAAGTGTAAGGCAAGTGTAGGGCTAGATTTTAACCATGTGTACCTTATCCATCTACCACACCAACTTGCACAAAAATATCCTACCAACTCCCTCCTCCAAATCGTCCATGCCGCCCACACTTCCTTCCAATGTGAGGGTGACACATGTCACCCTCCCGTTGGTCCAAAATGTTTCGTCTCTCGGAAAAATCCGCAAAAATTATAAATGACATAGCCAGAATTTTCCCTTCGCAAGTTTAGTAAAACGTTTCGTCGAAAAACGATTCTTTTTGGCACTTGTGCCCAAATTTTCGAACCTTGCCAACTTTAAGGCTTAAATTTTTATACGTACGCCCTCACGTACATACTCAGTAAATACGGGGTGTAACACGGGCCTGAGTAGAGGAGGAGATTTATGTGGTTACGGGGGGGGGGGGGGAGGTGCTGCCGAATTTTCTGTAGAATAAGGAATCTTGTATGTAGAATATTCTACGAAGAGATCTAGAAGTTGATAGAAATTTTATGGCCATTATAGGTTGAAGTACTACGAGTAGCGTATTCTACTTGAAGGGTGGAAAAGGCTAGCAAGGTTATAGTACTTGGAGCGTTTTGCTAATTGTCGATAACCGTCGCGAGGTATGTGAACCTCTTCCTATCTTTTCTAGCATGATTGTTGTGAACTATGTAGTACGGTAGACGTACATGTGCTAAATGAATTTGGTTGGTTTAAAACATAAAGTGTTATAACGGCTTTATGGGAAGTTTGCTATAACAACTTTATGTAGGTAAAGAAATGGTTTGTGGTTTTTAAAAGATAAGAGACTTGACTTATAAATGACTTGATGTGAAATATTAAGGACTTGGTTTGTGTTAAACAGTTGTGAAACCGCTTTTATGAGAAATGGGTACTTGGGTTTTAAAAGGAATAATATTATATTGATTTCGGAAATGAGAATAAGTATCGAACAAACCATCGCAGTTAATAAAGGAAAATGTATTGACTAATTAATTACTATTAAAACCAGAGAAACCTCCATCCGCATGTAAGCTAAGATAAGACAAAATTGTATTACATTTCCTAGATCATGGCTGCTTTAATAAGAATCATTATAAACAAGCATTAATTTTCTTAAGTTTCCAAAGTAAGGAACTTGATTTCTAAAAGAAAAGAGACTTGAGGAATCAAGAGTTTTTGGTTTAAAAGAAAGACATGGTTTTGTCTTAAATTGGTTTAAAACATAAAGTGTTATAACAGCTTTATGGGAAGTTAGTTATAACGACTTTATGAAAACAAAAGAATGGTTTTATCATTAGTTTTAAAATGGTAACTTGACTTTAAAAGGAGAAGTGTTTTGGTCTAAAAAGAAGGCATAGTATTGTCTTAATTTGGTTTAAAAAGGAAAGTATGGAAGTTCTTTTGGTTTACTTAAAATGTTAATCACTCTATTTTGATAATACGCATCGGGTGACCTTTGTAAAAGAAATGGATCTTTTAAAAGAATTTAACGACGTAGTACTTGGGGTTAAAACACGACTTTGGCATAAAATGAAAGTACCTTGAGTTGTGTGTAACTTGCCTATGTTTGCGTGTGATAGCCTTGTCGTGCTAGTATTGTATTTCTATACCACCGCGCCTCTCGATGAGGGCTGATTTGTTATGATCTTACTGACGCATCGAAGCGACGAGCATTCCAGTGCACGCTTCGTGATTATTATTCCATGGACTAACTCTCCATGAGGTTTTACCGATCCGGCTTGGTATCCGTAGTTGGCTCGTACTTGCCGCCCGAGGTCGTGGCCGATTCGTCTTGGTATCCGTAGTTAGCCTTCGTACTTGCCCGGTTCAGGTTTGTGACGAAGTCTCGTGATTCCGGCTTGGTATCTGGTAGTTAGTATTCGTGATTGCCACCACCACGCGGGCGCAGGTGGTATCTGGTAGTTGGCTTTTGTACTTGCCCTGGGTCAGCTTCGTGGTATGGTTATATAGATTTGTTGGTACGGCTTTGGTATCTGGTAGTTGGCTTTCGTACTTGCCCCGGTCAGTTGATGATGCGGCTTTGGTATCTGGTAGTTAGCCTTCGTACTTGCCCCGTACGGTTTTTATGACACAGGTGGGACCTGGTGTTCATGTGTACTCCTTGGTGTGGTTATCGTAGACTGCCGGCAGTGAGGAAGGTGTTCCACGGGCATGATTGATGTTGCGGGCATGAGACCCATAGTTATATTTGAGTGATGACTTTGAGGGCGTGAGTCACGACTTGACGCGATCGCCATATATTATGTCTTTGTAGTTTGGTTATCATATATGTCTCTGCTTTATATAGACTACTATGATTTCATTCTGATTTTCGTTTCACATACTTGGTACTGCCAGATCGACCTCCTTCGGGCCGCTCATGCCGCAGTAGAGGTACATCGGTTGTTGATCCTCGCCATAGGATCACGCCAACAGATTAGGAAGCTCCGTTTCTCCGGAGGCTTATCTTTTGGTATGTTTCCCTGAGTTGTAGGTTCTTGTACATTCAGGGGTATGGCGGGGCCCTGTCCCGTCATAGTTGTTGTTACACTCTTAGAGGTCTGTAGTACTATTGTGGGCAGGGTTGTAAAGGATGTAACTGTTTAAATTTCTGTATATATATGCAAAAAGGCAACCGTTTTGGTTAGCCTATTTTCTTTTATCTTGTTTCATATCTGTATGTTTTATTTCCGCTGGTTTTTCTCTGATGTTGTATCACTAGGGTGCCCGGGGTAAGGCACCAGTCGCGGGCCCGTGGTCGGGTCGTGACATAAGGTCTATTGCGGGAACGTCTTTGGATTCATGTTTCTTTATAGAAATCATCATCCGAAGTACTCTTGCTTCCACCGAAACGCTCAGCTGTACCTTTACGACTTAGTTTTCCCATTTAACCAAATTCTTGGGATCTCCAGTCAGTATAGTTGGGTATCCACCGTATCAGTTCTTATTGTTTGGATTTTAAGCCCATTTTCCTAGACCGGCAGAACTCTTAATATTTTGGGTAATCCCTTAATTAAAGTGTCTATTATATCATTTGATTAGTAATCAAGGAAGTGACACCCACGATGATCAACTGTCGTACGGTCTTATGTCTTCGACAGTTATGTCCAGACACCGTCATCCGTGCCCTTACAGTGTATAATTGACGACGACATGAGTTACTCCCAATAAGGGACATCATCTAAGAGGTCGTGAAGTTACTCAACTTCTCATCATGCTTTGTTTAAAGTGATAAACTCTGATTTCATCATGAATCGTCCGATGCAAATTCGCTTAGAGGATTTTCCAAAGACATACCATACACATCCATGTGTGGTTGTGATGTTCTTCAAGTATGAATAACCTTTTTCCCGTGATTAGGGCGTAACCGGATCATAGTGATCTAGGTACTCTGGCCCACTCCATTTGCCTTGGCAGATTGAGTGTCCAATTTCTTTTCTGTCTTTCTTTTGGCTTTCAGATAATTTGAGATATGGAAACTTTGGCCCACTCCAGTCGCCCGTAGGCTTTGTATGATTGAGTGTCCATTACCATCATTTCAAATGAAGGATCTTCTATCGGAAACGGTGACAGGTTTGTCTCTAGTCCTCTAGTCCTTGTCTTTAGTCCTCTAGTCCTCTTCCCTTGTGATTGATGCCCAGGAAAATTTCTGGCACTTACTTAGGATTGTCCATAAATTCAATTTATTACAACCTGAGTCCATATCTTTTAAACCATTGTTTACAATAGTCTAATCTTTAAACGGGAAGCTGAGTAGTCCAATTTCTGATTTTAGGGTGTAGGGAATATACGTTTTTAATAAAAATACTTCATATTCCTAGCCTTGATTTATTCCCTTTTATTTAGAAATTCTTTAAACATATTATGGACAAGGAAGAATTATTACCTTAGACATTTTGGATTCTGGCCCATGTCAGTCCCTTCGTTGGACTGACTGTCCATATTTTCCTTATCATGGTTCAGATCCTTTTTCTGGGATAGATGTACGCCTTCTGCTATAAGGTAGAACATCATCTTCAGCCTTCTTCTCTTGTCCCAGTTGATATCCTCCACCTCTCGTGGGCGCTTGTTTCCACCACTCTCGGGAGTGGTGACAATAACTCTTCCTTGACCCTTAGCCTTGCTAGCATGACTATCATCAATATCTTCAAGCTCATCATTAGAGACAGATATCTCCTCTTTAACGGAAACAGATCTGTAACTATCATCAAAGAGAGAGCCAAACTAGGACCAGATCTGAAAGCTTTGTTGTTGACATAGATAGTGTTTGAAATGTTAACAGAACTGTCAAGATAACTGGTTTCAGCACGAAACCCACAACCAGATTTGGGCTCACATCAGCTGACAAACATCTTTGTAGCACTAGTACAAATAATGTCTTAAGATTATGAGTTACAATGGATATACGGGAATAGTATACAACTATTACTGGTGCTTCGAAAGGATAAACAAAGGAATTACAATAGTTAACAATCTTATAGCCAACAAGAGTTGTGGCTACAGTAAACTTGTGAGTTCTTGAACTTCATTCTTGAATGGTTCTTGAGTCCGTCTTGAGTCTTCGTTCCAATTGCACCAAGCTCTTAGATCTTGATAGCCTGAAAGAAGGAGACACTAAATCTGGAAACGTTACAATTGTGTTGCTGAGTCGAGTGATATTCACTTTGTCCTTAAGATATTATTTCTCGGTATATATCCTTTTACGATATGGGCAACTGTCTCCCAAGATAAAAAAACAACTAACAAAGGATCAAAGGAAACTCAAGTGTTTCTCAAGAAGAACCTTTGAGTGTATGAAATAATGCTTAGAGAGGAAGAGTTCCGAAAATCAGAATTATACAAGTGTGAAGTTTATTCTCCAATTGAGCCAAAGCCTCAATTTATAGTTGTGTAAGAATGCCTCTTCAAGTGCCCATGTAATGGGCATTTATATGCCATGTAATGACCACTTAATTCACCAAGTAATGCATCCAAATAATGACTGATTTATGGAGGAGAAAATAGCATATTAATGCCCCAAAACGTCCCCATAATCAGCCAAAATTTTGGAATTCCGTTTGCACAAACACTGCCTCGTTAGCGTCGCAGCTACGATGGACAGAAGACCAACCAGCGCCGCGGCGCCTCGACCCTTGAGGTGGCAGCGCCGAGGAGCCCCGACTCCTCGGTGACGCCTTGACCCTTTTTCGACTCGTTTCGATCTTACACTTTTTCCTTTATTTAGCAATGTAGAACACATGTCATTTAACCAACGACCGTCTATCATTTCATGTCTTAAACATTTACTCACGTATCAATATCTCCTTCACTAATGTGTTTTTTTACTATACTTGGCACTATGTGTGCACGTATGTGGAAACGACATTTCCGACGTGCGGGATCCCAATTGTTCGAGTCATAAATAATGGGATAATCTTAATTCCACATTAGTAAATTTCCAACACTTATTTCATTGGATTATGAATCTAGTTTTATTTTACATCATTCACAATTTTCACGTACATTATGGTTCTTTAAAAATATTTAAAATCACATAAAATTTGTTTAAGAAAAAAACGGGTTTTAAAGGGAACACACTAATGAGGTGTAGCTGGGTGTGTGACAAGCCCCGAACTTGGGCCTGGACTGACTAGACTCGATGCCTAAACATGACCGAATGAACCACATACATGGCATAATACGTGAATCTATCATTCGTTTCCCTTTTATTATGTTGAAACTAATATACACGAACAATATTAAATATAGTTTATTATAATAAAAATGCTACTTGAAAAATATAGCTGACACAAAGGAGCATGAAAGGATTTTGATTTAGTTATATTCATTGACTCGTTATATATGTTGGATTTTTTTCTCTTCATCTCTCTCTCTCTCTCTCTCTCTCTATATATATATATATATATATATATATATATATATTAAAAGCACAAAGAGCTTAGAAATATTGATTAACGTTCACCACTAGAAATATGAATCATATTGTTAATGGTACGTAAAATTCTTTCGACTTTACCGTTTTGAGGAGAGGTATGAGGACACGAGAATCAAAATACCATGCCATGATATGAACATAATTTATGGAAGAGGAAATTATTAAAGTCACGACCATTATCACATTGAAAAGATTTTATATCATTTTCAAACTGAGTTTTAATATACGTGCAGATTCAACAAACATGTGGTAGACATGTGACTTAAATTTAATCGGATAAACCAATAGAAAATACGAGAACTCATGTAACAAAACCAAGTAATATTTATGACCAAGTTTGCTATCAACAAAGATATCCACAAATCCGCATGAATAATGTCAAATGGGGAAAATGTAACACTTAAAGAAGACATAAACGGAAGTCTAACATGTTTACCTAAAGGACAAGACAAAAAACTTGGGGCAAGGTTCCCCTTATTACATCAAATAAAATTGTGAGTTTAAAGAAAATTAAAAACAGGAGCTCCGGGGTGTCCAAGTGTCACACCCCGAATCCCGGGCCCGTGACTGGTGCCCTACCTGGGCACCCTTCTACCTTAACAACTAAGTAAACTGCGGAAATTTAAATAACACCTCTTTTTTTTTTCAAAACCAACATACGTGCAAGGCAAAGCCGACAAGGCTGCCATAATATACATAAACAAAAGACACTACACTGTACATGAGTCCAATCCCACATATGAATACGCACTCTAAGAGTTATATCGAACTATGACGACAAGGCCCCGCCGTACCCATAATCGCATAAAAGCCCGATCAAGGATCTATACCAAAAAGATAAACTCGAATGGATGGAGCTATCCAAAACTCGAGCAGGTCCTACACTGCCGATCACCAAATCTGGCAGACTAAACTCAGCAGATGAACGCAGCCCCCCGAAGGAGGTCAGTACGAAGAATGTACCAAGTATGTGAAACTGAAAATACTGCAATTACATCATAAGTTTAAAACAAAGCCGGAGACATGTATGATAATCAAATTACGATAATCGTGCCTTACTAACCATGAGAGTAAATAGTAGTATACTTACAATATAAACTAGGAAGCTCACGATCAAAGCAGGACCACCCGCCCGCAGTATCATTAAGCAATTCTACTCCTGGGACTATTTCACCCGCATAGGTCACGTGGACCCGCATGAGGTATTCCTCGCATGAGACTATTTCACCCGCATAAGACCTTACGGACTCGCATGAGGTATTCCTCGCATAGGCTGTATCCGCCCGCATGGGACTATTTCACCCGCAAAATCCCTTGCAGACTCGCATGAGGTATTCCTCGCATCGTGGGTAGCAAATCCACGGAATATGCAAATGCCACAAACCCGGGGAATGACCCCGAAATGAATGATATACCACTAGCACACAACCGACTATTACCAGCACACATAGGCAATTCTCAATTAAACAAGCCAAAGTACTTATCAAGGCACACATAGAATAATTCTCAATTAAACAAGCCAAAGTACTACGTACGTACATTCTTTTCAACAGACTCCTTCCTATGTAAAACCCCAAGATACTAACACCCGTAGTATCAAGGTGTGTCTATTTTTCAAAGTAAGTTACTACACTTTTAGAAACTCATCTCAAAGCTTGAAACCAAGTAACTTCAAATTTTCACAATCTAGGCAACTTATGCCCATTAATCAAAATAGACAACTTTCTAAACCTTCCATAAAGCCGTTATAACCAACTTCCCATAAAGCCGTTATAACCCTTTATGGTTTTTAGACAATTTCATTCTTTTTATAACCAAGAGACTTATACTTAAAACCAAGTATCACAAACTTTCAAATCAAGTTTCTTAACTTTCAAAAATACTTCGAGTCTCTTAATATATAGAAAACAAGTTTCTTCTACTTTTAAACCTCAAGTAACTCACACCTTTAAAACAAGTTACTTCTCTTAAATCATGTCATTTCTCCTCTTTTAAAACAATTAAGTAAATCACTCCTTTGACTCCCCTAAAGTCATTATAATGACCTTTAGGTTTTGGAACTAAGGCACTAGCCAAAAGGTTTGGAAACCACTTCCTTTTCAAGACTCCATGTACTTTAAGTAAAATACTTCCACTCTTTAAGAATCCAAACTTCACTAAGGCAATGGATTATACAACTTACAATTTAAACATCAAAGTACAATCAAGGACGTACATAGAACAAATTCTACTTTAGGCAATCCAAATACAACCAAGGAATGGTTCATTTAAGGAGTAGGAAATACTTTCTTTATCTTAAGGAATCATGCTAGAAGAGGAGATAGTTCACATACCTTTTCGGCTAAATCCACAAGCTAAGCCGAATACGCCGTACGTAGGAGTGTCAACCTATAATGGTCACAACATGACTATCAATTCTAGTTTCTAACGTAGAATAATACTAAGTATACGATCTCTTATTCTACGGAAAATCGGGCAGCACCTCCTTTGTTTCTACATACTTTGCCACCTTTTTCAAGGCCGAATACAATAACCAACACGCCACATTTAAGGCTCAAAACAACAACCAAACAAAGGGGATTACACGCCTTACAATACCTGTAAAATTCCGCCCCACAATTCATACGAAGTAGTTCCATATTCAAGCCATTCTCGGCCAACAACATAACCAACAATTCAAAGTCTTTTCCAATCCTTTTCCAATTCCAAGTTCTAAGGTCTAACATGTTATATAGTCATAAACAACTTCAACAACTACAATTTCCTTCTTTAAACAACATGCGACGACTTAAACTAATAATCGACTTGAATTGTAATCTTAAGGCTAAACATGCTAGTCTTCGGATTAGGGTTCCAATAGCCAATAAACTTATCAAACCTTATACTAAATACCTCATGCTTGTTAATATCCATAACTATAACAATAAGTAAACCTTAATTGCTAAAACGACAAGATTATACATTTACAAGCCCTTAAGAATTCCAAGATTCAAAGTCGCTCCTTAGCAAATTCTTAGCTCCTTTCCTTATGTTCCAATCCGCTCCAAGCACTCCTTAGAAGCCTATGAAGAACCCATCTTCAAGTTCCAACTTCAAAGTTGAAGAACTTCTTAAGTTTCCGCCTTGCGACTAATACGAAAACGTCGTTTTTCCGAAATCTTTATATTGAGATAACCTTATAATACCCTTAGGGACATTGGGTTAAAGTCTTGTGAATAATGGATCAAAACTACAAAATTTCTTGTGGAAGCTATGGTGAACCCGAGAGCTATTGTTCTTGGCACAATGTTCTCTCAATTTTTCTAAGTGTTAGAAGACCTTGTCTTACACTAGCTTAGTATATATAACACAATGGAGGGTTTAGATTGCAACACATGAGTGGCTAGGATGAGTTTCACTAGGATCAAGCCCAAGTGGCAAGTTGACTTTGGTCAATAATATCAAGCTTTGAAGACTTATCTTCTACCATGGTCAATGACCATTCTACCCTTACTAATTTCGACCAAGAACATATGTGGGGGGTGCCACGTGTCGCCCTCTCATTCGTCCATAAAATTCCGTAACCCTCGTGGGCCCCACAAAACGTAAAATTCCTCGGGTGGGCCCCACGTGACCAAATCCGTAAAAATAAATTTCCATAATGTTAAGAGTTCCATACTCTTCAAATAATGCATTTTGAGAATCCAATTCTCAACAACGAACATTTTTCCTTTCCGACGTTCGGAAGATTTTCCGCCGGAAAAATAATTTTTCCTTTCGTACTAATTTCCAAGTCTTGATTCCTTACGTACATTCTATTATACATGTCCTGGACTTACGGCGTATAACATTCTTCCCCCCTTAGAAATATTCGTCCCCGAATGTTCTTAGTCGGTTGTCAGGCTATACAAACTCCGACAAAATCTCTATACTATGCCTATCAATCAATACTCCACAAGACTAACGATGCCACACATGGCCACCACCTAACATCCATAAACATATCAATGGACCTTCCGTCCGCGACCCCTCCTCACAAAACTCGAAGGTTACAGTCTTCTAAAACATGGGATCCTTAGAGGTTCCTTTATTTCTTACTTGTCATTCTTTCTCGTACTTCTAAACTTATTTAGTGAACGTACAACATCTCAAATATTGTTTCTGTTCCCCAATCCTTGGAGTTACTAACCAAACTTGGCCATATTGTTACTTACATTCCCGTTAAGGCTCTTCTCGGTCCTTACGACCTAGTTCCGGTGGAACGCATCCACGAACTCGTACAACGATTAACTCAACTTGGGTCTGGCATCCTCGTGACCCTATCACATAGCGGGACCACTACCAACTGACATCACCCCATTCATACTACCGGCTGACCCGAAATGAGTCCACAACCCGACCCAGCGTCACACTTAACTTCTCATTCTTAGTCTGAAATAAATCTCAATCTTTTCTCAAGGTACTTCTTACCCTATCCCCTATTCACTAGAGGTTCGTCACATAAGCCAAAGTATTCCTACTGTACAATCTTCCCTATTGGTCTTACACTGTCATGGGGCAATAACTACGTGTGAACTCTACACAACTATAATCTCAGTTCACTTACCATTCTTGTCAATATTCTTAACTTCTCACTTTACTAATCAAAGTATTCCTACCTCTGGAGTACTATCACTTTACAACTACTAGCAACAAAGGGAAAACATATACGCTAAGGCGAAATCTGAACCTATCAATGCACGTATGATTCAAAAGAATCGAAATATACCTGTAACCCCATGCGATGTCGCCTCCTGATCCTCGCCCAAGAGTCACGTCACCTCTGCGGTCCGAAGGACCGCCAGAACTATAAACTCCACCCTGACCTCTACCACGACTGGCTGACATCTGAACACCCTGCCCTGGGGGACGCACAGCTGTGGAGGAAAGGGAATCAACCATCGGCCTCATAGGCTGAGCCACCTCACCGGTGCTCCTTCTAAAAGGACATACCCTCAGTATATGGCTCGGACGACCACAATAATAACAAACACCTGTGCCATAACGGCATTTCCCCAAATGACGCTTACTACATCTGAAACACTGAGGAAAAAGTGGCCTCGACTGAGAAAATCCTCTGCTCCTCTGAGAACCTCGACCCCTAGAGCTTGGACCGGCTCCTAAATACCTTGTGGGGTCCAATCTCCCACCTGTGGGCTGCGGGGGTGTCACGACCCGACCACGGGCCCGCGACTGGTGCCTTACCCCGGGCACCCTAGTGATACAACATCAGAGAAAAACCAGCGGAAATAAAACATACAGATATGAAACAAGATAAAAGAAAACAGGCTAACCAAAACGGTTGCCTTTTTGCATATATATACAGAAATTTGAACAGCATATCCTTTACAACTCGCCCACAACAAGATTACATGCACTTCTAAGAGTGTAACAACAACTATGATGGGACAGGGCCCCGCCATACCCCTGAATGTACAAGAACCTACAACTCAGGGAAACATACCAAAAGATAAGCCTCCGGAGAAACGGAGCTTCCCAATACGCTGAACTGTGATCCTATGAGCGAGGATCAACAACCGATGTACCTCTACCTGCGCAGATGAACGCAACCCCGAAGGAGGTCGATAACATGTACCAAGTATGTGAAATCAAAAATATCAGAAATGAAATCATAGTAGTCTATATAAACAGAGACATATATGATAACCAAACTACAAGACATAATATGTAAGATACGCTAAGTCATGGACTCACGCCCTCAAAGTCATCACTCAAATATAACTATGGGTCTCATGCCCGCAACATCAATCATGCCCGTGGAACACCTTCCTCACTGCCGGCAGTCTACGATAACCACACCAAGGAGTACACATGAACACCAGGTCCCACCTGTGTCATAAAAACCGTACGGGGCAAGTACGAAGGCTAACTACCAGATACCAAAGCCGCATCATCAACTGACCGGGGCAAGTACGAAAGCCAACTACCAGATACCAAAGCCGTACCAACAAATCTATATAACCATACCACGAAGCTAACCCAGGGCAAGTACGAAAGCCAACTACCCGATACCACTGCGCGCGTAATGGCTTGCGGGCAAGTACGAAGACTAACTACCGATACCGCCGAATCACGAGACTTCATCACAAACTGAACGGGCAAGTACGGCTAACTACCGATACCAAGCGAATCAGCCACGACCTGGCAAGTACGAGAGCCAACTACCAGATACCAAGCCGAATCAGTAAAACCTCATGGAGAGCTAGTCCATGGAATAATAATCACGTGCGCACTGCGGAATGCTCCGCCACCGCCAGACGCCCAAGTAAGATCATAACAAATCAGTCGGCCCTCCATCGAGAGACGCGGTGGTATAGAAATACAATACTAGCACGACAAGGCTATCACACGCAAACATAGGCAAGTTACACACAACTCAAGGTACTTTCATTTTATGCCAAAGTCCAGGTTTTAACCCCAAAGTACTACGTACGTTAAATTCTTTTTAAAAGATTCATTTCTTTTACAAAGGTCACCCGATACCCGTAGTATCAAAATAGAGTGACTAACATTTTAAGTAAACCAAAACAACTTCCATACTTTCCTTTTTAACCCAAATTAAGACGATACCATGCCTTCTTTTTAAACCAAGACACTTCTCCTTTTAAAGTCAAGTTACCATTTCTCATAAAAGCGGTTTCACAACTTTTTAACACAAACCAAGTCCTTAATATTTCACATCAAGTCATTTATAAGTCAAGTCTCTTATCTTTTAAAAACCACAAACCATTTCTTTACATACATAAAGGTTTTATAGCAACTTCCCATAAAGCCGTTATAACACTTTATGTTTTAAACCAACCAAATTCATTTAACACATGTACGTCTACCGTACTACATAGTTCACAACAATCATGCTAGAAAAGATAGGAAGAGGTTCACATACCTCACGACGGTTATCGACAATTAGCAAAACACTCCAAGTACTATAAATACCCCCCTTGTGTTGAAGACTTCTTCATCCACTCCACATTTTCTAAGTCTCAAAATCCTTCCCCCTTTGTGTATAAGTATGGTCCAAGTCCCCCCCCCCCCCCCCTTCCTAAGTGGCTTCGGCCGAAACCCCCCTTTTTTTGTAGAAAGTTGCCTTCTAGTTTAGTTACTATTCCAAAATACCCTAGCCCCAAATCCCTTATAGTATTTAAGTAGAAGTAGTTTAGAAACTTCTAAGGGTTTCTTGGAGCTATCGGAGCGTGCAAATTAGGAGCTAAACCTTGCTCAGGATCGACATTTAACTTGGATAATTTTGGGCTTATCGAGGTAAATACTCTTGTCCTTCTATTGTAATTGGAGATTACATATAAGAGTAGTTTAGAAATAAGTATAAGATATATAGAAGGATGGTATTAAAGAATAGAATTGAACTGTAATCACCGTAGGCGGTATAAAAGAAGAAGAATTGAATCAGATTTCATACGGGACTGTATTTACAGTAGACTTGAGTAGTTTGACGGGTAGGGAAATGCTGCCCAATTTTCCGTAGAATAGAGAACCCTCTGCTTAGAATATTCTACAGAGTAGTCTAGACGTTGATAGACGTATTTGACTATTATAGGTTGATACTCTGCGCGCGACATACTCGACTTGGCAGGTGGATTTCGCCGAGAAGGTATGTGATTCTTCCTATCCTCTTGAGCATGATATTTTAAAATATATATATAGTACGGTAGACGTACGTGTGTTAACTGAACATGGTTTTACTGGACGTCTTTTGACTTGAGTCTAAATAATAAGAACCTTGAAGTATTTCAAAAGAATTATGAATCATTTCTGAAAGAAGAGTAATACTTGATTTTTAAACAGAAAGCTTAAGAGTTATACTAGCTTTATGGGAAGTTAGGTATAACGACTTAAGAAAGATAAAAGGAACGGTTTTACTTATTTGTTTATGAAAATCTTGTATTGATTTCTGTTAAGTGTAGTAAGATTGTTTGATAAGTAGACATATTATGATGCTACCTGTGTTAGTGTCTTGTAATGCTGTGAAAGGAGGTCATTCTTGCTGTGCTTACGTTGCTAAACGGTAAGTTCGTTGTACTGTTATCATATCACATACCCCCTTGACTTGTTATACCGAGGGCTTGCCACCCTTGATGCGGGTCTATACGGCCTATGCGGTCTGTGTGACTATGCGGAGCTGCGGGAGTTCCAGGATTGATCATTCCGGGTGTATTATCTCGATGCGAGGGATGCCTCATGCGGTCTGTGTGACTATGCGGTCTATGTGACTATGCAGGCTGCGGGAGTCCAGGAGGGTACCGCGGGTTAGCTACCCCCAATGCGAGGAATACCTCATGCGGGTCTGTGTGTGACCTATGCGGGCTGCGGGAAGTCCAGGATTAGGCACGCATAATGATACTATGGGCGATTGGCCTTGCTTCGATCATTAGCGGCCTAGAAAAGACCAGTTACATTATATCTATTTTGCTCTTGTTTATGTTGTGGCACTATGTGCAGTTGAACTGGTTGTATTTGCAAATGGTTTTAAATACTTTGATTTCACTTTAGTACTTTGATTTCACATACTTGGTACTGTTGCATCGACTCCTTCATGGGCCGCTCATGTCGCAGTAAGGGAAGCAGTAGCGGATCCTCGCTTTAGGATATTTTCTTTGGTGTCGAGCTTCATCTTCTCCGAGGCTCGACTTTTAGGTATGATCTCCCGTTGTTGTAGATAGTTTTGTACATTCAGGTATGGCCCCGCCCCGCCATAGTTGTTATTTAGAGGTCTGTAGTCCTATTAGCAGCTGGGATGTAATCGCTGACTTGGTTTATATATATATGCCGAAGGCGACTTTTCTCAAATAAACTGTGTCTCATTTTACATTTGTTACATGTCTTGTTTTATTACGCTGATTACTCGATGACTACTTGGGTGCCGGTAAGGCACTACCACGAGCCTCGAACGGTCTCACGACCAACCTGCCCGTGATCGTGCCTTACCGCACCCAAGTAGACATACATCGTAGTAATCAGCGAATATAAAACAAGACATGAAATAAAACAGCTTTATCTGAGAAAAGTTGCCTTTCTACTATATAAATAAAAACTTAAATCCGAACGATTACATCCCTTTACAACTCGCCACAACAGCATTACTGCACTTCTAAGAATGATATAACACAATGGCGGACAGGCCCGCCATACCCACGAATGTAAGTACTACAACGACAGGGACTATACCTAAGATAAGCCTCCGTAGAAACGGAGCTTCCCAAACGCCGAATCGTGACCCATGAGCGAGGATCAACATCGGTGTACCTCTACCGCGGCATGAACGCAGCCTCAAGGAGGTCAAGATAACATGTACCAAGTATGTGAAATCAAAATATCAGAAATGAAATCATAGTAGTCTATATAAAGCGTAAGACATGTATGATAACCAAACTACGCTCACAATAAATAAGCAATATGTCAAGTCAGGGACTCACGCCCTCAAAGTCATCACTCAAAATATAACTATGGGTCTCACGCCCACAACATCAATCATGTCCGTGGAATACCTTCCTCACTGCCGGCAGTCTATGATATAAAAGCACCAAGGAATACGCATGAACACTGTGTCCCACTGTGTCATAATAAAACCGCACGGGTAAGTACGAAGGCATAGCCGACTACTAAAACCCACGCATCAACAAGGTCATAAATCAGATCATGAGATCTGTCTAGACCGCCACATGATCGGCCGCCACTCGCGCGCAAAGATCTAATGCGCGCCTAGTCCCGAACTTCCCGCACTCCGCATAGGCCACTCACATAGCCCGCATCGTATTCCCGCATCGAGGGTAGCTACTCCCCGCAACGCCCCGACTCGCACCGCATGGCCACATAGACCGCATGAGGTATAACCCCGCACACTAACCCGAAACTCGTAGCTCGCATAGGTCCCCGACCCGCATGAGGTATTCTCGAATCACGGTCCTGCATCACCGAGTCTACCCCAGACGGAGGGCGCTTAACCCCGTGATCATGTCAAGAGGTGAGTGATATAATACTAACATAACAACTTATCGTTAAACAACATAAGCACAACAAGTGGAAACCCTTTACACAAACATCACAAGATACTAACACACGTAGCATCCTAACATGTTTACTTTATCAAATCGACAAGAAAGTATTACAAGGCTATCACAAACCAACACAATCAAGTTATTCACACAAGGTACTTTCTACTTTATTTTAACAAGTTCGGGTTTTTATCCCCAAAGTACTTCATACATTAACTCTTTAAAAGATTCGCTCCTTTCACAAAAGTCACACAATACCCGTAGTATAAAAATAGAGTGACTATCTTTTTAAGTAAACCAAAACACTTCCTTTTGTAAAATCAAGTAACAACATTATTTTCCAAACGTTCAAGTTTGCCTAATTTCAAATGCTCAAGTTTCTCATTTTCGAAAGGTTTCGTAGTTCATAGTTTTAATCACTTACAATATAATTCTCCTTTAAAACAATTTGAGAAACATATGCCTTATGTGTGAGTAGGTTATTCTTGTTTATAACAATCTTATTAAAGCAGCCATGATCTAGGAAATGTAATATCATTTTGTCTCATCTTAGCTTCTATGCAGATGGAGGTTTCTCGGTTTTAATAATACTTTATTAGTCAATACATTTCCTTTATTAGCGCCATTGTGGTTTGTTCGATACTTATTCTCATTTCAAATCAAGAAACATTATTCCTTTTACAAACCAAGTACTCATTACTCACGAATGAGGTTTCACACTTTTTAACAAAATTCATATTAATTCAATTAAGTCAAGTCTCTTATCTTTTAAGATCAAGTCTCTTAACTTCTAAAATCAATAAACCATTCTTTTTATCTCTCTTAAGATGTTATACCTAACTTCCCATAAAGCTAGTATAACTCTTAAGCTTTTAAAACCAAGCATTACTCTTCTTTCAAAAAGGTTTCTTAATTCTTTTGAAATACTTCAAGATTCTTATTATTAGACTCAAGTCAAAAGACATCGCAGTAAAACCACATTCAGTTAACACACGTACGTCTACCGTACTATATATATTCTTTTAAAATATAATGCTCAAGAGGATAGGAAGAATCACATACCTCGCGACGATTATCGACTATTAGCAAAACGCTCCACCGCTATAACCCGGCTAGCCTTGTCCACCTTTCAAGTAGAACACGCTACTCGCAGAACATTCAACCTATAAAGGCCATATACGTCTATCAACGTCTAGACTACTCTGTAGAATATTCTAAGCAGGGGGTTCTCTATTCTACGGAAAAATCGGGCAGCACTTCCCTACCCGCGTTACACAAGTTCATCAGTAAATACAGTCCTATGTAAGTACAGTTTAATCTTCTTCTTTAATATTCTTCTGATGCGATTTCAGTTCGAGTCTTATCTGTAATATCCTTCTATTACAGTTCAATTCTCTTCTATGAATCTTATATTCATTTCTATACTACTACAGTATGTAATTTCCAATTACAATATAAGGACAAGAGTATTTACCTCGATAAGCCCAAAATTATCCAAGATTTTATGTCGATCCTGAGCAACGTTTAGCTCCTACTCCGGGTGCTCCAACCCGCTCCAAACAACCCTTAGATGTTCTACGCAACTTCTTCTTAATACT
Organism: Przewalskia tangutica; assembly: GCA_029844215.1. Taxonomy (NCBI): domain Eukaryota; kingdom Viridiplantae; phylum Streptophyta; class Magnoliopsida; order Solanales; family Solanaceae; genus Przewalskia; species Przewalskia tangutica. The sequence goes on along the minus strand of CM056728.1, from coordinate 52,330,487 downwards.
TCAACCAACTGTGAAGATTTTCCTTAGGGTTTCGTTTTGTGACTGAAGGGAAGTATAGTAGTATTTCTGGGCTTTTAGTATAGGTGTAACCTTGGAATACTACAAGGTATTTGGGCCAAGGTATTTTGGAATAGTAACTATACTTGGAGAGTATTTTCTACCAAGAGGGGGGTGTATTTTCACGAGAACAACACCACTAGGAGGGGGGGTAGGTTTCGGCTAGCACCCCTAGGAGGGGGGGGGTACCTCTCGGCCGAGGCTCACAAGGGGGAGGGGGAGGCTTTGGACGAAAACCTTACAAAGGGGGAGAGGGGGATTTCAAGACTTAGAAACTATTTTGTGGATGAAGAAGTCTTCAACAAAGGGGGGTATTTATAGGCAAACCAATGGCCAAGATCAAGACAAGTGGTGGGCAAGTGTAGGGTGAGGATTTATCCATGTGTACCTTATCCAACTACCACACAAAATATCACAAATATCCTACCTACTCCAAGACTTTGAAATCGTCCAAATGAAGCCCACAAATCCGCCAACTTGAGGGTGACAAGTGTCGCCCTCTCGTTGGTCCAAAATATTTCATCTCTCGGAAAAATCCGCAAAAATAATAAATGACATAGCCGTAATTTTCCCTTCGCAAAGTTTGGAAAACGTTTCGTCGGAAAACAATTCTTTTCGGGGGTTGTGCACAAAATTTCGACCCTTGCCTACTTAAGGCTTAAACTTTTATACGTACGCCCTCACGTAAATACTCTGGAAATACGGGGTATAACAGGGTCGTGACAAAAGTGGTATCAGAGCAGTTAATCCTCGGAAAGTGTCTACAGACCGTATCTAGTAGAGTCTTGATTATCGGTGTGTTGTGCACCACACCAATAATCAGGAGGCTATAGGATATTTAGGATTGGTTTCCATTCTTCTCACTCTGAGATCGTGCCTTAGAGCTGTGTTATAAGTTGGACCCCTCTAACGTATTTCCTTTCTTTAACAGTTATGCCTCCACGTAAGGCAACCCGGGCCCAGAAGGGCAAGGCAGCCGAGGGAGCTGCTAGTAGGACACCGAGAGTCACGAGGGCTCAGGCCCAGTCTATACCCGAGGCGATACCTCAGACGGCGAGTTCCACGACGCCGCCGGCAGAGCCGCAGCAGCGATGGTCGATGAGACCACAAGACTGCACTCCGCCCCACACCGGAGCAGATGAGATGGGTTACAGAGAGATGGCCCAGTTACTGGCCAGGATTGTGGCCAGACATGAGGATAGGCTGGACGCAGCAGTTCCAGTAGCACCCGTGGTACATCCTAGATCGGACAGCTTGAGACTACGGGATTTTCTGAGTTGTAGCCCGCCAGAGTTCTACGGGTCGAGGCCTGAGGATGATCCGCAGGAGTTCATCCGTCGATTCTGAGATCATGCGAGTGATCAAGGCTTCGAGACCGAGTCCGTGATCTTCGTTCGCGACGGCCGCGTGATACCGCAATGATCGGTTTGATTCGTGGGAGCTATCCCGGGGAGAGCACGCGCCTCCAGCTATTTGGGACGAGTTCTCGGAGGCTTTTCTCACTCACTTCTTGCCTCCGCAGATGAGGAGGGCACGGGCCGATAAGTTTTTGATGCTGAGACAGAGAGGGCGCACCGTTAGGGAGTACAACGTTGAGTTCGATTCGTTGGCTCGATATGTCCCTGCGCTAGTAGCAGACATGGAGGACCGAGTGCACCGCTACGTCACTGGGTTAGATGATTATCCGCGTAGTCTTGCTCAGGTGTGGCTCTTCAGCCGGGCATGGACATTGCCCGCATTCAGGCTCATGCACTTGGGTGCGAGGAGCGTAGAGACCGACGGGTCGACAGATATCAGCAGCAGAAGAAGGCCAAGACGGCCGGATCTTTTGGTAGCTCTCGGGGTGGACGGCCTCAGCAGCAGTCTAGATTTGCACCACACCATCGAGCACTCCCGCACCGCTTTCGATGCCAGGTATTCGGGGCGTGTCGGGCCCTGTGACTTGGACTTCGGGGTAGCAAGGGTGCTAACCGATCGAGGTCCGCTCGGTGTCCGATGTGGTAGATTCCATTCGTGGAGTTGTGGTACTACTGAGTTTGCTATACTTGTGGCGGCAGGTCACTACGCGAGCTGTCCGACTGGGCGCCACGATGGGAGGGGTCACCTACGGTGGTCTGCGGGTCTTCATCCCCTACAGTTACTCGCCCCGGAGGGCAGGGTACTCATGGACCAGCAGGTCGCGGCAGAGGTCGTGGCGCAGGTCCCAGTTCTAGCGGTCCTCAGAACCGCATTTATGCCTTGTCCAGCCGGCAGGACCAGGAGGCCTCACCTGATGTCGTCACAGGTACTTTATCAGTTTCATGTTGTGACGTGTATGCCCTGATAGATCCGGGTTCTACTCTGTCCTATATATCTCCCCTTATTGCTAGTAGGATAGGGATAGAGCCTGAGTCCATAGACCCTTTTGAGGTAGCTACGCCAGTGGGTGATTCGGTGGTAGCTCGGCGGGTGTATAGAGCTTGCCCCGTGACTTTATGTAGTCGTCAGACCCTAGCCGACTTGATAGAGTTGGACATGACTGATTTCGACGTGATCATGGGTATGGATTGGCTAGCTTCTTGCTACGCCCATGTAGACTGCATGGAGAGAGTGGTACGGTTCCAGTTTCCTGGGGAGCCGGTTATTGAGTGGGAGGGGAACACTGTGTCGCCGAGGGGTAGGTTTATTTCCTACCTCAAGTCCAGGAAGATGGTACAGAAGGGGTATATCTACCATCTCATTCGGGTGTTTGATACTGAGGCTGCGGTACCAGATTTTCGGCCCGATGAGTCGAGAGTTCCCGGATGTGTTTCCGCACGACCTTCGTATCCTCCTGAGAGGGAGATAGAGTTTTGTATCGATGTGCTGCCAGACACTCGGCCTATTTCCATTCCGCCATACAGAATGGCACCTGCCGAGTTGAGAGAGTTGAAGGAACAGCTGAGAGATTTGCTGGAGAAGGGCTTCATCAGACCTAGTGTTTCTCCCTGGGGAGCGCCGGTATTGTTCGTGAAGAAGAAGGACGGACGCCGCGCATGTGTTGATTACAGCGGTGAACAAGGTGACTATTAAGAACAGATACCCCTTCCTGTGATTGATGATTTGTTCGACCCGGTGGTGCGTAGATGTTTCTCCAAGATTGATCCGCGACGGGCTATCATCAAAGTGCGAGTTAGAGAGGCGGATGTCCCTAGGATCGCATTCGGACCTTGACGCACTATGAGTTCAGTGGTTATGTCTTTCGGTTTGACCAATGCTCGTGGTATTTATGGATTTGATGAACCGAGTGTTCAAGCCATTTTTGGATACGCTTTGTGATAGTATTCATTGATGACATCTTGGTTTATTCTCGCCAGAGCAGAGCACGCGGAGCATTTGGCGATCGTGGCCGAGAGTTCTCCAGGACCAGCAGTTATACGCCAAGTTTTCCAAATGTGAGTTTTGGTTGGCTTCGGTGGCTTTTCTTGGGCACATTGTCGGGGCCGATGGTATTCAGGTAGATACGGCTAAGATCGAGGCATCGTGAGTTGGCCTAGACCTACTACTCCGGCAGTGCGCAGCTGGGCCTTGCAGTTATTATCGGCGGTTCGTGGAGAAGTTTGCTTCTATCTTCGCACCATTGACTAGCCGACTCGTAAGGCGGCTAAGTTTGATGGACTGATGACGGAGTGGTGGTTTCCGATCAAGGCGAGATCGACGACCGCCTCGCTTCTTACTCTTCCGAGGTCCAGACGGCTATGTCGTATCAGTGATACGCCGTGCATCGGCCGGGATGTGTGTTGATGCAGCAGAGGAAAGGTTATAGCGCACGATCCCGACAGCTTAAGAAGCACGAGAGGAACTACCCCACACATGATTTGGAGTTGGCACGTGATTCACGCCAAGATCTGAGGCACTATTTGTATGGGGTTCATGTGGATATTTATACAGACCACAAGAGCCTCCAGTATATCTTCAGCCAGAGGGAGCTGAACTTATGACAGAGACGGTGGTTAGAGTTACTCAAGGATTATGATGTCGACATCCTGTACTCACCCGGGAAGGCCAATGTTGTGGCGTATGCCCTTAGTCGTAGGTCACGGGGAGTCTATCGATGCGCAAACAGAGAGGAGGGGCATGGTTCGCGATTTACATCGCTTAGCGAGCCTCGAGTCCGATTGATTGATTACGATAGCAGATGGGTTCGAGTTCGAGAGGTTGCCGAGTCTTCCATCGCCGGCGAGGTGAAGAGGCAACATTTGAGGATCCGGTTTTGACGCTGCACGCGATACGACTCTTCGTGAGGAAGCGGTCCTGAGGTAGCACCGATGGGGTGCTAAGGTTCGAGGCGTTGTGTGTTCCGATATTGTAGGACTTCTAAGAACAGTTCTAGGGGAAGCACACAACAAGACGTTACTCTATCCATCCGGGTCGACCAAGATGTACCACGACCTCGATCCGTGTATTGGTGGGATGGCTTGAAGAGGACGTTGCGAGTTTGTGGCTCGCCCGTGTTGTCGGCAGTGAAGGTAGAGCACCGAGGCCCGTGGTTTGTTGCGACGATAGAGATCCCGACACGGAAGTGGGAGGTGATCAACATGGACTTTATCACAGATTACCTCGCACTCGGAGGAAGCATGATTCTATCCGGTTATCGCCGATAGTCGACGAAATCAGCCCACTTTCTTCCCGTCGGGACGACTTTTTCGATCGAGGATTATGCCGACTTTACATCCGAGAGATCGCCGATCGCACGGGTCCGTATTTCTATCATATCGCATGCAGGAGCCCGATTTCGCTAACTTCGGAGGTCCTTCCGAAGGGATTAGGACGCAGTGAGCACGAGTATCGCATTCCATCCTCGGACAGACGGACAGCAGAGCGCACTATCCGCACTTCGAGGATATGTCGCGAGCTTGTGTTATTGACTTCGTGGGTAGCTAGAGGATCATTTGCCTCTAGTTGAGTTCATGATAATAATAGCTACCACCCAAAGATTCGACGGGCGCCTTATGAGGCCTTGTATGGGAGGAAGGCGGATCGACAGGCTGGTTCGATGTGGGCGAGGTACGATTAGGGACCATACCGTTCACAGCAGCGGATAAGGTAAAGCTTATCCAGAGCGGCATCGACACCGTGAGTCGATAGAAGTCGTATGCAGATCATCGTCGTCGGCATCGTGAGTTCTAGGTTGATGATTGGGTTTTCTGAAGGTGTCACCCATGAAGCGGTGATGAGATTCGGAAGAAAGGGAAACTCACCAAGGTACATTGGGCAGACGATTGTCCGCAGGTAGGCAAGGTTGCCTATGAGTTAGATCTGCCGTCCGATCTTGAGGCGGGCATCCGGTTTTTCATGTTTCTGCCGGCGAGATGTATCGGATCCATCTAGTGGTACACCCGATTGACGATGTCCAGTGATCGAGGGGTTATCGTATGAGGAGATTCCCATAGCGATAATCGATCGTCGTTAGCGTCTGCGACCAAGGACGTGGCTTCCACCAAAAGTCTTGTGGCGGAACGAGCTCAGGGAGGAGATGACGTGGGAAGCTGAGGAGGACATGAGGCGGAAGTATCCTCACCTATTCCCCACACCTCCAGGTAACTTACTTTCCTACTTGTTGATTTCAATTACCATATATGCTTAAGTGTTGTATTATGGCCATGTGTGGCATTTGCAAACTGTTTACGTTATGAGGAACTTTATCGTTATCAGTCTTGAGAAGGAACATTCGGGACGAATATTTCTAAGGAGGGGAGAATGTTATACCCCGTATTTCCGGAGTATGTACGTGAGGACGTACGTACGTTTGTACAAACCCTAATTAGGTTAAGAGTGAAATTGTAAGCTTTCGACGGAAAAGATTCCGAACCTTGTGAAGGAAATTCTACGTTTTTAATATTTTTAACCGATTACGGATTTTTCCGAGAGACGAAATATTTTGGACCATTAGGAGGGCGACATGTGTCACCCTTAGTTGGCTTTGGTTGGACGAATTGGGGGGCCTAGTGGGCAAGTCAATTGGTCAAGTCCTGCAAGTTGATTTTGTGTGAGTGGGAGTAGGTGGAAGTGGACGGTTTTTGTGAGATAGTGGAGGCCACATGTCTCATTGTTGTGGTGGGCATGTGTTCCAATATTGTGGTGGACATATGTCCAAATATTATGGGAGACACTTGGTTGGAAGACCTCATCTTTCACATGGATCATAATCCCAACCCTCCATTTGTTTTAATCTTGGCCTTTGAGGGCTCTATAAATACCCCCCTTGTGTTGAAGACTTCTTCATCCACTCCACATTTTCTAAGTCTCAAAATCCTTCCCCCGTTGTGTAGAAGTCTCGTCCACCCCCTTCCTAAGTGGCTTCGGCCGAAACCTCCCCCTTTTTTTGTAGAAAGTTGCCTTCTAGTTTAGTTACTATTCCAAAATACCCTAGCCCCAAATCCCTTATAGTATTTAAGTAGAAGTTGTTTAGAAACTTCTAAGGGTTTCTTGGAGCTATCGGAGCGTGCAAATTAGGAGCTAAACCTTGCTCAGGATCGACATTTAACTTGGATAATTTTGGGCTTATCGAGGTAAATACTCTTGTCCTTCTATTGTAATTGGAGATTACATATAAGAGTAGTTTAGAAATAAGTATAAGATATATAGAAGGATGGTATTAAAGAATAGAATTGAACTGTAATCACTGTAGAAGGGTATAAAAGAAGAAGAATTGAATCAGATTTACATGACCGTATTTACAAAGAGACTTGAGTAGTTTGACGGGTAGGGAAATGCTGCCCAATTTTCCGTAGAATAGAGAACCCTCTGCTTAGAATATTCTACAGAGTAGTCTAGACGTTGATAGACGTATTTGACTATTATAGGTTGATACTCTGCGCGCGACATACTCGACTTGGCAGGTGGATTTCGCCGAGAAGGTATGTGATTCTTCCTATCCTCTTGAGCATGATATTTTAAAATATATATATAGTACGGTAGACGTACGTGTGTTAACTGAACATGGTTTTACTGGACGTCTTTTGACTTGAGTCTAAATAATAAGAACCTTGAAGTATTTCAAAAGAATTATGAATCATTTCTGAAAGAAGAGTAATACTTGATTTTTAAACGGAAAGCTTAAGAGAGCTTTATGGGAAGTTAGGTATAACGACTTAAGAAAGATAAAAGGAACGGTTTTACTTATTTGTTTATGAAAATCTTGTATTGATTTCTGCAAAGTGTAGTAAGATGGTTTGATAAGTAAACATGTTATGATGCTACGCGTGCTAATGTCTTGTGATGTTGTGTAAGGGGGTTATTCTTGTTGTGCTTACGTTGTTAAATGTTAAGACCGTTGTGCTGTTATTATATCACATACCCCCTTGACTTGTTATACCGAGGGCTTGCCACCCTTGATGCGGGTCTATACGGCCTATGCGGTCTGTGTGACTATGCGGAGCTGCGGGAGTTCCAGGATTGATCATTCCGGGTGTATTATCCCGATGCGAGGGATGCCTCATGCGGTCTGTGTGACTATGCGGTCTATGTGACTATGCGGGCTGCGGGAGTCCAGGAGGGTACCGCGGGTTAGCTACCCCCGATGCGAGAAATACCTCATGCGGTGCGTGTGTGACCTATGCTGGCCGCGGAAGTCCAGATTAGGCACGATAATGATACCATGGGCGATTGGCCTTGCTTCGATCATTAGCGGCCTAGAAAAGACCAGTTACATTATATCTATTTTGCTCTTGTTTATGTTGTGGCACTATGTGCAGTTGAACTGGTTGTATTAGCAAATGGTTTTAAATACATTGATTTCACTTTAGTACTTTACAGTTTCACATATTTGGTACCTGTGCATCGACTCTCCTTCAGTGGCCGCGTCATGCCGCAGTAAAGGGAAGCAGCAGGCATCCTCGCTTTAGGATCTTTTCTTTGGTGTCGAGCTCCATCTTCTCCGAGGCTCGACTTTGGGTATGATCTCCCCGTTGTTGTAGATAGTTTTGTACATTCGTGGTATGGTCGGGCCCTATCCCGCCATAGTTGTTTACTTCCTGAGTGTCCAGAGTCCTATTGCATACTGAGATGTAATCGCCGACTTGGTTTATATATATATGCCGAAAGGCGACTTTTTCTCAAATAAATTGTGTCTCATTTTACATTTGTTACATGTCTTGTTTTTATATTCCGCTGATTACTCAGATGTATGACTACTTGGGTGCCCGGGTAAGGCACCAGTCACGGGCCCCGGAACGGGTCGTGACAAAAGATCCTTACCTCGATAAGCCCAAAATTATCCAAGATATAAGTCGATCCTGAGCAACGTTTAGCTCCAATTCCTGACTCTCCAACCTGCTCCAAGCAACCCTTAGAAGTTTCCAAACAACTTCTCTTAACACTTCATCTAAGCTATGAAGATTTTTCTAGGGCTTCATTTTTGCGACTATAGGAATAAAGTAGTATTTTTCCGGGCTCTTAGTATTTGAAATAACTTTGGAAAACTACTAGGAATACTAGGCTAAGGTATTGGGATTTATACAACAATACTTGGAGTATTTCTACACAAAGTGGGGTGGGGGGGTTGGACGAGAACTTCACAAGAGGGGGGGATAGTTTTTGCCTTGGAAAAGCTTTAAGTGTGGATGAAGAATAAGTCTTGCACAAAGGGGTATTTATAGGAAAATCAATGGCCAAGATCTAGGCAAGTGTAAGGTGAGGATGGGGTACATGTGTGTGGATAGTTGGCCAACCATGTGTTCACCACAAAAATGGGACAAGTGGCCACCACAAAAATGGGCCACTTGTCCACCAAAAAAACGTCCCACTTGTCCTTCTCCAATTCGGCCAACATGGCCACACGGGGGTGACACGTGTCGCCCCCCTACTCGTCCAAAATATTTCATCTTCCGAAAATATCCGTAATGCGAAAAATCCAAAAATAAAGTGGGCCCCACAAAACCGTAAATTTTCCCGTGGGCCCACGTGACCAATTTCGAAAATAAAATTTCATAATTCTCAAATATTCCAAAAAGTCCGAATACCAAATCTGGGAATCCAATTCCCATTAACGAACCTTTTTCCTTCACAAAATCCGGAAACTTTTCCGTCGAAAAATCACATCTTTCTTCCTTTCCAATTTAAATGTCGTATTCTTGTACGTACGTCCTTACATACATACTCTGGAACTACGGGGTGTAACATTCTTCCCCCCTTAGAAACATTCGTCCCAAATTTTCCTTCTAAGTCTCCAAACATACCTGTCGGTATAGTCTTCCCTACTATGCTTACGAAACCAAATATGCCACACATGGCCACAATACAACATACGCGCAAAACTCACATCCGAGCCAACGAAGAATCACCTCTAACGTGTATAACAATACCATTAGCTCCACCCATGGTGTTACACCCCGTATTTACAGGACATGTTTTAAGAACGTACGTAAGATTTCACAGTGTTAAGATTTGAGACTTGTAAAAATTTATCGGAATTATGAAATTTTCGGAAAACGTATTGTTGTGGCGAATGGGAGGGCGACACGTGTCACCCCCCCTTAGTAATGCCTTGGTCGAATAAGGCATGACCATAATGGTCATTGACCATAGTCTTGGATGACTAAGTCTTGCAACTTGTAGCTTGATAAAATTGACTAAAGTCAAAGGTCCCACAAGTCTTGATATTTAAATAAGAGCTCATCCAAACCACCCATTTGTTTGCATCTTGACCCTCCATGTCCCTATATAATACTAGTAGTAGCAAGACATTGTCCCAACACTTAGAATTTTTTTCACAAAAATTGAAGAACAAGAGGCTTAGCTCTCGGGTTCATGAAGGAGGAGAAGGAAAAATTTTCGTTTCTTGTTCTTTAAGCTCCACACTTTAAACCAAGGTTCATGAGTGTATTGTAAGTGTATCTCAATAGAAAAATCTCGGAAAAAGATAGTTTTCGGGTTAGTCGCAAAGCGAAAACCTAGTTGTTTTTCTAGGTTTTGGATTGGAAGTTGAAGGAAAGTTGTTGGTATGGTTCTAAGGTTCTCAAGTAGCGGATTGAAGTGTCTTGAAGAGTCTCTAAGTTGCTAGGGAGCAAATTCGGATTTGGAGTTGGATTGAGATTCGTTGAGGTATAATCTTGTCTCTTAATTAGTGTTACAAGATTATAGATATATTGTTGTTGTTAGCTTTACATGTTGCTAGCATGAAGTTGATATGTTGAAGTTCGTGAGTATTATGGATTGCTTGTAGCTTAAATCCGAAATGTTATATTAGCCACTTGAAGTTGGATTACTAATTGGTCATTTATTAGAAATCGTCGCATGTTAATTACTTGGAGATTATAGTGGTTATAATCATTTGCGACTTGATATCATGTTAGGCTAATAACTTGGATTGAAGTGGAAATTGGATAAGAATTTATGTCAGAAGTACCTCGAGTTAGCGAATTGGCCTAGTAAGTTGTATTAATTTGATATAGTTTCTGGTGCGGAATTTTAAACGTCAAGTAGGCGTGTAATCCCCTATTGTTAATTGCTTTGATTGGGCCTTAAATGTGGCGTGTTTGGTTATTGTATTCGGCCTTGAAAAAGGTGGCAAAGTAAGTAGAAACAAAGGAGGTGCTGTCCGATTTTCCGTAGAATTTAGCGACTTAGCACCTAGAATATTCTACGTTTGAAGTTAGAGGCTAATGGACGTATTGTGACCATTATAGGTTGAAGTACTAAGTATAGCGTATCCTACTTGAGGGATGGATTAGCTATCAAGATTGAAGTACTTTGGAGCATTTTGCTACTTGTCGATAATCGTCGCGAGGTATGTGAACCTCTTCCTTCCTTTGGCATGATTCTATGTGTGGAATATACCTGTGGTATCATTTCATGTTTTCCTTCTACTCTTAGAAGTTAAGAGGTAGTTGTGTGATTTACTGTATGTAGAATTTTTCCTATCCTTTGAGCATGACTAGTTGCACGTATGTAGTACGGTAGACGTACAACACCTTGATATCCTTGAATAGTTTTATGAATAGCCAAATCGGGTGAGTTAGGAGATTAACTCACTTCTTTGAAAATATTAAGGATGTCTAATGTTTTTATAAGTTAAGGGACTTGAAGAGTTTTTGAAGTATGTGATACTTGTTCTGTTTTAAACGTATAAGTCCCTTGGATAGGAAATTGTATTTTGGCTAAGGTATAAAGTGAATATAACGGCTTTATGGGAAGTTGGTTATATTTGCTTTATGGAAAGATAAATGACTCGTTTTTAATGAAAAGGCAACTTGAATTTTAAGGCATCAATTGCCTAAGGTTTTATAATAAAAGGAGTCTCTTGAAAAGAATGTACGTACGTAGTACTTTGACCTGTTTAATTGAGAATAATTCTATGTGATGCCTTGATTTGTACTTTGGCTTGATAAATTGAGAATTTGTCTAAGTGTGCCTTGATTAGTACTTTGGCTTGATAAATTGAGAATTTGTCTAAGTGTGCCTTGATTAGTACTTTGGCTTGATAAATTGAGAAATTGTCTAAGTATGCCTTGATAAGTACTTTGGCTTGTTCAATGAGAATTATTCTATTTGTGCCTTGATAAGTACTTTGGCTTGATTAATTGAGAATTAGTCTAAGTGTGCCTTGATAAGTACTTTGACTTGTTAATTGAGAATTAGCCTAGGTGTGCTGGTGATAGCCTTTGAGTGCAAGTATTATGTTTTATTACGTTGCCGCGACTCTCGGTTGGAGGGCCGGCTGTCTTGTTGTAAGTACTTGGACGTACCGACAGTGATGTGGGATTCCACGGGTATGCTTCCGTTATTAGTAGTACTTGGGTTAAATTCCCGGATTTTTTATAGAAGACAGGGTAGTGCTTCTGTTTGTTTGACGGCCGGTCAACATAGGGTAAGAGTATAAGTGAGGGGTAAACCCCCAAGATGCTTTACCACCTTCTCCAGGGTAAGAGTATAAGTGAGGGGTAAACCCCCAAGACATTATACCCCCTGCTTGTTTTGTTTGATGGTCGGTCGAGATAGGGTAAGAGTATAAGTGAGGGGTAAACCCCCAAGATGCTTTACCACCTTCTCCAGGGTAAGAGTATAAGTGAGGGGTAAACCCCCAAGATGCTATACCACCTGCTTTACCACCTTCTCCAGGGTAAGAGTATAAGTGAGGGGTAGACCCGCAAGACGTTATACCACCGGTGGGACTTGGTGTTCATGTATGCCTATTGGTGTATTATTATATCCTGGACTGTCGGCAGTGATGTGGGATTCCACGCGTGAGATATATATATGTGTTGTGTATGTGTACGCCGACAGTGAGGTGGGATGCCACGGGCACGTCACATGAGTATATTTTACACTTATAGCTGTCGGCAGTGATGGGGGATTCCACGGACACGCTTGATATTTGTGTGACTTGATCGCGTCCCAGATTGGGCCGGGTAGTAAATGTGCCCTCCTTAAAGGGCCGGATTGTACTTATGAAGGATAAGTAAGTTATATAGTAATGAACTTAATGATTTTTCCTAATCATGTGCGTAAGAATGTGGCTATAACCTTTATTGAAAATGGGAAAGGATAATGATGTGAAATTAAGTTCATAAGTGGTAATGACACTGGATCCGGTATGTATTTTTATACTTGTCTGTCATTCTTTTGTACGCTTATGATCTGCTTATCAGACGTTATTTCTATTCCATATTCGCACTGTTATCGACTTCTTCGGGCGCTCATGCCCGCAGTTTTAGGTACCTGTTGGCGATCCTTGCTCTTAGATCTCGTTCGCTTTTAGAGAAAGCTCCATTTGCTCCGAGGCTTATCTCTTGGTACGGTTTCCGAGGTAGTAGATTCATGTATATTCGTGGGTATGGCGGGCCCGTCCCGCCACGCTTGTTATGTTAAAACTCTAGAGGTCCTGTAGTCACATATTGTGGGTCAGTTTGTAAAGGAAATGAGGCAACTGCTTCGGTTATTTATATAAGTCCAGGAAGGTAGCCTTATCGGCTAACCTGTTGATTTTTATCTTTGATGATTTATTTATAAGTTTCATGTATGTTCCGCTGATTTTCTCTGATGTTTACTCGAAGGGTGCCTGTGTAGGGCACCACATGCGCCGGGGCCTGGTCGTGACAAAAGTGGTATCGAGCGCTTAGTCTCTGAAAGTGTCTACAGACCGTGTCAGTAGAGTCTTGATTATCGGTGTGTGTGCACCACATCTATAATCGTGAGGTCGCAGGACATTTAGGATTGGTTTCATTCTTCTCACTCGAGATCGTGCCATAGAGTCGTGTTGTTAGGGTCGTCTCTCCCTAACGAGTTATGTTGATTGCAGCTACGAGAAAGGCAGCAGTGACCCAGGAAGGACTATGTGGATTGCGTATCCAGGTTGGTAATGATTATAGTATAGTTGGTATTGTGACATACCTCTATACGGAGTTATGTATGAGGGTCATTTATGGGTTGCCTAGAATGGTTTTAGATTTACCAAGAGTGGTAAAGACTAACTAGATACCGGGAAGGTATGGAATAGTTAATGAATTTTCGCCAAGGTCTTGTGGTTTATTTTGAGATTATTGGGAAAGGATGAGCTGTCTGATAGGGTAGTGAACCCTTAAGAAGTCATGTTAAGGAACTTAACGGAATGTCATGTAAATAGATTAAGCTGCGTAGTAGGCTTAAGAGAATTGTACGGGTAAGGTCCGTATAGAGAAAGTAATAGTTCTTGTGATCAACAACACGATTATGGTTTTATGAGAAGTTTTTGTACCCGTTTACGGGGAGACTGATAAGATAGGCTTGGAGCATGGAAATTGCGAGCCTAAGAATGTTGAAGACCGCTGAGACCTTAGATGTACAAGGTCTTCTCGGGTAGAAAGATTTATTATAGACCAAGAATAACAGTCAGTCGCGACGGGTCGGTGAGGACTCGCACGTCTCCCCACGGCCTGAATTGGAGTGGGATTAGTTGATAGTAGTTCCGCTACGTGACAGGGTCACGAGGGTGCAAGGCCCAAGGCTAGTTAATTGTTTTACGGGTTCGTGGACGCGTTCCACCGGAACTGGGTCGTGGGAGTCGGAAATGGCCTTATGTTGTTTAAAAGAGTGACTCTAAAAGATTGGAGGCCAGCATCGGTATGGAAGTTATGTATACTAGTATGAGTTGGAAATACGGAAAGAGTACGACCAGTAAGAAAGATAACAACCAAGTGTAAAGGAATAGAGCCTGAATCCATAAGAACCTTTCGAGGTAACTACACCCGTAAGTGTGTGGGGTGGTAGACGAGCAGGGATACGAGGTTTTCCCAGTGCTGATACAGTCGTCATACCCTAGTAGACCTAGTAGAGAGGATTATGACAGACTTTGAGGTCATTATAAGTATGGGCTAGTTGGCTTCGTGAGTGCCAAGGTTGACATCTTAGTATAAATATTGTTATGTGGCCATGGGTGGCATATGTTGTAAGAAGGGTGTAGTATAAGGAGACTATGTCGCGCTTTAATTAGATTGGACTCCGAAAGAACATTCGAGGACGAATGTTTCTAAGAGGGGAAGAATGTTACACCCCGTATTTACAGGACATGTTTTAAGAACGTACGTAAGAACTCACAGTGTTAAGATTTGAGAATTGTAAAAATTTATCGGAATTATGAAATTTTCGAAAAACGTATTGTTGTGGCGAATGGGAGGGCGACACGTGTCACCCCCCCTTAGTAATGCCTTGGTCGAATTAGGCATGACCATAATGGTCATTGACCATAGTCTTGGATGACTAAGTCTTGCAACTTGTAGCTTGATAAAATTGACTAAAGTCAAAGGTCCCACAAGTCTTGATATTTAAATAAGAGCTCATCCAAACCACCCATTTGTATGCATCTTGACCCTCCATGTCCCTATATAATACTAGTAGTAGCAAGACATTGTCCCAACACTTAGAATTTTTTTCACAAAAATTGAAGAACAAGAGGCTTAGCTCTCGGGTTCATGAAGGAGGAGAAGGAAAAATTTTCGTTTCTTGTTCTTTAAGCTCCACACTTTAAACCAAGGTTCATGAGTGTATTGTAAGTGTATCTCAATAGAAAAATCTCGGAAAAAGATAGTTTTCGGGTTAGTCGCAAAGCGAAAACCTAGTTGCTTTTCTAGGTTTTGGATTGGAAGTTGAAGGAAAGTTGTTGGTATGGTTCTAAGGGTCTCAAGTAATGATTGTTGTCTTGTAGAGTCTCTAAGTTGCTAGGGAGCAAATTCGGATTTGGAGTTGGATTGAGATTCGTTGAGGTATAATCTTGTCTCTTAATTAGTGTTACAAGATTATAGATATATTGTTGTTGTTAGCTTTACGTGTTTCTAGCATGAAGTTGATATGTTGAAGTTCGTGAGTATTATGGATTGCTTGTAGCTTAAATCCGAAATGTTATATTAGCCACTTGAAGTTGGATTACTAATTGGTCATTTATTAGAAATCGTCGCATGTTAATTACTTGGAGATTATAGTGGTTATAATCATTTGCGACTTGATATCATGTTAGGCTAATAACTTGGATTGAAGTGGAAATTGGATAAGAATTTATGTTGTAGTACCTCAAGTTAGCCGAATTGGCCTAGTAAGTTGTATTAATTTGATATCGTTTGTGGGGCGGAATTTTACACGTCTAGTAGGCGTGTAATCCCCTATTGTTAATTGCTTTGATTGGGCCTTAAATGTGGCGTGTTTGGTTATTGTATTCGGCCTTGAAAAAGGTGGCAAAGTAAGTAGAAACAAAGGAGGTGCTGTCCGATTTTCCGTAGAATTTAGCGACTTAGCACCTAGAATATTCTACGTTTGAAGTTAGAGGCTAATGGACGTATTGTGACCATTATAGGTTGAAGTACTAAGTATAGCGTATCCTACTTGAGGGATGGATTAGCTATCAAGATTGAAGTACTTTGGAGCATTTTGCTACTTGTCGATAATCGTCGCGAGGTATGTGAACCTCTTCCTTCCTTTGGCATGATTCTATGTGTGGAATATACCTGTGGTATCATTTCATGTTTTCCTTCTACTCTTAGAAGTTAAGAGGTAGTTGTGTGATTTACTGTATGTAGAATTTTTCCTATCCTTTGAGCATGACTAGTTGCACGTATGTAGTACGGTAGACGTACAACACCTTGATATCCTTGAATAGTTTTATGAATAGCCAAATCGGGTGAGTTAGGAGATTAACTCACTTCTTTGAAAATATTAAGGATGTCTAATGTTTTTATAAGTTAAGGGACTTGAAGAGTTTTTGAAGTATGTGATACTTGTTCTGTTTTAAACGTATAAGTCCCTTGGATAGGAAATTGTATTTTGGCTAAGGTATAAAGTGAATATAACGGCTTTATGAGAAGTTGGTTATATTTGCTTTATGGAAAGATAAATGACTCGTTTTTAATGAAAAGGCAACTTGAATTTTAAGGCATCAATTGCCTAAGGTTTTATAATAAAAGGAGTCACTTGATTTCTAAGGGTTAAGAGACTAATTGTATTTTTTGAAAGTTAAGTGAATTGATTTGAAAGTATATAATACTTGGTTTCAAAAAGTAGAAGTCTCTTGGTTAGAAAAGGAGTGAGTTTTGTCTAAAACCATAAAGGGTTATAACGGCTTTATGGGAAGTTGGTTATAACGTCTTTATGGAAGGTTAAGAGAATGGTTTTCTCTAATAAAGTAATCAAAGAATTAACTTGTATTTAGGAAGGGCAATGTGATTTAAAGGTATCACTTGCTTAAAGCTTTTAAGTAAGGGTCACTTGATTTAGTTTAGAAATGTATTTCTAAAAGTATCGTGACTTATGTGAAATGTACACAAGCCTGGATACTACGGGTGTTAGTATCTTGGGGTTTTATACAAAAAGGAGTCTCTTGAAAAGAATGTACGTACGTAGTACTTTGACCTGTTTAATTGAGAATAATTCTATGTGATGCCTTGATTTGTACTTTGGCTTGATAAATTGAGAATTTGTCTAAGTGTGCCTTGATTAGTACTTTGGCTTGATAAATTGAGAATTTGTCTAAGTGTGCCTTGATTAGTACTTTGGCTTGATAAATTGAGAAATTGTCTAAGTATGCCTTGATAAGTACTTTGGCTTGTTCAATGAGAATTATTCTATTTGTGCCTTGATAAGTACTTTGGCTTGATTAATTAAGAATTAGTCTAAGTGTGCCTTGATAAGTACTTTGACTTGTTAATTGAGAATTAGCCTAGGTGTGCTGGTGATAGCCTTTGAGTGCAAGTATTATGTTTTATTACGCTGTCGCGACTCGGTTGGAGGGCTATTGTCTTGTTGTAAGTACTTGGACGCACCGACGCTGATGTGGATTCCACGGGTATGCTTCCGCTTATTAGTAGTACTTAGGTTAAATTCGGATTTTTATAGTACATGCGTAGTGCTTCGCTTGTTGTTTGACGGCCAGTCGAGATAGGGTAAGAGTATAAGTGAGGGGTAAACCCCCAAGATGCTTTACCACCTTCTCCAGGGTAAGAGTATAAGTGAGGGGTAAACCCCCAAGACATTATACCCCCTGCTTGTTTTGTTTGATGGTCGGTCGAGATAGGGTAAGAGTATAAGTGAGGGGTAAACCCCCAAGATGCTTTACCACCTTCTCCAGGGTAAGAGTATAAGTGAGGGGTAAACCCCCAAGATGCTATACCACCTGCTTTACCACCTTCTCCAGGGTAAGAGTATAAGTGAGGGGTAGACCCCCAAGACGCTATACCACCGGTGGGACTTGGTGTTCATGTATGCCTATTGGTGTATTATTATATCCTGGACTGTCGGCAGTGATGTGGGATTCCACGGGCAGGAGATATATATATGTGTTGTGTATGTGTACGCCGACAGTGAGGTGGGATGCCACGGGCGCGTCACATGAGTATATTTTACACTTATAGCTGTCGGCAGTGATGGGGGATTCCACGGACACGCTTGATATTTGTGTGACTTGATCGCGTCCCAGATTGGGCCGGGTAGTAAATGTGCCCTCCTTAAAGGGCCGGATTGTACTTATGAAGGATAAGTAAGTTATATAGTAATGAACTTAATGATTTTTCCTAATCATGTGCGTAAGAATGTGGCTATAACCTTTATTGAAAATGGGAAAAGATAATGATGTGAAATTAAGTTCATAAGTGGTAATGACACGGCGGGATCTGGTATGTATTTTTATACTTGTCCCTGTCATTCTTTTGTACAGTTATGATCTGTTTACTGTACGTTATTTCTGTTCCATATTAGTACTGTTAATCGACTTCTTCGGGCTGCGTTCATGCCCGCAGGTTTTAGGTACCCAGGTTGGCGATCCTTGCTCTTAGGATCTCGGTTCAGTTTTAGAGAGAAAGCTCCATTTGCTCCGGAGGCTTATCTCTTGGTACGGTTTCCCTGAGGTAGTAGATTCATGTATATTCAGGGGTATGGCGGGGCCCTGTCCCGCCACAGTTGTTATGTTAAAACTCTTAGAGGTCTGTAGTCACATATTGTGGGTCAGTTTGTAAAGGAAATGAGGCAACTGCTTCGGTTATTTATATAAGTCCAGGAAGGTAGCCTTATCGGCTAACCTGTTGATTTTTATCTTTGATGATTTATTTATAAGTTTCATGTATGTTCCGCTGATTTTCTCTGATGTTTACCTGTAAGGGTGCCCAGGTAGGGCACCAGTCGCGGGCCCGGGGTCGGGTCGTGACACATGGTCCAAAGGATACTTTCTTCACACAAGAAATGATCACTTCTATTCTCATAACACATGCTCGCTTCTTCCCTTACTCGTCGTACCCTTCTCGTACACTCGAACTCTTCCTAATATACTTACCACATTTCTGTCATTGCTTCAGTTTCCTAAATCTCGGGGTTACTATCTCTAACTTGGTCATCATTAACTGGGAACACTTTGGAGGGATCTCCGATACTCTTCCGAAACATAGCAACATGGAATACCGGACGTACTGCCTCCTAAGTCGGACGGCAGTGCTAACTTATAGGCAACCTGGCCTATTCTACAACGATCTGAAAATGCCCAAAGTACCTCAGGCTAAGTTTCCCCTGCTTTCCAAATCTCGTCACACCCTTCCGGGGTGGTACCTTCAAGAAGACCCACCGTCAACCTGAAATCCAAGTGTCGACGCTGATTACCCGCACGACTTCTGTTGACTCTGAGCTGCTAATAACCTCTTCTGGATAAGCTTCACCTTATCCACATCCTGCTGAATCAAGTATGGACCCACTATCTGAACCTTGCCAATATCGAACCAATCGATCGGCAACCTACACTTCCGCCCATACAAGGCTTCATAAGGCGACATCCAAATACTTAAATGGTAGCTATTATAATACTCACTCAACAAGAGGCGAATAATCCTTACAGCTACCCCTGACATCAAAACACCGGCCCGTAACTTATCCTCAAATGTCTGGATAAAACGCGTTGTTCGTCCATCGGCCCGAGGGTAAATGCAATACTGAGACTCACCTGAGTTCCTAACCCCGCCTGGTAAAAACCTCCTGAAATAAAAGAAATAGCCGAAAACTGGGCTCCACTGCCTGTCATAAAAAGTAGGAACCCCGTGCAGCCTTACATCCTCCCTGATATACAACATCTCGCATAACCCTCCGCCGAGTAAACAGCCCTGACTGAAAGACAAGATGGGCTGACCCCATCGGCCCTACTACTGGTCGAACGCATTCACAAACTCGTACGATGGTTACCTAAACTTGGGCTTAACACCCTCGTGACCCTATCATCTAGCGGGACCACCTCAACCGACCCACCACATTCCGGCCGCAGTTGAATCGCGATATGGCCTCAACCCGACCCACTTCGTACTAAACTCTCGTTCCCCGATCCGGAACAATCTTACCAGTTCACGTCATGAAAGCTACCACTTCCATCTCACACTACCCATGGAATTATCCCACAACATATATCACGCATACCAAGTACTTCGACAAGGACCAACCGTAACATCCACTCAGGACGGCCTTGCATCCAAGGTCCCAACTGTTATAAATTCTAAGGCTCCCCATTTCTCGTCCCCGGACTTACCCTTTTCAACTACCCATGTTTTCTAATCACAACTTACACAATGCTAACCGAACATAGCACTCCACATGTATCTACCATAACGACCTAAACAAGTCTCTTAAGGCTGAAGATATCTCTGTAACTACTGCCTCACTTTCCCTTTGCCGCTCTAATCAAATCCTGCTCTGTTGGGCGCATAACTACAGACGGTGATGAACCAGCCACTGATCCCGAAGGCTGAGTCGTAACATCCGCGCCACCTCTGTTCGGACAATTTCTCGCAAAATGGCCCTGCTGGCCGCAAGCCTAACAAGCTATCTAAGTAGTACGACACTCCCCATAAGAACACCTACCACAACGGCCATACCGAGGTGGGGGCGGCCTCCTCTGGCTAACACCCCTTCCTCTCCGAACCACTGAATCCGCAACTGACCTGGTAGGCTAAGTCATCCCACCTGTATCCCTCTTACTAGGACATTCTCTCCTCACATGGCCCTGACGGCCGCTGGTAAAACAAGCATTAGTAAAAAGACGACATTTCCCGAGATGACGTCTACCACATAGTGAACACTGAGGGAAAACTGAATCTGGCTGGCTGGAACCTATGTAACTCTGTGAACCAGAAACCCTGGAGTTCTGACCAACTCCTAAATACCCCGAGCGTCCTGAAGTCTGTGGAGGACCACCCTGTACTGGCGGAGGCGCATAACCAGTCTGCTGCTGAGAAGGTCCGCCTCGAAAGTTACCAAAGGACCCTGCTGTTCTGGCCCTCTTCTGCTGATCTTGGTTAATCCGTCGATCTCCACGTTCCTCAGTCTGCTGCGCGTAAGCCTGTACGCGGGCAATGTCCATGTCTGACTGAAGAGCTACTCTTGTACCACTCTCTGCTAGATAATCGTCATGTCCTGTGACATATCGGTGCACTCTATCCTCCATGTCTGCCACTAACGCGGGGACATAACGAGCCAATAAGTCAAACTCTATACTGTATTCCCGAACCGTCCGCCAGTTCTACCTCAACATCATAAACCTAACTGCCCGAGCTCTCCTCATCTGCGAGGGCAAGAAGTGTGTAAGAAATGCCTCTGAGAACTCGTCCCAACCAGCTGGAGGCGCATGCTTCCCCCGGGATAGTTCCCATGAATCAAACCGGTCGACTGCAGTACCATGCAGCCGATGCGAACCTAAGACCACCGACTGTGTCTCCGAAGCCTTGATCATTCTCATGATCCGTCAGAATCGTCGAATAAACTTCGGGATCTTCTCGGTTCCGATCCATAGAACTCGGGTGGATCGACTCAAGAAGTCCCGAAATCTCAACTATCGGATCTAGGGTGAACTACTGGTACTACCGGAACCTCCGACTCTCGTCTGTCCTCATTCCCAGCCACCAGACTAGCTAGTAAATGGGTCATCTCCTTGTAACTCCTATCCTCTGTTCCTGGCCATGGGACTAGAGGCTCAGGTATCATGGTCTCAGTAGCTACTGCTACTGCTCTAAACTCTCTTGGGGCTAGCGGCGTCGCAGAACTCCCCGAATGAAGCGCTGTCTCAGATAATGATGGGCGTGCCTCGTAACCCTCGTGCTCTTCGCAGACTCCTCTGCGCCTTGCCCTCGGGCTCGGTTGCCTTGCGAGGCATAACGGGTGAAAAGAATACGTCAGAGGGAGTCCAACTTATAACACATCTCTAAGGCACGATCTCAGAGTGAGAAGAATGGAAACCAATCCTAAATATCCTGCAGCCTCCTGATTATAGGTGTGGTGCACAACACACCGATAATCAAGACTTACTAGATACGATGCAGTAGACACTTTCCGAGGATTAATCGCTCGATACCACTTTTGTCACGACCCGACCACGGGCGCGTGGTGCCTTACCGGGCACCCTAGTGATACAACATCGAGAGAAAAACCGGCGGAAATAAAACATACAGATATGAAACAAGATAAAGAAAACAAAGCTAACAAAACGGTTGCCTTTTTGCATATATATCAGAAATTTGAGCAGTTACATCCTTACAACAACTCGCCACAGCAAGATTACTCTGGACCTAAGAGTGTAACAACAACTATGATGGGACAGGCCCGCCATACCCCGAAAGTACAAGAACCTACAACTCGGAAACATACCAAAAGATAAGCCTCGGAGAAACGGAGCTTCCCAATCTGTTGAAGTGATCCCATGGCGAGGATCAACAACCGATGTACCTCTACTGCGGCATGAACGCGGCCGAAGGAGATCGATAACAGTACCAAGTATGTGAAATCGAAAATCGTAAATGAAATCATAGCAGTCTATATAAAACAGGAGACATATATGATAACCAAACTACAGTACATAATATGTAAGCAGTCACGTCAAGTCAGGGACTCACGCCCTCAAAGTCATCACTCAAATATAACTATGGGTCTCATGCCCGCAACATCAATCATGCCCGTGGAACACCTTCCTCGCTGCCGGCAGTCTACGATAACCACACCAAGGAGTACACATGAACACCAGGTCCCACCTGTGTCATAAAAACCGTACGGGGCAAGTACGAAGGCT
The DNA here is from genome assembly GCA_029844215.1 of Przewalskia tangutica. NCBI lineage: Eukaryota > Viridiplantae > Streptophyta > Magnoliopsida > Solanales > Solanaceae > Przewalskia > Przewalskia tangutica. The sequence goes on along the minus strand of CM056728.1, from coordinate 52,307,926 downwards.
AACTACCAGATACCAAAGTCGATCATCAATGGCCAGGCAAGTACGAAAGCCAACTACGGATACCAAAGCCGTACCAACAAATCTATATAACCATACCACGGTGACCGGGCAAGTCGAAAGCCAACTACGGATACCACTGCGCCACGTGGTGGCGGGGCAAGTCGAGACTAACTACGGATACCAAGCCGAAATCACGAGACCGTCACAAAAGCAGGGCAATCGAAGGCTAACTACCGATACCATGCCGAATCAGCCACGACCTCGGGCAAATGCAGAGCCAACTACGGATACCGCCGAATCAGTAAAACCTCATGGAGAGCTAGTCCATGGAATAATAATCACAGAAGCGTACCCGTGGAATGCTCCGTCACTGCCGGTACGTCCAAGTAAGATCATAACAAATCAGTCGGCCCTCCATCGAGAGACGCGGTGGTATAGAAATACAATACTAGCACGACAAGGCTATCACACGCAAACATAGGCAAGTTACACACAACTCAAGGTACTTTCATTTTATGCCAAAGTCCAGGTTTTAACCCCAAAGTACTACGTACGTTAAATTCTTTTTAAAAGATCCATTTCTTTTACAAAGGTCACCCGATACCCGTAGTATCAAAATAGAGTGACTAACATTTTAAGTAAACCAAAACAACTTCCATACTTTCCTTTTTAACCCAAATTAAGACGATACCATGCCTTCTTTTTAAACCAAGACACTTCTCCTTTTAAAGTCAAGTTACCATTTCTCATAAAAGCGGTTTCACAACTTTTTAACACAAACCAAGTCCTTAATATTTCACATCAAGTCATTTATAAGTCAAGTCTCTTATCTTTTAAAAACCACAAACCATTTCTTTACCTACATAAAGGTTTTATAGCAACTTCCCATAAAGCCGTTATAAAACTTTATGTTTTAAACCAACCAAATTCATTTAGCACATGTACGTCTACCGTACTACATAGTTCACAACAATCATGCTAGAAAAGATAGGAAGAGGTTCACATACCTCGCGACGGTTATCGACAATTAGCAAAACGCTCCAAGTACTACAACCTTGCTAGCCTTTTCCACCCTTCAAGTAGAATACGCTACTCGTAGTACTTCAACCTATAATGGCCATAAAACGTCTATCAACTTCTAGATCTCTTCGTAGAATATTCTAAATACAAGATTCCTTATTCTACAGAAAATTCGGCAGCACCTCCCCCCCCGTAACCACATAAATCTCCTCCTCTACTCAGGCCCGCTACCAGGCCAACAACTCCCAGGGGATTACACGTCTAACCGGACGTGTTCAATTCTACTTCACAGATATACTACACAAGTCTACTGTAAATACAGTCCAATGTAAATACAGTTCAATCCTTTTCAATATTCATTCTACATATAGTATACTCTACTATACATTACTACAACATGTAATATCCAATTACAATAGGGGGATAAAGATCCTTACCTCGATAAGCCCAAAATTATCCAAGATATAAGTCGATCCTGAGCAACGTTTAGCTCCAATTCCTGACGCTCCAACCTGCTCCAAGCAACCCTTAGAAGTTTCCAAACAACTTCTCTTAACACTTCATCTAAGCTATGAAGATTTTTCTAGGGCTTCATTTGTCACGACCCGACCCCCGGCATGGTGCCTACACAGGCACCCAGTCGGTATACATCGAGAGAATAGCAATGGAACATACATATAAACTTAGACGAGAAACAACAGCGGGCGGTAGATAAGGCCACCTTCCGTAAAATATACTCAAACAAGAAATAGAACAGTACATTTTTTTTTGTTTCTTTACAACCCAAACCACAATGTGACTACAGACCTCTAAGAATAACAACCCTGGCGGGACAGGGCCCGCCATACCACGAATGAACAATAGCCGACAATACGGGGATAAGTCTCGAAATGAAGGAGCTTCTCAGCGGTGAACAGTGATCCTAAGAGCGAGGATCAGACTGTACTCTACTGCGGCGTGAACGCAGCCCGAAGAAGTCGATACAACATGTACCAAATATGTGAAACGAAATGCGTAATGAAATCATAAGTCTAAATAAAGCGGAGACATGTATGATAACTCAATTAACGATAATCGTGCCTTACTAACAATGAGAGTAAATAGGAGTATACTTACAATATAAAGTAGGAAAGCTCACGATCAGCAGGACCACCCGTCGCGGTGTCATTAAGCAATCCTATTCCCGGGACGATTTCACCCGCAGAGATCCTGTGGACCGCGTGAGGTATTCCTCGCATGGGACTATTTCACCGCGATAAGCCCTTACGGACTCGCGTGAGGTATTCCTCGCATAGGTGGACGCCCGCGTGGGACTATTTCACCGCATAAGCCCTACGGACTCGCATGAGGTATTCCTCGCATCGTGGGTAGCAAATCCACGGAACTATGCAATGCCACAAACCCGGAATGACCCATGCGAATAATATATCACTAGCACAATTAAGCTACTACACATAAGCACTACGCTACTTATCATACAATACATAAGCAAGTTAAGAAATCCCCTAACTTCTTATTATTCATGTTTATATACACTCTCATTTTAGTTTACCTAAGGCACTATCATGTCTTTTATAAAAATCCGGGAATTTAACCCAAAGTACTACGTACTTCTATTCTTTTAAAATGACTCATTTCATTATACAACTTCCAAGATACTAATAACCGTAGTATCAAGTTACAATTACTTTCCAAGACAAGTCACGATACTTTTAGAAATAAAATTAGGCTTCTAAATCAAGTGACTTCTTTTCTTGTAAAAACCTTAGGCAATTGATGCCTTTAAAACAAATTGCCTTTCAATAAATCAAGCCATTTATCTTTCCATAAAGACAATATAACCAACTCCCCATAAAGTCGTTATATTCACTTTATACCTTAGTCAAGTACAATTTCCTTTCCAAGGGACTTATACGTTTAAAATGAAACAAGTATCACATTCTTTAAAACTCTTCAAGTCCCTTAACATACTTAAGTTACTTAGAGTAAACCACTCTTTAAACTTTCCATAAAAACAAGTATCAACATACTTTCAACATACTTAAAGTCTCTTAACTTTTGAAAACCAAGATATCCTTATAATATAAACAAGTGAGTTAATTCCTTAACTCAAACAACTTGGACATTCTTAAAATAAGCCAAGGATATCAAATAGACTAGATTTGTCAAACTCTTGTACGTCTACCGTACTATACATTTACAACTTAATCATGCTCAAGAGATAAGAAAGTTCCACATACCTCTTCGGTTCAATCCACTTGCTAAGTCCAATCGCCGTACGTAGTATGTCAACCTATAATGACCATAGTACGTCTATTAACTTCTAGTTTCAAACGTAGAATATTCCAAGTGCAAGTCACTAAATTCTACGGAAAATCGGACAGCACTTCCTTTGTTTTTACTAACTTTGCCACCTTTTTCAAGGCCGAATACAATAACCAAACAGCCCCAATTGGCTCACCAAAATTTATAAGGTAGTTCAATACAAGTGAATAACCAAACAGCCCCAATTGGCTCACCACAAACGATAACAAAATAGTCTAAGCTATAATGTCAATTCGGCAATTAGGCAACAATACAAATCATTTCCAATTCCTTTTTAATCCAAGTGGTTTAGTATAACATGATATCAAGCCGCAATCGATTACAACTACTACAATCCTCAAGTAGGTAAACATGCGACGATTCTAATTAACGACCAAAATTGCATTTCAATTCCAAAAGGCTAATCATGTCATTTTCGGTTCTAGGCTTCTACAATCCATGTCACTTATCAAACTTCATAACACAAATCACATGATCACTTATAACTTATCATAACATGAAATCTTCAATTACAAAAGTAAAACGAAGATTATACCTCAATTATGATCCAAGATCACAAGTCGCTCCTTAGCAACTTTAGCTCCTCCTTTCGACGTTCCAATCCACTCCAAGCAACCCTTAGAAGCTTATGAATAACTCATCTTCAAGTTCCAACTTCAAAGTTGAATAACCCTTTATGTTTTCGCCTTGCGACTAATACGAAAACGCCTCTTTTCCGGGATCTTTCTATTGAGGAACACTTACAATACCCTTAGGTACCTTGGTTTAAAGTGGGGGAATTATTGGACAACAATTGAATTTTTTTCTCTTCTTGAACCCCTCAAAGCCGAGAGCTCCAATGAGTTTCTTCAACATTTTCTTGAAAAAATGACTAAGTGTGGGAACTAGTCATCCTACTAGTAAGCTTATAAAACACAAGGAAGGGTTATGATTAAAACAAATGGGTGGCTTGGATGCATTTCACATGGATCAAGCCCAAGTGGCCTTTGACTTAGTCAATAATATCATGCTACTAGTCTTTGCAAGACTTGGCCATTTAAATTATGGTCAAATGACCATCCTATCCATGAATATTTCGTCCAAGACTAAGTAAGGGGGGGGGGGGTGACACGTGTTGCCCTCCCGTTCGTCGCAATATTTCGTTTTCCGACAATTTCCAAAATTCCGCTAAATTATTACTCGTCTCGAACCTTAACATTTTTGAATTCTTACGTACATTCTTATAAACATATCCTGGAAATTCCGGGGTGTAACATTCTTCCCCCCTTAGAAACATTCGTCCCCGAATGTTCTTTCGGGAGCCCAACTTAAAGATAGCGACATAGTCTTCTTACAACCCCTACATACCAATAATGCCACAGGTGGCCACATAACAATGCTCATACTAAAATGCCAACCTGAACCCCATGTGCCAACGTCAGTTATCTGCATAAAGCTTCTGCTTACTCTAAGCTTACAAATAATCTTTCCCGGATAAGCCGCTTATCCACGCCGTGAATCAAGTGCGGACCAAATAACGAACCTCGCCTATGTCCAACCCACCCCACGGCGATCTACACTTTCTTACATACAAGGCCTCATACAGGGCCATCCGGATACTGGAAGGGTATCTGTTATCGTACGTAACACAACAAAAGACAATTAACCCTCCCGGCTACCCCTGGAATCAATAACACAGGCCCGCTACCTATCCCCAAGTGCCTGGATAGTACGCTCTGCCTGTCCGTCGGTCTGAGGGTGTAATGCAACACTGAGACTCACCTGTGTCCCTAAAACCCTTCTGAAAAACCTCCAGAAGTTACCTGTAATCGAGCTCATCGGTCTGACATCATAAACGTAGGGACCCCGTGCAGTCTCACAATACCCCTGCTATACAAGCTAGCATAATCCTCAGCCGAATAAGTGGTCCCAATCCGAAAGAACACGACTGGTTTCGCCAGCCTAATTACCATGACCCCCAGGGGGTCGCACTTCCTCTGAGTACGATGCCACCCTGTAAAAAGATCCATTTAAAAAAAATACCTCTCACGTCTAAGTCGGGGTCTAAATCTCCTGCAATAGCCCACTGGGCTTCTGGTGCACCACCATGACCTGCTACTAACTCGGACACTAAGCAGTAAATTCCGCTATGTCCCTTTTCCGGTCATCTTACCCATACATACATCTGAGGTCACGACACGACTTAGTCGGCCCCAAACAATTAGAGCAATAAGCACTGCGTGCCTCCCCTAAAAACCTGCGGACTAGTCCTGCAGCACCGGGTACACGCAATCTATCCTCATCTCACAGCACCTCATCTGGTGCTACTAAAACAGGCTCTTCTCTCCTTGGAGAGTCGTATCTCGATACCGTATCATAACTGGATCCTCATACTGTCGCCTCCTTACCTCCTCAACGACGGAAGACTCTGCAACCTCTCGGATCAAACTTCGTTAACCTAGGAAACAAATAATTGAACCACTAGGCTTGGTAACTGAAGAATCTCACGGACTACATCCTGTCTACCTGGCTGCCCATCTGGCAGACTACCCTTAGGTCCACGACAAAGAGTATCTGTAACTGTCTTGGCTTTCCCCGGATGGTATAGGATATCAATATCACAATCCCTGAGTAACTCTAGCCACCATCGCTGTCGCAAATTCTACTGCCTCAGCCTGCAGATATACCGGAGGCTTTTGTGGTCTGGACAAATATCCACATGAAGTCTATATATACGTCATGCCCCCCAAATCTTCAAGGCATGATTTAACTACCGCCATCTCTAAATCGTGAGTGGCGTAATTTCCTTTCCTGCCTCCCTAACTACCGGGAAAACATAGGTTCTATCCTTATCGGATTGCGTCAGCACACAACCTAGCCCAATACCCAACGTGTTGTAATAATAACCTAACCCTCTAGTCTCACAAGAGGGGTTAGAACTGTAGTCGTGGTCAACTTATCTTCCAATAACTGAAAGCCTTTCTCATTCCTGCGAAATATTCGGGTATCCTTAATCTCACTTATGGTTCCTGATTCCTTTTTTATGTTGCAACCAAACTTGGTCACTAAACTTATATTTGGTTCCTTTGCTTGCCTCACGGCTAAGACTTACTGTCAATCACATTCTAGGGGGGAGGTTTCCTTGGTCTCGTCAAGTAGTATCCCGGTTTTCCTTTCCCAGTTGTAGGGCCTATAACTAGGTGTTACCACATTTTCTCGAAATGTTCATACTTCCCATTATTTACTAATGGTCTTACACTAGTCTGGGGTAAACATATCTCGTGCAATCTACCTTTAACCATAGTCGTATTCTCCTTCATTATTCTGGTCATAACCTGCGTCTAACAACATGGGTACATGCAACCCCATATCATAACCGCCCTTTTCGTGGGGAAGAGAACTTATCTCCCTATCTTGAACTTTCCTTGGAGTCACAACCCTAATCACAGGGTCCTCTTGCGGTCCAGTAATTAGCTAATCATCACGCACCGCCTTAAAGTCATGTAGATTTTCAAAACCTACTAAAGTTGCCCTCAGCTTTCCGCCGGCAGCATTCGTACTTATTTTATTCTTGCCTTGGACATTTTCCTGAACTTATCCGGAAGGTCGTGGCTCTGACCGCCACACCAAACCAACTCCAAGTACCTGCTAGGGCACTTAACATAAATTCCTTCAAATTCCATTATGTAAAAGAAGGAAGAGTAATTCACTGGTTACCACCACTTCTCCTCCTTTCCACTCGATAACCGGTTTATCGGGAAACTGGTACCGAATCAATCTCTCTCTGTAGTCCACGTTGGCATAACAAGAGGCCAACTAGTCCGTACTCGTAGTAACCTCAATGTCTGTCATAACAGCTCTACTGGGTCCAACGACTTTATCGTTACCGGGAATTATCTACCCGCTCAGCTACCACCCAACACTCACGGGTGTAGTCACCTCGAAAGGTTCTCATAGATTCGGGTTTATTTCTTTACACTTGGTTGCTTTCTTTGTCACTGGTCGTACTTCTTCCCGTACTTCCAAACTTATACTAGCATACGTACACAAAATTCCATACTAATTCTGGCCTCAACTCTTTGAAGTTACTAAATTAATCAATACAAGGCCCATTCCGGCTCTCACAACCTGGTTCCGGTGGAACACGTCCACGAACCCGTAAAATGACTAACTAAACTTGGGCCTTGCACCCTCGTGACCCTGTCACGTAGCGGGACTACTACCAACTGATCCCACTTCATTTCAAGCTATGGGGCGACCCTTAATAGATCCCCAACTCGACTCGTGCGCACTTAACTCTTACCCAGTCCGACTTAACTTTCTACCCGAGAAGGCCTTATATACCTAAGGTCTCGACGGTTATCACATTCTCAGGCTCGCAATTTCCATACTCCCAGCCTATCTTATCAGCCCCCCGTAACCAGGTACAAAACTTCTCGTAATACAATAATTGTGTTGTCTTGTCCACAACAACCATACTTACTCTATACGGATCTCACCCGTACCATTCTCGAAATCCTTCTACGTAGCTCAATCTATTAACATAGTCTTACATTAAGTCCCTTAATCACCCTCTTGAGGGTCCATTACATCCTCCCACAACTCATCATCACCTAATTATCTCAAATTAGCACGTAAAACCTTGATGAGAGTTCATTAAATTGTTTCATACCTTCCCGGTATTTATTTAGTCCTTACCAAATCCTGGAAATCTAAAATCATCCTAGGCAACACATATGTGACCCCCATACATAAATCTGTTTAGTTGTCTGTCCCAATACCAACTATACTACAAACATTACCAACCTGGATACGCAATCCGCATAATCTTTCCTGGGTCACTGCTGCCTTCCTCGTAGCTGCAAACAATCATAACTTGTTAGGGAGAGACGACCCTAACCATACAGCTCTATCGCACGATCTTAGAGTGAGAAGAATGGAAACCAATCCTAAATGTCCTGCGACCTCACGATTATAGATGTGGTGCACAACACACCGATAATCAAGACTCTACCGCACACGGTGCGTAGACACTTTCCGAGGACTAATCGCTCGATACCACTTTTGTCACGACCGACCGGGCCGGGCATCGGTGCCCTACACAGGTACCCAGTCGGGTATACATCAGAGAATAGCGTGAACATACATATAAACTTAGACAAGAAACAACAACAGCCACTGATAAGGCCACCTTCCGTAAAATATACTCAAACCGTAAATAACAATACATTTTTTTTTGTTTCTTTACAACCCAAACCACAATGTGACTACGGACCTAAGAATAACAACCAAGGGCGGGCGGGGCCGCCATACCAGAATGAACAACAACCGACAATACCGGGGATAAGTCTCAAATGAAGGAGCTTCTCAGCGGTGAACAGTGATCCTAAGAGCGAGGATCGAACATGTACTCTACTGCGGCGTGACGGCCCGAAGAAGTCGATGCAACATGTACCAAATATGTGGCCCGAAAATCGTAATGAAATCATAAGTCTAAATAAAGCGGAGACATGTATGATAACTCAATTAACGAAGCTGCGTGCCTTACTAACAATGAGAGTAAATAGGAGTATACTTACAATATAAAGTAGGAAAGCTCACGATCAAAGCGGGACCACCCGCGCGATGTCATTAAGCAATCCTATTCTCGGGACTATTTCACCCGCGTAGATCCGGTGGACCGCGTGAGGTATTCCTCGCATGGGACTATTTCACCCGCATAAGCCCACGGACTCGCATGAGGTATTCCTCGCATAGGTCGGACCCGCGCGTGGGACTATTTCACCCGCATAAGCCCTACGGACTCGCATGAGGTATTCCTCGCATCGTGGGTAGCAAATCCACGGAACTATGCAATGCCACAAACCCGGGGAATGACCCCGCAACGAATAATATATCACTAGCACAATTCCGGCTACTACACATAACATAAGCACTACCGGCTTATCATACAATACATAAGCAAGTTAAGAAATCCCCTAACTTCTTATTATTCTTGTTTATATACACTCTCATTTTAGTTTACCTAATGCACTATCATGTCTTTTATAAAAATTTGGGAATTTAACCCAAAGTACTACGTACTTCTATTCTTTTAAAATGACTCATTTCATTATACAACTTCCAAGATACTAATAACCGTAGTATCAAGTTACAATTACTTTCCAAGACAAGTCACAATACTTTTAGAAATAAAATTAGGCTTCTAAATCAAGTGACTTCTTTTCTTGTAAAAACCTTAGGCAATTGATGCCTTTAAAACAAATTGCCTTTCAATAAATCAAGCCATTTATCTTTCCATAAAGCCAATATAACCAACTCCCCATAAAGTCGTTATATTCACTTTATACCTTAGTCAAGTACAATTTCCTTTCCAAGGGACTTATACGTTTAAAATGAAACAAGTATCACATTCTTTAAAACTCTTCAAGTCCCTTAACATACTTAAGTTACTTAGAGTAAACCACTCTTTAAACTTTCCACAAAAACAAGTATCAACATAGTTTCAACATACTTAAAGTCTCTTAACTTTTGAAAACCAAGATATCCTTATAATATAAACAAGTGAGTTAATTCCTTAACTCAAACAACTTGGACATTCTTAAAATAAGCCAAGGATATCAAATAGACTAGATTTGTCAAACTCTTGTACGTCTACCGTACTATACATTTACAACTTAATCATGCTCAAGAGATAAGAAAGTTCCACATACCTCTTCGGTTTAATCCACTTTCTAAGTCCAATCGTCGTACGTAGTATGTCAACCTATAATAACCATAGTACGTCTATTAACTTCTAGTTTCAAACGTAGAATATTCCAAGTGCAAGTCACTAAATTCTACGGAAAATCGGACAACACTTCCTTTGTTTTTACTAACTTTGCCACCTTTTTCAAGGCCGAATACAATAACCAAACAGCCCCAATTGGCTCACCACAATTTATAAGGTAGTTCAATACAAGTGAATAACCAAACAGCCCCAATTGGCTCACCACAAACGATAACAAACTAGTCTAAGCTATAATGTCAATTCGGCAATTAGGCAACAATACAAATCGTTTCCAATTCCTTTTTAATCCAAGTGGTTTAGTATAACATGATATCAAGCCGCAATCGATTACAACTACTACAATCCTCAAGTAGGTAAACATGCGACGATTCTAATTAACGACCAAAATTGCATTTCAATTCCAAAAGGCTAATCATGTCATTTTCGGTTCTAGGCTTCTACAATCCATGTCACTTATCAAACTTCATAACACAAATCACATGATCACTTATAACTTATCATAACATGAAATCTTCAATTACAAAAGTAAAACGAAGATTATACCTCAATTATGATCCAAGATCACAAGTCGCTCCTTAGCAACTTTAGCTCCTCCTTTCGACGTTCCAATTGTTATACCCCGTATTTCCAGAGTATGTACGTGAGGGCGTACATATTAAATTTGAGCCTTAAGTTAGGCAAGTTTCGAAATTTGTACACAACACCCGATAGGAGTCGTTTTTCGACGAAACGTTTCCACAGCTTTCGTAGGGAAAATTCCGGCTATGTCATTTATTATTTTTGCGGATTTTTCCGAGAGACGAAACATTTTGGACCAACGGGAGGGTGACAAGTGTCACCCTCACATTGGAAGCAAGTGGACGGCAAAGCTAGACCTTTGGCACGTTTTTTGTGTTGAAATTTTGGTCAAGGGTTAGGTAGGATATTTTGTGTAGATGGATAAGGTAGCACATGGCTAAATCTTGGCCTTACACTTGCTATGCACTTGTCTTCATCTTGGCCTTTGGTTGGCCTTTGCTTGACCTATAAATACCCCTCTAGTTGAAGACATTCTTCATCCAAAACTTGAGCAATCTATCTAAGTCTCAAAATACTCCCTCCCTCTTGTTCTTTCGTCCACCACACCCCCTCCCTTTGAGAAGGCCCTTTGGCGAGCTTCCTCCCCTGTAGTGGTTAGCCGTGGGGTACCCCCCCCCCCTAGCCTAGTTGTTTTCGTATAATACCCATTGTTGTGGTATAGAAATACTCTCCTAGTATTGTTATAATGCCCAAATACCTTGGCCCAAATACCTTGTAGTATTCCCAAGGTTACACGTATACAAAAGCCCAAATACTATTATACTTTCTTTAGCCACTAAACGAAACCCTAAGGAAAATCTTCATTGATAGTTGAAGTATTTAAGTAGAAGTTGGTTAGAACTTCTAAGGGTTGTTTGGAGCGGATTGGAGCACTCGGAGTAGGAGCTAAGCGTTGCTCAGGAGCGACTTTAAACTCGGATAATTTTGGGCTCAACGAGGTAAATACTACTGTCCTTCTATTGTAATTGGAAATTACATACTATGGTAGTATGGAAATGAATATAAGATTCATAGAAGAGAATTGAACTGTAATAGAAGGATATTACAGAAAAGACTTGAACTGAAATCACTTCAGAAGAAAATAAGTAGAAGTTAAACTGTACTTACATAGGACTGTATATACAGTAGACTGATAACCTTTATTGGTTGAATGTTCTGCAAGTAGCATGGGCTACTTAGAAGGTGGACCAGGCTAGCCGGGTTATAGCCGTGGAGCATTTTGCTTATAGTCGATAATCGTCGCGAGGTATGTGATTCTTCCTATACTTTGAGCATGATATTTTAAAGGAAGATATATATAGTACGGCAATGTCTTTTGACTTAAGCCTGAATAATATATAGTACGGTGAGCGTCGTGTGCTAATTGAACGTAGTTGTACGGCAATGTCTTTGACTTAAGCCTGAATAATAAGAACCTTGAATGTATTTCAAATGTTAAGAAACCATTTTTGAAAGAAGAGTAACACTTGGTTTTAAAAGGTTTTAAAAAGAGTTATACTAGCTTTATGGGGAGTCAGGTATAACGTCTTAAGAGAGGTAAATGGTTTACTGATTTTAGAAGTTAAGAGACTTGATCTTATAAGATAAGAGACTTAACTTAAATGACTTAAAATGAGTCTTTGTGTGAAACCTCATTCGTGAGTAATGAGTACGTGGTTTTTAAAAGGAATAATGTTTCTTGATTTGGAAATCAGAATGTGTATCGACAAACCACTGCAGCGTTAATAAAGGAAAATGTATTAATTAATGAAGTATTATTAAAACCAGTAGAAACCTCCATCTGCATAGAAGCTAAGATAAGACAAAATGATATTATATTTCCTAGATCATGGCTGCTTAATAAGATTGATTATGAATAAGAATAACCTACACTCATATAAGGCATATGTTACTCAATAGTTTTAAAAAGGGGTTAAGACATTGAACTATGAAACTTTTCTAAAAAGAGACTTGAGTAATGAAAATTAGGCAAACTGGAACTTTAGGGAAAAGAAAGGCATTGTGTTGTCTTAAAAGGGTTTAAAACTTAAAGTGTTATAACAGCTTTATGGGAAGTTGGTTATAACGACTTTATGAAAACAAAAGAAGGGTTTTTATCATTGGTTTTAAATGTGGGAACTTGGCTTTAATAAGAGAAGTTGTTTTACTTAAAAGATATAAGTCACTCTTTTATATACTACGGGTATCGGGTGACTTTTATAAAAGGAATGGATCTCTTAAAAGGAATTTAACGTACGTAGTACTTTAGGGTTAAAACCCGGACTTGACATAAAATGAAAGTACCTTGAGTTGTGTATAACTTGCCTATGTTTGTTGTTGTGTAACTTGCCTATGCTTATTGTGATAGCCTTTGTTGTGCAAGTACTGTGCTCACTCGACTACCGGGTCATCCGGGAATGTATTTCACTCGAATACCGGTTCATCCGGGAATGTATTTCACTCGACTACCGGTTCATCCGGGAATGTATTTCACTCGAATACCGGTTCATCCGGGAATGTATTTCACTCGAATACCGGTTCATCCGGGAATGTATTTCACTCGACTACCGGTTCATCCGGGAATGTATTCCACACATTTCTATACTTGGTCCATGAGATGGGCCGAGACATGTTGTACGTATCACCTGATTTGTACCTAGACTGCCGGCAGTGAGGAAGAAGTTCCACGGGCATGAGGGATGACTTTGAGGGCGTGAGTCCCTGACTTGACATAACTGCTCTTATGTTGTGAACTGTAGTTTGGTTATCATTCATGTCTCCTGCTTTATATAGACTATTATGATTTCATTTTTACAGTTTCACATACTTGGTACCTGTTGTACTGACCTCCTTCGGGGGGCTGCGTTCATGCCGCAGGTAGAAGTACATCGGCTGTCGATCCCCGCGTTTAGGATCTCATTTCAGCGTCTTGGGAAGCTCCGTCCCTTCGGAGGCTTATCTTTGGTATGTTACCACAGTGCAGTAGGTCCTTGTACATTCAGGGTATGGCGGGGCCCTGTCGTCATAGTTGTTGTATAAATCTTAGAGTGCATGCTTTGTTGTGGCGGGGTTGTAAGGATTATCGCTATTCAAATGTTTTTATATATATATGTTGAAAGGCAACCGTTTTGGTTGGCCTATTTTCTTTCATCTTAATCCATGTCTATTTTGCATGTTTAAGTTTTTATTTCCGCTGGTTTTCTCTGATGTTGTATCACTAGGGTGCCCGGGGTAAGGCACCAGTCACGGGCCCGGGTTCGGGTCGTGACAAAGTGGTATCAGAGCAGTTAGTCCTCGGAAGGTGTCTACAGACCGTGTCTAGTAGAGTCTTGATTATCGATGTGTTGTGCACCACATCTATAATCAGGAGGCTATAGGACATTTAGGATTGGTTTCCATTCTTCTCATTCTGAGATCGTGCCTTAGAGCTGTGTGATAAGTTGGACCCTCTCGCGTATTCCTTTCCTTTACGATTATGCCTCGCGTAAGGCAACCGAGCCCAGATGGGCAAGGCGATCGAGGCTGTTAGTGAGATCTGAGAAGTACGAGCGCGAGCGTCGATGCTGAGCAGTGCTTCGGCCCGGGTTTCGCGCGCCCGCCCGACCAAAGAGTTTAGAAGCGCAGCGATGGTCTGCCGAGACTACAATACCGAGCCTCCGGTCCCACGGCTGGAAGCGAGATGAGATGGGGTACAAGGAGATGGCGATTCATCGCGGTCGTGGCGAGATATGAGATATCTTTGATGCAGCATTCGATCCAGTGAGCACCGTAGTTCACCCCGAGCGGTTTGAGACTACGGGATTTTCGAGATGTAACCCGCCGTAATTTTATGGGTCGAGGCACGAGGATGATCCGCAGGAGTTCATCCGGCGATTCTGGTCATGAGTGATCAAGGCATCGGAGACCGAGTCGGTGGTCCTAGGTTCGCATCGGTGCGTGATACCGCTGATCGATCGTTTGATTCGCGAGGCTGTCGGGAGAGAATGCACTTCCAGCTGTATGGGACGAGTTCTCAAAGGCATTTCTTGCACACTTCTTGCCTCCACAGATGAGGAGGGCTCGGGCCGACAGATTTTTGACGTTGAGGCAGGACGGGCGGACGGTTAGAGAGTACAATGTGGAGTTCGACTCATTAGCTCGGTATGTTCCAGTAGTAGGCGATATGGAGGACGAGTACACCGCTACGTCAGGGTTAGATGATTACTTGGCGAGGCTTATGCGGGTGTAGCTCTTGGTAGGGCATGGACATTGCCCGCATACAAGCTCATGCACTAGGATGTGAGGCACGGAGAGGTCGACGGAATGACCGAGATCAGCAGAAGAGGGCCAGGACAGCAGGGTCCTTTGGTAACTTTCAAGGCGGACCGCCTCAGCAGCAGGCTAGTTATGTACCTCCGCCAGTACAGAGTGGTCCTCCGCGATCTTGGGGCGTTCGGTATTCGGGGCTGGTCGAGCTCGGGGCTTACAGTTCCGCGTGTTTACGTGAGTTCTAGCGGCGAGATTCATGTCCCCCTCAGTGTGCACAATGTGGCAAACATCATCCCGGGGAATGTCGTCTTTTTACTGGTGCTTGTTTCACCTGCGGCCGTCAGGGCCATGTGACGAGAGACTATGCTTATAGGAGAATGCCGGCGGTTTAGCGCGATCTGGATCGATGGCGTGTTCATCGCTTTCATACTATGCGCACTGCAGGTGCCTATGATTAGAGTGGAGCGGTAGATTCAGGTATATCCCTAACCCTCTAGAGTTTTGTATGTATTGATGTTGTTGATGTGTTTAGCGTTATGATCGGATAACTTTGTGCAAAAATGTGATTTAGAAACCTGGTTTGTTGAAAGGATAAGTCCCTGGGTAGTGTGAGAGGGAAGTGGTAGCTTTCATGACGTGATTTTGTAAGATCGTTCCGTATCGGGAACAAGAGCGTGATGCGTTACGTGGGTCGGGTTGGGGCCATGTTGAGGGCCAACCCGCGGCCTGTTTCGAGGTGGGGTCAGCTCTGGGTGGTCCCGCCAGGTGGTAGGGTCACGAGGGTGCTAGGCCCATGTCTAGATGACCATCGTATGAGTTCGTGGATATGTTCGACCATAAGCGGATAGTGAAGGTCGGGAATGGCCTTAAGGAAGATTGAGGCTAGTAAGATGACCAAGTTTGGAGGCGGTGACTCCAAAGTATTGGAAACTGAAGCAATGACTGAAGTATGGTGCGTATACTAGAAGAGTTCAAGTGTTCGAGGAGGGCACGACGGGTAAGGAAGGAAGAGAACGTGTGTTAGTTCGTGGCCAGGCGTGGCGTTGGCAACTTGTTAGAAGATCTTCTTCGTAATCCACCTTGAGAAGGAACATTCGGGACGAATGTTTCTAAGGAGGGGAGAATGTTATACCCCGTATTTCCAGAGTATGTACGTGAGGGCGTACGTATTAAATTTGAGCCTTAAGTTAGGCAAGTTTCGAAATTTGTACACAACACCCGTTAGGAGTCGTTTTTCGAAGCGTTTCCACGACTTTCGTAGGGAAAATTCCGGCTATGTCATTTATTATTTTTGCGGATTTTTCCGAGAGACGAAACATTTTGGACCAACGGGAGGGTGACAAGTGTCACCCTCACATTGGAAGCAAGTGGACGGCAAAGCTAGACCTTTGGCACGTTTTTTGTGTTGAAATTTTGGTCAAGGGTTAGGTAGGATATTTTGTGTAGATGGATAAGGTAGCACATGGCTAAATCTTGGCCTTACACTTGCTATGCACTTGTCTTCATCTTGGCCTTTGGTTGGCCTTTGCTTGACCTATAAATACCCCTCTAGTTGAAGACATTCTTCATCCAAAACTTGAGAAATCTATCTAAGTCTCAAAATACTCCCTCCCTCTTGTTCTTTCGTCCACCACACCCCCCTCCCCCTTTGAGAAGGCCCTTTGGCCGAGAGCTTCCCCCTCCCCCTTTGTAGTGGTTAGCCGTGGGGTACCCCCCCTAGCCTAGTTGTTTTCGTATAATACCCCTTGTTGTGGTATAGAAATACTCTCCTAGTATTGTTATAATGCCCAAATACCTTGGACCAAATACCTTGTAGTATTCCCAAGGTTACACGTATACAAAAGCCCAAATACTATTATACTTTCTTTAGCCACTAAACGAAACCCTAAGGAAAATCTTCATTGATAGTTGAAGTATTTAAGTAGAAGTTGGTTAGAACTTCTAAGGGTTGTTTGGAGCGGATCGAGCACTCGGAGTAGGAGCTAGCGTTGCTCAGGAGCGACTTTAAACTCGGATAATTTTGGGCTCAACGAGGTAAATACTACTGTCCTTCTATTGTAATTGGAAATTACATACTATGGTAGTATGGAAATGAATATAAGATTCATAGAAGAGAATTGAACTGTAATAGAAGGATATTACAGAAAAGACTTGAATCAAATCACTTGGAAGAAAATAAGTAGAAGTTAAGCGTACTTACATAGAATTTGTATATCTGATGGTGATAACCTTTATTGGTTGAATGTTACGCAAGTAGCATGGGCTACTTAGAAGGTGGACCAGCTAGCGGGTTATAGCCGTGAGCGTTTTGCTTATAGTCGATAATCGTCGCGAGGTATGTGATTCTTCCTATACTTTGAGCATGATATTTTAAAGGAAGATATATATAGTACGGCAATGTCTTTTGACTTAAGCTGAATAATATATAGTACGGTGAGCGTCGTGTGCTAATTGAACGTAGTTGTGCGGCAATGTCTTTGACTTAAGCACGAATAATAAGAACCTTGAATGTATTTCAAATGTTAAGAAACCATTTTGAAAGAAGAGTAACACTTGGTTTTAAAGGTTTTAAAAAGAGTTATACTAGCTTTATGGAGTCGTATAACGTCTTAAGAGAGGTAAATGGTTTACTGATTTTAGAAGTTAAGAGACTTGATCTTATAAGATAAGAGACTTAACTTAAATGACTTAAAATGAGTCTTTGTGTGAAACCTCATTCGTGAGTAATGAGTACGTGGTTTTTAAAAGGAATAATGTTTTACTGATTTCGGAAATCAGAATGTGTATCGACAAACCACTGCAGCGTTAATAAAGGAAAATGTATTAATTAATGAAGTATTATTAAAACCAGTAGAAACCTCCATCTGCATAGAAGCTAAGATAAGACAAAATGATATTATATTTCCTAGATCATGGCTGCTTAATAAGATTGATTATGAATAAGAATAACCTACACTCATATAAGGCATATGTTACTCAATAGTTTTAAAAAGGGGTTAAGACATTGAACTATGAAACTTTTCTAAAAAGAGACTTGAGTAATGAAAATTAGGCAAACTGGAACTTTAGGGAAAAGAAAGGCATTGTGTTGTCTTAAAAGGGTTTAAAACTTAAAGTGTTATAACAGCTTTATGGGAAGTTGGTTATAACGACTTTATGAAAACAAAAGAAGGGTTTTTATCATTGGTTTTAAATGTGGGAACTTGGCTTTAATAAGAGAAGTTGTTTTACTTAAAAGATATAAGTCACTCTTTTATATACTACGGGTATCGGGTGACTTTTATAAAAGGAATGGATCTCTTAAAAGGAATTTAACGTCGTAGTACTTTAGGTTAAAACCGGACTTGACATAAAATGAAAGTACCTTGAGTTGTGTATAACTTGCCTATGTTTGTTGTTGTGTAACTTGCCTATGCTTATTGTGATAGCCTTTGTTGTGCAAGTACTGTGCTCACTCGACTACCGGGTCATCCGGGAATGTATTTCACTCGAATACCGGTTCATCCGGGAATGTATTTCACTCGACTACCGGTTCATCCGGGAATGTATTTCACTCGAATACCGGTTCATCCGGGAATGTATTTCACTCGAATACCGGTTCATCCGGGAATGTATTTCACTCGACTACCGGTTCATCCGGGAATGTATTCCACACGTTTCTATACTTGGTCCATGAGATGGGCCGAGACATGTTGTACGTATCACCTGATTTGTACCTAGACTGCCGGCAGTGAGGAAGAAGTTCCACGGGCATGAGGATGACTTTGAGGCGTGAGTCACGACTTGACATAATCGCTCTTATGTTGTGAATCGTAGTTTGGTTATCATTCATGTCTCTGCTTTATATAGACTATTATGATTTCATTTCTGATTTCACATACTTGGTACTGTTATCGACCTCCTTGGGGCTGCGTTCATGCCGCAGTAAGTACATCATTTGTCGATCCGCGTTTAGGATCTCATTTCGTCTTGGGAAGCTCCGTCCCGGAGGCTTATCTTTGGTATGTTACCACAGTGCAGAGGTCCTTGTACATTCGGGGTATGGCGGGGCCGTCCCGTCATAGTTGTTGTATAAATCTTAAGTGCATGCTTATTTGTGGCGGGGTTGTAAGGATTGTAACTGTTCAAATGTTTTTATATATATATGTTGAAAGGCAACCGTTTTGGTTGGCCTATTTTCTTTCATCTTAATCCATGTCTATTTTGCATGTTTAAGTTTTTATTTCCGCTGGTTTTCTCTGATGTTGTATCACTAGGGTGCCCGGGGTAAGGCACCAGTCACGGGCCCGGGTTCGGGTCGTGACACCAATCCACTCCAAGAAACCCTTAGAAGCTTATGAATAACTCATCTTCAAGTTCCAACTTCAAAGTTGAATAACCCTTTATCTTTTCGCCTTGCGACTAATACGAAAACGCCTCTTTTCCGGGATCTTTCTATTGAGGAACACTTACAATACCCTTAGGTACCTTGGTTTAAAGTGGGGGAATTATTGGACAACAATTGAATTTTTTTCTCTTCTTGAACCCCTCAAAGCCGAGAGCTCCAATGAGTTTCTTCAACATTTTCTTGAAAAAATGACTAAGTGTGGGAACTAGTCATCCTACTAGTAAGCTTATAAAACACAAGGAAGGGTTATGATTAAAACAAATGGGTGGCTTGGATGCATTTCACATGGATCAAGCCCAAGTGGCCTTTGACTTAGTCAATAATATCATGCTACTAGTCTTTGCAAGACTTGGCCATTTAAATTATGGTCAAATGACCATCCTATCCATGAATATTTCGTCCAAGACTAAGTAAGGGGGGGGGGGGTGACACGTGTTGCCCTCCCGTTCGTCGCAATATTTCGTTTTCCGACAATTTCCAAAATTCCGCTAAATTATTACTCGTCTCGAACCTTAACATTTTTGAATTCTTACGTACATTCTTATAAACATATCCTGGAAATTCCGGGGTGTAACATCATTTTTGCGACTATAGGAATAAAGTAGTATTTTTCTGGGCTCTTAGTATTTGAAATAACTTTGGAAAACTACTAGTAATACTAGGCTAAGGTATTGGGATTAATACAACAATACTTGGAGTATTTCTACACAAAGTGGGGGTTGGACGAGAACTTCACAGAGGGGATAGTTTTTGCCTTGGAAAAGCTTTAAGTGTGGATGAAGAATAAGTCTTGCACAAAGGGGTATTTATAGGAAAATCAATGGCCAAGATCTAGGCAAGTGTAAGGTGAGGATGGGGTACATGTGTGTGGGTAGTTGGCCAACCATGTGTTCACCACAAAAATGGGACAAGTGGCCACCACAAAAATGGGCCACTTGTCCACCAAAAAAACGTCCCACTTGTCCTTCTCCAATTCGGCCAACATGGCCACACGGGGGTGACACGTGTCGCCCCCCTACTCGTCCAAAATATTTCATCTTCCGAAAATATCTGTAATGCCAAAAATCCGAAAATAAAGTGGGCCCCACAAAACCGTAAATTTTCCCGTGGGCCCCACGTGACCAATTTCGGAAATAAAATTTCATAATTCTCAAATATTCCAAAAAGTCCGAATACCAAATATGGGAATCCAATTCCCATTAACGAACCTTTTTCCTTCACAAAATCCGGAAACTTTTCCGTCGAAAAATCACATCTTTCTTCCTTTCCAATTTAAATGTCGTATTCTTGTACGTACGTCCTTACATACATACTCTGGAACTACGGGGTGTAACAGGGGGTATGTACTGGGTAGGCTGGGACGAATATCTCACTCGCTGCTGAGGCTGCTCGTCCAAAAACTCACTGGGATAACCAACCGGTCTAGCCCTCTTACGCAGATCTTCGCGCTGGCCCTCTACCCCCTGTACACCTGTCCGTACTGGCCGAATAACCTCCTGCTGATGAAAGTGTAGCACTTCTATCTTGGTCAATAACATAATGGCTTCCTTCATGACCCTAAAGTCTTCCCCTAACTGAGAAACTGGAGGCTCTGGTGCTGGGGCCTCAAAACCTGGTGCGGAAGAACTTGCCGACTGCGGAACAACATCCGGCATACCCTGGGCATAAGCCCTATCAACTCTCTGAGTCTGTCTAGTAGCTTCTGCTACTCCTTTGCCCTTCTGGGCGGCTGTTGCCCTCCTTGGAGGCATAACTGTAACACAACAATACGTCAGAGAGGAATTATCTTACTAACACAGCTCTATGACACGATCTTAGAGTGAGAAGAATAGAAACCAACTCCTAAATGTCCTGTAGCCTCCTGTTTATGGGTGTGGCGCGCAACACACCGATAATCAAGACTCTACTAGACACGGTCTGTAGACATTCCGAGGACTGACTGCTCTGATACCACTCTGTCACACCCCGAATCCCGGGCCCATGGTGGTGCCTACAGGCACCCTTCTACCTTAACAACTAAGTAAACTGCGGAAATTTAAATAACACCTCATTTTTTTTTTCAAAACCAACATACGTGCAAGGCAAAGCCGACAAGGCTGCCATAATATACATAAACAAAAGACACTACACGGTACATGAGTCCAATCCCACATATGAATACAGACCTCTAAGAGTTATACTGAACTATGACGGGACAAGGCCCCGCCGTACCCATAATCAGACAAAAGCACATCTTGAAGGATCTATACCAAAAAGATAAACTCCTGAACAGATGGAGCTATCCAAAAACTCTGAGCAGGGTCCTACACCTGCCGATCACCAAACTGCGTACCTAAACCTGCGGCATGAACGCAGCCCCCCGAAGGAGGTCAGTACGAAGAATGTACCAAGTATGTGAAACTGAAAATACTGCAATTACATCATAAGTTTAAAACAAAGCCGGAGACATGTATGATAATCAAATTACAGTACACTGTGCCTTACTAACCATGAGAGTAAATAGTAGTATACTTACAATATAAACTAGGAAGCTCACGATCAAAGCAGGACCACCCGCCCGCAGTATCATTAAGCAATTCTACTCCTGGGACTATTTCACCCGCATAGGTCGCGTGGACCCGCATGAGGTATTCCTCGCATGGGACTATTTCACCCGCATAAGCCCTTACGGACTCGCATGAGGTATTCCTCGCATAGGCTGTATCCGCCCGCATGGGACTATTTCACCCGCATAAGCCCTTGCGGACTCGCATGAGGTATTCCTCGCATCGTGGGTAGCAAATCCACGGAATATGCAAATGCCACAAACCCGGGGAATGACCCCGAAATGAATGATATACCACTAGCACACAACCGGCTATGTTATACCCCGTATTTCCAGAGTATGTACGTGAGGGCGTACGTATAAAAGTTAAGCCTTAAAGTAGACTAAGGGTCGAAATTTGTGCACAACCCCCGAAAAGAGTCGTTTTCCGACGAAACGTTTTACAAACTTTGCGAAGGGAAAATTCCGGCTATGTCATTTATTATTTTTGCGGATTTTTCCGAGAGATGAAATATTTTGGACCAACGGGAGGGTGACACTTGTCACCCTCAATGGACGGCAACAATGGGCTAGGTTGGACGATTTTTGTGCCTTTCTCTTGGTCAAGGGTTAGGTAGGATATTTTGTGGTAGATGGATAAGGTACACTTGCCCTAATCTTGGCCTTACACTTGCCTTGCACTTGGCTTCATCTTGGCCATTGGTTGGCCATTGGTTGGCCTATAAATACTCCCCTTGCTTGAAGGTTTTCTTCATCCACAAATATTTCCAAGTCTTGAAATCCCTTTCTCCCCCTCTTGTGAGCTAGCAGAGCACCCTCCCTTCAGCCCTCGGCAGAAACACCCCCCCCTTGCCTAGTTGTTCTCGAAATACTACCCCTCCCTTGGTAGAAAAATTGTATTCTAGTATTGTTACTATGCCCAAATACTTTAGCCCAAATACCTTGTAGTATTTTCCAAAGTTACCTCTATACGTAGAGCCCGGAAATACTATTATACTTCCCTTCAGTCACTAAACGAAACCCTTTGGAAAAATCTCCATAATTGGTTGGAGTACTTAGTAGAAGTGTGTAGAACTTCTAAGGGTTCTTGGGGCGAATTGGAGCGCACGGAGTAGGAGCTAAACCTTGCTCAGGATCGACTTTTATCTCGGATAATTTTGGGCTTATCGAGGTAAATAATCTTGTCCCCCTGTTGTTATTGGAAATTACATGTTGTAGGAATATATAGTTGAAGTATACTATATATAGAACTGAACATAGTTTTGCGGCAATGTCTTTTGACTTAAGCCTGAATTTAAAGAAAGAAAGCTGAATCGTAATTACATGGGGCGTATTCTGATGAGACTTGTGTAGCATTACTGTGAAGTAGAATTGTACACGTCCGGTTAGACGTATAAACCCCCCCCCCCCGGGTTGGCTGGGTAGCCGGCCTCGATAGAGGAGGAGATTTCTGTGATTTGCGGGGAGGTCTTGCCGAATTTTCTGTAGAATATTCTACGTTGAGATCTAGATTATAATAAGCGCCTTGTGGCCTTTATAGGTTGAAGTACTACGTGTGGCGTGATCTACTTGGCTTAAGGAGTAGCCGACGGTTTGAGGTACTTGGAGCGTTTTGCTATTAGTCGATAATCGTCGCGAGGTATGTGAACCTCTTCCTATCCTTTCTAGCATGATATGTTTGTAAACTATGTAGTACGGTAGACGTACATGTGCTAAATGAATTTGGTCGGTTTAAAACATAGGGTGTTATAATAACTTTATGGAAAGTTAGTTATAACGACTCTATGTAGGTAAAAGAATGGTTTATTGATTGTAGAAGTTAAGAGACTTGATCTTGAAAGATAAGAGACTTAACTTAATTGACTTGATATGTATCTTGTTAAAGAGTTGTGAAACCTCATTCGTGAGTAATGAGTACTTGGTTTTAACAAATAATGTTTTACTGATTTCGGAAATGAGAATAAGGGTCGAACAAACCACTGCAGCGCTAATAAAGGAAAATATATTGGCTAATGAATTATATTAAAACCAGTAGAAACCTCCATCTGCATAGAAGCTAAGATGAGACAAAATGATATTACATTTCCTAGATCATGGCTGCTTTTATAAGATTGTAATAGACAAGAACAACCTACTCACACATAAGGCATATGTTTCTCAAATTTGTTTTAAAGGAGAATTATATTCTTAAGTGATTAAAACTATGAACTACGAAACCTTTGAAACTGAGAAACTTGAGCATTTGAAATTAGGCAAACTTGAACGTTTGGAAAATAATGTGTTACTTGATTTTACAAGGGAAGTGTTTTGGTTTACTTAAAAGATAGTCACTCTATTTTATACTACGAGCATTGTGTGACTTTTGTGAAAGAAACGTATCTTTTTAAAAGAGTTAATGTATGTAATACTTTAGGGTCAGAACCGGGATTTTGGCATAAAATGAAAGTACCTTAAGTTGTGTGTAACTTGCCTATGTTTGTGTGTGATAGCCTTGTTGTGCAACTACTGTATTTTACTCGACTACCGGTTCATGGGATGAACCGGGAATGTATTCCACCCGACTACTGCGTTCATGGGATGAACCGGGAATGTACTTCACTCGACTACCGCGTTCATGGGATGAACCGGGAATGTACTTCACTCGACTACCGCGTTCATGGGATGAACCGGGAATGTATTTCACTCATTCAGGGTCCGTAGGATGGACCGAATGTATTCCATCCGACTCAGGGTTCATGAGATGAGCAGGAATGTATTCCACGTTTCTATCGGGTCCATGAGATGGGCGAGAGACATGTTATACGTATCACATGGTTTGTATCTAGGCCGGCGGTGAGGAAGAGTTCCATGGGCATGAGGATGACTTTGAGGCGTGAGTCACGACTTGACATGATCGCTTTTATGTTGTGAGCGTAGTTTGGTTATCATACATGTCTCCGCTTTATAGACTATTATGATTTCATTTACGTATTTCTGATTTCACATACTTGGTACTGTTGTCTTGACCTCCTTCGGGATGCGTTCATGCGCGGTAAGTACATCGGCTGTCGATCCCCGCTTATAGGATCACATTTCAGCGTATTGGGAAGCTCCGTTCCTCGGAGGCTTATCTTTTGGTATGTTACCCTGAGTCTGTAAGTTCTTATACATTCAGGGGTATGGCGGGGCCTGTCCGTCATAGTTGTTGTAAAAATCTTAAGTGCATGCTTTGTTGTGGGCGGGGTTGTAAGGATTATCGCTCAAGGTCGGTATATATATATATGCTGAAAGGCAACCGTTTTGGTTGGCCTATTTTCTTTTATCTTGATCCATATCTATTTGTATGTTTAAGTTTTTATTTTCCGCTGATTCTCTCTGATGTTGTATCACTAGGGTGCAGGGTAAGGCACGATCCACGGGCCGGTTGGTCGTGACAAAAGTGGTATCGAAGCGATTAGTCCTCGGAAAGTGTCTGACCGTGTCTAGTAGAGTCTTGATTATCGGTGTGTTGTGCACCACATCTATAATCGAGAGGCTATAGGACATTTAGGATTGGTTTCCATTCTTCTCATTACGAGATCGTGCCTTAGAGGCGTGTGATAAGTTGGACCCTCGGCGTATTTCGTTTTACGATTATGCCTCCGCGAAGGCAACCCCGCCCAGAGGGCAAGGCAGCCGAGGCGCTAGTGGGATCTGAGAGAGAACGAGCGCGAGCGGTCGATGCACGAGCGAGTGCTTCCGGCGAGTTTTGCGCGCCCGGCCCCAGAAGTTTAGCCGCGGCGATGGCTGCTGAGACCACGATACTGAGCCTCGATCCCCGGCTGGAAGCGAGATGAGATAAGTACAAGGAGATGGCCCGATTCGGCGGTCGTGGCGAGATATGAGGATAGGTGGATGTAGCGATTCGATTCGATAGCACCGTAGTTCACCCGGCGAGCGGTTTGAGACTACGGGACTTTACGCCGCGACCGCGAGTTATGGGTCGAGGCACGAGGATGATCCGCAGGAGTTCATCAAGCGATTCTGACGGATCATGAGAGTGATCAAGCTTGGAGACCGAGTCGGTGACGCCGGTTCGCATCGGCTGCGCGATCTGCGATCGGCGGTTTGATTCATGGAATCGTCCCGAGGTGAGCATGCGCTCCCGATAGTTGGGGCGAGTTCTCGAGGGCATTTCTTGCACATTTCTTGCCTCGCGGATGAGGAGGGCTCGGGCGACAATTTTTGGCGTTGAGGCGGGGCGGGCGGGCGGTTAGAGAGTACAATGTGGAGTTTGACTCATTAGCTCGGTATGTCCCATTGTAGTGGCGATATGGAGGGCCAGTACACCGCTACGTCACCGGCTAGATGAGTACTTGGAAGAGTCTTGTTGGTGTAGCCGCCCGGTAGGGCATGGACATTGCCCGCATGCGAGCTCATGCACTAGGATGTGAGGCACGGAGAGGTTGTGGAATGGCCGAGATCAGCGAGAAGAGGCGGGGCAGCGAGATCCTTTGGTAGCTTTCAAGGCGGTGCCTCGGCGAGCTAGTTATGTACCTCCGCGATGCAGTGGTCATTCCACGATCTTGGGGCGTTCGGTATTCGGGGCTGGTCGAGCTCGGGGCTTCGGTTCACCGGTATCGTGAGTTCTAGCGGCAGGATTCATGTCCCCCTCGGTGTGCACGATGTGGCGGCGTCATCGAGGAATGTCGTCTTTGCGGTGCTTGTTTCACTGCGGCCGTCGAGGGCCGCGTGGCGAAGGCGTGCTTATAGGAGAATGCCGGCGTAGCGCATGACCTACGGATCGATGGCGAGTTCATCGCCTTCTGACTATGCGCCTGCGAGGCCTATGATTAGAGTGAAGCGGTAGATACGGTATATCCTTAACCTACAGAGTTTTGTTTGCGCGATATGATGATCTTATTATTGTGTGCTATGTACGGATAGCGTTGTGTTATTTGTAAGTTAGAAAACATGGTTAGTTGGAAGGATAAGTGTGGGGGCATGGAAAGTGTGAACCTTAGGATATTTTACAGTTGAGACCTTAGATGTAAGGCCGTCTTGCGTACAAGATTTTTTGCGGGTGATCCTTGTCGGAAGGTATAAGTATACGTGGAGTAATTGTGGGAAAAATTTCCTTGGGTTGTGTAAAATGGAAGTGGTAGCTTTCATGACTTGAATAGGTAAGATTGTTCCGGATCGGGGAACAAGAGTTTGGCGCGTTTATGGGGTCGGGTTGAGGACCATTTGCAGGTCAACCCGCAACCCGGTTTGTGGTGGGGTCAGTTCGAGGTGGTCCCGCCAGGTGGTAGGATCACGAGGATGCTAGGCCCAAGTTTAGGTAACCATCGTATGAATTCGTGGATGCGTTCGACCAGAATCGGTTCGTGAAGGCCGGGAATGGCCTTAGAGGAAAGTGAAGCTAGTTAGATGACCAAGTTTGGAGGTAGTGACTCCAAAGTTTTGGAAACAGAAGCATTGACTGAAGTGTGGTACGTGTACTAGGAAGAGTTCGAGTGTTCGAGAAGGGTACGACGAGAAAGGAAAGAAGTGAACTTGTGCTGAAAGATGGAAGTGATCATTTTTGTGAAATGAATGTGCGAAGGGAGTGTTCCTTAGACCAAGAACGAGAGTTGGTACTATTTTGCATCGTCGAGGTGATTCCTCGTTGGCCTGGATTTAAGTATGCTCGCGCATGTTATTTTGTGGCCAGGTGTGGCATGGTTGTTTTCGTAAGTATGGCAGTAAAGACTATACTGGCGCCTGTTTGTTTTGAGACCTAGAAGGAACATTCGGGACGAATGTTTCTAAGGAAGAATGTTATACCAGTATTTCAGTATATGCGTGAGGCGTGCGTATAAAAGTTAAGCCTTAAAGTAGACTAAGGGTCGAAATTTGTGCACAACCCCCGAAAAGAGTCGTTTTCCGACGAAACGTTTTACAAACTTTGCGAAGGGAAAATTCCGGCTATGTCATTTATTATTTTTGCGGATTTTTCCGAGAGATGAAATATTTTGGACCAACGGGAGGGTGACACTTGTCACCCTCAATGGACGGCAACAATGGGCTAGGTTGGGCGATTTTTGTGCCTTTCTCTTGGTCAAGGGTTAGGTAGGATATTTTGTGGTAGATGGATAAGGTACACTTGCCTAATCTTGGCCTTACACTTTCCTTGCACTTGGCTTCATCTTGGCCATTGGTTGGCCATTGGTTGGCCTATAAATACTCCCCTTGCTTGAAGGTTTTCTTCATCCACAAATATTTCCAAGTCTTGAAATCCCTTTCTCCCCCCCTCTTGTGAGCTAGCAGAGAGCACCCTCACCCTTAGCTAGCCCTCGGAAGCGAAACACCCCACTCCCACTTGCCTAGTTGTTCTCGAAATACTACCCCTCCCTTGGTAGAAAAATTGTATTCTAGTATTGTTACTATGCCCAAATACTTTAGCCCAAATACCTTGTAGTATTTTCCAAAGTTACCTCTATACGTAGAGCAGGAAATACTATTATACTTCCTTGATCACTAATGAAACCCTTTGGAAAAAATCTCCATAATTGGTTGGAGTACTTAGTAGAAGTGAGTAGAACTTCTAAGGGTTCTTGGGGTGAATTGGAGCGCACGGAGTAGGAGCTAAACCTTGCTCAGGATCGACTTTTATCTCGGATAATTTTGGGCTTATCGAGGTAAATAATCTTGTCCCCCTGTTGTTATTGGAAATTACATGTTGTAGGAATATATAGTTGAAGTATACTATATATAGAACTGAACATAGTTTTGCGGCAATGTCTTTTGACTTAAGCCTGAATTTAAAGAAAGAGAATCTGAGCGTAATTACATGGGAGTATTCTGATGAGACTTGTGTAGCATTACTGTGAAGTAGAATTGTACACGTCCGGTTAGACGTATAAACCCCCCCTGGTTGGCTTGGTAGCCGGCCTCGATAGAGGAGGAGATTTACGCGGTTGCGGGGGGGGGGAGGTGCTGCCGAATTTTCTGTAGAATATTCTACGTTGAGATCTAGATGTTAATAAGCGCCTTGTGGCCTTTATAGGTTGAAGTACTACGTGTGGCGTGATCTACTTGGCTTAAGGAGTAGCCGACGGTTTGAGGTACTTGGAGCGTTTTGCTATTAGTCGATAATCGTCGCGAGGTATGTGAACCTCTTCCTATCCTTTCTAGCATGATATGTTTGTAAACTATGTAGTACGGTAGACGTACATGTGCTAAATGAATTTGGTCGGTTTAAAACATAGGGTGTTATAATAACTTTATGGGAAGTTAGTTATAACGACTCTATGTAGGTAAAAGAATGGTTTATTGATTGTAGAAGTTAAGAGACTTGATCTTGAAAGATAAGAGACTTAACTTAATTGACTTGATATGTATCTTGTTAAAGAGTTGTGAAACCTCATTCGTGAGTAATGAGTACTTGGTTTTAACAAATAACGTTTTACTGATTTCGGAAATGAGAATAAGGGTCGAACAAACCACTGCAGCGCTAATAAAGGAAAATGTATTGGCTAATGAATTATATTAAAACCAGTAGAAACCTCCATCTGCATAGAAGCTAAGATGAGACAAAATGATATTACATTTCCTAGATCATGGCTGCTTTTATAAGATTGTAATAGACAAGAACAACCTACTCACACATAAGGCATATGTTTCTCAAATTTGTTTTAAAGGAGAATTATATTCTTAAGTGATTAAAACTATGAACTACGAAACCTTTCGAAAATGAGAAACTTGAGCATTTGAAATTAGGCAAACTTGAACGTTTGGAAAATAATGTGTTACTTGATTTTACAAGGGAAGTGTTTTGGTTTACTTAAAAGATAGTCACTCTATTTTATACTACGAGCATTGTGTGACTTTTGTGAAAGAAACGTATCTTTTTAAAAGAGTTAATGTATGTAATACTTTAGGGTCAGAACCGGGATTTTGGCATAAAATGAAAGTACCTTAAGTTGTGTGTAACTTGCCTATGTTTGCGTGTGATAGCCTTGTTGTGCAAGTACTGTATTTTACTCGACTACCGGTTCATGGGATGAACAGAATGTATTCCACCGACTACTGGCGTTCATGGATGAACCGGAATGTACTTCACTCGACTATCGCGTTCATGGGATGAACAGGGAATGTATTTCACTCGACTACCGCGTTCGTAGGATGAACCGGAATGTATTTCACTCATTCGCGTCCGTAGGATGGTGGGAATGTATTCCATCCGACTCAGGGTTCATGAGATGAGCAGGAATGTATTCCACACGTTTCTATCTTTGGGTCCATGAGATGGGCGAGACATGTTATACGTATCACATGGTTTGTACCTAGGCTGCGGTGAGGAAGGAGTTCCACGGCATGAGGATGACTTTGAGGCGTGAGTCACGACTTGACATGATCGCTTTTATGTTGTGAGCGTAGTTTGGTTATCATACATGTCTCCTGCTTTATGTAGACTATTATGATTTCATTTACGTATTTTACAGTTTCACATACTTGGTACCTGTTGTACTGACCTCCTTCGGGGGGCTGCGTTCATGCCGCAGGTAGAGGTACATCGGCTGTCGATCCCCTCTTATAGGATCACATTTCAGCGTATTGGGAAGCTCCGTTCCTTCGGAGGCTTATCTTTTGGTATGTTACCCTGAGTCTGTAAGTTCTTATACATTCAGGGGTATGGCGGGGCCCTGTCCGTCATAGTTGTTGTAAAAATCTTAAGTGCATGCTTTGTTGTGGGCGGGGTTGTAAGGATTATGGCTGTTCAAGTCGATATATATATATATGCTGAAAGGCAACCGTTTTGGTTGGCCTATTTTCTTTTATCTTGATCCATATCTATTTGTATGTTTAAGTTTTTATTTTCCGCTGATTCTCTCTGATGTTGTATCACTAGGATGCCCGGGGTAAGGCACGATCCACGGGCAGGTTGGTCGTGATGTTATTACAAAGACACATAGGCAATTCTCAATTAAACAAGCCAAAGTACTTATCAAGGCACACATAGAATAATTCTCAATTAAACAAGCCAAAGTACTACGTACGTACATTCTTTTCAACAGACTCCTTCCTATGTAAAACCCCAAGATACTAACACCCGTAGTATCAAGGTGTGTCTATTTTTCAAAGTAAGTTACTACACTTTTAGAAACTCATCTCAAAGCTTGAAACCAAGTAACTTCAAATTTTCACAATCTAGGCAACTTATGCCCATTAATCAAAATAGACAACTTTCTAAACCTTCCATAAAACCGTTATAACCAACTTCCCATAAAGCCGTTATAACCCTTTATGGTTTTTAGACAATTTCATTCTTTTTATAACCAAGAGACTTATACTTAAAACCAAGTATCACAAACTTTCAAATCAAGTTTCTTAACTTTCAAAAATACTTCGAGTCTCTTAATATATAGAAAACAAGTTTCTTCTACTTTTAAACCTCAAGTAACTCACACCTTTAAAACAAGTTACTTCTCTTAAATCATGTCATTTCTCCTCTTTTAAAACAATTAAGTAAATCACTCCTTTGACTCCCCTAAAGTCATTATAATGACCTTTAGGTTTTGGAACAAAGGCACTAGCCAAAAGGTTTGGAAACCACTTCATTTTCAAGACTCCATGTACTTTAAGTAAAATACTTCCACTCTTTAAGAATCCAAACTTCACTAAGGCAATGGATTATACAACTTACAATTTAAACATCAAAGTACAATCAAGGACGTACATAGAACAAATTCTACTTTAGGCAATCCAAATACAACCAAGGAATGGCTCATTCAAGGAGTAGGAAATACTTTCTTTATCTTAAGGAATCATGCTAGAAGAAGAGATAGTTCACATACCTTTTCGGCTAAATCCACAAGCTAAGCCGAATACGCCGTACGTAGGAGTGTCAACCTATAATGGTCACAACATGACTATCAATTCTAGTTTCTAACGTAGAATAATACTAAGTATACGGTCTCTTATTCTACGGAAAATCGGGCAGCACCTCCTTTGTTTCTACATACTTTGCCACTTTTTTCAAGGCCGAATACAATAACCAACACGCCACATTTAAGGCTCAAAACAACAACCAAACAAAGGGGATTACACGCCTTACAATACGTGTAAAATTCCGCCCCACAATTCATACGAAGTAGTTCCATATTCAAGCCATTCTCGGCCAACAACATAACCAACAATTCAAAGTCTTTTCCAATCCTTTTCCAATTCCAAGTTCTAAGGTCTAACATGTTATATATTCATAAACAACTTCAACAACTACAATTTCCTTCTTTAAACAACATGCGACGACTTAAACTAATAATCGACTTGAATTGTAATCTTAAGGCTAAACATGCTAGTCTTCGGATTAGGGTTCGATAGCGATAAACTTATCAAACCTTATACTAAATACCTCATGCTTGTTAATATCCATAACTATAACAATAAGTAAACCTTAATTGCTAAACGACAAGATTATACCTTTACAAGCCCTTAAGAATTCCAAGATTCAAAGTCGCTCCTTAGCAAATTCTTAGCTCCTTTCCTTATGTTCCAATCCGCTCCAAGCACTCCTTAGAAGCCTATGAAGAACCCATCTTCAAGTTCCAACTTCAAAGTTGAAGAACTTCTTAAGTTTCCGCCTTGCAACTAATACGAAAACGTCGTTTTTCCGAAATCTTTCTATTGAGATAACCTTATAATACCCTTAGGGACATTGGGTTAAAGTCTTGTGAATAATGGATCAAAACTACAAAATTTCTTGTGGAAGCTATGGTGAACCCGAGAGCTATTGTTCTTGGCACAATGTTCTCTCAATTTTTCTAAGTGTTAGAAGACCTTGTCTTGCACTAGCTTAGTATATATAACACAATGGAGGGTTTAGATTGCAACACATAAGTGGCTAGGATGAGTTTCACTAGGATCAAGCACAAGTGGCAAGTTGACTTTGGTCAATAATATGAAGCTTTGAAGACTTATCTTCTACCATGGTCAATGACCATTCTACCCTTACTAATTTCGACCAAGACCATATGTGGGGATGCCACGTGTCGCCCTCTCATTCGTCCATAAAGTCCGTAACCCTCGTGGGCCCCACAAAACATAAAATTCCTTGGGTGGGCCCCACGTGACAAAATCCGTAAAAATAAATTTCCATAATGTTAAGAGTTCCATACTCTTCAAATAATGCATTTTGAGAATCCAATTCTCAACAACGAACATTTTTCCTTTCCGACGTTCGGAAGATTTTCCGCCGGAAAAATAATTCTTCCTTTCGTACTAATTTCCAAGTCTTGATTCCTTACGTACATTCTCTTATACATGTCCTGGACTTAGGGGGTGTAACACCAAGTATGTTATGCCACGTGGATGAAGAGACCGCGGTAAGGGATGTGTGAGGGTTGATTCTGAAAGAAGATGTGGATGAGAAATGATAGAGATCTCTCACACTATTGCATCTCATAAGAGGTACCCCCATGCATAAGTCCTTCACAAAAAAACCAAAGGGGTCAAACTCAAGAGATACCCAATTATCAATACCAAATTTCCTAACAGAGATTAAATTTTTGATGATGTTGGGGGCATAAATGATGTTACAGAGGAATAAGAGAGGGTAAGGTTTCGGTACATCTGTGGTTCATTACCCATGAATTAGAATGCAATTTCCATTACCGATCGGAATATATTGAGGAGTGCGCAAATTAAAAATATGTGGAAGCTTATCAGAGTTGCGCGTGAGGTGGGATGTGGCGCTCATGTCCATATACCAAGCATCGTTGGGCTGTTGTATGTTCATCATGCTGTAGACCTGGGTTAATTCTGTCGGGGTGAGTGTCACGACCCGTTCCGGGGCCCGTGACTGGTGCCTTACCCCGGGCACCCTAGTGATACAACATCAGAGTAATCAGCGGAACATAAAACACAATATGAAATAACAAGAAGTGTCTGTGATTATCTCTGAAAACTTGCCTTTCGGCGTATATAAATAACTCTTTCAAAAGAAACAGTTTAATCCTTTACACAAACCACGCCACAGCGATTACTACAGACCTACGAATGATATGACAACAACGGGGCGAGGTCCGTCATACCACGAATGTAGCACCTACAACACGGGGACTATACGAAGACAAGCCACCGGAGAAAGCGGAGCTTTCCCAAACGCTGAATCGTGACCCTAGAGCGAGGATCAACGGCGGTGTACCTTTACTGCGGCATGAACGCGGCCCCGAAGGAGGTCGATAACAACAGTGCGAGTATGTGCGAAAATAAATCATAAATGAAATCATAGTAGTCTATATAAAGCGGGAGACATGCATGATAACCAAACTACGATTCTGATAAATAAGCGATCATGTCAAGTCGGGGACTCGCCTCAAGTCATCACTCAAACATAACAATGGGTCTCACGCCCACATCAATCGTGCGTGGAACACATTCCTCAGCCGACGATCATGATATGAAAGCACCAAGGAACACGCATGAACACCAGTCCTACGTGTTATAATACAACCGTCACGGGGGTAAATGCGAAGGCATAGCACTACTAAAAACCAGCGATGCAAGGTCATAAAGCGTATCATGAGATCTGTCTGCAGCCGTCACATGATCAAAGCGGCCACTCGCCCGCGATATCTAATGTGCGCGTCTAGCCACGAACTTCCGCGACTCGCATAGGCCAATCGTAGGCCGCATGAGGTATAACCCGCGTCGGGGTAGCTACTCCGGCGTCCGCTGGACTCGCGATCCGCGTAGCCACATAGACCGCATGCCCATAAGGGCGCATACTAACACGGAACTCGTAGCTCGCATAGGCCCTCAGGACCCGCGTGAGGTATCCTCGAATCATAGGTCCACAGACCGCTGAGTTTACCCGCGTCGGAGGCGGCAACCTCGGAAACAAGTCGAGGTGAGTGGTATAATACCAACATATCGGTGATAGTGAAACAATTTACGCATGATGAGAAACCCCTTTTCACAAACATCACAAGATACTAACACACGTAGCATCCTAGCATGTTTACTTAATCAAATCAACAAGAAAGTATTACAAGGCTATCACAACCCAACACAATCAAGTTATACACACAAGGCACTTTCTACTATATGATTAACAAGATCGGGTTTTTATCCCCAAAGTACTTCATACATTAACTCTTTTAAAAGGTACGTTACTTTCACAAAAGTCACACAATACCCGTAGTATATGAAAATAGAGTGATTATCTTTTTAAGTAATCCAAAATACTTACCTTTGTAAAATCAAGTTACAACATTAATTTTCCAAACGTCCAAGTTTGCCTAATTCCAAATGTTCACGTTTCTTATTTTAAAAAGGTTTCGTAGTTCATAGTCTTATTCATTAAGAATATAATTCTCTTTTTAAGCAATCTGAGAAACATATACCTTATGTGAGAGTAGGATATTCTTGTTTATAACAATCTTATTACAGCAGCCATGATCTAGGAAATATCATTTTGTCTCATCTTAGCTTCTATGCAGATGGAAGTTTCTACTGGTTTTAATAATACTTAATTATTCAAAACCTTTTCCTTTATTAACGCTGCAGTGGTTTGTCGATACACATTTCTGATTTCCGAAATCAGTAAAACATTATCCCTTTTAAAAACCAAGTACTCATTACTCACGAATGAGGTTTCACACAAAATTCATTTAATTCATTTAAGTTAAGTCTCTTATCTTACAAGATCAAGTCTCTTAACTTCTAAAATAAATAAATCATTTGTTTTATCTCTCTTAAGCCATTATACCTAACTTCCCATAAAGCTAGTATAACTCTTAAGATTTTAAAACCCAGTATTACTCTTCTTTTAAAAACAGTTCTTAATTCTCTTGAACTACTTCAAGATTATTATTATTCGGGCTTAAGTCAAAAGACATTGCCGTATAACTACGTTCAATTAACACACGTACGTCTACCGTACTACATAGTTACACACATATCATGCTGGAAGAGATAGGAAGAGGATCACATACCTCGCGACGATTATCGACTAAAAGCAAATCGCTCCACGGCTATAACCCGGCTAGCCTGGTCCACCTTCTCAAGTAGCACATGCTACTCGCAGAACATTCAACCTATACAGGTTATACAAGTCTATCAAAGTCTAGACTACTCGATAGAATAAATCTAGATGCAAGGTTCTACGGAAAATTGGGCAGCCCTTCCCTACCCGTCAAACTACACGAGTCTACTGTAATACAGTCCTATGTAATTACAGTTCAGTTCTCTTCTTTAAATTCAGGCTTAAGTCCAAAGACATTGCCACAAAACTAAATTCAGTTCTATATATAGTATACTTCAACTATATATTCCTACAACATGTAATCTCCAATTACAATAGGGGGACAAGATAATTACCTCGATAAGCCCATAATTATCCAAGTATAGATGTCGATCCTGGGCAACGTTTAGCTCCAACTCCATGCGCTCCAACCCGCTCCGAACCACCCTTAGAAGTTCTAACCAACTTCTTCATAACACTCCAACTAACTAGGGAGATTTTCCTTAGGGTTTCGGTTTTGTGACTGATGGGAAGTATAATAGTATTTTCCGGCTTTTCGTTTAGGTATAACCTTAGAATACAACAAGGTATACGGCTAAGGTAATTTGGGTATAGTAACAATACTTTTGAGAGTATTTCTACCAAGAGGAGGGTATTTATACGAGACAACACCACAAAAGGGGGGGGTGTATACCCCTCGGCCTACCCAGCTGGGGTACTCTCGGCGAAGGGGAGGGCTCTCGGCCAAGGGCCTTCTCAAAGGGGAGGGACTCTCGGCAAGACACTACACTAAGGGGAAGAAGCTTTCAAGACTTAGATATTTTTGGATGAAGAAGTTCATCAAAGGAGGTATTTATAGGTCAAGTGAAGGCCAACCATGGCCAAGATTTAGCAAGTGCTAGGCAAGTGTAAGGCCAAGATTAGGGCAAGTGTACCTAGCCAACTTGCACAAAATATCTTACCTACTACTTGACAAAATATCAAGGAAAATCGTCAAGGGCGCCCACCAAATCCGCCAATGAGAGGGTGCCAAGTGGCGCCCTCTTGTTGGTCCAACACGTCTCGTCTCTCGGAAAAATCCGCAAAAATTAGAAATGACATAGCCGTAATTTACCCTACGCGAGTTGTGTAAAACGTTTCGTCGAAAAACGACTCTAACCGGGTGTTGTGCACAAAAATATTCGGCCAAGCCAACTTTAAAGTTCAAATTTTTATACGTCGCCCTACGATACATCTGCTGAAATATGGGGTATAACATTCTCCCCTCCTTAGAAACATTCGTCCCGAATGTTCCTTCTAAGTCTCAAAACAAACATGCGCCAGTATAGTCTTCACTGCTATACTTACGAAAACAATCCTGCCACACTTGGCCACAGAGACACCTGCGCAAATTCTTACATCCAAGTCCACGAGGAAACACCTCTAACATTACCACAAACACCTCTCTCCGGGGTCTAAAATATACTTCCTTCGCACCTTCTCCTTACAAAAGAAATGATCACATCTATGCTCGCCATACATGCTCGCTTCTCCCTTTACTCGTCGTGATACCACTTTTGTCACTTTGCCGCGAGGTTCTAGTGTCACTCCGGTGACCCAACAATTGGTACCGGGCTGCATGCGATCCCTGAGGCTGTCGTACACTCGAACTCTTACCACATTTCTGATACTGCTTCAGTTTCCAAAACTCGGGGTTACTATCTCTAACGTGGTCATCATTAACTGGGAACACTCTGGATGGATCTCCGATACTTTTCCGATCATAACAATACGAAAGACCGGACGTACTGCCTCCTAAGTCGGACGGCAATGCTAACATATAGGCAACCTGGCCTATTCTTCACATGAACTCAACAGGGCCCAAAGTAACTCGGGCTAAGTTTCCTCTGTTTTTCGAATCTCGTCACACCCCTCCGGGGTGGTACTTTCAAGAAGACCCACCGTCAACCTGAACTCCAAGCGTCGTCGCCGATCATCCGCACGACTTCTGTTGACTCTGAGCTGCCGATAACCTCTCCTGGATAGGATTCACCCTAACCACATCCTGTCGAAATAAATATGAACCAACTATCTGCACTTTGCCAACATCGAACCAATCGAACGGCAACTTACACTTCCGCCCCTACAAGGCTTCATGAGGCGACATTCGCAAACTGAAATGGTAGCTATAAAACACTTCCCCAACAGGAGACAACAATCCTCACAACTACCCCTGAAATCCAAACACTGGCCCGAGGATGAATATGATACGGAGACTCACCTGAGTCCCTAACTCTGCCTGGTAAAACCTTCAGAAAACGAAAAATAGCCACAACCTGGGCTTCACTGCCTGTCATAAGGTGAAGGTAGGCACCCCGTGCAGCCTTACAACCTTTCTGATAAATCAACACTGCCGAGTAAACGGCCCCGAAAAACACGACGCTGCCCCCATCGCCCGACCATCGTTGAATGCATCCACGAACTCGTACGCTGGTTAACTAACCTTGGGCCTAACACCTTCGTGACCCTACCACCCGGCGGGACCACCAAAAACTGACCCCACCATAACACAGGTCGCGGGTTGACCCGCGGCATGGCCTCAACCCGACCCACTCTCGCGTAAAACACTTGCTCCCCGAACCGGAACAATTCCTAATCACGTTACGAAAACCTAGCGGTCTTCTTAGATCAACTACCCTCTTTCATTCCACACTACTCAGGGACTTATCCCACAACATAGCTCACGTGCACTATGCACTCCCATAAGGGTCAAACATAAACATACGTCTTTACCCGAGATGGCCTTACCTCTAAGGTCTTTACGTATAAAGCTCTAAGGCTCACCCTTCTCTATCCCCCAAATCTTACTTGGTTAACTAACCAAGATTTCTAATCACAATTTACACAATGCTATCAGAATATAACACTTAAGGTATACTCACCTTATCACACATACTAATCTCTAGAGGGTTAAAGACATGCCCGATTTCTTCGCTTCACTCCTTAGTCGTCTAATCAAACTCGCCTGCAGGCGCATAGCTAAGGAAGGTGACGAACTACCCACCGACCCTGAAGGCTAAGTCCTCCTACTAGGACACTCTTTCGACAACAGACCCTGACGGTCATAGGTAAAACAAGTACCAACTAAAAGAAGACATTCCCCGGGATGACGTCTATCACACTGTGAACCGGAAGCCCTGGAGTCCTAACCAACTCCTGCACCCCGAACGTCCTGAAATCCGTGGAAGACCACCCTGCACTGGCGGAGGTGCATATCTAATCTGCTGGTGAGGCGACTCGCCTCGAAAGTTACCAAAGGACCTTGCTGCTCTGGCCCTCTTCTGCTGCCCTTTGTTAACCCGTCGATCTCTACGTTTCTTGGCCTGCCACGCACAAGCCCGTACACAGGCCATGCTCAAGCCTAACTGAAGAATTACTCTTGCACAACCTTCTCTTAGATAGTCATCAAGACTCGTGGTACATCGGTGTACTCTCTGGTAGCCAAATCCATAGCTAGTAACAGGGTCGCCTTCTTGCAATCTAAATTCTCTGTTCCTGGTCGTGGAACTGAAGGTTCAAATATCATGGCCGTAGTAGGAACTGCCGCCGCCGTGCTAAACTTTGCTGGGACTAGTGACGTCGCAGAACTCCCCGAATGAAGCACTACCCTAGGTAAAGATTGGGCCTGTGCCCTCGTAACCCTCTGAACTCTACTCGCAGCCTCCGCCGCTTGCCCTCCCGGGCGGGTTGCCTACGCGAGGCATAGCGAAGTGAAAGAAATACGTTAGAGGGTCCAACTTACAACACAGCTCTAAGGCACGATCTCAGAGTGAGAAGAATAGAAACCAATCCTAAATATCCTATAGCCTCCTAATTATTGGTGTGGTGCACAACACACCGATAATCAAGACTTCATCGGATACGGTCAGACACCTTCCGAGGATTAATCGCTCGATACCACTTTTGTCACGACTGCCCGGGCCGTGGATCGTGCCTTACCCCGGGCACCCTAGTGATACAACATCAGAGTAATCAGCGGAACATAAAACACAATATGAAATAACAAGAAGTGTACAACAGTTATCTCTAGAAAACTTGCCTTTCGGCATATATAAATAACTCTTTCAAAAAGAACAGTTTAATCCTTTACACAAACCCTGCCCACAACAGTACTACAGACCTCTACGAATGATATGACAACAACGACGGGACAGGGTCCCGTCATACCCCTGAATGTAAGCACCTACAACACAGGGGACTATACCAAGACAAGCCACCGGAGAAACGAAGCTTTCCCAAACGCTGAACTGTGACCCTAAGAGCGAGGATCAACGACTGGTGTACCTTTACCTGCGGCATGAACGCACTTCAAGGAGGTCGATAACAGTGCCGAGTATGTGAAACTGAAAATAAATACTGTAAATGAAATCATAGTAGTCTATATAAAGCAGGAGACATGCATGATAACCAAACTACAGTTTACAATAAATAAGCAGTCATGTCAAGTCAGGGACTCACGCCCTCAAGTCATCACTCAAACATAACAATGGGTCTCACGCCCACAACATCAATCGTGCCCGTGGAACACATTCCTCACCGCTAGCCTATGATATGAAAGCACCAAGGAACACGCATGAACACGGTCCCACTGTGTTATAATACAACCGCACGGTAAGTACGGCGCATAGCCGACTACTAAAAACCCACAGCACCAGAAGGTCATAAAGCGTATCATGAGATCTGTCTGGCCGTCGCATGATCAAAGCCGCCACTCGCGTAGTATCTAATGCGCGCGTCTAGCCACGAACTTCCCGCAGCTCGCATAGGCCAATATCATAGCCGCGTGAGGTATAACCCGCATCGAGGTAGCTACTCCCGGCGTCCGCTGGACTCGCGATCCGCATGGCCACATGCATCGCGTGCCCATAAAGGACGATACTAACACGGAACTCGTAGCTCAAGATAGGCCATCGGGACCCGCATGAGGTATCCTCGAATCATAGGTCCCACAGACTACCGAGTTTACCCGCGTCGGAGGCAACAACCTCCGGAAACAAGTCAAGGTGAGTGGTATAATACCAACATATCGGCTGATAGTGAAACAATTTACGCGCAATCGAGGGGAAACCCCTTTTCACAAACATCACAAGATACTAACACACGTAGCATCCTAGCATGTTTACTTAATCAAATCAACAAGAAAGTAATACAAGGCTATCACAACCCAACACAATCAAGTTATACACACAAGGCACTTTCTACTATATGATTAACAAGATCGGGTTTTTATCCCCAAAGTACTTCATACATTAACTCTTTTAAAAGGTACGTTACTTTCACAAAAGTCACACAATACCCGTAGTATATGAAAATAGAGTGATTATCTTTTTAAGTAATCCAAAATACTTACCTTTGTAAAATCAAGTAACAACATTTATTTTCCAAACGTCCAAGTTTGCCTAATTCCATGTCACGACCCGACCCCGGGGTCGCGACTAGTACCCTACCGGGTACCTCGCCGTATACATCGAGAATAGCAATGAACATACATAAAACAAATGCGTATAAGGTAAACATCACTAGCAAGTCGATAAGGCCGCTTTCATAAAATAACTTAACCGATAGTGAACAAGATAACTTTATTCTTACACCCAAACCACAAACGTGACTACTGCACTTAAGAATAACAAGCTGGCGATGGCCCCGCCATACCCCGAATGTACAAAGTCTATAACCTCGGGAATCATACCAAAAGACAAAGCCTCGGAGGATGGAGCTTTCCAGAAGTGAGCGGTGATCCCAAGAGTGCGGACCAAAGAACCACGATCTCGACTGCGGCATGAACGCACCGGGCGAGGTCAAGACAACAGTACCAAGTATGTGAAATCAAAATATCAGAATGAATTCATAATAGCATATATAGAAAGCAGGAGACATGTATGATGGCCAAACTACAGTACACAACATATACGCAGCCATGTCAAGTCAGGGACTCACGCCCTCTAAGTCATCACTCAAATATAACCATAGGTCTCATGCCCATAATATCAATCGTGCCCGTGGAATTCCTTCCTCACCGGCATGCATGATATAACAACACTAAGGAGTACATATGAATACTAGATCCCACTCAGATCATAAGAACCGTGACGCAGGCAAGACGAAGGCATAGCTACCAGATCCACCCTGCATCCTCAACTGACCGGGGCAAGTACGAAAGCCAGCTACCAGATCCACCCGTACCAACAATACTAATACCTGAAATCACGAAGCTGACCGGGGCAAGTGCGATAGCCTCTACCAGATCCACCCTGCGTCACGTCGCTGACCGGGGCAAGTACGTAGGCTAACCACCAGATCCACCCTGCATCACACCACTTCGCCCTAACCCTGACCGGGGCAAGTACGAAAGCCAACTACCAGATCCACCCTGCATCACGTCTCGACGGCAAGTACGAGGGCTAACTACTAGATCCACCTGCATCGAGACCTCGTGGAGAGCTAATCCATGGAACAAAATATCACAGTGGAAGCGAACCTCATCATGGCCGCGTACGTGGAATCCTCCATCACCGACAGACGCCCAAATAGACTCATAATCAACAATGGAAGCATACGTGGAATCCTTCATCATCGGGCGACGCCCAAGTAACTCATAATCGAACAATGAAAGCATACGTGGAATCCTTCATCATCGGCGACGCCCAAGTAACTCATAATCGAACAATGGAAGCATACGTGGAATCCTTCATCATGGCGATGCGTCCAAGTAACTCATAATCGAACAATGGAAGCATACGTGGAATCCTTCATCATCAAGCGACGCCCAAGTAACTCATAACTACATGCTTTTAATTCAATTTCAATATCATGCCTTTACATAAACCAAGACAATTACCATGCCTTCTTTTCACATAAACCAAGAGAATTCTTATTTAAGCAAGCCAAAGTACTTATCAAGGCACACATAGAATAATTCTCAATTGAACAAGCCCAAAACACTATCAAGGCACAAACAGAATAATTCTCTATTAACAAGCCAAAGTACTACGTACGTACATCCTTTCCAAGAGATTCCTTTTATGCAAAATCCAAGATACTAACACCCGTAGTATCAAGGAGCGTCTATTTTTTCAACGTAAGTTACTACACCTTTAGAAAACTCATTTCAAAGCTTGAAACCAAGTAACTTCAATTTTTCACAATCTAGACAACTTATGCTCATTAATCAAAATAGACAACTTTCATAACCTTCCATAAAGTTATTATAACCAACTTCCCATAAAGCCGTTATACTAACTTTATGCTTTAGAAATTTACGACATCCTTATCCATTCATAAGGCCGTTATAACTAACTTCCCATAAAGCCGTTATAACTCCTTATGAACCATTTCGTTCTTTTACTATCCAAGAGGCTTATACTTCAAACAAATTCATAAAATTTTCAAAAATACTTCAAGCCTCTTATCTTTAGAATAATTCAATACTCAATACTTTCACACCAAGTACTCTATACTTTTGTAAAATCATACTTTTCCCTTAACCAAGGGACTTATACTTCTTAAAACAAACAAGTCTTTGTTTATACTTAAACAAGTAAAAATACTAAATCTTGTACGTCTACCGTACTACATAGATACAAATACTCATGCTCAAAGATAGGAAAGTTCCACATACCTCTTTGGTCAATCCACTTGCTAAGCTCAACTACCGCAAGTAATATTTCAACCTATAATAACCATGATATGTTCATTAACCTCTAATTCCAATGTAGAATAATCTAACTCAAAGCCACTAAAATTCTATAGAAAATTGGGCAGCATTTCCTTTGTTTCTACTCACTTTGCCACCTTTTCAAAGGCCGATTTTTAACACTCAACGCCACATTTTAGGGCTCAATCAATCCAACAATTCACTTAACAATCCTAATGTAGTTTTTAGGCTACAACATGCTTAATATCTCTTCTTAACCCATTTTTCATATCCAAACTACATTTCTAGCATGCAATGATTCTATGAGCATTATCTACTACCACAAGTTCTTTCTTCTAAACATGCAACACTTAGAACTAATTCTAAAGGAAGAAATTTTACCTTAAAGCTCTTAGCCAATTTACTCCAACAATTGCTAGCCTCTACTCCAAGAATACCACCACAATAGTCTTCACAAGCTTTGTAATAACCTTTCCTTTCTTGCCACACCTTTTGATTTTTCCTAAGCTTTTCTTTCTTCTTAAAACTCTGCAGAGAAGGAGAGCTAAATTTTCTAGAGAGAGGAGGTGTTTGAGAGATGACCAAGTCTACAAGACTTGGTCAATCTAAGCCATGCAAGCAAAAGCAGATGAGGGGGGACACTTGTCACCCACCCATGCCCTTTTGACAAGAGAAATCAGACTTTTCTAAGTTTTTCCGCGCAAAATCCCGCCGCGCGCGCTTCCGGCCATGGCGCTGAAACCTCCGCAGCCTCTCTCGATCTTCGCGCCGCTGCCTCGCATCCGCGCCATGGCCTGCCGCTTCGCGAAACACATTTACGCCCATTGCGACCGAACTTGTAACCCTCATAACTTTCTACTCCGACGTCCTATCGACGAACGGTTGGTTGCGTTGGAATCTAGACTCAACGAACTACGCCCCAGGCCTTTGAAACACTTAGGAACTCTCAATTTACCGGGTCATAACCTGCCTTAAAGTTGACTAAAACCCACCCGGAATAATCCGTCAACCTATCCTTTGAAAATTTTAAGTCTTACCCCCTTTCGTACGTACTCAAACGCATGACCTGAACTACGGGGTGTAACATTCCAAATGTTCACGTTTCTTATTTTAAAAAGGTTTCGTAGTTCATAGTCTTATTCATTATGAATATAATTCTCTTTTTAAGCAATCTGAGAAACATATACCTTATGTGAGAGTAGGATATTCTTGTTTATAACAA
This sequence comes from Przewalskia tangutica, assembly GCA_029844215.1. Lineage (NCBI taxonomy): Eukaryota > Viridiplantae > Streptophyta > Magnoliopsida > Solanales > Solanaceae > Przewalskia > Przewalskia tangutica. The sequence goes on along the minus strand of CM056728.1, from coordinate 52,263,193 downwards.
TCTTATTACAGCAGCCATGATCTAGGAAATATCATTTTGTCTCATCTTAGCTTCTATGCAGATGGAAGTTTCTACTGGTTTTAATAATACTTAATTATTCAAAACCTTTTCCTTTATTAACGCTGCAGTGGTTTGTCGATACACATTTACGATTTCAAATCAAGAAACATTATCCCTTTTAAAAACCAAGTACTCATTACTCACGAATGAGGTTTCACACAAAATTCATTTAATTCATTTAAGTTAAGTCTCTTATCTTACAAGATCAAGTCTCTTAACTTCTAAAATAAATAAATCATTTGTTTTATCTCTCTTAAGCCATTATACCTAACTTCCCATAAAGCTAGTATAACTATTAAGATTTTAAAACCAGATACTCTTCTTTAAAACAGCTTTAATTCTCTTGAACTACTTCAAGATTATTATTATTCGGGCTTAAGTCAAAAGACATTGCCGTATAACTACGTTCAATTAACACACGTACGTCTACCGTACTACATAGTTACACACATATCATGCTGGAAGAGATAGGAAGAGGATCACATACCTCGCGACGATTATCGACTAAAAGCAAATCGCTCCACGGCTATAACCCTGGCTTTGCTGGTCCACCTTCTCAAGTAGCACATGCTACTCGCAGAACATTCAACCTATACAGGTTATACAAGTCTATCAAAGTCTAGACTACTCGATAGAATAAATCTAGATGCAAGGTTCTACGGAAAATTGGGCAGCCCTTGCCTACCCGTCAAACTACACGAGTCTACTGTAATACAGTCCTATGTAATTACAATTCAGTTCTCTTCTTTAAATTCAGGCTTAAGTCCAAAGACATTGCCACAAAACTAAATTCAGTTCTATATATAGTATACTTCAACTATATATTCCTACAACATGTAATCCCCAATTACAATAGGGGGACAAGATAATTACCTCGATAAGCCCATAATTATCCAAGTATAGATGTCGATCCCATAACATCAATTCTTACCCAATTTCCTTTCCAATCCAACTTGTTAGCATAACATGATATCAAGTCGCAATCGATTATAACTACTATAATCTTCAAGTAAGTAACATGCGACGATTCTAAATTAACGACCAAATTGTAATCCAACTTCAAATGGCTTATATGACATTTCAGATTTTAGGCTACAACAATCCATAACACTTATAAAACTTCAACACATATACTTCATGCTAGAAAACATGTAAGGCTAACAACAATATATAATCTTGTAACACTTTAAGAGACAAGATTATTACCTCAACGAGTCTTAGTCCAACTTCAATTCTGAAGTCGCTCCCTAGCAACTTAGAGCCTCTTCTTGACACTTCAATCCGCCACTTGAGACCCTTAGAATAACTGTTACACCCCGTAAGTCCAGGACATGTGTAAGAGAATGTACATAAGGAATCAAGACTTGGAAATTGGTACGAAAGGAATAATTGTTTTTCCGACGGAAAATCTTCCGAACGTCGGAAAGGAAAAATGTTCGTTAAGGAGAATTAGATTCTCAAAATGCATTATTTGAAGAGTATGGAACTTATTAACATTATGGAAATTTATTTTTACGGATTTGGTCATGTGGGGCCCACCCGAGGAATTTTACGTTTTGTGGGGCCCACGAGGGTTACGGAATTTTATGGACGAATGAGAGGGCGACACGTGGCACCCCCACATAAGGTCTTGGACAATTTTTAGCAAGGGTAGAATGGTCATTGACCATGGTTAAAGATCAAGTCTTCAAGCTTGAGATTGTTGACCAAGGTGAACTTGTCCACTTGGCTATTATCCATGTGTTATTCATCCTAGCCACTCAAGTGTTGCAATATAAGCCCTCAAATGTGTTTTATATACTACCCTAGTGCAAGACCAAGTCTTCAACACTTAGAAAAAATTAGAGAAACTCTTGTGCTTCACATAGACCTCTCGGGTTTGGCTATCTTCCCACAAGAAAAATTTGTAGTTTTGATCCATTGTTCACAAGACTTAAACCCAATGTCCCTAGGGGTATTGTAAGGATATCTCAATAGAAATATTTTGGAAAAACGGCGTTTTGGTATTAGTCGCAAGGCGGAAACTTAAGGAGTTCTTCAACTTTGAAGTTGGAACTTGAAGATGGGTTCTTCATAGGCTTCTAAGGAGTGCTTGGAGCGGATTGGAACATAAGGAAAGGAGCTAAGAATTTGCTAAGGAGCGACTTTGAATCTTGGAAATTTTAAGGGCTTGTAAAGGTATAATTCTTGTCGTTTTAGCAATTAAGGTTACTTATCATTGTAGCTATGGATATTAGCAAGCATGAGTTATATATTATGAGGTTTGATAAGTGTTTTGGCTATTGGAACCCTAATCCGAAAACTAGCATGTTAGCCTTAAGATTACAATTCAAGTCGATTATTAGTTTAAGTCGTCGCATGTTGTAGAAAAAAGGAAATTGTAGTTGTTGAAGTTGTTTATGACTATATAACATGTTAGACCTTAGAACTTGGAATTGGAAAAGGATTGGAAAAGACATTGAATTGTTGGTTATGTTGTTGGCCGAGAATGGCTTGAATATGGAACTACTTCGTATTAATTGTGGGGCGGAATTTTACACGTATTGTAAGGCGTGTAATCTCCTTTGTTTGGTTGTTGTTTTGAGCCTTAAATGTGGCGTGTTGGTTATTGTATTCGGCCTTGAAAAAGGTGGCAAAGTGAGTAGAAACAAAGGAAGTGCTGCCCGATTTTCCGTAGAATTAGCGACCGTATACTTAGTATTATTCTACGTTTGAGACTAGAAGTTGATAGTCTTGTTGTGACCATTATAGTTTGACACTTCTACGTACGGCGTATTCGGCTTAGCTTGTGGATTTAGCCGAAAAGGTATGTGAACTATCTCCTCTTCTAGCATGATTCCTTAAGATAAAGAAAGTATGTCCTACTCCTTAAATGATCCATTCCTTGGTTGTATTTGGATTGCCTAAAATAGAATTTGTTCTATGTACTTCCTTGATTGTACTTTGATGTTTAAATTGTAAGTTGTATAATCCATTTCCTTAGTGAAGTTTGGATTCTTAAAAGTGAAAGTATTTTACTTAAAGTACATAGAGTCTTGAAAAGGAAATGTTTTCCAAACCTTTTGGCTAGTGCCTTAGTTCCAAAACCTAAGGGTTGTTGTAACGACTTTAGGGGAGTTAAAAGAGTGATTTACTTAATTGTTTTAAGAGAGGAGAAATGACATGATTTAAGAGAAGTAACTTGTTTTAAAGGTGTGAGTTACTTGAGGTTTAAAAGTAGAAGAAACTTGTTTTCTAAATATTAAGAGACTTGAAGTATTTTGAAAGTTAAGAAACTTGATTTGTAAGTATGTGATACTTGGTTTTAAGTATAAGTCTCTTGGTTATAAAAAGGAATGAATATGTCTAAAACCATAAAGGGTTATAACGGCTTTATGGGAAGTTGGTTATAACGGCTTTATGGAAGGTTAAGAAAGTTGTCTATTTTGATTATTAGGCATAAGTTGTCTAGATTGTGAAAATTTGAAGTTACTTGATTTCAAGCTTTGAAAAGAGTTTTCTAAAAGTGTAGTAACTTACTTTGAAAAATAGACACACCTTGATACTACGGGTGTTAGTATCTTGGGGTTTTACATAAAAATGAGTCTTTTGAAAAGAATGTACGTACGTAGTACTTTGGCTTGTTTAATTGAAAATTATTCTATGTGTGCCTTGATAAGTATTTTGGCTTGTTTAATTGAGAATTATTCTATTAGTGCCTTAAGTAAACCAAAATGAGAGTGTATATGAATAAGACTAATAAGAAGTTAGGGGGATTTCTTAACTTGCTTACTTACTTGTGTGATAAGCCGGTAGTGCTTATGTTATGTATGATGGCCAGTTGAGGTAGGGTAATAGTATAAATGAGGGGTTTATCCCCAAAGATCGTTATACCACCTGCTTTACCACCTTCTTCAGGGTAAGAGTATAAATGAGGGGTGTATCCCCAAAGATCGTTATACCACCTGCTTTACCACCTTCTTCAGGGTAAGAGTATAAATGAGGGGTGTATCCCCAAAGATCGTTATACCACCTGCTTTACCACCTTCTTCAGGGTAACAGTATAAATGAGGGGTGTATCCCCAAAGATCGTTATACCACCTGCTTTACCACCTTCTTCAGGGTAAGAGTATAAATGAGGGGTGTATCCCCAAAGATCGTTATACCACCTGCTTTATCACCTTCTTCAGGGTAAGAGTATAAATGAGGGGTGTATCCCCAAATATCGTTATACCACCTGCTTTACCACCTTTTCCAGGGTAAGATTATAAATGAGGGGTAAATCCCCAAAGATCGTTATACCACCTGTTTCCGTGGATTTGCTACCTATACTTTTGATTACTCTCATTGTTAGTAAGGCACTGTGTACTGTTATTTGAGTAGTGACTTTGAGGGCATGCGTCCCTGACTTGATATGACTGCTTATGTATTTGTTACATCCCGTAAGCCCAGGACATGTATAAGAGAATGTATGTAAGGAATCAAGACTTGGAAATTAGTACGAAAGGAAGAATTATTTTTCCGACGGAAAATCTTCCGAACGTCGAAAAGGAAAAATATTCGTTGTTGAGAATTGGATTCTCAAAATGCATTATTTGAAGAGTATGGAACTTATTAACATTATGGAAATTTATTTTTACGGATTTGGTCACGTGGGGCCCACCCGAGGAATTTTACATTTTTGTAGGGCCCACGAGGGTTACAGAATTTTATGGACGAATGAGAGGGCGACACGTGGCACCCCCACATTTGGTCTTGGACGATTTTGGTAAGGGGTAAAATGGTCATTGACCATGGTAGAAGATAAGTCTTGCTAAGCTTGATATTATTGACCAAAGTCAACTTGCCACTTGTGCTTGATCCTAGTGAAACTCATCTTAGCCACCCATTTGTTTATGTCTTAGCCCTCCAATGTGTTATATATACTACCCTAGTGCAATACAAGGTCTTCAACACTTAGAAAAATTTAGGAAACTTTGAGCTTAGCTTATCTTGCTCTCGGGTTCACTACTATCCCACACAAAAAAAATTGTAGTTTTCATCCATTGTTCACAAGACTTAAACCCAATGTCCCTAAGGGTATTGTAAGGATATCTCAATAAAATGATTTCGGAAAAACGGCGTTTTCACGTTAGTCGCAAGGCTAAAACTTAAGGAGTTCTTCAACTTTGAAGTTGGAACTTGAAGATGGGTTCTTCATAGGCTTCTAAGGAGTTCTTGGAGCGGATTGGAACATAAGGAAAGTAGCGAAGAATTTTCTAAGGAGCGACTTTGAATCTTGGAAATTTTAAGGGCTTGTAAAGGTATAATTCTTGTCATTTTAGAAATTAAGGTTTACTTATCATTGTAGCTATGGATATTAGCAAGCATGAGTTATATATTATGAGGTTTGATAAGTGTTTTGGCTATTGGAACCCTAATCCGAAAACTAGCATGTTTAGCCTTAAGATTACATTTCAAGTCGATTATTAGTTTAAGTCGTCGCATGTTGTAGAAAGAAGGAAATTGTAGTTGTTGAAGTTGTTTATGACTATATAACATGTTAGACCTTAGAACTTGGAATTGGAAAAGGATTGGAAAAGACTTTGAATTATTGGTTATGTAGTTGGCCGAGAATGGCTTTAAATATGGAACTACTTCGTATGAATTGTGGGGCGGAATTTTACACGTATTGTGAGGCGTGTAATCCCCTTTGTTTGGTTGTTGTTTTGAGCCTTAAATGTGGCGTGTTGGTTATTGTATTCGGCCTTGAAAAAGGTGGCAAAGTGAGTAGAAACAAAGGAAGTGCTGCCCGATTTTCCGTAGAATTAGCGACCGTATACTTAGTATTATTCTACGTTTGAGACTAGAAGTTGATAGTCTTGTTGTGACCATTATAGGTTGACACTTCTACGTACGGCGTATTCGGCTTAGCTTGTGGATTTAGCCGAAAAGGTATGTGAACTATCTCCTCTTCTAGCATGATTCCTTAAGATAAAGAAAGTATGTCCTACTCCTTAAATGATCCATTCCTTGGTTGTATTTGGATTGCCTAAAATAGAATTTGTTCTATGTACTTCCTTGATTGTACTTTGATGTTTAAATTGTAAGTTGTATAATCCATTTCCTTAGTGAAGTTTGGATTCTTAAAAGTGAAAGTATTTTACTTAAAGTACATAGAGTCTTGAAAAGGAAGTGATTTCCAAACCTTTTGGCTAGTGCCTTAGTTCCAAAACCTAAGGGTTGTTGTAACGACTTTAGTGGAGTTAAAGGAGTGATTTACTTAATTGTTTTAAGAGAGGATAAATGACATGATTTAAGAGAAGAAACTTGTATTCTAAATATTAAGAGACTTGAAGTATTTGGAAAGTTAAGAACTTGATTTGTAAGTATTGATACTTGGTTTTAAAAGTATAAGTCTCTTGGTTATAAAAAAGGAATGAATATGTCTAAAACCATAAAGGGTTATAACGGCTTTATGGGAAGTAGGTTATAATGACTTTATGGAAGGTTAAGAAAGTTGTCTATTTTGATTATTAGGCATAAGTTGCCTAGATTGTGAAAATTTGAAGTTACTTGATTTCAAGCTTTGAAATGAGTTTTCTAAAAGTGTAGTAACTTACTTTTAAAAATAGACACACCTTGATACTACGGGTGGTAGTATCTTGGGGTTTTACATAAAAAGGAGTCTTTTGAAAAGAATGTGCGTACGTAGTACTTTGGCTTGTTTAATTGAGAATTATTCTATTAGTGCCTTAAGTAAACCAAAATGAGAGTGTATATGAATAAGACTAATAAGAAGTTAGGGGGATTTCTTAACTTGCTTACTTATTGTGTGATAAGCCGGTAGTGCTTATGTAATGTATGATGGCCAGTTGAGGTAGGGTAAGAGTATAAATGAGGGGTGTATCCCCAAAGATCGTTATACCACCTGCTTTATCACCTTCTTCAGGGTAAGAGTATAAATAAGGGGTGTATCCCCAAAGATCGTTATACCACCTGCTTTATCACCTTCTTCAGGGTAAGAGTATAAATGAGGGGTGTATCCCCAAAGATCGTTATACCACCTGCTTTATCACCTTCTTCAGGGTAAGAGTATAAATGAGGGGTGTATCCCCAAAGATCATTATACCACCTGCTTTACCACCTTCTCCAGGGTAAGAGTATAAATGAGGGGTAAATCCCCAAAGATCGTTATACCACCTGTTTCCGTGGATTTGCTACCTATACTTTTGATTACTCTCATTGTTAGTAAGGCCTTCGTGTCTTCGTTATTTGAGTAGTGACTTTGAGGGCATGCGTCCCTGACTGATATGACTGCTTATGTATTTGTGTACTGTAGGTTGGCTATCATACATGTCTCCTGCTTTGTTTAGATTGTTATGATTTCATTACAAGATTTCATCATTTCACATCGTTATACCGTATTTCGCAGTATGTACGTGAGGCGCACGCATTTAAAAGTTTATCCTTAAAGTTTAGGCATGGGACGTTTTTTTTTGGCACAACTCACTAAACGAATTGTTTTCCGACGAAACGTTTAACAAGACTCGCGTAGGATAAATTCCGGCTATGTCATTTATAATTTTTGCGGATTTTTCCGAGAGACGAAACATTTTAGACCAACGGGAGGGTGACACTTGTCACCCTCATTGGACGGTAAAGTGGGCGTCCCCCCCTTGGACGATGTGCATGAATTGGTGGCTTGTTTTGTGGCCTAAAACATGGGTCAATGTTTTGTGGAGTAGGTTAGGGTGCACTTGGGCAAATCCCCACCATACACTTGCCTTGCACTTGGCTTCATCTTGGCCATTGGTTGGCCTTTGCTTGACCTATAAATACCCCCTTTAAGATGAAGAGTTCTTCATCCACAAATCTATTCCCAAGTCTCCAAAATCCCTCCCCTCTCCTTAGAGTTCTCGTCCAAGCCTTCTCCCCTCTTGGGTTGAGCTTAGCCGAGAGCCTCCCCCCCTCCCTTGGTAGAAAAGTTGTCTTCCAAGTGTAGTTCTATACCAAAATACCCTAGCCCAAATCCCGTATAGTATTTAGTAGAAGTTGTTGGAAACTTCTAAGGGTTCTTGGAGCTATCGGAGCATTCAGACTAGGAGCTAAACCTCGCTCAGGATCGACTTTTATCTAGGATATTATTGGGCTTACCGAGGTAAATAAACTTATCATTCTTTTGTAATTAGAGAATACATACTGTAGAAGTATAGGAATAAGTATAAATACTTAGAAGGATATTACAGAATAGAATTGAACTGTGCTCACATAGGACTGTTTTTACAGTAGACTGTATAGCTTACCGGGTAGGGAAGTGCTGCCCAAATTCCCATAGAATAGAGAACCCTCTGTTTAGAATGACCTACAGAGTAGTCTAGACTTTGATAGATGTCTTTGACTATTATAGGTTGATTCTCTGCGCGCGACATATTCGACTTGGCAGGTGGATTTCGCCAAGAAGGTATGTGATTCTTCATATACTCTTAAGCATGATATTTTAAGATATATATATAGTACGGTAGACGTACATGTGTTAACTGAACAATAATCACGGCAATGTCTTTTGACTTAAGCCTGAATAATAACTACGGCAATGTCTTTTGACTTAAGCCTGAATAATAAGAATCCTGATGCATTTCAAAAGAATACTGAATCATTTTTAACAGAAGAGAAATATTTGGTTTTTAAAACAAAAGCTTAAGAGTTATACTAGCTTTATGGGAAGTTAGGTATAATAACTTAAGAAAGATAAAAGGAACTGTTTACTTGTTTGTTTATAAAAGCCTTGTATTGATTTCTGTTAAGTGTAGTAAGATTGTTTGATAAGTAGACATATTATGATGCTACCTGTGTTAGTGTCTTGTAATCTTTGTGAAAGGGGTCATTCTTGCCAGGCTTACGTTGCTAAGCGGTAAGTCCGTTATCTTGTTATTATATCACCTACCCTCGACTTATTATACCGAGGGCTTGCCACCCGATGCGGGTCTATACGACTATGCGCTATGTGACTACGCGAGTGCAGGAGTTCCGTGATTGATCATTCGGGTGTTTTAGCCCGACGCGGGATGCCTATGCGATGCAATGTGACTATGCGGTCTATGAGACTATGCGCGATCGCGAGAGTCCGAGGTACCGGTTAGCTACCCCGATACGAGGAATACCTCACGCGGTTCAGTGTGACCTATGCGATCGCGGAGTCCAGGATTAGGCACGCATAATGATACTATGGGCGCAGCCTTGCTTCGATCATTCGCGCCTAGAAAAGACACATTAGCTTACCTATTATTGTTCTTGTTTGTGATATGGCACTATGTGCAATTGAACTGATTTGCAAATGGTTTTAAATACTTGATTTCGTTTAAGTACTTACAGTTTCACATACTTGGTATCTGTTGTACTGACCTCCTTCGGGGGGCTGCGTTCATGCCGCAGGTAAGGGCAAGCAGGTGCTAGATCCACATCCTTAGGATCTTTGCTTTGGTGTCGAGCTCCATCTTCTCCGAGGCTCTACTTTTGGGTATGATCTCCTGTATTGTAGATAGTTTTTACATTCAGGTATGGCGGCCCTGTCCCGCCATAGTGGTTTACTTCTGAAGTGCAGTAGTCCTATTGTATGCTGGGACGAATCGCAAAAACTTGGGTTATATATATATGCCGAAAGGCAAGCTTTTCATCAGATAAACTGTTTCTATTTTTATAATGTTTATTGTCTTGTCTTATGTTCCGCTGATTACTCTGATGTATGACTACTTGGGTGCCCGGGTAAGGCACCAGTCACGGGCCCCGGAACGGGTCGTGACACATACTTGGTACATTCTTCGTACTGACCTCCTTCGGGGGGCTGCGTTCATGCCGCAGGTTTAGGTACGCTGTTTGGTGATCGGCAGGTGTAGGACCCTGCTAAGAGTTTTGGATAGCTCCTTCTGTTCGGGAGTTTATCTTTTTGGTATAAGTTCTTTCAAGATGTGCTTTTGTACAGCATGGTACGGGGCCTTGTCCCGTCACAGTTCAGTAAAACTCTTAGAGGTCTGTATTCATATGTGGGATTGAACTCATGTACAATGTAGTGTCTTTTTATTATGTATATTATCTGGCAGCCTTGTCGGCTTTCCCTTGCACGTATGTTGGTTTTTTTTTAAAAAAAATGAGGCGTTATTTAATTTCCGCAGTTTACTTAGTTGTTAAGGTAGAAGGGTGCCCAGGTAGGGCACGATCCACGCCCGGGTTCGGTGTGACAGAATGGTATCGAGCGATCCTCAGAATGTCTACAGACCGTGTCTAGTAGAGTCTTGATTATCGGTGTGTTGCGCGCCACACCCATAAACAGGAGGCTACAGGACATTTAGGAGTTGGTTTATATTCTTCTCACTCTAAGATCGTGCCATAGAGCTGTGTTAGTAAGATAATTCCTCTCTGACGTAATTTTGTGTTACAGTTATGCCTCCAAGGAGGGCAACAAATACCGTAGGCAAAGGAGTAGCAGGAGCTACTAGTCAGACTCAGAGAGTTGATATGGCTTATGCCCAGGGTATACCGGATGTTGTTCCGCAGTCGGCAAGTTCTACTGCGCCAGGTTTTGAGGCCCCAGCACCAGAGCCTCCAGTTTCGCCAGGGAAGACTATAGGTCATGAGGAGCAATTATGTTATTGACCAAGATAGCGATGCTACAGATTCATCGCAGGAGGTTATTCGCCAAGACTGCATGTGTGTACAGAGGTAGAGGCCAACGCGAGATCAGAAGAGGCTAGGACCGGTTGGTTATCCGGTGAGTTTTTGGACGAGCACCACAAAGAATGAGTGAGATATTCGTCCCACCTACCCAAGACATACCCCGCGCTCACAGTGGGAGATTGACTCACAAGGTATTTAGGAGCCGGTCCAAGCTCGTGGTCGAGGTTCTCAAAGGAGCAGAGGAGTTTCTCGATCGAGGCCACTTTTTCCTCGAGCCTGATGTAGTAAGCGTCATTTGGGGAAATGTCGTTATGGCACAAGTGCTTGTTTTTATTGTGGCACTCCGGGCCATATTCTGAGGGTATGTCCTTTTAGAAGGAGAACCCGTGAGGTGGCTCAGCCTATGAGGCCGGTAGTTGGTTCCCTATCCTCCACAGCGGCCCCTGCAAGGTGGTGTTCAGATGTCAGCCAGTCGTGGTAGAGGTCAGTGTGGAGTTTATAGTTCTGGCGGTCCTTCGAACCGCATAGATGACGTGACTACTGGACAGGATCAGGAGGCGACATCGCATGGGGTTACATGTATATCTCGATTCTTTTGAATCATACGTGAATTGTTAGATTCAGATTTTGCCCTAGCGTATATGTTTTCCCTGTGTTGCTAGCAGTTATAAGTGATAGTACCCCAGAGGTAGGAATACTTTGATTAGTAAAGTGAAAAGTTAAGAATGTTGACAAGAGTGGTAAGTGAACTGAGACTATAGTTGTGTAGAGTTCACAAGTTGTAATTGCCCCATAACAGTGTAAGACCAATAGGGAAGAATGTACGGTAGAAATACTTCGACCTATGTGACAAACCTCTAGTGAATAGGGGGATATGGTGAGAAGTACCTTGAGATAAGAGAGAGATTTATTTCAGACTAAGAATGAGAAGTTAAGTGTGACGATGAGTCGGGTTATGGACTCATTTCGGGTCAACCGGTAGTATGGAATGGGGTGATGTCAGTTAGAAATGGTCCCGTTATGTGATAGGGTCCCGAGGATGCAAGGCCCAAGTTTAGTTAATCGTTGTACGAGTTCGTGGATGCGTTCCACCGGAACTAGGTCGTAAGGACCGAGAAGAGCTTTAGCGGAAATTCAAGTAACATAATGGCCAAGTTTGGATAGTGATCCAAGGATTTGGGGAACAGAATCAATATTGGAAATTTTGTACGTATGCTCAAATAAGTTTGGAAGTACGAGAAAGTATGACAAGTAAGGGAAGAAAGGAACCTCTAAGGATCCCGTGTTTGAGAAGACTGTAACCTTCGAGTAGTGTGAGAAGGGACCACAGATGGAAGGTCCATAGATATGTTTACGTATGTTATGTGGTGGCCATGTGTGGCATCGTTGGTCTTGTGCAGTTTTGATTGATAGGCATAGTATAGAGTTTATGCCGGAGTTTGTATAGCTTGGCAACCGACTAAGAACATTCGGGGACGAATGTTGCTAAGGGGGGAAGAATGTTACATCCCGTAAGTCCAGGACATGTATAAGAGAATGTATGTAAGGAATCAAGACTTTGAAATTAGTACGAAAGGAAGAATTGTTTTTCCGACGGAAAATCTTCCGAACGTCGGAAAGGAAAAATATTCGTTGTTGAGAATTGGATTCTCAAAATGCATTATTTGAAGAGTATGGAACTTATTAACATTATGGAAATTTATTTTTACGGATTTGGTCACGTGGGGCCCACCCGAGGAATTTTACATTTTTGTGGGGCCCACGAGGGTTACGGAATTTTATGGACGAATGAGAGGGCGACACGTGGCACCCCCACATTTGGTCTTGGACGATTTTGGTAAGGGGTAAAATGGTCATTGACCATGGTAGAAGATAAGTCTTGCTAAGCTTGATATTATTGACCAAAGTCAACTTGCCACTTGTGCTTGATCCTAGTGAAACTCATCTTAGCCACCCATTTGTTTAAGTCTTAGCCCTCCAATGTGTTATATATACTACCCTAGTGCAAGACAAGGTCTTCAACACTTAGAAAAATTTAGGAAACTTTGAGCTTAACTTATCTTGCTCTCGGGTTCACTACTATCCCACACAAAAAAATTTGTAGTTTTGATCCATTGTTCACAAGACTTAAACCCAATGTCCCTAAGGGTATTGTAAGGATATCTCAATAGAAAGATTTTGGAAAAACGGCGTTTTCTCGTTAGTCGCAAGGCGGAAACTTAAGGAGTTCTTCAACTTTGAAGTTGGAACTTGAAGATGGGTTCTTCATAGGCTTCTAAGGAGTGCTTGGAGCGGATTGGAACATAAGGAAAGGAGCTAAGAATTTGCTAAGGAGCGACTTTGAATCTTGGAAATTTTAAGGGCTTGTAAAGGTATAATTCTTGTCGTTTTAGCAATTAAGGTTTACTTATCATTGTAGCTATGGATATTAGCAAGAATGAGTTATATATTATGAGGTTTGATAAGTGTTTTGGCTATTGGAACCCTAATCCGAAAACTAGCATGTTTAGCATTAAGATTACATTTCAAGTCGATTATTAGTTTAAGTCGTCGCATGTTGTAGAAAGAAGGAAATTGTAGTTGTTGAAGTTGTTTATGACTATATAACATGTTAGACCTTAGAACTTGGAATTGGAAAAGGATTGGAAAAGACTTTGAATTGTTGGTTATGTAGTTGGCCGAGAATGGCTTTAAATATGGAACTACTTCGTATGAATTGTGGGGCGGAATTTTACACGTATTGTGAGGCGTGTAATCCCCTTTGTTTGGTTGTTGTTTTGAGCCTTAAATGTGGCGTTGGTTATTGTATTCGGCCTTGAAAAAGGTGGCAAAGTGAGTAGAAACAAAGGAAGTGCTGCCCGATTTTCCGTAGAATTAGAGACCGTATACTTAGTATTATTCTACGTTTGAGACTAGAAGTTGATAGTCTTGTTTTTTTTTTTTTTTTTTAGGTAAATGCAAATATTATTACTAATAACGGAAATAAAGATGGCTACAATCAGTCATTGAGGGTTCTCAATCCTCAACGTTATGCAAACAAGAAATGGGGGAGGGGAGCAGTGGTCACTCAAAGGTGTCATTACAAGAGGGGATAATATCATAATAGATTTAAGTCCTTTTGATTCTAGACGAGGACTTTTAAAGATTCCCGCATAAATTTCCTTCGTTGAATTAAACTCCTTGCACGCTTAATAGGTGCATTAGTTGCATTCGTGGGGGAATTCAATAGTAGTGCACTATTGGGAAAGGTTGCCATAAATGGCTCAAGTCCTTTGGCATTAAATGCTCCATTGGCCGAGACCAAATGAGAGGTCTTAGGCTAATTGGAAAAGAGTGACCCTTCGATTTCCACATTAGTTGATCTTCCAAGACTCGATTGAAGAGTAGTCATTTCGGATCCCGTAGCCATCAAGTTTTCAAACCTCTTTTGACGAGCTGCCCCTTTGGTTTCCGCAACCTTTGAATTCATTAGAAGAGTTGACTCTTCGGTTCTCACCCTTATCAATTTTCGATGTCCCATTGAATGAGATGTTTCCTTGGTTCTCTCAGCAATTAAATGCCCCAATTTACCAAGTCTCGTTTGAGGGGTAGGCTGTTCGACTTCCACACGATTTGTAATACCAAGAACCATGGGAAATGAACCATCATCGGGCTCTACATTCTTTAACCGAAGACCCTTAGGCTGCAGCCATGACCCGCGACCACCAACGTGACCAATCAGCAGCCCATGACCACCCTTCTGACCCTCCTTCGACCCGGAACCACCCTCTTGATCCGTCATCGACCCATGCCCACCCATGCGACCCGTCATTCCCTCGAGAAGGGGTGGGGCTTCGGAAACCGCAACATTTGCATTCTCAATGTCCGTGGGAAATGAAGTCCCGACGGCTTCACCAACCTTTGATTGATGCCTCATGGACATGAACACTGACCCATGACCACCGTCCTGACCCGCCATCGACCCGGGATCATCCACATGACCCGTTTCTTCTCCGACCTCCATGTTGCCAGTCGGAAAACAACTATAAGCCACACCATTATCCTTCATATGATTACCCTTCATACCGTGACCCATGGGTTCCATCCACAACCCATGACCACTATCACGACCCTCTTGCAACCCGGGACCCCCCACCATACCCACCTTTGACCCGGGATCTCTATCAAGATCCGCAAACCATCCAGTGTCAAAAGTTGTTTGAAGAGTAGTCCCTTCGAATCCCGTAGCCATAAAGTTTCCAAACCTCTTTTGACGAGCTGCCCCTTTGGTTTCCGTAACCTTTGAATTCATTAGAAGAGTTGACTCTTCGGTTCTCACCCTTATCAAGTTTCGATGTCCCATTGAATGAGATGTTTCCTTGGTTCTCTCAGCAATTAAATTCCCCACTTTACCAAGTCTCGTTTGAAGGGTAGGCTGTTCGACTTCCGCACGATTTGAATTACCAAGAACCATGGGAAATGAACCATCATCGGGCACTACAAGGCCCTTAGGCTGCAGCCATGACCCGCGACCACCAACGTGACCAATCAGCAGCCCATGACCACCCTTCTGACCCTCCTTCGACCCGAGACTAACCTTGAGACCCGCTTTCGCCTTGGCATCCAAAGTGCCCGCCGGAAAAACCTCTATGTACTCAGAAACCAAGGATCGGCGATCCAAGGGTTCAAACCACAAATCATGAACATCAACACCACCCTCCATACCCACTTTCGACCTGGGATCCCTATCAAGATCCGCGATCCCCCCAGAGTCAAGAGAGCCTACCGGAACCGCAGCTGCCTTTCCGACTTCCAAGGAGTCTGCCGGAAAAGCCACTTTGGACTTAAACACTATAGAACGGTGACCCATGGGTTTCAACCACAACCCCTTATCACCATCACTACCCTCCTGCAACCCGGGACCACCCAACATACCCGCAAAAGACCCGGGATATCCGTCAAGACCCGTATGCCTTCCAGTGTCAAGTTTTCCAACCGGAACACCAGTTGAGGATGCCACCGGAAGGTTGGGAGAAACAAAGAGCTGCATCCTCGGCCCAGGACCACCAACATGACCCTCATGCACACCAAGATCACCCTCCTGACCTACTAACAATCCTGCAATACCCGCCTGACCCGAATACTCCACAAAGTTCAGAGAAGCACACTGGCCACCGCCGGAAGCCGCCCCCCCGGAAATGCACTCTTCAAATTCAAATCTTGAAAAATCAAACTAATCTCTTTCTTTCTTTTGGCTGAAATCTTTATATTCTTTCTCATGGCTAGAAGGAAGATAACTCACTCTATAACAAATCAATTAAAGTGAACGTGAAATGAACACACAAACTTCAACGTAGGACGGATTAGATCAAAGAACAATCCGTGTAGTATATCAGTTGATGAAAATCATAGAAGAAGTGAGACGTAGAAGAGCGACTAGGGAAGAATGTTGAGAGCATTTTCGCCTAGTGAGAGAAACATCTCTCTAACTCTTTAGAATGTTGTTACTTAGTTGATAGTCTTGTTGTGACCATTATAGGTTGACACTTCTACGTACGGCGTATTCGGCTTAGCTTGTGGATTTAGCCGAAAAGGTATGTGAACTATCTCCTCTTCTAGCATGATTCCTTAAGATAAAGAAAGTATGTCCTACTCCTTAAATGATCCA
The DNA here is from genome assembly GCA_029844215.1 of Przewalskia tangutica. Classification (NCBI taxonomy): domain Eukaryota; kingdom Viridiplantae; phylum Streptophyta; class Magnoliopsida; order Solanales; family Solanaceae; genus Przewalskia; species Przewalskia tangutica. The sequence continues at coordinate 52,246,854 of CM056728.1, read as the reverse complement.
TTTCTTGGTTATATTTGGATTGCCTAAAATAGAATTTGTTCTATGTACTTCCTTGATTGTACTTGGTGTTTAAATTGTAAGTTGTATAATCCATTGCCTTAGTGGAGTTTGGATTCTTAAGAGTGAAAGTATTTTTTTTCTTAAAGTACATAGAGTCTTGAAAAGGAAGGGGTTTCCAAATCTTTTGGCTAGTGCCTTAGTCCCAAAACCTAAGGGTTGTTATAATGACTTTAGGGGAGTCAAAGGGGTGATTTACTTAATTGTTTTAAAAGAGGAGAAATGACATGATTTAAGAGAAGAAACTTGTTTTCTAAATATTAAGAGACTTGAAGTATTTGGAAAGTTAAGAACTTGATTTGTAAGTATTGATACTTGGTTTTAAAAGTATAAGTCTCTTGGTTATAAAAAGGAATGAATATGTGTCACAGCCCGAACCCCGGGCCCGTGACTGGTGCCCTACCTGGGCACCCTTCTGCCTTAATAACTAAGTAAAACTGCGGAATTTAAATAACACCCTTTTTTTTCTATAACCGATCGTACGTGCAAGGCAAAGCCGACAAGGCTGCCATATAATATACATAGTAAAAAGACACTACACTGTACACGAGTCCAATCCCACATATGAATACAGACCTCTAAGAGTTATACTGAACTATGACGGGACAAGGCCCCATTGCATCCATAATCAGACAAAAGCACAGCATCGAAAGGACTTATACCAAAAATATAACTCCCGAACAGAAGGATCTATCCAAAAACTCTGAGCAGGGTCCTTCACCTGCCGATCACCAAACAACAGACCTAAACTGCAGATGAACGCACTTCCGGGCGAGGTCATTCTGAAGAATGTACCAAGTATGTGAGCAGAAATCAGTAATGAAATCATAACATCTAAACAAAGCAGAGACATGTATGATAGCAAACCTACAAGACACAATACATAAGCAATCATATCAAGTCGTGGACGCAGCCCTCAAAGTCACTACTCAAATATAACTATGGGTCTCACGCCCATAATATCAATCATGCCGTGGAATCCTTCCTCACCGCTGGCATCCATGATGTAATAACACCAATAAGGATACATGAACACCAAGTCCCACCTCGTGTCCTAAATACCTCGTGGTCTCATGCCCCTAATCCCACATCGTAAAAGCATGACCATAGGGTAACACAACCAACCGGGGACATATATGATAATCAAATTACAACACATTGTGCCTTACTAACAATGAGAGTAAGCAAGAGTATCCTTACAATATAAAATAGGAAGCTCATGATCAAACAGACCATCCGCCCGCAGATCATTTAACCATCCTACTCTCGGGACTATTTCACCCGCATAGGCGCGTGGACCCGCGTGAGGTATTCCTCGCACGGGACTATTTCACCCGCATAATCCCTTACGGACTCGCGCAGGTATTCTCGTGATAGGTCGGACCCGCCGCACGGGACTATTTCACTCGCATAAGTCCTTACGGACCGCATGAGGTATTCCTCGCGATCGTGGGTAGCAATTCCACGGACCGCAGAATGCCACAAACCCGGGGAATGACCCCGAAATGACTGATATACCAATAGCACACAACCGGCTATTTCCAGCACACATAGGCAATTCTCAACTAAACAAGCCAAAGTACTTATCAAGGCACACATAGAATAATTCTCAATTAATCAGGCCAAAGTACTTATCAAGGCACACTTAGAATAATTCTCAATTAACAAGCCAAAGTACTTATCAAGGCACACTTAGACAAATTCTCAATTTATCAAACCAAAGTACTAATCAAGGCACACTTAGACAAATTCTCAAATATGTCAAGCTTGCAAGACTTATCATCTACATAGGTCAAATGACCATTTTACCCTTGCAACATTTCGACCAAGACTAAGTGTGGGGGTGCCACGTGTCGCCTTCTCATTCGTCCATAGAAATTCCGTAACCCTCGTGGGCCCCGCAAAACGTAAAATTTCTCGGGTGGACCCCACGTGACCTAATCCGTAAAAATAAATTTCCATAATGCTAATAGGTTCCATACTCTTCAAATAATACATTTTGAGAATCCAATTCTCAACAACGAACATTTTTCCTTTCCGACGTTCGGAACATTTTCCGTCGGAAAAACAATTCTTCCTTTCGTACTAATTTCCAAGTCTTGTTTCCTTACGTACATTCTCTTTTACATGTCCTGGACTTACGGGGTGTAACATTCTTCCCCCCTTAGAAACATTCGTCCCCGAATGTTCTTAGTCGGTTGTCACGCTATACAAACCCCGGCACAATCTCTATACTATGCCTATCAATCAATACTCCACAAGACTAATGATGCCACACCTGGCCATCGCCTAACATACGTAAACATATCAATGGACCTTCCGTCCGCTACCCCTTCTCACAAACTCGAAGGTTACAGTCTCCTAGAACACGGGATCCTTAGAGGTTCCTTTCTTTCCTTACTTGTCATACTTTCTCGTACTTTCAAACTCATCTAGTACACGTACAAAATCTCAAATTTTGTTTCTGTTCTCCAATCCTTGGAGTTACTAACCAACTTGGCCATATTGTTACTTACATTCCCGTTAAGGCTCTTCTCGGTCCTTACGACCTAGTTCCGGTGGAACGCGTCCACAAACTCGTACAACGATTTACTAAACTTGGGCCTGGCATCCTCGGGACCCTATCACATAACAGAACCATTTCTAGCTGACATCACCCCATTCCGTACTACCGGCTAACCCGAAATGAGTCCACAACCCGACTCATCGTCACACTTAACTTCTCATTCTTAGCCTGAAATAAATCTCTCTCCTATCTCAAGGTACTTCTTACCCTATCCCCTATTCACTAGAGGTTCGTCACATAAGTCAAAGTATTTCTACTATACATCCTTCACTATCGGTCTTTCACTGTTACGGGGTAATTACAACTTGTGAACTCTACACAACTATAGTCTCAGTTCACTTATCATTCTTGTCAACAGTCTTAACTTTTCACTTTACTAATCAAAGTATCCCTACCTCTGGGGTACTATCACTTTACAACTCTAGCAACAAAGGGAAAACATATACGCTAAGGCAAAATCTGAATCTAACAATGCACGTATGATTCAAAAGAATCGAACTACACCTGTAACCCCGTGCGGTGTCGCTCGATCCTCGCCCATGAGTCACGTCATCTCTGCGTTCGACGGACCGCCGTAACTATAAACTCCACTCGACCTCCACCACGGTGGCTAACATCCAACACCCCGCCTCGGGAATGCACGATGAGGAAAGGGAATCAACTATCGGCCTCATAGGCTGAGCTACCTCACCGGTGCTCTTTCTAAAAGGACATACCCTCAGAATATGGTCCGGACGGCCACAATAAAAACAACCACATGTGCCATGACGGCATTTCCCCAAATGACGCTTACTACAATGGAAACACTGAGGAATAAGTGGCCTCGACTGAGAAAATCCCCTGCTCCTTTGAGAACCTCGACCCCTGGAGCTCAGACCGGCTCCAAAATACCTTGTGGGATCAAATCTCCCACCAGTGGCCGCGGGATATGTACCGGGTAGGTCGATGAATATCTCACTCGCTGCTGAGGCAGCTCGTCCAAAAACTCACCGGGATAACCAACCGGTCTAGCCCTCTTACGCAGATCTCCGCGCTGGCCCTCTACCTCCTGTACACATGCTCTGATCGCCGAATAACCTCCTCCGATGAAATCAGAGTAATCGCTATCTTGGTCAATAACATAATGGCTTCCTTCATGACCCTAAAGTCTCCCTTAATCGAGAAACCGAGGCTCGTGCTTGGGCCTCAAAACTCGGCGAAGAAGAACTCGCGATCGCGAACAACATCCAGATAACACAGGCATAAGCCCTATCAACTCTCGAGTCCGACTAGTAGCTCTCGCTACTCCTTTGCCCTTCTCGGGCGGCGGTTGCCCTCCTCGAGGCATAATCAGAACACAACAATACGTCGAGAGGAATTATCTTACTAACACAACTCTATGGCACGATCTTGGAGTGAGAAGAATAGAAACCAACTCCTAAATGTCCCGTAGCCTCTCGTTTATGGGTGTGGCGCGCGCAACACACCGATAATCAAGACTCTACTAGACACGGTCGTAGACATTCCGAGGATCGATCGCTTTGATACCACTGTCACACGCCAACCCCGGCCCGTGATCGTGCCCTACCGGCACCCTTCGCTTTAACAACTAAGTAAAATCTGGAATTTAAATAACACCCCTTTTTTTTTCTATAACCGATCAGACGCGGTAAGGCAAAGCCGACAAGGTCGCCATATAATATACATAGTAAAAGACACTACATCGCATAATGCGAGTCCAATCCCACATATGAATACTGCACTCTAAGAGTTATATCAACTATGACGGACAAGGCCCCGCTGCATCCCATAATCGCATAAAAAGCATGTACTGAAAGGACTTATACCAAAAATATAACTCCCGAACAGAAGGATCTATCCAAAAACTCTGAGCAGGGTCCTTCACCTGCCGATCACCAAACAACGTACCTAAACTCGCGCAGATGAACGCAGCCTCAAGGAGGTCAAGAAGAATGTACCAAGTATGTGACGATGAAATCAGAATGAAATCATAACATCTAAACAAAGCAGAGACATGTATGATAGCAAACCTACAAGATACAATACATAAGCATCATATCAAGTCGTGACGCACTCAAAGTCACTACTCAAATATAACTATGGGTCTCACGCCCATAATATCAATCATGCCCGTGGAATCCTTCCTCACTGCCGGCAGTCCATGATGTAATAACACCAATAAGGATACATGAACACCAAGTCCCACCTGTCCTAAATGCCTCGTGGTCTCATGCCCCGGAATCCCACATCGTAAAAGCATGACCATAGGGTAACACAACCAAATCCGGGGACATATATGATAATCAAATTACAACACATTGTGCCTTACTAACAATGAGAGTAAACAGTAGTATCCTTACAATATAAAATAGGAAGCTCATGATCAAACAGGACCATCCGCCCGCAGTATCATTTAACCATCCTACTCCTGGGACTATTTCACCCGCATAGGCCGCGTGGACCCGCGTGAGGTATTCCTCGCATGGGACTATTTCACCCGCATAAGCCCTTACGGACTCGCATGAGGTATTCCTCGCATAGGCTGGACCCGCCCGCATGGGACTATTTCACCCGCATAAGTCCTTACGGACCCGCATGAGGTATTCCTCGCATCGTGGGTAGCAATTCCACGGAATTTGCAAATGCCACAAACCCGGGGAATGACCCCGAAACGACTGATATACCAATAACACACAACCGGCTATTTCCAGCACACATAGGCAATTCTCAACTAAACAAGCCAAAGTACTTATCAAGGCACACATAGAATAATTCTCAATTAATCAAGCCAAAGTACTTATCAAGGCACACTTAGAATAATTCTCAATTAACAAGCCAAAGTACTTATCAAGGCACACTTAGACAAATTCTCAATTTATCAAACCAAAGTACTAATCAAGGCACACTTAGACAAATTCTCAATTTATCAAGCCAAAGTACTTATCAAGGCACACTTAGACAAATTCTCAATTTATCAAGCCAAAGTACTACGTACGTACATTCTTTTCAAAAGACTCATTTTTATGTAAAATCCCAAGATACTAACACCCGTAGTATCAAGGCGTGTCTATTCTTCAAAGTAAGTTACTATACTTTTTGAAACTCATTTCGAAGCTTGAAACCAAGTAACTTCAAATTTTCACAAACTAGGCAACTTATGCCGATTAATCAAAATAGACAACTTTCTAAACCTTCCATAAAGCCGTTATAACCAACTTCCCATAAAGCCGTTATAACCCTGTATGGTTTTAGACATATCCATTTCTTTTATAACCAAGAGACTTATACTATTAAAACCAAGTATCACATACTTACAAATCAAGTTCTTAACTTTCAAAACACTTCAAGTCTCTTAATATATAGAAAACAAGTTTCTTCTACTTTTAAATCTCAAGTAACTCACTCCTTTAAAACAAGTTACTTCTCTTAAATCATGTCATTTCTCCTCTTTTAAAACAATTAAGTAAATCACTCATTTGACTCCCCTAAAGTCATTATAATGACCTTTAGGATTTTGGGACTAAGGCACTAGCCCAAAAGATTTGGAAACCACTTCCTTTTCAAGACTCTATGTACTTTAAGTAAAATACTTTCACTTTTAAGAATCCAACTTCACTAAGGCAATGGATTATACAACTTACAATTTAAACATCAAAGTACAATCAAAGGAAGTACATAGAACAAATTCTACTTTAGGCAAACCAAATACAACCAAGGAATGGATCATTTAAGGAGTAGAACTTACTTTCTTTATCTTAAGGAATCATGCTAGAAGAGGAGATAGTTCACATACCTTTTCGGCTAAATCCACAAGCTAAGCCGAATACGCCGTACGTAGAAGTGTCAACCTATAATGGTCACAACAAGACTATCAACTTCTAGTCTCTAACGTAGAATAATACTAAGTATACGGTATCTAATTCTACGGAAAATCGGGCAGCACTTCCTTTGTTTCTACTCACTTTGCCAGCTTTTTCAAGGCCGAATACAATAACCAAAAAGCCACATTTAAGGCTCAAAACAACAACCAAACAAATGGGATTACACGCCTTACAATACGTGTAAAATTCCGCCCCACAATTCATACCAAATAGTTTAATACTTCACTAGCCATTCTCGGCCAACATATAACCAACAACACTACGTCTTTTCCAATCCTTTTCCAATTCCAAGTTCTTAGGTCAACATGTTATTTAGTCATAAACAACTTCAACAACTACAATTTCCTTCTTTATACAACATGTGACGACTTAACTAATAATCGACTTGAATTGAAATCTTAAAGCTAAACATGCTAGATTTCGGATTAGGGTTCCAATAGTCAAAATACTTATCAAACTTCATACTATATAACTCATGCTTGCTAATAACCATAGCTACAATGATAAGTAAACCTTAATTGCTAAAACGACAAGAATATACCTTTATAAGCCCTTAAAATTTCCAAGATTCCAAAGTCGCGCCTTAGCAATTCTTAGCTCCTTTCCTTAGGTTCCAATCCGCTCCAAGCACTCCTTAGAGGCCTATGAAGAACCCATCTTCAAGTTCCAACTTCAAAGTTGAAGAACTCCCTTAGTTTCCGCCTTGCGACTAACGTAAAAATGCATTTTTTCCGAAATATTTCTATTGAGATAACCTTACAATACCCTTGGGGACATTGGGTTAAAGTCTTGTGGCTAATGGATCAAAACTACAAATTTTTCATGTGAGAGCTTAGCCAAACCCGAGAGCTCTTAGTGGAGGCTTCAAAGTTTTTTTCAATTTTTCTAAGTGTCCAAAGCCAAGTCTTGCACTAGTATGATACATATAACACATTGGAGGGTCTATATATCAACAAATGTGTGGTTTGGATGAATATCACATGGATCAAGCCTATGTGGACAAGTTGACTTGGTCAAATATGTCAAGCTTGCAAGACTTATCATCTACATAGGTCAAATGACCATTTTACCCTTGCAACATTTCGACCAAGACTAAGTGTGGAGGTGCCATGTGTCGCCTTCTCATTCGTCCATAAAAATTCCGTAACCCTCGTGGGCCCCGCAAAACGTAAAATTTCTCGGGTGGGCCCCACGTGACCAAATCCGTAAAAATAAATTTCCATAATGCTAATAGGTTCCATACTCTTCAAATAATACATTTTGAGAATCCAATTCTCAACAGCGAACATTTTTCCTTTCCGACGTTCGGAACATTTTCCGTCGGAAAAACATTTCTTCCTTTCGTACTAATTTCCAAGTCTTGTTTCCTTACGTACATTCTCTTTTACATGTCCTGGACTTACGGGGTGTAACAATATGTCTAAAACCATAAAGGGTTATAACGGCTTTATGGGAAATTGGTTATAACAGCTTTATGGAAGGTTAAGAAAGTTGTCTATTTTGATTATTAGGCATAAGTTGCCTAGATTGTGAAAATTTGAAGTTACTTGATTTCAACCTTTGAAATGAGTTTTATAAAAGTGTACTAACTTACTTTGAAAAATAGACACACCTTGATACTACGGGTGTTAGTATCTTGGGGTTTTACATAAAAAGGAGTCTTTTGAAAAGAATGTGCGTACGTAGTACTTTGGCTTGTTTAATTGAGAATTATTCTATTAGTGCCTTAAGTAAACCAAAATGAGAGTGTATATGAATAAGACTAATAAGAAGTTAGGGGGATTTCTTAACTTGCTTACTTACTTGTGTGATAAGCCGGTAGTGCTTATATTATGTATGATGGCCAGTTGAGGTAGGGTAAGAGTATAAATGAGGGGTGTATCCCCAAAGATCGTTATACCACCTGCTTTATCACCTTCTTCAGGGTAAGAGTATAAATGAGGGGTGTATCCCCAAAGAACGTTATACCACCTGCTTTATCACCTTCTTCAGGGTAATAGTATAAATGAGGGGTGTATCCCCAAAGATCGTTATACCACCTGCTTTATCACCTTCTTCAGGGTAAGAGTATAAATGAGGGGTGTATCCCCAAAGATCGTTATACCACCTGCTTTACCACCTTCTCCAGGGTAAGAGTATAAATGAGGGGTAAATCCCCAAAGATCGTTATACCACCTGTTTCCGTGGATTTGCTACCTATACTTTTGATTACTCGTTGTTAGTAAGGCAATCGTGTCTTGTTATTTGAGTAGTGACTTTGAGGGCACGCGTCACGACTTGATATGACCGCTATGTATTGTGTCTTGTAGGTTGGCTATCATACATGTCTCTCGCTTTGTTTAGATTATGATTTCATTACGATTTCATCGTTTCACATACTTGGTACATTCTTCGTACTGACCTCCTTCGGGGGGCTGCGTTCATGCCGCAGGTTTAGGTACGCTGTTTGGTGATCGACAGGTGTAGGACCCTGCTCAGAGTTTTGGATAGCTCCTTCTGTTCGGGAGTTTATCTTTTTGGTATAAGTTCTTTCAGTACATGCTTTTGTACAGTTATGGGTATGGCGGGGCCTTGTCCGTCACGATTGATAAAACTCTTAGAGTGCAGTATTCATATGTGGATTGGACTCGTATGCGATGTAGTGTCTTTTTATTATGTATATTATCTGGCAGCCTTGTCGGCTTGCCCTTGCACGTATGTTGGTTTTTAAAAAAAAAATGAGGCGTTATTTAATTTCCGCAGTTTACTTAGTTGTTAAGGTAGAAGGGTGCCCAGGTAGGGCACCAGTCACGGGCCCGGGGTTCGGGGTGTGACAATATTGTTCATTGTAGGTTGGCTATCATACATGTCTCCTGTTTTGTTTAGACTGTTATGATTTCATTACAGTACTTACTGTTTCACATACTTGGTACATTCTTCGTACTGACCTCCTTCGGGGGGCTGCGTTCATGCCGCAGGTTTAGGTACGCTGTTTGGTGATCGGCAGGTGTAGGACCCTGCTCAGAGTTTTTGGATAGCTCCTTCTGTTCGGGAGTTTATCTTTTTGGTATAAGTTCTTTCAAGATGTGCTTTTGTCTGATTATGGGTACGGCGGGGCCTTGTCCCGTCACAGTTCAGTAAAACTCTTAGAGGTCTGTATTCATATGTGGGATTAGTTGTTAAGGTAGAAGGGTGCCCAGGTAGGGCACCAGTCACGGGCCCGGGGTTCGGGGCATGACAGAGTGGTATCAGAGCAGTCAATCCTCGAAATATCTACAGACCGTGTCTAGTAGAGTCTTGATTATCGGTGTGTTTCGCGCCACACCCATAAACAGGAGGCTACAGGACATTTAGGAGTTGGTTTCTATTCTTCTCACTCTAAGATCGTGCCATAGAGCTGTGTTAGTAAGATAATTCCTCTCTGACGTATTTTTGTGTTACAGTTATGCCTCCAAGGAGGGCAACAGCCGCCCAGAAGGGCAAAGGAGTAGCAGGAGCTACTAGTCAGACTCAGGGAGTTGATAGGGCTTATGCCTGGTATCTGGATGTTGTTCATGATCGTGAGTTCTTCGCGCCAGTTTTGAGACCCGGCACGAGCCTCGGTTTCACGCTTAGGAGAAGACTATAGGGTCATGAGGAAGCAATTATGTTATTGACCAAGATAGCGGTGCTACAGTTTCATCAGCAGGAGGTTATTCGGCCGGTGCAGACAGGTGTACAGAGGGTAGAGGGCCAACGCGGAGATCAGCGTAAGAGGGCTAGACCGGTTGGTTATCCCGGTGAGTTTTTGGACGAGCAGCCTCAGCAGCGAGTGAGATATTCGTCCCAGCCTACCCACTACATACCCCCGCAGTTCACAGGTGGGATATTGGACCCCACAAGGTATTTAAGAGCCGGTCCAAGCTCCAGGGGTCGAGGTTCTCAGAGGAGCAGAGGACTTTCTCGGTCGAGGCCACCTATTCCTCAGTGTATCAGATGTGGTAAGCGTCATTCGGGGAAATGTCGTTATGGCACAGGTGTTTGTTTTTGTTGTGGCTGTCCGGGCCATATTCGGAGGGTATGTCCTTTTAGAAAGATCACCGGTGAGGTGGCTCAGCCTATGAGGCCGATGGTTGATTCCCTTTCCTCCACAGCTGTGCGTTCCCCAGGGCAGGGTGTTCAGATGTTAGCCAGCTGTGGTAGAGGTCAGGGTGGAGTTTATAGTTCTGGCGGTCCTTCGAACCGCAGAGATGACGTGACTACTGGACAGGATCAGGAGGCGACATCGCACGGGGTTACAGGTATATCTCGATTCTTTTGAATCATACGTGCATTGATAGATTCAGATTTTGCCCTAGCATATATGTTTTCCCTTTGTTGCTAGCAGTTGTAAGTGATAGTACCCCAGAGGCAGGAATGGGATATATATATATTTGAAACAACAATAGCAAGGAGCCGCTGTCATTCTTCGCTTCGTTCGAGAATCAACTGCACATGAGTAGGAATACTTTGATTAGTAAAGTGAAAAATTAAGAATGTTGACAAGAATGGTAAGTGAACTGAGACTATAGTTGTGTAGAGTTCACAAGTTATAATTGCCCCATAACAGTGTAAGACCAATAGGGAAGAATGTACGGTAGAAATACTTCGACCTATGTGACAAACCTCTAGTGAATAGGGGGATAGGGTGAGAAGTACCTTGAGATAAGAGAGAGTTTTAGTTCAGACTAAGAATGAGAAGTTAAGGGTGACGATGAGTCGGGTTATGGACTCATTTCGGGTCAACCGGTAGTATAGAATGGGGTGATGTCAGTTAGAAATGGTCCCGTTATGTGATAGTGTCCCGAGGATGCAAGGCCCAAATTTAGTTAATCGTTGTACGAGTTTGTGGATGTGTTCCACCGGAACCAGGTCGTAAGGGTCGAGAAGAGCCTTAGCGGAAAGTCAAGTAGTATATGGCCAAGTTGGGTTAGTAACTTCAAGGATTGGGGAACAAAAACAATATTGAGATTTTGTACGTATGTTATGTGGTGGCCATGTGTCACGACCCGACCCCGGGCCGCGACTGGTGCCCTACCTGGGCACCCTTCAAATCATACAACATAATAAACTGCGGAAGATAATTAACACTTTTTTTTAAAAAAAAAAAACCAAGGCAAAGTCGATAAGGCTGCCATAATATAAATCACCCAAAAAGGGCTTACACTATCCAAAAATGTAATTACAACTCTATCCAGTCCAGCCCACATGTGAGTACAAACCTCTAAGATTTGAACAAATACTATGACGGGACAAGGCCCCGCCGTACCCCTGAATATACATAGCCATGACAACTCCGGAACATTGGAGCCATCTCGAAATGCTGAAACAGGATCCTAAGCTCGCGGATCCACAACTGTGTACCTAAACCTGCGGACATGAACGCAGCCCCCCGAAGGGTCGATCACAACAATGTATCGAATATGGAGCAGAAATAAAGTACGAGAAACAGATCATAATCGTACAAAAGAATGACAGGACAAGTATAAAGAGTACATACCAGATCCTGCCGTGTCATTACCACTTATAAACTTAATTGCACATCATTATCTTTTCCATTCCATTAAGAATTATAGCCATATCTTACGTACATACTTAGGAGAAGTCATTAAGTTCATTACCATCTATCTTACTTATCTTTCATAACATAATCCGGCCCTTTATGGAGGGACGCATATACTACCCGGCCCAATCTGGGACGCGATCAAGTCACACAAATATCAAAGCGTGCCCGTGGAATCCCCCATCACTGCCGACAGCTATAAGTGTAAAATATAACCATGTGACGCGCCCGTGGCATCCCACCTCACTGTCGGCGTACACATACACAATACATATATATATCTCCTGCCCGTGGAATCCCACATCACTGCCGACAGCTGTAGGTGTAACATATACAACACACATATATATATATATATATATAACGCGGCCGCATGCCCCGGAATCCCTCATCGTATAAGCATGGCCATAACGTGCCCTCGGCATCCCTCATCGTAGGTGCAGGTCTTCATGGGGAGCTAGCCCATGGAGTAATAATATAACATGCCCCCGGAATCCCTCATCGTGGGTACATGTCTTCATGGGAGCTAGCCCATGGAGTAATAATCGTACATAGCATGGTCGCATGCCCTAATCACTCATCGTATAAGCATGGCCATGGGTAATAAAACAAATCCGGGAATCTAACCCGCCTCCTGGTCACATGCCCCGGAATCCCACATCGTATAAGCATGTCCAAGGATCAATCATAATGGAAGCATACCCGTGGAATCCCACATCACCGCTTCGATGCGTCCAAGTAAACTTACAACAAGACAGCCGGCCCTCCAACTGAGAGTCACGACAACGTAAACATATAATACGTGCACTCAAAGCTATCACAAGCAAACATAGGCAAGTTCATTAAACCTTTAGACTTCCATTTTTATAAACTTATGGCACTTTCGTTGCACACATAAAAATCCGGGAATTAACCCAAAGTACTACGTACTTCCATTCTTTTAAAAAGGTTCCTTTTCATATAAAACCCCAAGATACTAACACCCGTAGTATCAATGCTTGTTTACACCTTACCTAAGTCACTACACTTTTAGAAATACATTTGTCGGCTTCTAAATCAAGTGACTTCTTTCCTTAAAACTTAAGCAATAGATGCTTTTAAAACCATTTGCCTTTCTTTATTTCAAAACATTTATCATTACTTAGAGTAAACCACTCTTTTAACTTTCCATAAAGCTATTATAACCCACTTCCCATAAAGTCGTTATACTAACTTTATACCTTAGGCAAATACATTCTTTTCCTAACCAAGAGACTTATACTTTCGAAAACCAAGTATCGTATACTTTCAACATACTTCAAGTCTCTTATCTTTTAGAATCAAGTTTCGTAGTTCATAGTCTTAACACTTCGTTACGTAAACTCTTTAAATTAAGCAACATATGCCTTATATGTGTGAATAGGTTATACTTGTTTATACTGATCTCATTAAAGCATCCATGATCTAGAAAATGTAATACAATTTTGTCTTATCTTAGCTTATATGCAGATGGAGAATTCTACTTGTTTTAATACAATTTATCGTCATTACATTTTCCTTTATTAACGCTGCAATGGCTTGTTCGATACTTATTCTCATTCGTGCCATAAATTAGCCAAGTCAACTTGGCTTCAAACACCTCCTAACGACTCTTACCAACATCCCCCATAAGACTTGGTAAGAACTTAGGATAACTCAGACATAACATTTACATAGAGTAAATCAACATACATACTTCTTAACTTCTAAGAGTAGAAGGAAACATGAAATAATACCACATGTACATTCCATACATAGAATCATGTCAAAGGAAGGAAGAGGTTCACATACCTCGCGACGATTATCGACAATTAGCAAAATGCTCTGAAGTACTTCAACCTTGATAGCTATTCCATCCTTCAAGTTGAATCCGCTATACTTAGTACTTCAACCTAAAATGGCCATAATACGTCCATTAACCTCTAGCTTCAACGTAGAATATTCTAAGTGCAAAGTCACTAAATTCTACGGAAAATCGGACAACACTTCCTTTGTTTCTACATACTTTGCCACCTTTTTCAAGGCCGAATACAATAACCAAACACGCCACATTTAAGGCTCAACAATGTAGTTAACAATAGGGGATTACACTCCTACAAGACGTGTAAAATTCCGCCCCACAATTGATATCACACTAGTCCACAATACAATGCCATTTCGGCCAAAAGGTGCAACAACTTATCAAACTTTTCAATTCCTTTTCAATCCAAGTTCTTAGGTCAACATGTTATATAGTCAAAAACAGCTTCAACAACTACAATTTCCTTCTTTATATAACATATGACAACTTAACTAGTAACCAACTTGCATTAAAATCTTAAGGGCTAACATACTAGTTTTCGGATTAGGGTTCCAACAATCAATACACTTATCAAACTTCATACTAAATACCTCATGCTTGCTAATATCCATAGCTACAACAATAAGTAATCTTAATTACTAAAACGACAAGAATTATACCTTTACAAGCCCTTAATCTTTCCAAGATTCAAAGTCGCTCCTTAGCAATTCTTAGCTCCTTTCCTTATGTTCCAATCCGCTCCAAGCACTCCTTAGAAGCCTATGAAGAACTCATCTTCAAGTTCCAACTTCAAAGTTGAAGAACTCCTTAAGTTTCCGCCTTGCGACTAATACGAAAACGCCACTTTTCCGAAATCTTTCTATTGAGATAACCTTACAATAGTCTTAGGAACCTTGGGTTTAAGTCTTGTGAATTATCATCCACAATTGCAAAAAAATTTCTTCAAAATGAGCCTAAAGCCGAGAGCTCTTTCAAGGCACACACAAATCTCTCAAATTTTTCTAAGTGTAAAATGTCAAGTCTTGCTACTAGTATGTATTTATAACACTATGGAGGGTCAAGACTTAAACAAATGGGTGGCTAAGATGAGTTTCACTAGGATCAAGCCCATGTGGCCCTTTGACAAATCAACTAAATCAAGCCACAAGACTTATCATCCATAATGGTCAAATGACCCTTTTACCCTTGAATTAATTCGACCAAGCCATGTGGGAGGGTGCCACATGTCGCCCTCCCATTCGTCCATAAAATTCCGTAACCCTCGTGGGCCCCACAAAACTTAAAATTCCTCGGGTGGGCCCACCACGACCAAATCCGTAAAATAAATTACCATAATGAAAATACATTCCATAATCCTCAATTAATGCATTTTGAGAATCCAATTCTCCTCAACGAACATTTTTCCTTTCCGACGTTCGGAAGATTTTTCGTCGGAAAAACAATTCTTCCTTTCGTACCAATTTCAAGTCTTGAGTTCCTTACGAACATTCTCTTAAACATGTCCTGGAGTTACGGGGTGTAACATTCTTCCCCCCTTAGAAACATTCGTCCCCGAATGTTCTTTCGGAGTCTAATCTAATTAGATAGCGACATAATCTCCTTGTACTACACCCTTCTTACAACATATGCCACCCATGGCCACATAACAATACTTATACTAAAATGTCTACCTTGGAACTCACGAAGCCAACTAGCCCATACTCATAATGACCTCAAAGTCCGTCATAATCATCTCTACTAGGTCTACTTGGGTCTGACGATTGTATCATCACCGGGAAAACCTCATATTCCCGCTCAGCTGCCACCCCAAACACTCACGGGGTAGTTACCTTGAAAGGTTCTTATGGATTCAGGCTCTATTCCTTTACACTTGGTTGCTATCTTTCTTACTGGTCGTACTCCTTCCGTACTTCCAACTCATACTAGCATACATACATAACTTCCATACCGATTCTGGCCCCCAATCTTTTGGAGTCACTCCTTTTAAACAACATAAGGCCATTTCCGGCTCTCACGACCTGGTTCCGGTGGAACGCGTCCACGAACCCGTAAAACAATTTACTAGACTTGGGTCTTGCACTCTCGTGACCCTGTCACGTAGCGGAACTACTACCAACTGATCTCACTCTATTTCAGGCTATGGGGCGACCCGTAACAGGTACTCACCCCGACCTGCCGTCGCACTTAACTCTTATTCTTGGTCTATAATAAATCTTTCTACCCGAGAAGGCCTTATATACCTAAGGTCTCGGCGGTTATCAACATTCTTAGGCTCGCAATTCCCATGCTCCAAGACTACCTTACCAGTCCCCCCGTAAACGGGTAAAAAAACTTCTCATAATACCATAATCGTGTCGTCTTGATCACAACAACCATTACTTACTCTATACGGACCTCATCCGTACAATTCTCTTAAGCCTACTACGCAGCTTAATCTATTAACATGACATTCCGTTAAGTTCCTTAACATGGCTTCTTAAGGGTTCATCACCCTATCAGACAGCTCATCCTTCCCTAATTATATCAAAATAGTACATAAACCTTGATGAGATTTCATTAACTGTTCCATACCTTCTCGGTATCTAGTTAGTCCTTACCAACTCTTGGTAATCTAAAACCATTCTAGGCAACACGCGTCTGACCCTCATACATAACTCCGTATAGATGTATGTCACAATACCAACTATACTATAATCATTACCAACCTGTATACGCAATCCACATAGTCCTTCCAGGGTCACTGCTACCTTTCTCATAGCTGCAATCAACATAACTCGTTAGGGAGAGACGACCCTAACAACACAGCTCTATCGCACGATCTCAGAGTGAGAAGAATAGAAATCAATCCTAAATGTCTTGCAGCCTCCTGATTATAGATGTGGTTGTTACACCCCGTAGTTCCAGGGTATGTATATGAGGACATACGTACGAGAATACGACATTAAAATTGGAAAGGAAGAAAGATGTGATTTTTCGACGGAAAAGTTTTCGGATTTTGTGAAGAAAAAGGTTCATTAATGGGAATTGGATTCCCAGATTTGGTATTCGGACTTTTTAGAATATTTGAGAATTATGGAATTTTATTTCCGAAATTGGTCACGTGGGGCCCACGGGAGAATTTACGGTTTTGTGGGGCCCACTTTATTTTCGGATTTTTGGCATTACGGATATTTTCGGAAGATGGGATATTTTGGACGAGTAGGGGGGCGACACGTGTCACCCCCATGTG
Organism: Przewalskia tangutica; assembly: GCA_029844215.1. Lineage (NCBI taxonomy): Eukaryota > Viridiplantae > Streptophyta > Magnoliopsida > Solanales > Solanaceae > Przewalskia > Przewalskia tangutica. Next base: position 52,229,742 of record CM056728.1, on the reverse strand, counting down.
GCCATGTTGGCCGAATGGTTGGTGGACAAGTGTTTGGACGTTTTGGTGGACAAGTGGCAAGCCACTTGTCCCATTTTTGTGGTGGACACATGTCTCATTGTTGTGGTGGACATTTGGTTGGAAGACTCCACTCCCACATGGACCAAATCCTCACCATAAACTTGCTTTGATCCTAGCCATTGATTTCTCTATAAATACCCCCCTTGTTGCAAGACTTTATTCATCCCTCACTTGAAATATTTTTCCAAGGCAAAAATTCCCCCTCCCTCCCTTTGTGGTTCTCGTCCAACACCCCCCCCTCTTGTGAAAAAATTTCTTCAAGTATTGTTATAATCCCATATACCTTAGACAAAAATCCCTTGTAGTATTCCAAAGTTATCTTTATACTAAGAGCCCGAAAATAATTCTTTATTCCTTAGTCGCAAAATAAAACCCTAGAAAAATCTTCATAAGCTTAGATGAAGTGTTAAGAGAAGTTGTTTAGAAACTTCTAAGGGTTGCTTGGAGCGGGTTGGAGCGTAAGGAATTGGAGCTAAACGTTGTTCAAGATCGACTTATAAAACTTGGATAATTTTGGGCTTATCGATCTAATGATCTTTATCCCCCTATTGTAATTGGAAATTACATGTTGTAGTAATGTATAGTTGAGTATACTATATATAGAATGAATATTGATAATAATTGAATCAGATTTACATTGGATTTGTATTTCTGAGACTTGTAGTATTATTGTGGGGCAGTGTTGTACACGTCCGGTTAGACGTGTAACCCCCTTGGAGTTGTTGGCTTGGTAGCGGGCCTTGATAGATGAGGAGATTTATGTGGTTACAGGGGAGGAGGTGCTGCCGAATTTTCCGTAGAATAATGACCTTGTGCTTTGAATTGTTCTACGAAGAGATCTAGAGGTTGATAGACGTTTTGTGGCCTTTATAGGTTGAAGTACTACGAGTAGCGTATTCTACTTGAAGGGAGGAAAAGGCTAGCAGGGTTATAGTACTTTGGAGCATTTTGCTAATTGTCGATAATCGTCGCGAGGTATGTGAACCTCTTCCTATCTTTTCTAGCATGATTGTTGTGAACTATGTAGTACGGTAGACGTACATGTGTTAAGTGAATTTAGTTGGTTTACAACATAAAGTGTTATAACGGCTTTATGGGAAGTTTGTTATAACAACTTTATGTGGGTAAAGGAATGGTTGGTGGTTTTTAAAAGATAAATGACTTGATGAGAATTATGGAATTTTATTTCCGAAATTGGTCACGTGGGGCCCACGGGAGAATTTACGGTTTTGTGGGGCCCACTTTATTTTCGGATTTTTGGCATTACGGATATTTTCGGAAGATGGGATATTTTGGACGAGTAGGGGGGCGACACGTGTCACCCCCATGTGGCCATGTTGGCCGAATGGTTGGTGGACAAGTGTTTGGACGTTTTGGTGGACAAGTGGCAAGCCACTTGTCCCATTTTTGTGGTGGACACATGTCTCATTGTTGTGGTGGACATTTGGTTGGAAGACTCCACTCCCACATGGACCAAATCCTCACCATAAACTTGCTTTGATCCTAGCCATTGATTTCTCTATAAATACCCCCCTTGTTGCAAGACTTTATTCATCCCTCACTTGAAATATTTTTCCAAGGCAAAAATTCCCCCTCCCTCCCTTTGTGGTTCTCGTCCAACACCCCCCCCTCTTGTGAAAAAATTTCTTCAAGTATTGTTATAATCCCATATACCTTAGACAAAAATCCCTTGTAGTATTCCAAAGTTATCTTTATACTAAGAGCCCGAAAATAATTCTTTATTCCTTAGTCGCAAAATAAAACCCTAGAAAAATCTTCATAAGCTTAGATGAAGTGTTAAGAGAAGTTGTTTAGAAACTTCTAAGGGTTGCTTGGAGCGGGTTGGAGCGTAAGGAATTGGAGCTAAACGTTGTTCAAGATCGACTTATAAAACTTGGATAATTTTGGGCTTATCGATCTAATGATCTTTATCCCCCTATTGTAATTGGAAATTACATGTTGTAGTAATGTATAGTTGAGTATACTATATATAGAATGAATATTGATAATAATTGAACTGTATTTACATTGGACTGTATTTACAGTAGACTTGTAGTATTATTGTGGGGCAGTGTTGTACACGTCCGGTTAGACGTGTAACCCCCTTGGAGTTGTTGGCTTGGTAGCGGGCCTTGATAGATGAGGAGATTTATGTGGTTACGGGGGAGGAGGTGCTGCCGAATTTTCCGTAGAATAATGACCTTGTGCTTTGAATTGTTCTACGAAGAGATCTAGAGGTTGATAGACGTTTTGTGGCCTTTATAGGTTGAAGTACTACGAGTAGCGTATTCTACTTGAAGGGTGGAAAAGGCTAGCAGGGTTATAGTACTTTGGAGCATTTTGCTAATTGTCGATAATCGTCGCGAGGTATGTGAACCTCTTCCTATCTTTTCTAGCATGATTGTTGTGAACTATGTAGTACGGTAGTCGTACGTGTGCTAAACAAATTTGGTTGGTTTAAAACATAAAGTGTTATAACGGCTTTATGGGAAGTTTGTTATAACAACTTTATGTAGGTAAAGAAATGGTCTGTGATTTTTAAAAGATAAGAGACTTGACTTATAAATGACTTGATGTGAAATATTAAGGACTTGGTTTGTGTTAAAAAGTTGTGAAACCGCATTTATGAGAAATGGGTAATTGGGTTTTAAAAAGGAATAAGTTATATTGATTTCGGAAATGAGAATAAGTATCGAACAAACCACTGCAACGTTAATAAAGGAAAATGTATTGACAAATAATTAATTATATTAAAACCAGTAGAAACCTCCATCTGCATAGAAGCTAAGATAAGACAAAATTGTATTACATTTCCTAGATCATGGTTGCTTTAATAAGATCATTAATAACAAGTATTGATTTTTCTTAAATTCCAAAGTAAGGAACTTGTTTTCTAAAAGAAGATATGGAAATTGTTTTGGTTTACTTAAAAAGATAGTTACTCTATTTTGATACTACGGGTATCGTGTGACTTTTTGTGAAAGAAATGGATCTTTTAAAGAGTTAAAATACGTAGTACCTTGGGGTTAAAATCCGGATTTGTTGTAATAAAATGAAAGTCTATGAGTATGTTGAACTTGCTTATGCTTGTGGTGATAGCCTTTGTTGTGCAAGTGTTGTATTTCTGTGCTACCGCGTCTCTCGTTGGAGGGCCGGCTATCTGGTTGATTGATGGACATACTGACACGATGGGTGGCCCACGGGTATGCTTCCACTATATCGATCCTTTTGGACATACTGACACGATGGGTGGCCCACGGGTATGCTTCCATTAGGAGTGTTATCTTGTTATTTGCTTTGGACATACTGACACGATGGGTGGCCCACGAGTATGCTTCCATTATGATTCCCTGAGATTGTAGGTACTTGTACATTCAGGGGTATGGCGGGTGTCACGACCCGAACCCCGGGCCCGTGACTGGTGCCCTACCTGGGCACCCTTCTACCTTAACAACTAAGTAAACTGCGGAAATTAAATAACACCCCTTTTTTTTCTTATAAAACCAATCAATGCGTGTAACGCAAAGCCGACTGTGCCATATAATATACATAACAAAAGACACTACACCATACATGAGTCCAATCCATATGAATACGGACCTCAAGAGTTATATTGAACTATGACGGACAAGGCCCCGTCGTACCCATAATGTACAAAGCACATCGAAAGAACTTATACCAAAAAGATAAACTCGGCGGAAGGAGCTATCCAAAACTCGAGCAGGTCCTACACTGCCATCACCAAATCATTACCTAAACCTGCGGCATGAACGCAGCCCCCCGAAGGAGGTCAGTACGAAGAATGTACCAAGTATGTGAAACAGTAAATACTGTAATGAAATCATAACAGTCTAACAAAACAGGAGACATGTATGATAGCCAACCTACAGTACACAACACATAAGCAGTCATAACAAGTCAGGGACGCATGCCCTCAAGTCATTTCTAAAATATAACCATGGGTCTCACGCCCATAATATCAATCATGCCCGTGGAATCCTTCCTCACTGCCGGCAGTCCATGATATAATAATACACCAATAGGCATACATGAACACCAAGTCCCACCGGTGGTATAGCGTCTTGGGGGTTTACCCCTCACTTATACTCTTACCCTGGAGAAGGTGGTAAAGCAGGTGGTATAGCATCTTGGGGGTTTACCCCTCACTTATACTCTTACCCTGGAGAAGGTGGTAAAGCATCTTGGGGGTTTACCCCTCACTTATACTCTTACCCTATCTCAACCGACCATCAAACAAAACAAGCAGGGGGTATAATGTCTTGGGGGTTTACCCCTCACTTATACTCTTACCCTGGAGAATGTGGTATAGCATCTTGGGGGTTTACCCCTCACTCATACTCTTACCCTATCTCGTGGCCGTCAAACAAAGCGAAGCACTACCATGTCTTCTATAAAAATCCGAATTTAACCCAAGTACTACAAATAACGGAAGCATACGTGGAATCCCACATCACCGATGCGTCAAGTACTTACAACAAGACAGTCGGCCCTCCAACCGAGAGTCGCGGCAACGTAATCAAACATAATACTTGCACTCAAAGGCTATCACCAGCACACATAGGCAATTCTCAACTAATCAGGCCAAAGTACTTATCAAGGCACCCATGGAATAATTCTCAATTACCCAAGCCAAAGTACTTATCAAGGCACACATAGAATAATTCTCATTTAACAAGCCAAAGTACTTATCAGGGCACAAATAGAATAATTCTCATTTAACAAGCCAAAGTACTTATCAGGGCACAAATAGAATAATTCTCATTTAACAAGCCAAAGTACTTATCGGGCACAAATAGAATAATTCTCATTTAACAAGCCAAAGTACTTATCGAGCACAAATAGAATAATTCTCATTTAACAAGCCAAAGTACTTATCAGGGCACAAATAGAATAATTCTCATTTAACAAGCCAAAGTACTTATCAGGGCACAAATAGAATAATTCTCATTTAACAAGCCAAAGTACTTATCAGGGCACAAATATAATAATTCTCATTTAACAAGCCAAAGTACTTATCTGTGCACAAATATAATAATTCTCATTTAACAAGCCAAAGTACTTATCAGGCACAAATAGAATAATTCTCATTTAACAAGCCAAAATACTTATCGGGCACAAATAGAATAATTCTCATTTAACAAGCCAAAGTACTTATCGTGGCACAAATAGAATAATTCTCATTTAACAAGCCAAAGTACTTATCAGGGCACAAATAGAATAATTCTCATTTAACAAGCCAAAATACTTATCAGGGCACAAATAGAATAATTCTCATTTAACAAGCCAAAGTACTAATCAAGGCACACTTAGACAAATTCTCAATTTATCAAGCCAAAGTACTAATCAAGGCATCACATAGAATTATTCTCAATTAAACAAAGCAAAGTACTACGTCGTACATTCTTTTCAAAAGACTCCTTTATGTAAAACCCCAAGATACTAACACCCGTAGTATCAAGGCATGTCTATTTTTCAAAGTAAGTTACTACACGTTTAGAAAACTCATTTCAAGGCTTGAAATCAAGTAACTTCAAATTTTCACAATCTAGGAAACTTATGCCCTTTAATCAAAATAGACAACTTTCTAAACCTTCCATAAAGCCGTTATAACCAACTTCCCATAAAGCCGTTATAACGCTTTATGGTTTTTAGACAATTTCATTCTTTTTTTAACTAAGAGACTTATACTTAAAACCAAGTATCACAAACTTTCAAATCGAGTCTCTTAACTTTCAAAATACTTCGAGTCTCTTAATATATAGAAAACAAGTTTCTTCTACTCTTAAACCTCAAATAACTCACACCTTTAAAACAAGTTACTTCTCTTAAATCATGTCATTTCTCCTCTTTTAAAACAAGTAAGTAAATCACTCCTTTGACTCCCCTAAAGTCATTATAATGACCTTTAGGTTTTGGAACTAAGGCACTAGCCGAAAGATTTGGAAACCACTTCCTTTTCAAGACTCTATGTACTTTAAGTAAAATACTTTCACTTTTAAGAATCCAACTTCACTAAGGCAATGGATTATACAACTTACAATTTAAACATCAAAGTACAATCAAGGAAGTACATAGAACAAATTCTATATTAGGCAATCCAAGTACAACCAAGGAATGAATCATTTAAGGAGTAGAACTTACTTTCTTTATCTTAAGGAATCATGCTAGAAGAGGAGATAGTTCACATACCTTTTCGGCTAAATCCACAGGCTAAGCCGAATACGCCGTACGTAGAAGTGTCAACATATAATGGTCACAACAAGACTATCAACTTCTAGTCTCTAACGTAGAATAATACTAATTATACGGTCTCTAATTCTACGGAAAATCGGGCAGCACTTCCTTTGTTTCTACTCACTTTGCCACCTTTTTCAAGGCCGAATACAATAACCAACACGCCACATTTAAGGCTCCAAACAACAACCAAACAAAAAGGGGATTACACGCCTTACAATACGTGTAAAATTCCGCCCCACAATTAATACCAACTAAGTCCATAATCAAGCCATTCTCGGCTAACAACATAACCACAATTCAAAGTCTTTTCCAACCCTTTTCAAATTCCAAGTTCTAAGGTCAAACATGTTATATAGTCATAAACAACTTCAATAACTACAATTTCCTTCTTTTTACAACATGTGACTGTTATACCCCGTATTTCCAGAGTATGTACGTAAGGACGTACGTAGAAAATTTTGAAGTTTAAAGTGGCTTGGCCGAATTATTTTGTTCACAACACCCGTTTAGAGTCGTTTTTCGACGAAACGTTTCCACAGCTTTCGTAGGGTAAATTACGGCTATGTCATTTTTAATTTTTGCGGATTTTTACGAGTGACGGAACATTTTGGACCAACGAGAGGGCGACACTTGTCACCCTCTCATTGGAGCACGTTGTGGGCGGTTGGCTTGGACGAAATGGTGACTATTTTGTCAAGTAGTAGGTAGGATATTTTGTGGTAGATAGATAAGGTGCACTTGGCAAGATCTTGGCCCTACACTTGCCTTGCACTTGGCAAGATCTTGGCCATTGGTTGGCCTTTGCTAGACCTATAAATACCCCCCTCTTTGATGACTTCTTTATCCATTCCTAAAATATTTCTAAGTGTTAAATCCTCCTCCCTCCCCTTGTGTTGAGTTCGGCCGAGAGCCTCCTCCCCTTGGCAGAGCCCTCCCCTCCTTGGGGTTCTAGTCGTGGGGTACCCCCCCTAGCCTAGTTGTTTTCGTATAATACCCCCCCTCTTGGTAGAAATACTCTCAAAAGTATTGTTATAATGCCCAAATTACCTTAGCCGTATACCTTGTAGTATTCTAAGGTTATACCTATACAAAAAGCCCAGTTATACTATCATACTTTCCGTCAGTCACAAAACCGAAACCCTAAGGAAAATCTCCATAGTTAGTTGGAGTAATTAGTAGAAGTTGGTTAGAACTTCTAAGGGTTGTTTGGAGCGGGTCGGAGCGCACGGAGTAGGAGCTAAACCTTGCTCAGGATCGACATTTAAACTCGGATAATTATGGGCTTATCGAGGTAAATATCTTGTCCCTCTATTGTAATTGGAAATTACATGATTGTTAGACTATATAGTTGAAGTATACTATATATAGAACTGAACGTTGTTGTCGGCAATGTCTTTTGACTTAAGCCTGAATAATAAGAAACCTTTTCGAAAGAAATCTTGAATCAGTATTTACATAGGACTGTATTACAGTAGACTTGTGTAGCTTTTCTGTGAGGTAGAATTGTGCACGTCCGGATTAGACGTATAACCCCCCCCCCCGGTTGGCTTGGTAGCCGGCCCCGATAGAGGAGGAGATTTACGCTGTTGCGGGGGGGGGGAGGTGCTGCCGAATTTTCTGTAGAATGTTCTACGATTAGACCTAAATGTTAATAAGCGCCTTGTGGCCTTATAGGTTGAAGTACTACGTGTGGCGCGATCTACTTGGCTTAAGGAGTAGCCGACGGTTGGAAGTACTTGGAGCGTTTTGCTATTAGTCGATACTCGTCGCGAGGTATGTGAACCTCTTCCTATCTCTTCTAGCATGATGTGTGTGTAACTATGTAGTACGGTAGACGTACATGTGTTAAATGTATTTGATTGGTCTAAAACATAAAGTGTTATAACGGCTTTATGGGAAGTTGGTTATAACAGCTTTATGTAGGTAAGAAAATACTTGTGGTTTTTAAAAGGTAACTGATTTGAACTGTAACTGGCTGGTTATGTGATAATAAAGAACTTGAAGTATTTCAAAGGATTTTTGAATCATTTTGAAAGAAGAGTAATACTTGGTTGCTTTTGAAAACTTAAGAGTTATACTAGCTTTATGGGAAGTTAGGTATAACGGCTTAAGAATGTTTTACTGATTTCGGAAATCAGAATGTGTATCGACAAACCAAATGTTTTGACAAATTAAGTATTATTAAAACCAGTAGAAACTTCCATCTGCATAGAAGCTAAGATGAGACAAAATGATATTTCCTAGATCATGGCTGCTGTAATAAGATTTTTATAAACAAGAATATCCTACTCACATATAAGGCTTATGTTTCTCAGATGGTTTAAAAGAGAATGATATTCTTAAGTGATTAATACTATGAACTACGAAACCCTTTCGAAAAATGAGAAACTTGAACATTGGAAATTAGGCAAACTTGAACATTGGAAAAGAATGTTGCTACTTGATTTTACAAAGAGAAGTAATTGATTTACTTTAAAAAGATAGTCACTCTATTTTTATACCACGGGTATTGTGTGACATTGTGAAAGTAACGTATCTTTTAAAGAGTTAATGTATGAAGTACTTTGGGGATAAAACCCCGAACTTGTTGGCATATAGTAGAAAGTACCTTGTGTGTATAGCTTGATTGTGTTGGTTTGTGATAGCCTTGTAATACTTTCTTGTTGATTGATAAGTAAACATGCTAGGATGCTACGTGTGTTAGTATCTTGTGATGTTAGTGAAAAGGGGTTTTCCCCTCGACTGCGCTTAAAGTTGTTTGACTATCAGCCGTTATGTTGGTATTGTACCACTCACCTTGACTTATTTCCGGAGGTTGTCGCCTCCGTGCGGGGTAGACTCGGCGATGCGGGACCATGATTCGAGAATACCTCATGCGGGTCGGGGATCCATGCGGAACTACGGGAGTTCCGTGTTAGTTTGCGGCCCTTGTGGTCATGCGGTCTTTGTGGCTACGCGATGCGAGTCCAGCGATGCCGGGAGTAGCTACCCTCGTCGAGGAATACCTCATGCGGGCCTATGAGGTTGGCCTATGCGGAGCTGCGGAAGTTCTGAGGCTAGACGCGCATTTGATCTGCGAGCGAGTGACGGCTTTGATCATGTGGCCAGTCAGACAGATATCATGGCGCAGTTTATGACCTTGCTAGTACTGTGGGTGTTAGTAGTCGGCTATGCCTTCGTACTTACCCTGTACTGTTTTATTAGGACACAGGTGGGACCTGGTGTTCATGTGTATTCCTTGGTGCTTTTATATCATAAACTGTCGGCAGTGAGGAAGGTATTCCACGGGCATGATTGATGTTGTGGGCGTGAGACCCATAGTTATACTTGAGTGATGACTTTGAGGGCGTGAGTCCCTAACTTGACATGACTGTTTATTTATTGTGAACTGTAGTTTGGTTACCATACATGTCTCCTGTTTCATATAGACTGCTATGATTTCATTTACAGTATTTTCGGCTTCACATACTTGGTACCTGTTGTACTGACCTCCTTCGGGGGGCTGCGTTCATGCCGCAGGTTGAGGTACACCAGTCGTTGATCCTCGCTCTTAGGGTCACAGTTCAGCGTTTGGGAAGCTCCGTTCCTCCGGAGGCTTATCTTGGTATAGTCCCCTGTTGTTATAGGTGCTTACATTCAGGGGTATGACGGGGCCCTGTCCCGTCGTTGTTGTCATATCATTCGTAGAGGTCTGTAGTACTGTTGTGGGCAGGGTTTGTAAAAAGGATTAAACTGTTCATGTTGAAAGAATTGTTGTTTATATATATGCCGAAAGGCAAGTGTTCACAGATTATCGTTTATACTTCTGTTATTTCATGTTATTGATTTATGTTCCGCTGATTTTCTCTGATGTATGACTACTGGGGTGCCCGGGGTAAGGCACCAGTCACGGGCCCGGGTTCGGGTCGTGACAAAAGTGGTATCAGAGCAGTTAATCCTCGGAAAGTGTCTACAGACCGTATCCAGTAGAGTCTTGATTATCGGTGTGTTGTGCACCACACCAATAATCAGGAGGCTATAGGATATTTAGGATTGGTTTCCATTCTTCTCATTCTGAGATCGTGCCTTAGAGCTGTGTGATAAGTTGGACCCCTCTAACGTATTTCTTTCCCTTGCTATACCTCCACGTAGGGCAAACCCGGCCCAGGGAGGGCAAGCGTGAGGAGGCTGCAGTAGAGTTCAGAGGGTTACGAGGGCACAAGCCCAATCTTCACCTGGGGTGGTGTTTTATTCGGGGAGTTATGCTACGTCGCTAGCCCCAACAGAGTTTAGCACGGCGGCAGTAGTTCCTACTGCGCCATGATATTTGAACCTTCAGTCCCACGACCGGGAACAGAGAATATAGATTGCCAAGAGACAACCGTTCACATTAGCTATGGATTTGGCTACGGAGAGTATACCGATGTCCGCGAGTCTTGATGACTATCTAAGAGAGGTTGTGCGAAAGTAATTCTTGATTAGGCTTGAGCATGGCCGGTGGACGGGCTTGTGCGCATCAGGCCAAGAAACGTAGAGATCGACGGGTTAACGAAGGACAGCAGAAGAGGGCCAGAGCAGCAAGGTCCTTTGGCAACTTTCGAGTCGAGTCACCTCACGAGATTAGATTATGCACGGTGCGAAAGGTCCTCCACGGGGTTCGGGGCGCTCGGTAGGCGAGGAGTTGGTCAGAGCTCCAGAGTTTCCGGTTCACAGTGTGACAGACGTCATCCCGGGGAATGTCGTCTTTTAGTTGGTACTTATTGTACCTCGACCGCCGGTCCGATGTTGAAAGAGTGTCCTTGTAGGAGGACTTAGCCTTCAGGATCGGTGGGTAGTTCGTCATCTTCCTTAGCTATCGCCTACAGGCGAGTTTGATTAGAACGACTAAGGAGTGAAGCGATAAATACAGATAGATCTTTAACCCTACAGGGATTAGTATGTGTGATAGGGTGAGTATACCTTAAGTGTTATATTCTGATAGCATTGTGTAAATTGTAATTAGAAATCTTGGTTAGTTAACCAAGTAAGATTTGGGGGATAGAGAAGGTGTGAGCCTTAGAGTTTTATACGTAGAGACCTTAGAGGTAAGGCAATCTCGAGTAAAAGACGTATGTTTATGTTTGACCCTTATAGGAGTGCATAGTGCACGTGAGCTATATTGTGTGATAAGTCCCTGAGTAGTGTGGAATGAAAGAGGGTAGTTGAGCTAAGAAGACCGCTAGGTTTTCGTAACGTGATTAGTGAGAGTTTTCCTTCGGAGAGCTAGCGTTTAGCGCGTTGCCGGGTCGGGTTGAGGCCACGTTGCGGGTCAACCCGCGGCATGTTTGGTAGTGGGGTCAGTTTGTGGTAGTCCCGCCTTGTGGTAGGGTCACGAGGGTGTTAGGCCCGAGTTTAGTTAACTGTCTGGATTCGTGGATGATTCGACCAATGAGTCGGGCCGAGGAGGTCACCATCTTGTCTTCTAGCAGGACCGTTTACTCGGCGAGAGGTTATGCGAGATGTTACATCGAGAAAGGTGGTAGGGCTGCACGAGGTGCCTACTACACCTTAAGGCAGACGATGGAGCCAGTGTTACTGTTTCTTTTGGAGGTTTTACTGTGCAAGGTTAGGAACTCGGTGAGTCTCAGACCGCATTCGCCCTCGGGCGGTGTGTGTATTTCAGAGGTAGTTGTGGGGATTGTTGTCTCTGTGGAGAGTGTTTAGGCTACCATTTCAGTTTTGAATGTCGCCTTATGAGGCCTTGTAGGGCGGAAGTGTAAGTTGCTTGGTCGATTGGTTCGATGTTGGCAAGATTCAGATAGTTGGTTCAGCTTGTTCCGGACCGTGGATAGGGTAAAGCTTGTCTAGAAGAGGTTACGGCGGCTCGGAGAAATCGTGCGGATAATCGGCGGCACGCTTAGAGTTGAGTTGTGGTCGGTCTTCTTGAAGGTACCACCCGGTTTGGGTGTGACGAGTTTTGGAAAACAGAGGAACTTAGCCCGAGTTACTTTGGGCCTTTTGAGTTCATGTGAAGAATAGGCGGGTTGCCTATATGTTAGCATTTTGTCCGACTTAGGAGGCAGTACGTCCGGTCTTTCGTATTGATATGATCGGGCAAGTATCGGAGATCCATCCAGAGTGTTCCCAGTTAATGATGACCACGTTAGAAATAGTAACCCCGAGTTTTGGAAACTGAAGCAGTATCAGAAATGTGGTAAGAGTTCGAGTGTACGACAGCCTCAGGGATCGCATGCAGCCCGGTACCATTGTTGGGTCACCGGAGTGACACTAGAACCTCGCGGCAAAGTGACAAAAGTGGTATCACGACGAGTAAAGGGAGAAGCGAGCATGTATGGCGAGCATAGATGTGATCATTTCTTTTGTAAGGAGAAGGTGCGAAGGAAGTATATTTTAGACCCCGGAGAGAGGTGTTTCCTCGTGGACTTGGATGGAGGTATTTGCGCGAGTGTTTCTGTGGCCATGTGTGGCAGGATTGTTCTCGTAAGTATAGTAGTGAAGACTATACTGGCGCGCGTTTGTTTTGAGACTTAGAAGGAACATTCGGGACGAATGTTTCTAAGGAGGGGAGAATGTTATACCGTATTTCAGAGTATATGCGTGGGGCGTGCGTAGAAAATTTTGAAGTTTAAAGTGGCTTGGCCGAATTATTTTGTTCACAACACCCGTTTAGAGTCGTTTTTCGACGAAACGTTTCCACAGCTTTCGTAGGGTAAATTACGGCTATGTCATTTTTAATTTTGCGGATTTTTCCGGTGTGGAACATTTTGGACCAACGAGAGGGCGACACTTGTCACCCTCTCATTGGAGCACGTTGTGGGCGGTTGGCTTGGACGAAATGGTGACTATTTTGTCAAGTAGTAGGTAGGATATTTTGTGGTAGATAGATAAGGTGCACTTGGCAAGATCTTGGCCTACACTTGCCTTGCACTTGGCAAGATCTTGGCCATTGGTTGGCCTTTGCTAGACCTATAAATACCCCCCTCTTTGATGACTTCTTCATCCATTCCTAAAATATTTCTAAGTGTTAAATCCTCCTCCCTCCCCTTGTGTTGAGTTCGGCCGAGAGCCTCCCCCCTCCCCCTTGGCCGAGAGACCTCCCCCCCCTCCTTGGGGTTCTAGCCGTGGGTACCCCAGCCTAGTTGTTTTCAGTATAATACCCCCTCTTGGTAGAAATACTCTCAAAAGTATTGTTATAATGCCCAAATTACCTTAGTAGTATACCTTGTAGTATTCTAAGGTTATACCTATACAAAAAGCCCAGTTATACTATCATACTTTCCGTCAGTCACAAAACCGAAACCCTAAGGAAAATCTCCATAGTTAGTTGGAGTAATTAGTAGAAGTTGGTTAGAACTTCTAAGGGATGTTTGGAGCGGGTCGGAGCGCACGGAGTAGGAGCTAAACCTTGCTCAGGATCGACATTTAAACTCGGATAATTATGGGATTATCGAGGTAAATATCTTGTCCCTCTATTGTAATTGGAAATTACATGATTGTTAGACTATATAGTTGAAGTATACTATATATAGAACTGAACGTTGTTGTCGGCAATGTCTTTTGACTTAAGCCTGAATAATAAGAAACCTTTTCGAAAGAAGAGTAATCTTGTTGTATTTACATGGGGTGTATCAGATGAGACTTGTGTAGCTTTTACGTGAGGTAGAATTGCACGTCCGGATTAGACGTATAACCCCCCCCCTGGTTGGCTTGGTAGCCGGCCCCGATAGAGGAGGAGATTTACGCTGTTGCGGGGGGGGAGGTGCTGCCGAATTTTCTGTAGAATGTTCTACGATTAGACCTAAATGTTAATAAGCGCCTTGTGGCCTTATAGGTTGAAGTACTACGTGTGGCGTGATCTACTTGGCTTAAGGAGTAGCCGACGGTTGGAAGTACTTGGAGCGTTTTGCTATTAGTCGATACTCGTCGCGAGGTATGTGAACCTCTTCCTATCTCTTCTAGCATGATGTGTGTGTAACTATGTAGTACGGTAGACGTACATGTGTTAAATGTATTTGATTGGTCTAAAACATAAAGTGTTATAACGGCTTTATGGGAAGTTTGGTTATATGACTTTATGTAGGTAAGAAAATACTTGTGGTTTTAAAGGTAAGCGATTTGAATCAGAATGGCTTGGTTATGTGATAATAAAGAACTTGAAGTATTTCAAAGGATTTTTGAATCATTTTGAAAGAAGAGTAATACTTGGTTGCTTTTGAAAACTTAAGAGTTATACTAGCTTTATGGGAAGTTAGGTATAACGGCTTAAGAATGTTTTACTGATTTCGGAAATCAGAATGTGTATCGACAAACCAAATGTTTTGACAAATTAAGTATTATTAAAACCAGTAGAAACTTCCATCTGCATAGAAGCTAAGATGAGACAAAATGATATTTCCTAGATCATGGCTGCTGTAATAAGATTTTTATAAACAAGAATATCCTACTCACATATAAGGCTTATGTTTCTCAGATGGTTTAAAAGAGAATGATATTCTTAAGTGATTAATACTATGAACTACGAAACCCTTTCGAAAAATGAGAAACTTGAACATTGGAAATTAGGCAAACTTGAACATTGGAAAAGAATGTTGCTACTTTTTTTTTTTTTTTTTTTTTTTAGGTAAATGCAAATATTATTACTAATAACGAAAAGGAAGTGGCTACAATCAGTCGTTGAGGTATCTCAAGCCTCAACGTAATGCAAACAAGAAGAGATAGAGGGGAGGGGTGGTCACTCAAAAGGTGCCACTACAAGAGGGGATAAAATCATAGAGAACTCTATAAGATGTTGTTTTGATTCTTGCAATGACCTCTTCTGCCGGCAAGCTTGTGCCTTCAAAGAGCATTGTGTTTCTTGCCCTCCAAATCTCATAAACCATTATGCAAAAAGTAAGCAAAATAGCTTTGGCTCGGATGCTTTTCCCGCGGTGTTCTTTCTTAATCCATTTAAGGGAGCTTTCAACAGTTGTCATCTCTCTTCTAATACCCAACCAATCTTTTATGCTCTTCCAAATCATGTGTGTAAAGGCGGTCAAAGAAGAGGTGTTCCCTTGTTTCATTAGCTTGCTTGCAGAATCCGCAAGATTTATCCTCCAAGTTGAGAAATGATAGAGTATCCTTTGTAGCTAACCGCTTCCTGCAATTTAGCCACATAGTAAAAGAGAATTTGGGAGGAATGAATCCTTTCCAAATTTGTGACATCCAAGGCTTTTTAGCTTGCGAGTCGCAAGATATCATATCTGAGCTTGAATCAAATATACCGTTGGCACAACATTTTGTAAAGCCGTCAATAGCATCACCATGGCTACCAAAGATAGAAACAAATTTGTCGCGAATCCCACAAATCTTTTTGAATAAAGGGGAGTCCCTAGGACGTACCTCATAGTCCCAAATTGTAATATCTCTCAAATAGTGGCTATTGATCCATTGGACCCATAGAGAATCAGCTTCCGTGTGAGTTTGCCAAATCGTCCTGGATAGCAGGGCATGATTTCATTCCTTGATGTTCATAAGACCCAAGCCACCTTCAGTTTGAGGCAGGCAAATGATATCCCAAGAAACTCTTGGTGGTTTCCCCCCCCATAAGAATTGAATACAAGCAGACCTTACCTTGTTGATAATAGTGGCCGGGATAGGAAGTGCCCGGAACCAAAAGCTCTCAACCCCTTGGACGACCGACCTGATTAGTTCCAGCTTACCAGCATAAGAAAGGGTGTGGTGCCCCCATTTCTGAATGTAATTCGAAATAGCACTAGTGAATGGGGCAAATTGATCCACCGAGACTGAAATTGGGGACAAAGGGATCCCCAAGTATCGTACCGGAAAGCTACCAATGGCGAAACCCACTCTGGTCAATATCAAGTCCCGAACTGTAGAATGCATTCCGCTAAGTAGCAGAGGATTTAGCGGGATTAAGAGTTAATCTGGCAGCCTTCAACTCTTCCAGACAATCCATAAGAATCCCAACTGAAGATATATCTCCTTTGGCAAAAAGCATGAGGTCATCCGCGAATGCAAGATGAGTAATGCCCAATTTCTTACACTTTGGAAAATATGAGAAAGCTCTTGCCTCAGCCTTCATTTTAAGCAGCCTTGAGAGGTATTCCATGCACAAGATAAAGAGAGTAGGGGACATAGGATCACCTTGTCTTAGGCGCTTTCCTTTGAAGTATCCATGTAGCTCACCATTGATAGAAAGGGAGAAGGAGGTTGAGCTAACACATTCCATGATCCATCTTGTAAATCTGTCTGGAAATTTTAGACTTCTTAGTACCAATTCGAGGAAGCTCCAAGAGACTGTATCGAATGCTTTACGAAGGTCCACCATAAGCATACATCTTGGTGAGACTCTGGCTCTATTAAATCCTCTCACAAGCTCTTGTGCCACATATACGTTGTCCATCATGTTTCTTCCTTTCACAAAAGCCCTTGGGATTTGTCAATGAGAGAAGGAAGGATCAATGCCATTCGTTAGCTAGAATCTTTGTGATGATCTTATAGATCACATTAGTCAATCAGATGGGCTGAAATCATTTACCTTGGGATCATGGTCAGCTTTTGGTAGCAGGGTAATGATGGTATGATTAACTCGCTTCAAAGAACTCCGATGAGAAGAACTCTTGGACACATCTTACAACATCATGGCCCACATCTTTCCATCTATTCTTGAAGAAAGCGGTAGTATAACCATCCGGTCCAGTGCCTTGTCATTGCCTATATCAGAGAGTGCTTCCCAAATCTCCTTTGGGGTGATGAAATGCAAAAGCTGTAATCTCTCTTCTTCACTCAGCTTTGGGCCATAGTTGAACACATCAGGATCAAAGTTGGTAGTGGGTCGGGAAGTACCTAATAGATCTTTGTAAAATTCAACAAACAACTTCCTGACTTCTTCTGGTGATGTAGTGATAGTACCATTAGCTTTAACAAGAAAGTTAATGGAGTTCCTGACATTACTCCTTTTGATCAAACTATGAAAGTATTTGGAACATCTATCACTTCCAATCAAGTGCTTCTGTCTTGACTTCTGCCTTATGAAGTGTCTTTCAGTTTCCAGTAAGGTGTTTGCTCTAGCTCTTGAGGACTTAACCTTGGCTTTAAGCTCATCATCAAAGGGATTTTCCATGTGTGCATTGATAGCCTCCTTGAACTCGAGGTTTGCCCTTTGTGCTCTTTGGTCGCGACCTCCAAAGTCACTGATGGTCACAGCCCATAAAGGTTGCTTCAAGGCTTTCAATTTGGAGGCAAGGACGAATTGAGCGATACCCATATGTCTTGTCTCCAACATGAAGTCATAATGTTCTCAAAGGTTGGGTGAAAGCCACATATTCATGAACTTGAAGGCGTTTCCCAACATTATAGGATGCAATAATCGTGGCTATCACGGGGCGGTGGTCCGAGACAGGCTCCATAGGCATGAAATTGGCCTTGCATTCTAAGGTCAAATCACTCCAATTTTGATTCATCAACACTCTATCAAGCTTAGACCAAATCGAACCATTCGTCCAGTGTAGAAGGAACCGGATGAAGGAGCGTCTTCTAGTCCATGAGAATTCGAAATCTCCAAGATCCCTAAGTGCATAAGGCGTGAGAGGAGGACCCCCACCTTATCATTAGGGTTGCGTAAGTGTTGAAGTCTCCCATAATCATCCAAGGCTTATTGATGCCAACGCCAGTGAGAAAGGTGATGCCAAAGCATCCTTCTATCCGAGATGCTATAAGCGGTACACAAATGTGGCAAGGAAGGACACTTGTGTTATATTGCAACTTGCACGGACATGGATATCCGAGAGTCCATACCAAGCACTTCGCAACAAACCACGGATGGATCCCAAAGTAATAGCATTCTACCTCGATGAATTCCAAATTTGAGCAAAACTTCCATGCTTTGAATCTTTGAGTAGAAAGACTCTGTCCTTGGTTGAGATAGCTTAGTTTCCAATAGACAAATCATAGCCGCATCATGCTGTTTTGTGATACTACACACTAGAGCTTGCGTGGCAGCCCTATCCCTTTGTCCGCAAAGACCACGGACATTCCAACAAAGTATTTTCATAAGGAAACAAAGGAGGTTTTATTAGCACCTCCGCGCTTAGCTGCCTTCGCTTTCCCACTGCTTTTCGGCCCATTCTTTTTGGACAAAACCTCTTGCCATCCATCATCTTTGTTGCTGGAAGCCATAACTTGTGTACCAGCCAAGCTATGTTCCCCACGTTCAAAGTTAACGTTACTTGACACAAGTCGAGCCTTTCCGTAGCAGTTGAATGTAACTTCATCCAATGAAGGTGGCGGGTTCATAGGCATCTCAGAATCAGAATGTTTTGACTCACCCCTCATCCTAACATGTTGTGTACTGCCATTGTGAGAATTAGGCAGTGAGGACTTTACTAGAGAATCCCGCAAACATGGTGGGCCAGAATGACCCAAACCGGAGGACGCGGCATGTGATACTTCTCCCAAGCTTAGGTACGGGAGGTGTTGTGTGCAGCTTTCTTCAAGGTCCATCAAGTTATCAGCATCGACGGGATGTTGAGAAGTTGGTGGATGAGGGGGGGGAGGGTTGGTTCCACCCGTACCTTTGTTGACCTTCAAATGAATAGAATCATCCATGTTGTTAGGGGACCTCGGTATTGCATGTTATCGAGCTTCTTCAATGTTGACATCATCCTCGCCTTCCTACACTTCAAGTGGTTGTGTCCAAAAGCCGCACAATGATAGCAAAAGTCGGGTAATTCTCATAGTTTACCCTTTGAGTATACTTTACGTTATCGGGAGATTGACGACAAAATCCATTATCGGCTCCTTGCTAACATCCACTTCCACTAGAACTCTTGCATAGTTCATTTTAGACCTTTCCTTAGTATATTGGTCGGTGTAAAGAGGTTTTCCTACACGTGAAGCAATCTTACTAAGGCAGTTACCTCAAATAGAAAGGGAATGTCAGGAAAAGTGACCCAAATAGGAATGTCCATAAACAAATCATCCGTTATAAGAACTCCTTTATTGATAGCCTTGAGCATCATGGTTTTCCGTAGACCATATAAGGGCCTCCGTGAAGTACATTAGTGCGCTCTTCCTCCGTCATGAATTTGAACAACATCCACCTTTGCCATATGGTATAATACGGCATTTAACTCCCCATCCTTTCACAATCGTATTCAATGCTTCTCTTCCCGAAAGGACAGTGAAGCAACCTATTAGGCAATAGCCCCAAGTTTCTATGAAAGGAACTTCATCCTCAAGATCTATATTTACTTCCTCCTTGTTGTTCAATAAATTGTAACTTCATACCTTTTGCCTCAATCCTAGTTCCATGAGACTCAAAGTAAGTCTTTTTAGGAGGAAGGGACCTTTGCCATGGTTTGGGGAAGATTGTTGTGAGTTGTGGCCGTGGTAGGAAATGATGTGGTTTAGAAGGTGCATTAGTGTGTAAATCATTGGGAGGTATATCCGGAGGTATAGGCGGAGGGGAAGGGTAGAAGGGAGTGAGCTTGGGCATGATAGAAGAGATGATTTGCGTGCCATTTGGGAGTAGGAATTTGTGTTGGTTTGAAGGAATAGAAGGAAGAGGAGATAGAAGGGGTGTGGTGTTGTGAAATTCAGGAAGTAGTGAAGTGGTATTAGATGAGAGAGGGGGGAAGTTTAGGACTCTACTCGAATCCGAGGAAGTGTTAAAGACGAAAGGAGTGTTGTGATTCTTGAGATTGGCTCCACTTAGCAAACTAGCTAAAGTAGGGAAGGCTTCATTGGTGACACTTAAAGAAATCTGGGGTTGTTGACTTGAATCACGAGAAGGCACTTTGAATGCCGTCTCATTCAATGTTGACTCCTCGGCTCTTGCATCATTGATGGTTATGGAGTTCCTAGGCTCCTTGGACATAGAAATAGCTTTGTTTCTCACAATTGACTTGGCTCTTCGTGTAACGTGAGTAGTCAATGCCCCTAGATTGTCCCCCTGATTCGTCTTGGAACCAAGACCATCATAAAGTCCCGGAGTTATTAGAGAGTCATTGATACCCGCCACATTCAATGCCGACCCTTCGGCTCTCGTGGAGTTCCTAGGCTCCTTGGACAAAGAAATAGCTTTGTTTCTCACAATTGACTTGGCTCTTCGTGTAACGTGAGTAGTCAATGCCCCTAGATTATCCCCCTGATCCGTCTTGGAACTAATACCATCATAAAGAACCGGAGTAATGAGAGAGTCGTTGGTACCCGCCTCATAAATGTGCGACGCCTCGGCACCCTCAATCAAAACGTTGGAACCCACCATTGACTTAGCTCCTTGTAAAACGGGGGTAGTTAATGTCCCTAGGTTATCCCCCTGCCCCGCCTTGGAAATCAGACCATCATTAAGGCCCGAAGTTGGGAGTGTAAACTTGATACCCGCGGCATTAAAGTTTGACGCCTCGGCTCCTTCAATTGTGACGTTCGAAACCTTGGGGCTAGAAACCCCTTCGTATTCCACATCTGATCTTGATCCTTGCATAGAGTGCATATTCCTAGTATCATTGTTATCCTCGTGACCCGCCTTAGCCTTCTGACCCAAGACCCGACCCGTAATTGGAGTAGTCCCATCGTTTCCCGGGGCATTGAAGTTTGCTCTCTTGACATCCGCGTTGAACTTCTTGGGGATAGAAGTACCATCAATGCTTTCAACTGACTTCGAATCAAACAAGACATGATTACTCTTGGACCCATGAACCCCGGCACGACCCGCCAAGAGCCTTTGACCCACGCCCGACCGGTTTAGACCGAGAATGCCATCGTGTCTTGCTTCACCAATTGCAATG
The DNA here is from genome assembly GCA_029844215.1 of Przewalskia tangutica. Classification (NCBI taxonomy): domain Eukaryota; kingdom Viridiplantae; phylum Streptophyta; class Magnoliopsida; order Solanales; family Solanaceae; genus Przewalskia; species Przewalskia tangutica. The sequence continues at coordinate 52,208,659 of CM056728.1, read as the reverse complement.
TCCGCCCGATTTCAACCCTTTTCCAAAGAAACCCGAGAGAATTTCCGGTAGTGTCGAGTACTAATCTGGAGTATTGTCTAGTTCTTCGAAATGAACCCTTTACCAACAAATTGGCCCGTGGAATGATCGACCACCATAGTAGCATTAGGGGCGTCAATGGTCCTGCCGGAAGTTTTGCCTTCAAACTCACTAATATCCAAGCTTTCAATTTCGATATTTTTGCCCCATTCATGTATCCTTTGTAGCATAGAATCATCTACTACATTTTCTAAAGGAAAGCGCGATGCGGAGTAACATGAACCAACACGGAAGAGTCCGAGTTGCGGAATAAGATTTTCCTCGGCAATTGTTGGACTACTGCCATTCTTTTTTTCTTCTTTGTTCTAGCTTTAGCCGAACTGCCTGAACCTCCTGAATCATTGCTAGAACGTGTGTAACGTTTAGACTTTTTCATATTGTGGACAATAACAATCAAACCATAATGAGTCAAACGAAAAAAAAACTAAGGGGAAGAAGAGGAAGAAACCTAAGGAGCAACTAAGGGAAACGTTGAGAGCGTTTTCTTAGTGAGAGAAACTTCTCTCTAACTCCTTAGAATGTTGCTACTTGATTTTACAAAGAGAAGTAATTGATTTACTTTAAAAAGATAGTCACTCTATTTTTATACCACGGGTATTGTGTGACATTGTGAAAGTAACGTATCTTTTAAAGAGTTAATGTATGAAGTACTTTGGGGATAAAACCCCGAACTTGTTGGCATATAGTAGAAAGTACCTTGTGTGTATAGCTTGATTGTGTTGGTTTGTGATAGCCTTGTAATACTTTCTTGTTGATTGATAAGTAAACATGCTAGGATGCTACGTGTGTTAGTATCTTGTGATGTTAGTGTAAAGGGGTTTTCCCCTCGACTGCGCTTAAAGTTGTTTGACTATCAGCCGTTATGTTGGTATTGTACCACTCACCTTGACTTGTTTCCGGAGGTTAAGCTGCCCTCCGATGCGGGGTAGACTCAGGCGGTCTGGGACCATGATTCGAGAATACCTCATGCGGGTCCAGGGGATCCATGCGGAACTACGGGAGTTCCAGGTTAGTTTGCGGCCCTTGTGGTCATGCGGTCTTTGTGGCCATGCGGACTGCGAGTCCAGGACGATGCCGGGGAGTAGCTACCCTCGATGCGAGGAATACCTCATGCGGGCCTATGAGGTTGGCCTATGCGGAGCTGCGGAGAGTTCCAGGGCTAGACGCGCACATTTGATACTGCGGGCGAGTGACCAGCTTTGATCATGTGACGGTCTAGACAGATATCATGATACGCTTTATGACCTTGCTAGTCTCAGGTGTTAGTAGTCGGCTATGCCTTCGTACTTACCTGTCTTTGTTTTATTAGGACACAGGTGGGACCTGGTGTTCATGTGTATTCCTTGGTGCTTTTATATCATAAACTGTCGGCAGTGAGGAAGGTATTCCACGGGCATGATTGATGTTGTGGGCGTGAGACCCATAGTTATACTTGAGTGATGACTTTGAGGGCGTGAGTCCCTAACTTGACATGACTGTTTATTTATTGTGAACTGTAGTTTGGTTACCATACATGTCTCATGTTTCATATAGACTGCTATGATATCATTCTGATATTTTTCGCCACATACTTGGTACATTGTATCGACCTCCTTGAAGTGCGTTCATGCCACAGGTTGAGGTACACCAGTCGTTGATCCTCGCTCTTAGGGTCACAGTTCCGCGTTTGGGAAGCTCCGTTCCTCCGGAGGCTTATCTTGGTATAGTCCCATGTTGTTATAGGTGCTTACATTCGAGGTATAGCGGGGCCTGTCCCGTCGTTGTTGTCATATCATTCGTAGAGGTTTGTAGTACTGTTGTGGGCAGGGTTTGTAAAAAGGATTAAACTGTTCATGTTGAAAGAATTGTTGTTTATATATATGCCGAAAGGCAAGTGTTCACAGATTATCGTTTATACTTCTGTTATTTCATGTTATTGATTTATGTTCCGCTGATTTTCTCTGATGTATGACTACTAGGGTGCCCGGGGTAAGGCACCAGTCACGGGCCCGGGTTCGGGTCGTGACAGTGACGACTTAAACTAATAATCGACTTGAATTCCAATCTTAAGGCTAAACATGCTAGTTTTCGGATTAGGGTTCCAATAGCCAATACACTAATCCAACTATATAATATATAACTCATGTTTGCTAATATCCATAGCTACAATCAATAAGTAAACTTAATTGCTAAAACGACAAAATTTATACCTTTCCAAGCCCTTAAAATTTCCAAGATTCAAAGTCGCGCCTTAGCCATTCTTAGCTCATTTCCTTAGGTTCCAATCCGCTCCAAGCACTCCTTAGAGGCCTATGAAGAACCCATCTTCAAGTTCCGACTTCAAAGTTGAAGAACTCCTTCGGTTTCCGCCTTGCGACTAATACGAAAATGTCGTTTTTCCGAAATCTTTCTATTGAGATAACCTTACAATACCCTTAGGGACATTGGGTTAAAGTCTTGTGGCTAATGGAGGAAAATTACAAAAATTTTGTGTGGACTTTAGCTCAAAGCCGAGAGCACAATGGAAGAACAAGAAATGTGTGATATTTTCTAAGTGTAAAATGAGCTTGTCTTGCACTAGCTTAGTACTTATAACACTATGGATGGCCAAGATTATAACAAATGTGAGGCTTAGATGGTTTTCACTAGGATCAAGCCCATGTGGACAAGTTGACTTTGGTCAAATATATCAAGCTTGAAGACTTATCTTCCAAGATGGTCAATGACCATTTTACCCTCACACCAATTCGTCCAAGACCACATGTGGGAGTGCCACGTGTCGCCCTCTCATTCGTCCACAAAATTTCGTAACCCTCGTGGGCCCCGCAAAACGTAAAATTCCTCGGGTGGGCCCCACGTGACCAAATCCGTAAAAATAGATTTCCATAATATTAATAAGTTCCATATTCTTCAAATAATACATTTTGAGAATCCAATTCTCAACAACGAACATTTTTCCTTTCCGGCGTTCGGAAGATTTTCCGTCGGAAAAACAATTCTTCCTTTCGTACTAATTTCCAAGTCTTGATTCCTTACGTACATTCTCTTTTACATGTCCTGGACTTACGGGGTGTAACAGCGGGGCCCTGTCCCGTCATAGTTGTTATAAAAATTCTTAGAAGTGCAGAATCTTTGTTGTGGCGGGGTTTGTAAAGGATGTAGCTATTGAGTTTTTATTTATATATCTGAGAAAGGTAACAGTTTTGGTTGCTTTGTTTTCTTATTTCACTTGTTTATCTTTTATGAGTTTTTATTTCCGTTGATTTTCTCGATGTTGTATCACTAGGGTGCGGGTAAGGCACGATCGCGCCCGAGTCGGTCGTGGCGATGGTCTGTGCACTGCGATAATCAAGACTCTACTAGACACGGTCTGTAGACACTTTCCGAGGACTAACTGCTCTGATACCACTTTTGTCACGACCCGACCCCGGGCCGCGACTGGTGCTCTACCTGGGCACCCTTCAAATCATACAACATAATAAACTGCGGAAGATAATTAACACTCTTTTTTAAAAAAAAAAAAAAACCAAGGCAAAGCCGATAAGGCTGCCATAATATAAATCACCCAAAAAGGGCTTACACTATCCAAAAATGTAATTACAACTCTATCCAGTCCAGCCCACATGTGAGTACAGACCTATAAGATTTGAACAAATACTATGACGGGACAAGGCCCCGCCGTACCCCTGAATATACATAGCCATGACAACTCCGGAACATTGGAGCCATCTCGAAATGCTGAAACAGGATCCTAAGCTCGCGGATCCACAGCGTAATACCTAAACTGCGGACATGAACGCGGCCCCGAAGGGGTTAGTACAACAGTAGAATATGGAACAAAAATAAAAATCGATAAGCAGATCATAGCGTACAAAAGAATGGCGAGGAAAGTATAAAAGTACATACGGATCTCCGTGTCATTACCACTTATAAACTTAATTGCACATCATTATCTTTTCCATTCCATTAAGAATTATAGCCATATCTTACGTACATACTTAGGAGAAGTCATTAAGTTCATTACCATCTATCTTACTTATCTTTCATAACATAATCCGGCCCTTTATGGAGGGACGCATATACTACCCGACCCGATGGGGGCGATCAAGTCACACAAATATCAAAGCGTGCGTGGAATCCCCATCACCTGACTATATAAGTGTAAAATATAACCATGTGACGCGCCCGTGGCATCCCACCTCATTTGTCGTACATACACAATACATATATATATCTCACGCGTGGAATCGGCATCATCGCTGAAGCAATGTAGGTGTAACATATACAACACATATATATATATATATATAACGCGACCGCATGCCCCGGAATCTCTCATCGTATAAGCATGGCCATAACGTGCCTCGGCATCCTCATCATAGGTGCAGTCTTCATGGGAGCTAGCCCATGGAGTAATAATATAACATGCCCGGAATCCTCATCGTGGGTACATGTCTTCATGGGAGCTAGCCCGTGGAGTAATAATCGTCATAACATGGTCGCGTGCCGGAAACCTCATCTTATAAGCATGGCCATGGGTAATAAAACAAATCCGGGAATCTAACCCGCCTCCTGGTCACATGCCCCGGAATCCCACATCGTATAAGCATGTCCAAGGATCAATCATAATGGAAGCATACCCGTGGAATCCACATCACTGTCGGTACGTCCAAGTAAACTTACAACAAGACAGCCGGCCCTCCAACTGAGAGTCACGACAACGTAAACATATAATACTTGCACTCAAAGCTATCACAAGCAAACATAGGCAAGTTCATTAAACCTTTAGACTTCCATTTTTATAAACTTATGGCACTTTCGTTTCACACATAAAAATCCGGGAATTAACCCAAAGTACTACGTACTTCCATTCTTTTAAAAAGGTTCCTTTTCATATAAAACCCCAAGATACTAACACCCGTAGTATCAAGGCTTGTTTACACCTTACCTAAGTCACTACACTTTTAGAAATATATTTGTCGGCTTCTAAATCAAGTGACTTCTTTCCTTAAAACTTAAGCAATAGATGCTTTTAAAACCATTTGCCTTTCTTTATTTCAAAACATTTATCATTACTTAGAGTAAACCACTCTTTTAAATTTCCATAAAGCTATTATAACCCACTTCCCATAAAGTCGTTATACTAACTTTATACCTTAGGCAAATACATTCTTTTTCTAACCAAGAGACTTATACTTTCGAAAACCAAGTATCGTATACTTTCAACATACTTCAAGTCTCTTATCTTTTAGAATCAAGTTTCGTAGTTCATAGTCTTAACACTTCTGTCACGACCCGACCAGGCCACATGGTGCCCTACAGGCACCCTTTGGCATACATCGAGAGAATAGCGTGGAACATACACACTGATAAAATACTTAAACATAAAATAACAACAAAGCTGGCGATAAGGCCACCTTCCAGTAACTTATACCAATAAAGCAGTACTTTTTTTTTTACCACGATCCACAATGTGACTACGGACCTCTAAGAATAACAATCCTGGCGGGGCGGGGCCGCCATACCACGAATGTACAACAAGCCCGACAATACCGAGGATAAGCCTCCGAAATGAGGAGCTTCTCAGCGGTGAACAGTGATCCTAGGCGAGGATCAGCAATGCACTACTGCGGCATGAGCGGCCCGATGGAGGTCGATAACATGTACCAAATATGTGGCCAGAAATGCGTAATGAAATCATAAGTCTAATAATAAAACTGGAGACATGTATGATACTCAATTAACAGTACACTGTGCCTTACTAACAATGAGAGTAAAAAGGTGTATACTTACAATATAAAGTAGGAAGCTCACGATCAAAACAGGACCACCTGTCCGCAGTATCATTAAGCAATCCTATTCCTGGGACTATTTCACCCGCATAGATCGCGTGGACCCGCATGAGGTATTCCTCGCATGGGACTATTTCACGCGTAAGCCCTTACGGACTCGCGTGAGGTATTCCTCGCATAGGCTAGACCCGCCCGCGTGGGACTATTTCACCGCGTAAGCCCTACGGACTCGCATGAGGTATTCCTCGCATAGGTCGGACGCCCGCGTGGGACTATTTCACCGCGTAAGCCCTACGGACTCGCATGAGATATTCCTCGCATCGTGGGTAGCAAATCCACGGAAATATGCAATGCCACAAACCCGGAATGACCCGCAATTATTCTTGAACTACTAGCACAAATCCGCTTATCACACATAACATAAGCACTAAACTTATCATACAATATATAGGCAAGTTAAGCAATCCCCTAACTTATTATTACATTTCATATACACTCTCATTTTAGTTTACTTAAGGCACTAACATGTTCTTTATAAAAATTCGGGAATTTAACCCAAAGTACTACGTACTTCTATTCTTTCAAAATGACTCATTTCATTATAAAACTTCCAAGATACTAATAACCGTAGTATCAAGTTACAATTTCTTTTCAAGACAAGTCACCATACTTTTATAAATAAAAATTAGGCTTCTAAATCAAGTGACTCATGTCTTATAAAACCTTAGGCAATGGATGCCTTAAAATCTAATTTCCTTCCATTAAATTAAGTCATTTATCCTTCCATAAAGTCAATATAACCAACTCCCCATAAAGTCGTTATATTCACTTTATACCTTAGTCATGTACAATTTCCTATCCAAGGGACTTATACGATTAAAACGACACAAGTATCACATACTTTAAAATCCTTCAAGTCCCTTATCTTTAACAAGACTTAAGACATCTTTAATATTCTCAAAGAAGTGAGTTAATCTCCTAACTCACCCGACTTGGCATTTCATAAAACAAGTAAAGAATGTCGAAGTCTTGTACGTCTACCGTACTATATACGTGAAACTAGTCATGCTCAAAGATAGGAAAAGTTCTACATACCTCGTCGGGTCAAATCACTTGCCAAGTACAAAGTCCCGCCCGTAGTATATCAACCTATAATATTCACAATACGTCTATTAACGCCTTACTTCAAATGTAGAATATTATAAGTGTAAAGTCTCCATTTTCTACGGATAATCGGACAGCACCTCCTTTGTTTTTACTCACTTTGCCACCTTTTTCAAGGCCGAAATAAAATAACCAAACATCCCCAATTGGCTCACAATTAAATAGAAGGTAGCCCAATACAAATGAATAACTAAACAGCCCCAATTGGCTCACAATTATATAGAAGGTAGTCCAATACAAATGAATAACCAACTAATACAAACTACAAGTCCAAATTCGGCCACCTTGAGTTCAACAAAACCAATTCTTATCCAACTTCCATTTCAATCCATATTGGTAGCATAACATGATATCAAGTCGCATTGGATTATAATAACCATAATCTTTAAGTAAGTAACATGCGACGATTCTAACAACGATTAAATTGTAATTCAACTTAGTCATGGCTTATTTTACATTTCGGATTTCCAAGGCTATAATCAAACCATAATCCTTATAACTTCAATATCACAACTTCATGCTCGCAACATACAAAGCTAACAACAACAATATAAAAAATCTTGTAATACTTTCAAAGAACAAGATTATACCTCAATGATTCTTAATCCAACTCCAATCCGAAGTCGCTCCTTAGTAGTTTATAGCCCCTCCAAGACACTTCAATCCGCTTGTTGAGACCCTTAGAACAACATCAACAATTATCCTTCAAATCTCCAAACAAAACCTAGAAAGACCATTAGGTTTTCGTTTTGCGACTAACCCGTAAACAATCTTTTTCCAAGATTTTTCTATTGAGATGTGTTTACAATACACCTAAGAACCTTGGTTTAAAGTGTGGAATCAAATGGACAATGAACGAAATTTTTTTCTTTTTCCTTGTGAAGAACCCGAGAGCCCTCAAGTGTAGTCTTCAATTTTTTGTGAAATATTTTCTAAGTGTTAAGCTCACACTAGCACTACTAGTATTATATAGTGAATTGGATGGTCAAGATATACACAAATGTGAGGCTTGGATGTGGTCTTATAAAATATCAAGACTTATTGACCTTTGACTTTAGTCAATGTTCTCATGCTACAAGTTGCATAGAAGACTTATGGTCAATGACCATATTGGCCATGCCATTTCGTCCAAGGCATTGCTAAGGGGGGTGACACGTGTCGCCCTCCCATTCGTCACAACACTTACGTTTTCCGACAATTTCATAAATTCCGACAAACTTTTACTCGTCTCAAATCTTAACATTGTTGAGTTCTTACGTACGTTCTTATAAACATATCCTGAAATTCTGGGGTGTAACATTCTTCCCCCCTTAGAAACATTCGTCCCCGAATGTTCTCTCGGGAGTCAAACTTAAGATAGCGACATAGTCTCCTTACAACCCCTACGTGCCAATAATGCCACACTTGACCTCATAACAATACCCATACCAAAATATCAACTGAACCCCACGTGTCAACATCGGTTATCTGCATAAAGCTTCTGCGGACTCTAAGCTTACTACAATCTTCCCCGGATAAGCCTCGCCTTATCCATAGCCCGCTGAATCAAGTCTGGACCAAATAACTGAACCTCGCCTATGTCGAACCATCCGTCCGGCGATCTCCACTTTCTTACACACAAGGCCTCGTACCGGGCCACCTGAAAACTGAAAGGGTATCTGTTATCGTTACGTAACAAGACAAGAGGCAATTAACCTTCCCGGCTATTCCTGAAATCAAAAACACAGGCCCGCAACCTATCCTCGAGTGCCTGGATAGTACGCTCTGCCTGACCGTCGGTCTGAGGGTGTAATGCAACACTGAGACTCACCTGTGTCCCTAATCCTTTCTGAAAAACCTCCAGAAGTTATCCGCAACTGAGCTCATCTATCTGTAATCATAAGCGTAGGAACCTCGTGCAGTCTCACAATCTCTCTGGTATACAAGCTAGTATAAACCTCAGCCGAGTAAGTGGTCCCAATCCGAAAGAACACAATTTGGTTTCGCAAATTTAATTACCATGACCCCGTGGAGTCGCACTTCCCGAGTGCGATGCCACCTCGTAACAAGATCCATAATAATTACCTCTCATATCTAGGTTGGGATTTCAATCGCTCTGATAGCCACTGGGCTTCTGGTACACAACCATGACCTGCTACTAACTCGGACACTAAGCAGTAAACTCCGCTATGTCTCTTTTCCGGTCTTCTTACCCATACATACATCTGAGGTCACGACACGACTTAGTCGGCCCCAAACAATTAGAGCAATAAGCACTGCGTGCCTCCCCTAAAACTTGCTGACTAGTCCTGCAGCATCGGTACATGCAATCTATCCTCATCTCACAGCACCCCATCTGGTGCTACTCAAACAGGCTATTCTCTCATCGGAGAGTCGTAACTCGATACCGTATCATAACTGAATACTCATACTGTCGCCTCTTTACCTCCCCAACAACGGAAGAATCGGCAACCTCTCGGATCTAGACTTCATTAACCTTGGAAACAAATAATCGAACCCCTAGGCTCGGTAACTGAAGGATCTCACGGACCATATCCTGTCTATCTGGCTGCCCATCTGGCAGACTACCCTTAGGTCCACCACAAAGAGTATCTGTAACTGTCTTGGCTTTCCCCGGATGGTATAGGATACCAATATCACAATCCTTGAGTAACTCTAACCACCATCAGTGTCGCAAATTCTGCCTCGGTCTGCGGACATCTGGAGGCTTTTGTGGTCTGCCTGATTATCCATGAATGCAGTATATACGTCATACCCCAAATCTTCGGGCATGATTTAATCGCGCACTCTAAATCGTGAGTGGCACAATTTCTTCTCTGCTTCCTAACTACCGGAAAACATAGGCTCTATCCTTATCGGGTTGCGTCAAGACACAACCTAGCCAACACCCAACGTGTTATCATAATAACCTAACCCTCTAGTCTCACAGGAGGGTTTAGAACTGTAGTCGTGGTCAACTTATCTTTCGATAACTGAAAGCCTTTCTCATTCCTGCGAAATATTCGGGTATCCTTAATCTCACTTATGGTTCCTGTTTCCCTTTCTGTTGCAACCAAACTTGGTCACTAAACTTAGTTTTGATTCCTTTGCTTGCCTCGCGGCAAGACTTCATCGATCACATTTGGGGAGGTTTCCTTGATCTCGTCAAGTAGTAACCCAATTTTCCTTTCCCAGTTTGTAGAGCCTATAACTAGGTGTTACCACATTTTCTTGAAATGTTCTTACTGCCCATTATCAACTAATGGTCTTTACACTCGTCTGGGGTAATCATGACCCGTGCAACTTACATTAATATCTTTACGATACTTCCTCGACCAATTCGTACGTCGTTCTTAATTACCCCAACACAACACTTTTCCCACGGTTATCTACAACTGTAACCTATGGCATGACGATACCGAAGACCTTACCTGTCTTATATCCTTCGTCTAACAACATGGGTACACGCAACCCCATAATTCGTAAAACTGTCCTTTTATGTGGGGGAGAAAACTTATCTCCCTTTCTTAAACTTTCCTTGGAGTCACAACCCTAATCACAGGGTCCTCTCGCGGTCCAGTAATTATCTAATCATCACGCCCCGCCTTAAAGTAGTGTAGATTTTCAAAACCTACCAAAGATGCCCTCAGCTTTCCGCCGGCAGCACCCGTACTTATTTATTCATGACTTGCACATTTTCCTGAAATTATCTGGAAGGTCGTGGCCCTGACCGCCACACCAAACCAACTCCAAGTACCTCCCAGGGCATTTAACATAAATTCCTTCAAATTCAATTATTACTACTTTCTGCCTCAATCCACCTCAAATGAACAAATCACACAGACTTATTAAAAACAATTATGTCAAAGAAGGAAGAATAATTCACTGGTTACCACCACTTCTCTTCCTTTCCACTCGATAACCGGCTTATCGGAAAACTGGTACCGAAATCAATCTCTCTCTGTAGTCCACGTTGGCATCACAAGAGGCCAACTAGTCGTCTTCATAATGACCTTGGCGTCATGTCATGCGGCTCTGCTAGGTGCGCTGGAATCAACGACTGTATCGTTACCGGTAATTATTATCTACTCGCTCAGCTACCACCCATCACTCACGGGTGTGATCACCTCGAAAGGTTCTCATGGATTCAGGCTTTATTTCTTTACACTTGGTTGCTCTCTTTTTCACTGGTCGTACTTTTCCCGTACTCCCAAACTTATTTTTAGCGTACGTACATAGCCTTCATACTGATCCGGGTCTCCAATCTTTGGAGTTACTAAATTAAACAATACAAGGCCCATTCCGGCTCTCGCAACCTGGTTCCGGTGGAATGCGTCCCCGAACCCATAAAACGATTAACTAGACTTGGGCCTTACACCCTCGTGACCCTGTCACGTAGCGGGACTACTACCAACTAATCCCATTTCATTTCAAGCTATGGGGCGACCCTTAATAGATTCCCAACCCGACTCGGCGTCGCACTTAACTCTTACCCTTGGTCTGACTTAACTTTACTACCCGAGAAGGCCTTATATACCTAAGGTCTCGACGGTTATCACATTCTCAGGCTCGCAATTTCCATGCTCCAAGCCTAACTTATCAGCCCCCCCGCAACCGGGTACAAAAACTTCTCGTAAAATCATAGCCGTGTTGTCTTGAACACAACAACTATACTTTCTTCGTCCGGATCTCGCCCGTACAATTCCCAAACATAAATCCGTATAGTTGTATGTCACAATACCAACTATACTACAAACATTACCAACCTGGATACGCAATCCACATAATCCTTCCTGGGTCACTGCTGCCTTTCTCGTAGCTGCAAACAATCATAACTTGTTAGGGAAAAACGACCCTAACCATACAGCTCTATCGCACGATCTTAGAGTGAGAAGAATGGAAACAAATCCTAAATGTCCTGCAGCCTCCTGATTATAGATGTGGTGCACAACACACCGATAATCAAGACTCTACTAGACACGATGCAGACACTTTCAGAGGACTAAGCGCTCGATAACACTTTTGTCACGACCCGACCGGGCTCGCGGCTGGTGCCCTACACAGGCACCCTTTGCATACATCGAGAGAATAGCGGAACATACACAATGATAAAATAATTAAACATAAAATAAAAACAGGATAGCCGATAAGGCCACCTTCAGTAACTTATACCAATAAAACAGTACATTTTTTTTTTTACAACCCAATCCACAATGTGACTACAGACCTCTAAGAATAACAATACTGGCGGGGCCCCGCCATACCACGAATGTACAACAACCGACAATACGGGGATAAGCCTCCGAAATGAGGAGCTTCTCAGCGGTGACAGTGATCCTAAGGCGAGGATCGCAATGCGTACTACTCTGCGGCATGACGCGGCCCGAGAGGTCGATACAACATGTACCAAATATGTGGCCAGAAATGCGTAATGAAATCATAAGTCTAATAATAAGCGGAGACATGTATGATACTCGATTAACGATACATTGTGCCTTACTAACAATGAGAGTAAAGGTGTATACTTACAATATAAAGTAGGAAGCTCACGATCAAAACAGGACCACTGTCGCAGATGTATCATTAAGCAATCCTATTCTGGGACTATTTCACCGCGTAGATCGCGTGGACCCGCGTGAGGTATTCCTCGCATGGGACTATTTCACCGCGTAAGCCCTTACGGACTCGCGTGAGGTATTCCTCGCATAGGTGGACCCGCCGCGTGGGACTATTTCACCGCATAAGCCCTACGGACTCGCATGAGGTATTCTCGCATAAATTTGGACCGCCCGCGTGGGACTATTTCACCGCGTAAGCCCTACGGACTCGCGTGAGGTATTCCTCGCATCGTGGGTAGCAAATCCACGAAATATGCAATGCCACAAAGGGAATGACCCCGCAATTATTACTGAACTACTAGCACAAATCCGGCTATCACACATAACATAAGCACTACCGGCTTATCATACAATATATAGGCAAGTTAAGCAATCCCCTAACTTCTTATTATTCTGTTTCATATACACTCTCATTTTAGTTTACTTAAGGCACTGACATGTTCTTTATAAAAATCCGGGAATTTAACCCAAAGTACTATGTACTTCTATTCTTTCAAAATGACTCATTTCATTATAAAACTTCCAAGATACTAATAACCGTAGTATCAAGTTACAATTTCTTTTCAAGACAAGTCACCATACTTTTATAAATAAAAATTAGGCTTCTAAATCAAGTGACTCATGTCTTATAAAACCTTAGGCAATGGATGCCTTAAAATCGAATTGCCTTCCATTAAATCAAGTCATTTATCCTTCCATAAAGTCAATATAACCAACTCCTCATAAAGTCGTTATATTCACTTTATACCTTAGTCATGTACAATTTCCTATCTAAGGGACTTATACGATTAAAACGACACAAGTATCACATACTTTAAAATCCTTCAAGTCCCTTATCTTTAACAAGACTTAAGACATCTTTAATATTCTCAAAGAAGTGAGTTAATCTCCTAACTCACCCGACTTGGCATTTCATAAAACAAGTAAAGAATGTCGAAGTCTTGTACGTCTACCGTACTATATACGTGAAACTAGTCATGCTCAAAGATAGGAAAAGTTCTACATACCTCGTCGGGTCAAATCACTTGCCAAGTACAAAGTCCCGCCCGTAGTATATCAACCTATAATATTCACAATACGTCTATTAACGCCTTACTTCAAATGTAGAATATTATAAGTGTAAAGTCTCCATTTTCTACGGAAAATCGGACAGCACCTCCTTTGTTTTTACTCACTTTGCCACCTTTTTCAAGGCCGAAATACAATAACCAAACAGCCCCAATTGGCTCACAATTATATAGAAGGTAGCCCAATACAAATGAATAACTAAACAGCCCCAATTGGCTCACAATTATATAGAAGGTAGTCCAATACAAATGAATAACCAACTAATACAAACTACAAGTCCAAATTCGGCCACCTTGAGTTCAACAAAACCAATTCTTATCCAACTTCCATTTCAATCCATATTGGTAGCATAACATGATATCAAGTCGCATTGGATTATAATAACCATAATCTTTAAGTAAGTAACATGCGACGATTCTAACAACGATTAAATTGTAATTCAACTTAGTCATGGCTTATATTACATTTCGGATTTCCAAGGCTATAATCAAACCATAATCCTTATAACTTCAATATCACAACTTCATGCTCGCAACATACAAAGCTAGCAACAACAATATAAATAATCTTGTAATACTTTCAAAGAACAAGATTATACCTCAATGATTCTTAATCCAACTCCAATCCGAAGTCGCTCCTTAGTAGTTTATAGCCCCTCCAAGACACTTCAATACGCTTGTTGAGACCCTTAGAACAACATCAACAATTATCCTTCAAATCTCCAAACAAAACCTAGAAAGACCATTAGGTTTTCGTTTTGCGACTAACCCGTAAACAATATTTTTCCAAGATTTTTCTATTGAGATGTGTTTACAATACACCTAAGAACCTTGGTTTAAAGTGTGGAATCAAATGGACAATGAACGGAATTTTTTTTTTCCTTGTGAAGAACCCGAGAGCCCTCAAGTGTAGTCTTCAATTTTTTGTGAAATATTTTCTAAGTGTTAAGCTCACACTAGCACTACTAGTATTATATAGTGAATTGGATGGTCAAGATATACACAAATGTGAGGCTTGGATGTGGTCTTATAAAATATCAAGACTTATTGACCTTTGACTTTAGTCAATGTTCTCATGCTACAAGTTGCATAGAAGACTTATGGTCAATGACCATATTGGCCATGCCATTTCGTCCAAGGCATTGCTAAGGGGGGTGACACGTGTCGCCCGTTAAATCCGTCACAACACTTACGTTTTCCGACAATTTCATAAATTCCGACAAACTTTTACTCGTCTCAAATCTTAACATTGTTGAGTTCTTACGTACGTTCTTATAAACATATCCTGAAATTCTGGGGTGTAACAACTTCATTACGTAAAATCTTTAAATTAAGCAACATATGCCTTATATGTGTGAATAGGTTATACTTGTTTATACTGATCTCATTAAAGCAGCCATGATCTATAAAATGTAATACAATTTTGTCTTATCTTAGCTTCTATGCAGATGGAGAATTCTACTTGTTTTAATACAATTTATCGTCATTACATTTTCCTTTATTAACGCTGCAATGGATTGTTCGATACTTATTCTCATTCGTGCCGTAAATTAGCCAAGTCAACTTGGCTCCAAACACCTCCTAACGACTCTTACCAACATCCCCCATAAGACTTGGTAAGAACTTAGGATAACTCAGACATAACATTTACATAGAGTAAATCAACATACATACTTCTTAACTTCTAATAGTAGAAGGAAACATGAAATAATACCACATGTACATTCCATACATAGAATCATGTCAAAGGAAGGAAGAGGTTCACATACCTCGCGACGATTATCGACAATTAGCAAAATGCTCCGAAGTACTTCAACCTTGATAGCTATTCCATCCTTCAAGTTGAATCCGCTATACTTAGTACTTCAACCTAAAATGGCCATAATACGTCCATTAACCTCTAGCTTCAACGTAGAATATTCTAAGTGCAAACTCACTAAATTCTACGGAAAATCGGACAGCACTTCCTTTGTTTCTACATACTTTGCCACCTTTTTCAAGGCCGAATACAATAACCAAACACGCCACATTTAAGGCTCAACAATGTAGTTAACAATAGGGGATTACACGCCTACAAGACGTGTAAAATTCCGCCCCACAATTGATATCACACTAGTCCACAATACAATGCCTTTTTCGGCCAAAAGGTGCAACAACTTATCAAACTTTCCTATTCCTTTTCAATCCAAGTTCTTAGGTCAACATGTTATATAGTCAAAAACAGCTTCAACAACTACAATTTCCTTCTTTATATAACATATGACAACTTAACTAGTAACCAACTTGCATTAAAATCTTAAGGGCTAACATACTAGTTTTCGGATTAGGGTTCCAACAATCAATACACTTATAAAACTTCATACTAAATACCTCATGCTTGCTAATATCCATAGCTACAACAATAAGTAATCTTAATTACTAAAACGACAAGAATTATACCTTTACAAGCCCTTAATCTTTCCAAGATTCAAAGTCGCTCCTTAGCAATTCTTAGCTCATTTCCTTATGTTCTAATCCGCTCCAAGCACTCCTTAGAAGCCTATGAAGAACTCATCTTCAAGTTCCAACTTCAAAGTTGAAGAACTCCTTAAGTTTCCGCCTTGCGACTAATACGAAAACGCCACTTTTCCGAAATCTTTCTATTGAGATAACCTTACAATACTCTTAGGAACCTTGGGTTTAAGTCTTGTGAATTATCATCCACAATTGCAAAAAAAATTCTTCAAAATGAGCCTAAAGCCGAGAGCTCTTTCAAGGCACACACAAATCTCTCAAATTTTTCTAAGTGTAAAATGCCAAGTCTTGCTACTAGTATGTATTTATAACACTATGGAGGGTCAAGACTTAAACAAATGGGTGGCTAAGACGAGTTTCACTAGGATCAAGCCCATGTGGCCCTTTGACAAGTCAACTAAATCAAGCCACAAGACTTATCATCCATAATGGTCCCAGACCGCATGAGGTATTCCTCGAATCATGGTCCCAGACCGCCTGAGGTATACCGCGCATGGGAGGCAGCTTAACCCCCGGTATCCGCCTGGACTCCCGCAGCCCGCATAGTCTCAAAAGACCGCATAGTCCCACGGACCGCATAGGGCATCCCCCGCATCGGGCTAAACACCCAGAATGATCAATCCTGGAGCATACCGCTGTTCCGCATAGTCTCACAGACCGCATAGGCCGTATAGACCCGCATCAAGGGTGGCAAGCCCTCGGTATAATAAGTCAAGGGGGTATGTGATACAATAACAGTACAACGGGCTTAACGTTTAACAACGTAAGCACAACAAGAATGACCCCCTTTCATAACAATCACAAGATACTAACACACGTAGCATCCTAACATGTTTACTTATCAAATCAACAAGAAAGTATTACAAGGCTATCACAAACCAACACAATCAAGTTATTCACACAAGGTACTTTATGCTAACAAGTTCGGGTATCTATCCCCAAAGTACTTCATACATTAACTCTTTTAAAAGATCCGTTTCTTTCACAGAAGTCACACAATAGCCGTAGTATAAAATAGAGTGACTATTTTCTTTAAGTAAACCAAAACTCTTCCCTTTGTAAAATCAAGTAACAACATTTTTTTCCAAACGTTCAAGTTTGCCTAATTTCAAATGTTCACGTTTCTTATTTTAGAAAGGTTTAAGTAACTCATAGTCTTATTCATTTAAGAATATAATTCTCTTTTAAACAATCTGAGAAACATATGCCTTATATGTGAGTAGGTTATTCTTGTTCATAATCAATCTTATTAAGCAGCCATGATCTAGGAAATGTAATATCATTTTGTCTCATCTTAGCTTCTATGCAGATGGGGGTTTCTACTGGTTTTAATAATACTTCATTAATCAAAACATTTCCCTTTATTAACGCTGCAGTGGTTTGTCGATACTCATTCTGATTTCCGAAATCAGTAAAACATTATTCCTTTTAAAAACCAAGTACTCATTACTCACGAATGAGGTTTCACACAAAATTCATATTAATTCATTTAAGTCAAGTCTCTTATCTTTTAAGATCAAGTCTCTTAACTTTTAAGATCAATAAATCATTCATTTTATCTCTCTTAAGCCGTTATACCTAACTTCCCATAAAGCTAGTATAACTCTTAAGCTTTTAAAAACGGTTCTTAATATTCTTGAAATACATCAAGATTCTTATTATTCAGGCTTAAGTCAAAAGACATTGTCGTACAACTACGTTCAATTAACACACGTACGTCTACCGTACTATATATATATTCTTTTAAAATATCATGCTCAAGAGGATAGGAAGAATCACATACCTCGCGACGATTATCGACTATTAGCAAAACGCTCCACGGCTATAACCCGGCTAACCTTGTCCACCTTTCAAGTAGCACATGCTACTCACAGAACATTCAACCTATAATGGTTATACGAGTCTATCAAAGCCTAGACTACTCGGTAGAATAAATCTAGATACAAGATTCTACGGAAAATTGGGCAGTACTTCCCTACCCGTCAAACTTCACAATTCTCATGTCTGATCCTATGTAAATCTGATTCATTTCCTCTTATATACTTTCCTTGTATATACTTATACTTATTCTTATACATCGATAGTATGTAACTCAATTACAAAAGGAGACAAGATATTTACCTCGATAAGCCCATAATTATCCAAGTTAAATGTCGATCTGAGCAACGCTTAGCTCTACTCCGGGTGCTCCACCGCTCCAAACAACCCTTAGAAGTTCTACGCAACTTCTTTATAAATCCTCAACCAAGCTGTGAAGATTTTCCTTAGGGTTTGATGCGAGACAAAAAGGACATAAGGTAGTATTTCAGGACTCTACGTATAGAGGTATCTTGGGAATACTACAAGGTATATGGCTAAGGTAATTTGGGTATAGTAACAATACTTTGGAGAGTATTTCTACCAAGAGGGGGTATTTATACGAGACAACACCACACGGGGGGGGGGTGTATACCCCTCGGCCAACCCCACTAGGAGGGTACTCGGCGAGGGGAGGGCTCTCGGCGAGGGCCTTCTCGAAGGGGAGGAGCTCTGGGGCGAGCAACACTACTGAGGAGGAGGATTTCTAGACTTAGAAATTATTTTAGGATGAATAAGTCTTCAAAGGGGGGTATTTATAGGTCAAGCAATGGCCAACCAATGGCCAAGATGAAGCCAAGTGCAAGGCAAGTGTAGGGCTAGGATGTACCCATGTATACCTTATCCATCTACCACCAAAATATCCTACCAACCCCTTGACAAAAACAAGGCCAATTCGTCCACTTTACCGCTGACTTCATGATGAGAGGGTGCCAAGTGTCGCCCTCTCGTTGGTTCAAAATGCTTCGTCTCTCGGAAAAATCCACAAAAATTAAAAATGACATAGCCGGAATTTTCCCTTCGCAAGTCTTGTAAAACGTTTCGTCGAAAAACGACTCTAACCGGGTGTTGTGCACAAAATAATTCGGCCAAGCCTACTTTAAAGTTCAAACTTTTCCACGTACGTCCTCACGTACATACACAGGAAATACGGGGTATAACATTCTCCCCTCCTTAGAAACATTCGTCCCGAATGTTCCTTCTAAGTCTCAAAACAAACGCGCGCCAGTATAGTCTTCACTATTATACTTACGAGAACAATCCTGCCACACCTGGCCACAGAAAATACCTGCGCAAATAATTACATCCAAGTCCACGAGGAAACACCTCTAACATCACAAAAGCCCTTACGCGAGGTCTAAAATATACTTCCTTCGCACCTTCTCCTTACAAAAGAAATGATCACATCTATGCCCGCCATACATGCTCGCTTCTTCCCTTACGTGTCGTACCCTTCTTGTACACTCGAACTCTTTCTCATAACTTACCACATTTCTGTTACTGCTTCAGTTTCCAAAACTCGTCACACCCTATCCGGGGTGGTACCTCCAAGAAGACCGACCGTCAACCTGAACTCTAAGCGTCGTCGCCGATTATCCGCACGATTTCTCTGAGATGCCAATAACCTCTTCTAGACAAGCTTCACCCTATCTACAGTCTGCTGGAACAAGCCTGAACCAACTATCTGAATCTTGCCAACATCGAACCAATCGACCGGCAACTTACACTTCCGCTAAGGCCGTAAGGCGACATCAGAAAGCGAAATGGTAGCTTAAACACTCCTCCACAGGAGACAACAATCCCCACTACTCACGAAATCCAAACAACGGCGAGGATGAATACGATCACGGAGACTCACTTTGAGTTCCTAACCTGCTGGTAAAACCTCGAGAAAAGACGGTGCACCACTGGCTCCACTGTCTGTCATAAGGTGAAGGTAGGCACCCCGTGCAGCCTTACAGCCTTTCCGATGTAACATCTCGCATAACCCTCTGCCGAGTAAACGGTCTTTACTAGAAGACAAGACGGGCTGACCTCCTCGGCCCGACTACTGGTCGAACGCATCCACGAACTCGTACGCTGGTTAACTAAACTTGGTCCTAACACCCTCGTGACCCTACCACCTGGCGGGACCACCACAAACTGACCCCACCATAAAACAGGTCGCGGGTTGACCCGCGGCATGGCCTCAACCCGACCCGGCAACGCGCAACACACTAGTTCCCCGATCCGGAAAAATCTCACTAATCACGTTACGAAAACCTAGCGGTCTTCTTAGCTCAACTACCCTCTTTCATTCCACACTACTCAGGGACTTATCACACAATATATCTCACGTGCACTATGCACTCCGATAAGGATCAAACATAACAATACATCTTTACCCGAGATGGCCTTACCTCTAAGGTCTCCACGTATAACATTCTAAGGTTCACACTTTTCCTATCCCCCAATCTTTCCCGGTTACTAACCATGATTTCTCATCACAACTAACACACGGCTATCAGAACATAGCACTTATGATATACCCATCTTATCACACATACTGATCTCTAGAGGGTTAAGGATATACCTGTATCTACTGCTTCACTCCCCTTAGTCGTTCTAATAAAACTGCCCGTGAGGCGCAGCTAAGGAAGGTGACGAACTACCCACGATCTGAAGGTGAGTCCTCCTACTTGCATCCTCCCGCTAGGACACCTTGCACACGCACTGGTACGGCGGCGCAGTGCAACAAGTACCAACAAAAGATGACATTCCGGGATGGCGTCATCTGCGTGAACGGAAGCCACGGAGCTCGACCAACTCCCGCCTACCCGAGCGTCACGAACCTGCGGAGGACCACTGCTGCTGGTGGATGTGCATAATCAATCTCTTTGGTGAGGTGATTCGCCTCGAAAGTTACTAAAGGACCCTGCTGTTCTGGCCCTCTTCTGCTGTCCTTGGTTAACCCGTCGATCTCTACGTTTCTTGGCCTGCTGCTCATAAGCCCGCACACAGGCCATGCTCAAGCCTAACTGAAGAATTACTTTTGTACAACCCTCTCTTAGATAGTCATCAAGACTCGCGGTACATTGGTATACTCTCTGGTAGCCAAATCCATAGCTAGTAACAGGGTCGCCTCTTTGCAATCTATATTCTCTGTTCCCGGTCGTGGAACTGAAGGTTCAAATATCATGGCGCATGGAGCTGCGCGCCGTGCTAAACTCTGCTGGGGCTAGTGGCGTCGCGAGAACTCCCGAATGAAGCACTACCTAGGTAATGATTGGGCTGTGCCCTCGTAACCCTCATACTCTACTCGCAGCTCCTCGCGCCTTGCCTCTGGGCGGGTTTGCTCTACGCGAGGCATAGCGGTAAGGGAAAGAAATACGTTAGAGGTCCAACTTACAACACGACTCTAAGGCACGATCTCGAGTGAGAAGAATAGAAACCAATCCTAAATATCCTATAGCCCACGATTATTGGTGTGGTACACAACACACCGATAATCAAGACTCTCTTGGATCTGATGCGTAGACACTTTCAGGATTAAGCGCTCGATACCACTTTTGTCACGACCGAACCGGGCGTGGTAGTGCCTACCGGGCACCCTAGTGATACAACATCAGAGTAATCAGCGGAACATAACACAACAACATGAAATAACAAGAAGTGTACAACGGTTATCTTAGAAAACTTGTCTTTCGGCATATATATATATAAATCAACATAAAACCGAACAGTTACATCCTTTTTACAACCCTGCCCACAACAGTGACCCTATGAGCGAGGATCAACACTGGTGTACCTCTACCTGCGGCATGAGGCGCGGCCAGGAGGTCGTACAACGGTACCAAGTATGTGGCGAAAAATCGTAAATGAAATCATAGTAGTCTATATAAAGCAGGAGACATGTATGATAGCCAAACTACAGTTTACAATAAAGCAGTCATGTCAAGTCAGGGACTCACGCCCTCAAGTCATTACTTAAGTATAACAATGGGTCTCACGCCCACGACATCAATCATGCCCGTGGAATACCTTCGCCAGCTGCCGGCGATCCATGATATAAAAGCACGAGGAATACACATAAACACCAGTCCGCTGTGTCATAATAAAACCGTGCGGGGTAAATGCGAAGGCATAGCCGACTACTAAAACCACAGTACCAACAATGCTATAAAATTGTATCACGAGGTCTTTCTAGCGCCACATGATCGAAGCGGCGGCTTTCGCCCGCGATATCGATGTGCGCGTCTATTCTGGAACTTACGCGACTTCGCATAGGTCACACGGACCGCATGAGGTATTCCTCGAATCATGGTCCTGCACCGCATGAGGTATTCCTTGAATCATGGTCCTGCACCGCTCGAGGTATACCGCGTCGGAGCGGCTTAACCCCGGTATCCGCTGGACTCCGCGGCCGCGTAGTCTCAAAAGACCGCGTAGTCCATGGACGCGTAGGGCATCACCGCGTCGGGCTAAACACCGGAATGATCAATCACGGAGCATACGCTGCTCCGCATAGTCTCACGAACCGCATAGGCGTATAGACCGCATCAAGGGTGGCAAGCCACCGGTATAATAAGTCGAGGGGTATGTGATACAATAACAGTACAACGGGCTTAACGTTTAACAACGTAAGCACAACAAGAATGACCCCCTTTCATAACAATCACAAGATACTAACACACGTAGCATCCTAACATGTTTACTTATCAAATCAACAAGAAAGTATTACAAGGCTATCACAAACCAACACAATCAAGTTATTCACACAAGGTACTTTATGCTAACAAGTTCGGGTATCTATCCCCAAAGTACTTCATACATTAACTCTTTTAAAAGATCCGTTTCTTTCACAGAAGTCACACAATAGCCGTAGTATAAAATAGAGTGACTATTTTCTTTAAGTAAACCAAAACTCTTCCCTTTGTAAAATCAAGTAACAACATTTTTTTCCAAACGTTCAAGTTTGCCTAATTTCAAATGTTCACGTTTCTTATTTTAGAAAGGTTTCGTAGCTCATAGTCTTATTCATTTAAGAATATAATTCTCTTTTAAACAATCTGAGAAACATATGCCTTATATGTGAGTAGGTTATTCTTGTTCATAATCAATCTTATTAAGCAGCCATGATCTAGGAAATGTAATATCATTTTGTCTCATCTTAGCTTCTATGCAGATGGGGGTTTCTACTGATTTTAATAATACTTCATTAATCAAAACATTTCCCTTTATTAAATGTTATACCCCGTAGTTCCAGGGTATATATGTGAGGATGTACGTGCGAGAATACGACAGAAATTTTGGAAAGAAAGAAAGATGTGATTTTTCGACGGAAAAGTTTCCGGTTTTTGTGAAGAAAAAGGTTCGTTAATAGGAATTGGATTCCCAGATTTGGTATTTGGGCTTCTTGAATTATATTAGAATTATGGAATTTTATTTCCGGAATTGGTCACGTGGGGCCCACGGGAGAAATTCTGGTTTGTGGGGCCACTTTGTTTTGAGATTTTGGCCATTATATATTTTAGAGATGAAATATTTTGGGCGAATAGGAGGCGACACGTGTCACCCCCCTAGGTGGCCTTATGGCAGAAATTTGCTAACAATTGGCAAGACCAGTGGCCTTGTCTTGCAAGATATTTTTTGTGTGGACAAGTGGCTTGTGGGACCCACACACACTTGTCCACAATCTCAAACACACACTTGCCTTCATCCTATCCTTGGTTGTCCTATATATGCACTACTAGTTGATGAAATCTCCCACACTTAACCATTTCAAGAGAAATAATTCCCTCACTTCTCCGTTGACCTTGCTCTCGTTTTTTAGCCCTTTTCTTGAGCTAAATTTGTCCAACAATTCTTAAACTCTCAAGTGTTCTTCCCTAAGGTGTTAGGAAGATTGTGTACCAAGAGTTGGAAAAGATTTCACACCCCTAACCTCTAAACTTCACCTTGGCCGAGAGCTCCATGAACAAAAACCCTAAGTGTTCTTCACTTTTTGGAGTTGAATCTTGAAGAGAAGTTGGTTAGGAGCTTCTATGGGTTGCTTGTAGTGGATTTGAACGTAAAGATTTGGAGCTAAGACTTGCTTGGAGCGACATTAAGTTCTTGGATAATTTTGGGCTATTTGAGGTAGTAAACCTTAACCTCTTAGTGAATTGGTCATTATACATATATTATAAGTATATTATGGAGTATATAATATATGGAGTAAAGTTTGGAAGAGTTGGATCTTGTTAACTTGTTAAAAGAAAGGATTGGCCGTTAGCCATTAAAATGGTAAAAACGTTTCTTACTTGCTAAGAAGCTAATAACAAAGTAACTATAACTTATATTAAGAATGGAAATATAAGTTGGATGACTAATGAGTAATTTGGATAAGTAAAATGGACAAAGTTGGCCAAGGACCCCAACTTAAGGACTGTATTTACTTTGGATTGTATTTACTTTGGACAGTATTTACTTGGACTGTATTTACTTTGGGCGATTTACTTTGGGTATGCTTACATTTACATTAAGGAAGATTGTTAAATCGCGTTAGTTTAGGCGTGTGATCCCTTTTTAATTATTGTATTGTTATGAAGGCGTGATAGTAAACGCGTTACCGTTTGGGCGTGTAATCCCCTTCTTTTGTTGTTTAATTATTACGCCTTATATATGGTATATATATTCTGATTATTCGGGCCTTGGAGAAAGATGGAAAAGTGAGTAAAAATGGGGAAGTTACGCGATTTTCCGTAGAATTAGAGGGCTTTTATTGGTATAAGTCTTGATGGTAAGAAAGGTTTGATAGAAGTACTATGACCATTTTAGGAGTGGAGTACTACGTGTGGCGTGATCTACTTGGCAGGAGTAGCCGGCGGGTTGAAGTACTTGGGCGTTTTGCTATTTGTCGATAATCGTCGCGAGGTATGTGAACCTCTTCCTATCTTTTCTAGCATGATTGTTGTGAACTATGTAGTACGGTAGGCGTCGTGTGCTAAACGAGTTTTGTTGGTTTAAAACATAAGGTGTTATAATAGCTTTATGGGAAGTTAGTTATAACGACTTTATGTAGGTAAAAGAATGGTTTATTGATTTTAGAAGTTAAGAGACTTGATCTTAAAAGATAAGAGACTTAACTTATAAATGACGTTTTATGAAATGTTAAGGACTATGAATTTTGTTAAAAAGTTGTGAAACCTCATTCGTGAGTAATGAGTACTTGGCTTTAAAGAATAATGTTTCTTGATTTGGAAATGAGAATAAGTGTCGAACAAACCACTGCAGCGTTAGTAAAGGAAAATGTATTGACAAATAACTAATTGTTATTAAAACCAGTAGAAACCTCCATCTGCATAGAAGCTAAGATAAGATAAAATTGTATTACATTTCCTAGATCATGGTTGCTGTAACACGATTGTTATAAACAAGAATAAACGGCTCACGCATAAGACTTATGTTACTCAATTGTTTTAAAAGAGATTAAGACTATGAGTTATGAAACCTTTCTAAAATAAGAGACTTGAGCATTTGAAATTAGGCAAACTTGAAAGTTTGGAAAATAATGTTGTTACTTGATTTTAAAAAGGAAGTGTTCTGGTTTACTTAAAAATGTGAGTCACTCTGTTTTTAATACTACGGGTATCGGGTGACCTTTATAAAAGAATTGGATCTTTTTAAAGAATTTTACGTACGTAATACTTTGGGGGCTAGAACCTAGCCTTCGACATAAAATGGAAGTACTTCAAGTTGTGTGTAACTTACCTATGTTTGCGTGTGATAGCCTTTGTTGTGAAAGTGTTTTATTTCTATGCTACCGAGTCCCATGAGATGGGCCGGGACACGTATTCCATCTGATTCTTCACCGAGTCCCATGAGATGGTAGGGACACGTATTTCATCGATTCTTCACCGAGTCCCGTGGGATGGGTGGGACACGTATTCCACATAATTCTTTCACCGAGTCCGTAGGATGGTAGGACACGTATTTCATCTGATTCTTCACCGAGTCCCATGAGATGGGCCGGGACACGTATTCCATCTGATTCTTCACCGAGTCCCATGTGATGGGCCGGGACACGTATTCCACACGATTTATACCTAGACTGCCGGCAGTGAGGAAGGAGTTCCACGGGCATGAGGGATGACTTGAGGGCGTGAGTCCCTGACTTGACATGACTCATTTTATGTTGTGAACTGTAGTTTGGTTATCATACATGTCTCCTGCTTTATATAGACTATTATGATTTCATTCTGATATTTCTGATTTCACATACTTGGTACTGTTATCGACCTCCTTGAGGCTGCGTTCACGCCGCAGAGTAAGTACATCGGTTGTGGATCCTCGCTCATAGGATCACAGTTCAGCGTGTTGGGAAGCCCCGTTTCTTCGGAGGCTTATCTTTTGGTATGTTACCCTGAGTTTGTAGGTTCTTGTACATTCAGAGGTATGGCGGGGCCCTGTCCCGTCATAGTTGTTGTCACTTCTTAGAGTGCATGTAATCTTGTTGTGGCGAGTTTGTAAAAAGGATAAGCGTTCGGGTTTTTATGTATATATCTGAAGGCAAGCTATTTTGGTTGCTTTGTTTACTTATCATGTCTCTTGTTTCATGTTCATGTTTTTATTTCTGATTTTCTCACGATGTTGTATCACTAGGGTGCCGGGTAAGGCACGATCACGGGCAGGTTGGTCGTGACAAAAGTGGTATCGAGCGATTAATCCTCGGAAAGTGTCTCTGCACCGTATCTAGTAAGTCTTGATTATCGGTGTGTCGTGCACCACATCTATAATCAGGAGGCTACGGATATTTAGGATTGGTTTCCATTCTTCTCATTACGAGATCGTGCCTTAGAGGTGTTGTCGATTGGACTCCTCAGCGTATTCTTATGTGCCAGTTATGCCTCCACGCAAGGCAATCGGGGCCCAGGAGGGCAAGGCAGCAGAGGGAGCTGCGAGTGGAGTAGCGGCGGTCTCACGAGGCCACGATGCACGAGGCGTCGGACCAGCGGCAAGCAGAGGAGATGGCCCGATTATTGGCGGGATAGTGGCAAGGCACGAGGATAAATTTGGATCACGACAATTCGTGCCGGTAGTACCGTAGTTCACCCGAGCGGATAGTTTGTGTCACGACCGAACTGGGCGTGATGGTGCCTTACCCCGGGCACCCTAGTGATACAACATCAGAGTAATCAGCGGAACATAAAACACATACAAGAAATCAATGAAGTATGAAACAGTAATCTGAGGAAAACTTGCCTTTCGTCATATATAAATAACAACTTTTTCAACATGAACAGTTTAATCCTTTTTACAAACCCTTCCCACAGCGATTACTCTGGACTTCTAAGAAATGATACGACAACAATGGCGGGACGGGCCGCCATACCCCGAATGTAAACACCTACAACAACAGGGACTATACCACTGATAAGCCTCGGAGAAGCGGGCTTTCCCAAATCTTTGGCTGTGACCCTAAGCGAGGATCAATGGCGGTGTACCTTTACTGCGGCATGAACGGCCCGGAGAGTCGATCTAACAGTACCAAGTATGTGGCGAAAATAAATCGTAAATGAAATCATAGTAGTCTATATAAAGCGGGAGACATGTATGATAACCAAACTACGATTCACAATAAATAGCGATCATGTCAAGTCGGGGACTCACGCGCCTCAAAGTTATCACAATAAAACCGTGCGGGGCAAATGCGAAGGCATAGCCGACTACTAAGACCAGCGGTACCAAAATACCACAAAGCGTATCCGAGGTCTTTCTAGACCGCACCATGATCGGCGGCCACTCGCCCGCAATATCAATGTCGCGTCTATCCACGGAACTCTCGCGACTCGCATAGGTCACAGCGGACCGCGTGAGGTATTCCTCGAATCATGGTCCTGCACCGCTGAGGTATACCGCGTCGGCGGCTAACCCTCGGTATCCGCCTAGGCTCCGCAACCGCGTAGTCTCAAAAGACCGCATAGTCTCAGCAGATCGCATAGGGAATCCCCGTCGGGCTAAACACCGGAATGATCAATCCACGGAGCTACCGCATAGTCACAAGGACCGCATAGGCCGTATAGACCCGCATCAAGGGTGGCAAGCCCTCGGTATAATAAGTCAAAGGGGTATGTGATACAATAATAGTACAACGGGCTTAACGTTTAACAACGTAAGCACAACAAGAATGACCCCCTTACATCACGATCACACAAGATACTAACACACGTAGCATCCTAACATGTTTACTTATCACATCAACAAGAAAGTACTTACAAGGCTATCTCAAACCAACACAATCAAGTTATTCACACAAGGTACTTTATGCTAACAAGTTCGGGTATCTATCCCTAAAGTACTTCATACTTAAATCTTTAAAAGATACGTTACTTCACAAAAACCACACAATACCCGTAGTATATGAAAAAAGAGTGATTATCTTTTTAAAGTAAATCAATTACTTTTCTTGTAAAAATCAAGTAGCAACATTCTTTTCCAATGTTCAAGTTTGCCTAATTTCCAATGTTCAAGTTTGCCTAATTTCCAATGTTCAAGTTTCTCATTTTAGAAAGGTTTCGTAGTTCATAGTCTTATTCATTTAAGAATATAATTCTCCTTTAAACTATCTGAGAAACATAAGCCTTATATGTGAGTAGGATATTCTTGTTTATAACAATCTTATTACAGCAGCCATGATCTAGGAAATATCATTTTGTCTCATCTTAGCTTCTATGCAGATGGAAGTTTCTACTGGTTTTATTAATACTTAATTAGTCAAAACATTTCCTTTTATTAGCTGCGATGGTTTGTCGATACACATTACGATTTAAATCGAGAAAACAATTCTTAAGCCGTTATACCTAACTTCCCATAAAGCTAGTATAACTCTTAAGTTTTCAAAAACCAAGTATTACTTCTTCTTTCAAAATGATTCAAAAATCTTTTGAAATACTTCAAGTTCTTTATTAACACATAAATAGCCAGTTATAGTTCAAATCAGTTACCTTTTAAAAACCACATGTATTTTCTTACCAACATAAAGCCGTTATAACCAACTTCCCATAAAGCCGTTATAACACTTTATGTTTTACACCAATCAAATACATTTAGTACGTATGCGTCTCTGGTACTACATAGTTCACACATATCATGCTAGAAGAGATAGGAAGAGGTTCACATACCTCGCGACGAGTATCGACTAATAGCAAAACGCTCAGTACTTCCAATCGGCTACTCCTTAAGCCAAGTAGAGCGCGCCACACGTAGTACTTCAACCTATAAGGCCACGCGCTTATTAACATCAAGATCTTATCGTAGAACATTCTCTGAGAAAATTCGGCACCTCCCCACACATGGCAGCGTAAATCTCCTCTCTAGCGGCTACCAAGCCAACCGAGGGGTTATACATCTAACGAACGGGTACAATTCTACTCGCAATCTTACTACACAAGTCTCATGTCTGATCCTATGTAATTACTGATTCGATTCGATTCTTGAGCTTAAGTCAAAAGACATTGCCAACTAACTCCGTTCAGTTCTATATCTAGTATACTTCAACTATATATTCTAACAACATGTAATTTCCAATTACAATAGAGGACAAGATATTTACCTCGATAAGCCCATAATTATCCAAGTATAAAGTCGATCCCGGGCAATCGTTTAGCTCAACTCCGTGCGCTCAACCGCTCCAAACTACCCTTAGAAGTTCTAACCAACTTCTACATACCACTCCAACTACCCAGGGAGATTTTCCTGAGGGTTTCGGTTGGGTGACTGTCGGGAAGTATCATAGTAGAACTGGCTGTTGGAGAGGTCTAACCTTAGAATACTACCAGGTATATGGCGAAGGTAATTTGGGCATTATAACAATACTTTTGAGAGTATTTCTACCAAGAGGGGGGGTATTATACGAAAACAACTAGGCTAGGGGTACCCACGGCTAGCACCGAGAGGGGAGGGCTCTCGGCCAAGGGGGAGGGGGAGGACGAGAACAACTCTTTCAAGGGAGGGAGGATTTCTAACACTTAGGAAATATTTGGAATGGATGAAGAAGTCATCCTAAGGGGGGGGGGGGGGGGGTATTTATATTATAAGCCAAGGCCAACCAATGGCCAACAACATGCCAATTGCAAGGCAAGTGTTGGGCCAAGTTCTTGCCAAGTGCCCCTTAAACAACAAACACACAAATATCCTACCAACCCTGACCACTTTAACCACACTTTCCAACCCTTTACCGCTAAGCCTAACGATGAGAGGGTGACAAGTGTCGCCCTCTTGTTGGTCCAAAATGTTTCGTCTCTCGGAAAAATCCGCAAAAATTAAAAATGACATAGCCGGAAATTCCCCTACGAAAGCTGTGAAAACGTTTCGTCGAAAAACGACTCTAAACGGGTGTTGTGAACAAAATTAATTCGGCCAAGCCTTAATCACAAGTTCAAATTTTCTACGTACGTCCTTACGTACATACTCTGGAAATACGGGGTATAACATTCTCCCCTCCTTAGAAACATTCGTCCCGAATGTTCCTTCTAAGTCTCAAAACGAACGCGCGATGAGTCTTCACTACTACACTTACGAAACAATCACGCCACGGTGGCGAAGCACTGCGTAAATACTTACATCAAAGTCCACGAGGAAACACCTCTAATCATCACCACAAAACACTTCTCACCGGGGTCTAAAATATACTTCCTTCGCACCTTCTCTTTACAAAAGAAATGATCACATCTATGCTCGCCATACATGCTCGCTTCTCTCTTTACTCGTCGTAGATACCACTTTGTCACTTTGCCTGAGGCATTAACCTTCTCAGGCGACCCAACAAATGGTACCACTTTTGTCACTTTGTCGTGAGCCTTGCTCCGACGACCCAACAAATGGTACCGGGCTGCTTGCGATCCCGGAGGATGTCGTACACTCGAATTCTTACCACATTACGTCACGGCGGTTTCAAGACTCGGGGTTACTATCCCTAACGTGGTCATCATTAACTGGGAACACTCTAGATGGATCTCCGATACTTTCCCGATCATAAGAATACGAAAGACCGGACGTACTGCCTCCTAAGTCGGACGGCAAAAGCTAACATATAGGCAACCTGGCCTATCCTTCACATGAACTAAAAAGGGCCCAAAGTAACACGGGCTAAGTTCCTTTGTTATACCAAAACTCGTCACACCCTAACCACAGTCTGCTGGAACAAGCCTGAACCAACTATCTGAACCTTGCCAACATCGAACCAATCGACCGGCAACTTACACTTCCGCCCCTACAAGGCTTCAAAAGAGGACATCCGAATACTGAAATGGTAGCTTAAACACTACCTCCACAGGAGACAACAATCCCCACAACTATCCCTGAAATCCAAACACTGGCCCGAGGGCGAATGCGATTCTGAGACTCACCTGAGTTCTTAACACATGCTTGGCAAAACTTCGGAAACAAAAACGGTAGTAACTGGCTCCATTTTCGCCATAAGGTGAAGGTAGGCACCCCGTGCAGCCTTACGACCTTCTTGATATAACAACACTGCTGAGTACATGGTCCCGACCGAAAAAAAACACGACGGGCTGCCCCCATCGGCCCGGCTACTGGTCGAACGCAACCACGAACTCGTACGCTGGTTAACTAAACTTGGGCCTAACACCCTCGTGACCCCACCACCCGGCGGGACCACCACGAACTGACCCCACCAACAAACAGGTCGCGGGTTGACCCGCGGCATGGCCTCAATGTTATACCCCGTATTTCCAGAGTATGTACGTAAAGGAATACGTACAAAAAGTTTGGTCTTAAAGATTAGGCCTTGGACGATTTTTAGGCACAACTCACAAAGCGAATAGTTTTCCGACGAAACGTTTCCCGACTTTCGTAGAATAAATTCGGCTATGCCATTTCTAATTTTGCGGATTTTTAGAGGCGTAACACTTTGGACCAACGAGAGGGCGACACTTGCCACCCTCTCATTGGTGGACTTGTCACGGCAATAGGGCCGAATGGATGACCATCCTTGTCATAAAGTTGGTTAGATATTTTGTGTGCAAGTTGGCTAGGTACACTTGCCCTAATCTTGACCTTACACTTGCCTAGCACTTGGCTAAATCTTGGCCATTGGTTGGCCATGTCTTGACCTATAAATACCCCTCTTGAGATGAAGAGTTCTTCATCCACAAAAGCTTTCAAGTCTAAAATCCTTCCTCTCCTTTGTAAGCAATTCGTCCAACACACCCCTCCCTTGAGAAGCTTGGCGAGGCTACCCCACCCTAGCTGTGAAACCTACCCCTCCTTGGTAGAAAAGTTGTCTTCTTGTATTGTTATAATGCCCAAAATACCTAGCCCAAATACCTTAGTACTTAGTAGAAGTTGTGAAGAACTTCTAAGGTTTCCTTAGCATACAACTTAGAGCAAAACCTTGCTCAGTGCGACTTTTCTAGGATATTATTGGGCTTAGAGGTAACTAATCCTAACCCTCTTTTGAATTAGAGAATACTTCTTTGTAGAATAAGAATAAGTATAAATACTTAGAAGAATATCACAGAATAGAATTGAACTGTACTCGCATAGGACTGTTTTCACAGTAGACTCATATAGCTCACCGGGTAGGGTTGTGTTGCCCAACTTTCCATAGAATGGTGAACCCTCTGTTTAGAATGACCTTCAGAGTAGTCTTTGATAGATATCTGTGACTATTATAGGCTGACTCTCTGCGCGCGACATATTCACTTGGCGGTGGTTTTATTTGAGAAGGTATGTGATTCTTCCTAAAGCATGATATTTTACAATATGTATATAGTACGGTGACGCACATGTGTTAGCGAATAATAACTAACGGCAATGTCTTTGACTTAAGCTGAATAATACTTACGGCAATGCCTGTGGCTTAAGCTTTGAATAATAAGGAGGCGAAAACATTTCAAAAGGACTCTTGAACCATTTTACAAAAGAGAACTAATTGGTTTCTTAAGCGAAGCTTAAGAGTTATACTAGCTTTATGGGAAGTTAAGTATAACCACTTAAGATTGATAAAAGAAACAAGTTGCCTATGTATTTCTAATGGACTTATATGAAATTGTGAAAGAATAATAAGATGGTTTGATAAGTAGACATGACATGTTGCTATGTGTGTTAGTACCTTGTAACGTTTGTATAAGTGAGTATCCTTGTTGTACTTATGTTGTTTAAAGATAAGTCGTTATGTTAGTGTACTATCACTCACCTCTTGAGATGATCTGGGAGGTTAAGGCGCCCTCCGTGCGGGGTAGACTCGGTGATGCAGGACCATGATTCGAGAATACCTCATGCGGGTCCAGGGCCTATGCGGAGCTACGAGAGTTCGAGTTAGTATGCGGGGTTATGCCTCATGCGGTCTATGTGGCCATGCGGACGGCGAGTCGGGGCGATGCAGGAGTAGCTACCCTCGATGCGGGGTTATACCTCATGCGGGCCCACGCGAGTGGCCTATGCGGACTCAGGAGTCGAGATTAGGCTTGCGAGAATGAGGATGTGGGCGAGTGGCCTGTTTCGATCATTCGCGGCCTAGACAAGGCGTATTCTGATTACCTATTGTTGCTCTTGTTTGTGATGTGGCACTATGTGCGGTTTCTTGGTTGTTTCACACATATTTGTAAACCGGTTTTAAAAATGATATGTTTTCATTTAAGTACTTTCTGATTTCGCATACTTAGTACTGTTATCTTGACCTCCTTGAGGGCTGCGTTCATGCCGCGGTAAGGGCAAGCAGTGCTAGATCCGCGTCCTTAGGATCTCTACGTTGGTGTCGGGAGCTCCATCTCTTCGGAGGCTCTACTTTTGGTATGATCTCCTGTTGTAGATAGTTTTGTACGATCGGGGTATGGCGGGGCCCTGTCCGCCATAGTTATATATTTCCTTAAGTGCTGTAGTCATGATGTACGATGTCGGATGTAGCGCTAAACCATGATTATATATATATGCGAAAGCGATGTTTTCTCACATAATATGTGTCTTATTTTATAAAGCTGTTTCATGTCTTGCTTTATGTTTCCGATTACTCGATGTATGACTACTTGGGTGCCGGTAAGGCACGATCCACGGGCCCGGGCAGTCGTGACAAAAGTGGTATCGAAGCGATTAATCCTCGGAAAGTGTCTACTGACCGTATCTAGTAGAGTCTTGATTATCGGTGTGTTGTGCACCACACCAATGTCGAGAGGCTATAGGATATTTAGGATTGGTTTCCGTTCTTCTCATTACGAGATCGTGCTTTAGAGGCGTGTTATAGGTTGGACCCTCTAACGTATTCCTTTCTCGTATGATTATGCCTCGCGTAAGGCAACCGGGCGGAAGGGCAAAGCGAGGAGGCTGCTAGCGAGACACCCAGTCACGAGGGCTCGAGGCCCAGTCTATACGAGAGGCGGCGAGTTCTATGACGCCGCCCGGCCCAGAGACCACAGTACCCACACCTCGTCCCGCGATGCAGGCGGAGGAGTTAGAAGTCTGAGAGAGATGGCCCGACTTTTGGCTAAAGTTGTGGCCCGTCGAGAGAGGCTGGATCTGGCGATTCGATTCAGCTCGGCCCGGTCGCACCGTTGTTCACCAGGCGAGAGAGTTTGAGGCTACGAGACTTCTTGGTGTAGCCGCGGAGTTTTATGGATCGAGGCGGAGGATGACCGCGAGGAGTTCATCCGTCGGCAGAAGGATTTTGAGTGATCGGCGTCGGAGACCGAGTCCGTGATCTTTGGTTCACATAAATGCGTGATACCGCGATCGATTGGTTTGATTCATGGGAGTTATCGGGAGAGCAGCGTCCCAACTACTTGGGATGAGTTCTCGAGGCTTTCCTCACTCACTTCTTGCCTCGCGGATGAGGAGGCGCGGGTGATAGATTTTACTCGAGGCGAGAGGGCCTTTGTCGGGAGTACAATGTCGAGTTTGATTCATTGGCTCGATATGTCCCGGCATTGGTAGCGAGATATGGAGGATAGGGTGCACCGCTATGTCACGGGCTGAAGACGACTATATGGCGAGTCATGTGCGGGGTTTCTCTCGGCCGGGTATGGACATTACCGCGTGCGAGCTCGCGCCCTTGGATGCGAGGCGCGAGGTCGGCGAGTGGGCGACGGCAGAAGAAGGCGGGGCGGGAGGTCTTACGGTGGTTATCGTGGTGGCGGCCTCGGCGATCTGGGTCGCACCACGGCCCGGCAGAGCACTCTGCACCGTCCTCGGCCACGGCGGATTTTGAGGCGGACCGGGGCCCGAGCTTGAGCGTCGAGTAGCGAGTGCGGCGATCGGGACCACCACCCGGTGGCGTCGGTAGATCCCATTACGGGAAGTGTGGTACTACTTTTGGAGCTTATTCTGATTGTAGCCAGCAGGTCACTGCGAGGGTATCCGGCCAAGGCGTGGCGGTGGTAGGGCTCGGCCCGAGTTACATTGCGCTTCATCATCTCCTCTGATTACTCGCCGGGGCGAGTGCTCATGGGTCAGCGGTGGCGAGGCCGTGGCTCGGTCGATTCTAGCGGTCCTCGAACGCGTTTATGCTTTGTCGGTAAGCGGGATCGGAGGCCTCACGATGTCGTCCACGGTACCTTATCGATTCTGGGTTTGATGTGTATGCTTTGATAGATCGGGTTCTACTCTGTCTATATATCTCCCTTGTTGCTAGTAGGATGAGGATAGAGCACGAGTCCATAGACCACTTCGAGGTAGCTACGCGATGGGTGATTCGGTGGTAGCTCGGCGGTATATAGAGCTTGTCTGTGACCATTCTGATCGTCGGACCACGGCGACTTGATAGAGTTGGAGATGATTGACTTCGCGTGATCATGGGGATGGATTGGCTAGCTTCACCTTACGCCAATGTAGGCTGCGAGAGAGAATAAAATGCAGTTCGGTTTCTGAGGCGGTTGTTGAGTGGGAGGAGCGGTATCGTAGAGGTAGGTTTATTTCCTACCTCAAGGCTAGGAAGATGGTGCGAGAAGGGTATATCTACCATCTCGTTCGGGTGTTTGATCACGAAGTGCGGTACCAGATTTTCCGTCGATTCGATGGTCGGTGAGTTCCCAGGGCGTGTTTCGGATGACCTCGGGTATCCTCCCGAGAGGAGATCGAGTTTTGTATAGATGTGTTGCGGATACTCGGCCTATTTCCATTCCGCCATACAGAATGGCACTGCCGAGTTGAGAGAGTTGAAGGATCGGCAGGGATTTGCTAGAGAAGGGCTTCATTAGGCCTAGTGTTTCTCCCCAGGAGCGCGGTATTGTTCGTGAAGAAGAAGGGCGGGGCAGCTGCGCATGTGTGTTGATTCTGACGGTGAACAAGGTGACCATTAAACGAATACCCTCTTCCCGGGATTGATGATTTGTTCGATCGATTTGCGGCGCGAGATGCTTTTCCAAGATTGATCTACGATCGGGCTATCATCGAGTTCGAGTTAGAGGTGGATGTCCACAGGTGCATTCGGACCGATGCGGGCATTATGAGTTGAGTCATGTCTTTTGGGTTGACGAATGCTCGTGGTATTCATGGATTTGATGAACCGAGTGTTCAAACCATTTTGGACACGTTTGTGATAGTGTTCATTGATGATATCTTGGTTTATTCTCGCTCGGAGCGAGAGCATGCGGAGCATTTGAGGCTTGTCTTGTGATTCTCGAGACCAGTGATTATGCGCCAAGTTTTCCAAATGTGAGTTTTGGTTGACTTGATGGCGTTTCTTGGGCATATTGCCGGGGTGATGGCATTCGAGTTGTCGGCCAAGATCGAAGCGATCGAGACTTGGCCTGAACTCTTACTCAAGCGAGAGGTTCGCGATTTTACGGGCCTTGCGAGTATTATCGGATTCGTGGAGAAGTTTGCTTCTATCTCGCACCATTGACTAGGTGACTCGAGAAGGCAGCCAAGTTTGATGGTGATGCTTGTGGCGGGGTTTCGATTCTTTGAAAGAGGCGCGGCCGCCCCGTTCTTACTCTTCCGGAGGTCGGATGGTTATGTCGTGTATTGTGATCGTCGGGCATCGGGTTGGGATGTGTGTTGATGCGGCATGGCGAGTTATAGCATATCATCCGACAATGAAGAAACACGAGAGAACTACCCGCGTGATTTGGAGTTGGCGGTGTGATTCACGCTTTGAAGATGCAGGCACTATTTGTATGGGGTTCACGTGGATATTTTTACAGACCACAAGAGCCTCGGTATATCTTGGCCAGAGGAGCTGAACTTACGGCGAGAGGCGGTGGTTAGAGTTGCTTAAGGATTACGATGTGGACATCTGTACCACGGGTAAGGCGATGTTGTGGCGGATGCTCTTAGTCGTAGGTCGATGGGAGCCTATCGGATGTGCGGCTAGAGAGAAGGGACATGGTTCGTAATTTGCACCCGATTAGCGAGCCTTGGTGTCCGTTTGATTGATTACGATAGCAATGGGGTTAGAGTTCGTGAGGTTGCGAGTCTTCCATCGTCGAGGAGGTGAAGAGCAACGATTCGAGGATCGGCTTTGATTCGATATCGTGATCTGACTCTTCGTGAGGGCAAGGGTCCTTTTGAGGTAGCACGATGGGGTGCTAAGGTTTGAGGCGGGTTGTGTGTTCGGATGTTTGAGGACTTGGCGGCGGAGTTCTTGGGAAGCACAGCGCGCGTTACTCTATCCATCGTCAAAGTCGACCAAGATGTACCACGACCTTAGATCGTGTATTGGTGGGATGGCTTGAAGAGGGGCGTTGCGAGTTCGTAGCTCGGTGCGTGTTGTCGGTGGTGAAGGTAGAGCACGGAGACACGGTGGTTTATTCTGACGATAGAGATCCCGACACGGAAGTGGGAGGTAATCAACATGGACTTCATCGCGGGATTACCTCGCTTTCGGAGGAGACATGATTCTATATGGGTTATCGTCGGCGGTGTGAAATCAGCCCACTTTCTTCCCGTCGGGGCGACTTTTGGTGAGATTATGCGGACTTTACATCAGAGATCGTCGGTGCATGGAGTCCCTACCGATCATATCGAGATAGAGGCGGTTTACGGCCAACGGAGAGTCGCTTCGAGAGGGTTTAGGGGCGCAGTGAGCACGATCTTGCATTTCATCCACAGCATGACGGACGAGGCGAGCGCACTATCGGACTCTTGAGGATATCTGCGAGCTGTGTTATTGACTTCGATGGTAGTTGGGAGGATCATTTGCCTCTAGTTGAGTTCGCGTATAATAATAGCTACCACTCGGTATTCGGATGGCGCCTTATGAGGCCTTGTATGGGAGGAAGTGCGGTCGCCTATAGGTTGGTTCGAGGTGGGCGAGTGCGGCTAGTGGGACGGTTGGTGCGGCGGCGATGGATAAGGTGAAGCTTATCAAGGCGGCTATTGGACTCGAGTCGGCCAGTCGTATCACGGATCATCGTCGTCGACATCCAGGTTCGCGATTGATGATTAGGTTTTCTGAAGGTGTCACCCATGAAGGGTGTGATGAGATTCGGGAAGAAGAAACTCGGCCAAGGTACGTTGGGCGTTTGGTGTCGCGAGGTAGGCAAGGTTGCCTATGAGTTGGATCTGCCGTCCGATCGGAGGCGGTGCATCCGGTGTTTCACGTTTCTATCTTTGAGGAGATGTATCGGGGATCCATCTAGGGTACATCCGATTGGCGATGTCGGTGGCCAGGGGTTATCGTATGAGAGATTCCATAGCGATGTCGATCGTCGGGTTAGGCGTCTGCGGACGAAGGGCGTGGCTTCCGTCAAAGTCTTGTGGCGG
This sequence comes from Przewalskia tangutica, assembly GCA_029844215.1. Taxonomy (NCBI): domain Eukaryota; kingdom Viridiplantae; phylum Streptophyta; class Magnoliopsida; order Solanales; family Solanaceae; genus Przewalskia; species Przewalskia tangutica. Next base: position 52,169,932 of record CM056728.1, on the reverse strand, counting down.
AGCGAGCTCGAGGAGGAGATGGCGTGGGGCCAGGGAGGACATGAGGCAAAGTATCCTCACTGTTCCCCACCTCAGGTAATTCACTTTCCTACTTGTAAATCTTCATTATCGTTTATGCCTAAGTGTTGTTTATGGTAGTGTGTGGCTTTTGCAAGCTATTTAAGTTTTGAAGAACCTTATCGTTATCTGTCTTGGGAAGGAACATTCGGAATGAATGTTTCTAAGGAGGAGAATGTTATACCCGTATTTCAGTATGCGTAAAGGAATACGTACAAAAGTTTGGTCTTAAAGATTAGGCCTTGGGCGATTTTTAGGCACAACTCACAAAGCGAATAGTTTTTCCGAAAGCGTTTCCACGACTTTCGTAGAATAAATTCGGCTATGCCATTTCTAATTTTGCGGATTTTTAGAGGCGTAACACTTTGGACCAGCGAGAGGCGACACTTGCCACCCTCATTGGTGGACTTATCGCGGCAATAGGGCGAATGGATGACCATCCTTGTCATAAAGTTGGTTAGATATTTTGTGTGCAAGTTGGCTAGGTACACTTGCCTAATCTTGACCTTACACTTGCCTAGCACTTGGCTAAATCTTGGCCATTGGTTGGCCATGTCTTGACCTATAAATACCCCTCTTGAGATGAAGAGTTCTTCGTCCACAAAAGCTTTCAAGTCTAAAAATCCTTCCTCTCCTTTGTAAGCAATTCGTCCAACACACCTAAAGCCGAGAAGCTTGGCGAGGCTACCCACCCCTAGCCTAGCGAAACCTACCCCCTCCCTTGGTAGAAAAGGTGCCTTCTTGTATTGTTATAATGCCCAAAATACCTAGCCCAAATACCTTAGTACTTAGTAGAAGTTGTGAAGAACTTAGGTTTCCTGGAGCATACAACTTAGGAGCAAAACCTTGCTCGGTAGCGACTTTTCTAGGATATTATTGGGCTTACCAGGGTAACTAATCCTAACCCTCTTTTGAATTAGAGAATACTTCTTGTTGTAGAATAAGAATAAGTATAAATACTTAGAAGAATATCACAGAATAGAATTGAACTGTACTCGCATAGGACTGTTTTCACAGTAGACTCATATAGCTCACCGGGTAGGGTTGTGCTGCCCAACTTTCCATAGAATGGTGAACCCTCTGTTTAGAATGACCTTCAGAGTAGTCTTTGATAGATATCTGTGACTATTATAGGCTGACTCTCTGCGACATATTGACTTGGCGGTGGTTTTATTTGAGAAGGTATGTGATTCTTCCTAAAGCATGATATTTTACAATATGTATATAGTACGGTGAGGCGTACATGTGTTAGCGAATAATAACTAACGGCAATGTCTTTGACTTAAGCTGAATAATACTTACGGCAATGCCGCAGACTAAGCTTTGAATAATACGTCTGTGATGCCTCACTAAGCAACTTTGAATAATAAGGCGAAAACATTTCAAAGGACTCTTTGAACCATTTTTACAAAAGAGAACTAATTGGTTTCTTAAACAGAAGCTTAAGAGTTATACTAGCTTTATGGGAAGTTAAGTATAACCACTTAATACTGATAAAAGAAACAAGTTGCCTATGTATTTCTAACAGACTTATATGAAATTGTGAAAAGAATAATAAGATGGTTTGATAAGTAGACATGACATGTTGCTATGTGTGTTAATACGCATAACGTTTGTATAAGTGAGTATCCTTGTTGTACTTATGTTGTTTAAAGATAAGTCGTTATGTTAGTGTACTATCACTCACCTCTTGAGATGATACCGGAGGTTAAGCTGCCCTCCGATGCGGGGTAGACTCAGGCGGTCTGGGACCATGATTCGAGAATACCTCATGCGGGTCGGGGGCCTATGCGGAGCTACGAGAGTTCGAGTTAGTATGCGGGGTTATGCCTCATGCGGTCTATGTGGCCATGCGGACAGCGAGTCGGGGCGATGCAGGAGTAGCTACCCTCGATGCGGGGTTATACCTCATGCGGGCCCGTGCGAGTGGCCTATCACGGACTCAGGAGTCGAGATTAGGCTTGCGAGAATGAGGATGTGGGCGAGTGGCCTGTTCCGATCATTCGCGGCCTAGACAAGGCGTATTCGATTACCTATTGTTGCTCTTGTTTGTGATGTGGCACTATGTGCAGTTTCATGGTTGTTTCACACATATTTGTGGCGGTTTTAAAAATGATATGTTTTCATTTAAGTACTTTACGATTTCGCATACTTAGTACTGTTATGCGACCTCGCCCGAAGCTGCGTTCATCGCGGTAAGGGGCAGAGTGCTAGATCCGCGTCCTTAGGATCTACGTTGGTGTCGGGAGCTCCATCTCTTAGGAGGCTCTGCTTTTAGTATGATCTCTGTTGTAGATAGTTTTTATCTGATCGGTATGGCGGGCCCTTGTCGCCATAGTTATATATTTCCTTAGAAGTGCGTAGTCATGATGTACATTATCCGGATGTAGCGCTAAACCATGATTATATATATATCGAAAGCGATGTTTTCTCACATAATCGTGTCTTATTTTATAAAGCTGTTTCATGTCTTGCTTTATGTTTCGTGATTACTCGATGTATGACTACTTGGGTGCCGGTGAGGCACGATCCACGAACCCGGGCAGGTCGTGACATCCCCCTCCTAGTGGTGTGGCGAGACACACCCGTACTACTAGTGGTTCTCGTAAAAGACCCACATCTTGGTGAAAAATACTCTCCAGTATCGTTAATATACCAAAATACTTGCCTTATACCTTGTATTATTCAGTTACCTCTATCATTAGAGCCGGAAATACTACTTATGTCCTTTAGTCTCAGCGAAACCTAAGGAAAATCTTGTGCCGGTTGAAGTATTAAGTAGAAGTTGCAGTAGAAGCTTCTAAGGGTTGTTGGAGCGGGTTGGAGCCCGAGTAGAGGAGCTAAGCGTTACTCGGGATCGACGTTAAACTACGGATAATTATGGGCTTGCAAGTGAAATATCTTGTCCCCTATTGTAATTAGAGTTTACATACTGTTGAAGTATAAAATTAGTATAAGTTATGCGGAGGTATATAAGAAGAAATTATTTGTACTTACATAGGAGTGTATTCTGATGAAACACAATGGTTGTGGGTAGGAAGTCTTTTGCCCAATTTCGTAGAATCTTGTATCTAGATTTATTCTACGAGAAGTAGTCTAGACATTGATAGACTTGTATAACGTTATAGGTTGAAATCTGCGAGTAAGCGTGTGCCTTTCGAATGGTGGAAAAGGCTAGCGGACTCACGATCTTTGGAGCTATTTGCTAATAGTCGATAATGAAATCGCGGTATATGATTCTTCTATCCTCTTAGACATGATATTTTAAAAAGAATATATATATAATCTGGTGAAGCGTCACGTTTGTTAAGCGAGCGTAGTTTTACGGCAATATCTTTTGACTTAAGCACGAATAATAAGAATCTTGAAGTATTTGAAAAGAATTAGCGTTTGAAAGAAGAGAAATGCTTGGTTTTAAAGCTTAAGGATTGCAGCTTTATGGGAAGTTAGGTATAACGACTTTATGTAAGGTAAAGAATGGTTTATTGATTTTAAGTTAAAGACTTGATCTTAAAGATAGAGACTTAACTTATAAATGGCGTTTGAAATGTGAGACTATGAATTTTGTTAAAAGTGTGAAACCTGGAATTCGTAGTGTAGGTACTTGGTTTTTAAAGGAATAATGTTTCTTGATTTGGAAATCGAGATAAGTATCGAGCGAACCGCGTTAATAAGAAATGTATTGACTAATTAAGTATTATTAAAACCGGTAAAAACCTCCCGTCTGCGTAGAAGCTAAGATGAAACAAAATGATGTTACATTTCCTAGATCATGGTACTTTAATAAGATTGTAGGAACAAAGAATAATCTACTCACCGTAAGGCATATGCTCTTAAAATGGTTTTAAAAGTGCTATTATTAAGTGATTAATACTATGAACTCTGAGCCTTTGAGAAAGTAAAAATAAGATGCAATTAAAATAAACATAGTTTGGAAAATAATGTTGTTACTTAGTATTTACAAGGAAGTGTTTTGGTTTACTTAAAAAGATAATCCCTTTCTATTTTTATACTCTACGGGTATTGTGACTTTTGTGAAAGAAGCGGATCTTTAAAAAGAGTTATTGTATGAAGTACTTTGGGATAAAACCGAACTTGCTAACATAAAGTAGAGAGTACCTTTGTGAGAATAACTTGATTGTGTTGGTTTGTGATAGCCTTGTAATACTTTCTTGTGGATTTGATAAGTAAACATGTTAGGATGCTACGTGTGTTAGTATCTTGTGATGTTGTGTAAAGGGGTTTCCCTTGATTGTGCTTGTGTTGTTTAACGTTGGCTGTTATGTTAGTATTATATCACTCACTTTGCCGACCGATCCGGGGTTAAGCTGCCCTCCGATCACGGTATAGCTCGGCCGATGCAGGACCATGATTCGAGACTACCTCGTGGGTCGGGGACTATGCGGAGCTCTGAGTTCGAGTTAGTGTGCGAGGCCTTTGGTCATCGGTCTATGTAGCCATGCGAATTTGCGAGTCGGGGCGTTCTTGGGGAGTAGCTACCCTCGATGCGAGAATACCTCATGCGGGCCATTGGGTGGCCTATGCGATTCTTGGAAGTTCGGGACTAGTGGCAGCACGGTGAATCTTGCGGGCGAGTGGCCAGCCCGATCATGGCGGTCTAGACAGATCTCATGTCTGGTTTATGACCTTGTTGATGCTGTGGGTTTTAGTAGTACATTTATGCCTTACGCACTTACCGTCACAGTTTTATTATAACCACAGTGGGGACCTAATTATTCATGTATATTCCTTGGTGCTTTTATATATCGCCATTGCGGCCGGTGGGGAAGGTATTCCACGGGCATGATTGATGTTGTGGGCGTGAGACCCATAGTTGTATTTAATTGATGACTTTGGTATTGAGTCACGACCCGGCGATGTTATCCCCGTATTTCCGGAGTATTGTATGCGTGGGGAATACGTACAAAGTTGGCCTTAAGTTGGCCTTGGACGTTTTATTTTGTACCTGACTCACTAAAAGAATCGTTTTTCCGGCCAAACGTTTCCACGACTTTAAGTAGAAAATCTGATTTTTGGTTTAAAAGAGTCCAAGGGAGGGGGACAAGTGTCCCCCCCCATCTGATTTTCTGTTGCATGCAATATATTGACCAAGACTTGGTCATTGTCTATCTTTCATCTTCTCTCTCTCTCTCTCAAATTGCTTCCCTTCTCTAAAAACCCTTAGAAAAATCGAAAGTTAAGAACAAGAAAAGGAAGCTTGTAGCTAGTTTGTTGGCATTGTTGTGGTAGTGTTCTTGCAGGAAGCTAGCAATATTTGGAATAAGTTTTGGCTAAAACTTTAAGGTAACATTTCTTCCTTTAAACTTAGTTCTAGTGTTGCATGCTTAGAAAGCAAGATCTCGTGGTAGTAAAATAATGCACTTAGAGTCTTTGCATGCAAGTAAATGTGGTTTGGATATGAAGAATGGGTTAAGAAGAACAAATGAGCTTGTTGTAGCCTAAAAACTACCTTAGAATTGTTAAGTGATTTGTTGTAAACTTATGAGGCGAAATTTTGGGTGTGAAATCCTTTGAATTGTTGGATTGATTGAGCGAAAATGTGGTGTTTTGATGATAATTTCGGCCTTGAGAAAGGTGGCAAAGTGAGTAGAAACAAAGGAAATCTTTGCTAGATTTTTCTTAGAATTTAGTGACTTTGAACTTGGATTGTTCTACATTAAGATTAGAGGTTAATAAACGTATCATGACTATTATAGGTTGAAATATTACTTGCGGTAGTTTGGACTTGGCAAGTGGATTGACCAAAGAGGTATGTGAAGCTTTCCTATCTCTTGAGCATGAATAGATGAAACTATGTAGTACGGTAGGCGTCTGAGATTTGGTGTTCTTACTTGTTTTGAGTATAAAATGACTTTCGTTTTAAGAGCGTATGAGTCCTTGGTTAAGGGAAAAGTATGATTTTACTAAAGTATAGAGTTAATATAACAACTTTATGGGAAGTTGGTCTATTAGCTTCATAAAAGGTTAATGAGAAGGATTTACTCTAAGTAAGATAATTATATGAAGAGGCAACTTGATTTAAAGGCATCAATTGCCCAAAGGCTTTATGTATAAAGAAGAGTCACTTTTGAAAGAGTTGAAGTATGTAGTACTTGGGTTAAATTCGGTGTTCTTTTATTAAAGATATGGTTAAGTGCCTTAAGTAAACTAAAATGAGAGAGTATGTGAACAAGACTAAAAAGAAGTTATAAGTTTTCTTAACTTATTATTATTATGATATGATGATTTGTGATAGGGTAAGAGTATGTCGTGGCAAGCCCCAGATCGTCATACCACCTCCTTCAGTGTAAGAGTATATGCGAGGCCGGCCCAAGATCGTCATACCATCCGCCTTGATGTAGAGTATATCGAGGCGGATCCAAGATCGTTATACCATCCGCACGATATAAGAGTATATCCGAGGGCAGCCAAGATCGTTATACCATCTGCTCGGTGTAAGAGTATATTTGAGTCTGCCAAGATCGTTATACCATCTGTTTGGTAAGAGTATATCGAGGAAAGTCCCCAAGATCGTTATACCAATTGTTAGTGGATTTGCTACCCATGATGCGAGAATACCTCATGCGAGTCCTTATGGGTTTATGCGGGTGAAATAGTCCCATGCGGCAGTCTGGCCCGACGCGAGTACCTCATGCGGGTCCACGGGACCCGTGCGGGTGAAATAGTCCCGAGTAGGATGGTTTCTTTTTGATACTACAGGCGAGGTACCTGTTTTGATCATGAGCCTCTATTTTATGCGAGATTATATATGTATATATACTTGTCACTCTCATTGTTAGTAAGGCCTGATAAAGGTATTTTATTGTCTTCCATGACTCGACTTGCTTTTAGACTTATGATATCATATTACGATATTTTCCGACTTTACATACTTGGTACATATTGTGTCTGACCCCTTCCCGAAGTGCGTTAAATCTGCGAGTAAGGGTAGCGATTGAGGATCCTCGTTCTTAGGATCACTATTCCGGTGTCGAAGCTCCATTCCTCGGAAGCTTATTTATTAGTATGGATATTCCACGATGCTATAGGTATTTTGTACATCCAGGTATGGCGGGCCCTGTCATCAGATTATTATCTTTAAGTGCAGCCACCTATATATTTTGGGCTATAAGAACGGTTGTATTATAAATACTTTGTTTAAGTATGTTTATGGGCGGCACTTATCGGTGGCGATTATGTTTTACCCTTTTTTGAAGTTATGTGTTGTGTTATGTTCATTTGCTATTCTCGACATATACGGCGGTACCCGATAGGGTACTAGTCGCGGCCCGGTCGGTCGTGACAAAAGTGGTATCGAGCGATTAGTCCTCGGAAAGTGTCCGAGCCAGTGTCTAGTAAGTCTTGATTATCGGTGTCGTGCACCACATCTATAATCGAGGAGATTTGCGGGATATTTAGGATTGGTTTCCATTCTTTCACTCTAAGATCGTGCAATAGATTTGAGTTATAGGTTGAATCTCCTGATGTTTTCCTTTATGTATCGATTATGCCTCGCGCAAGGCAACGCGGCGAGAAGGGCAAGGCGGTGAGAGTCTTGCTAGTGGGGCGCGGAGAATCACGAGGCAGGCCCAATCCTTACGAGAGATGATGTTTAGGCGGCGAGTTCACGTCGTCGCCCGGCCTCAGCAGTTCGAGGCGTGACGCGGCTCACGAGACGCGATGCGGAGCCTCGGCTCCTGATCGAACACTGTCTGAGATTATAGAGCAATTGATTCTTGGCCAGCATAGTAGCGGCGGCGCCGGCAGGAAGCGGCGGCCAACCCAAGCCGACGGTTCTGGTTCGGGATTTCTGAGTTGTCACCCACGAGTTCTATGGTTCGAGATTCGATGAGGATCGCGAGAGTTTGTCAAGCGATTCTGACGGACCGTGCGAGTTCTTAGGGCATCGAATCGAGTGCATTACACTAGCTTCTTACGGGTTCTGCAGCGATATTGCGTTGGTAGTTTTGAGTCATGGGTATTGTCGAGGGTGATGATGCTCTTCCGGTGATTGGGAGGAGTTCACGAGGCGTTCTAGACCACTTCTTGCCTCACGAGGTGAGGAGAGCCAGCGTAGATAGGTTCTTGACCTTGAGGCGGGACGGGAGGACTATCGGAGTCTGACACAGAGTTTGACTCCTTGGCGGATATGCACACCATTGTAGGCGATATGGCGACGGGGTTCATAGATACGTGATGGGGCTGGGCCGTCACATGATTCTGCTTGCAGGAGTAGCACTTCAGCGAGGATGGATATTGCGGGATGCGAGCATACGCGAGGATCGAGGGCGAGCGGGATCGGCTAGATTTGGGCGGCCAAGAGGCGAGACATCGGGTTCGGAGGCGATTTGGCGGGCGGCCTCGGCGAACTAGTCCACCTTCCGGCCAGCTCGAGTGCTCCTTCACGATTTTCGGCGGGAGTCGATCAGCGAGGTTATTCGAGGCAGTCGGGGCTCGGGGCGTCGAGTTTCGAGGCGAGGGCCGGCCTGTCGAGACCACCTACCTCTCGGTGCGTTCGATCGGTAGGTCTCATCCGGCGAGTGCGTATGGGTTCGAGATCATGTTACTCTTGTAGCGGCGAGGCCATCGAAGGATTGTCCGTCCCAGGCGGCGGGAGCGTGCAGTTCAGCCGGCGAAGTGCATTCTTTGGATCTTCATCTTGATGGTTAGGCGCCCGGAGGCGAGGTACTTATGGGCCAGCGCGCGGCGAAGGTCGTGGTAGGGGTTCGATTCTAGCGGTCCTCGAGAACCGCATCTATGCTATGTCGGTCAGCGGGACGGGGCGTCGCGGATGTCCGCAGTACATTATTGGTTTCTTCTTTGTGATGTATATGCTTTGATAGATCCAGTTCTACCTTGTCCTACATATCTCCTCATATTGCCGGTAGAATAGGGATAGAGCAGAGTCCATAAGACCTTTTGAGGTGGCTACGCGATGGGTGATTCGATGGTAGGCGAGCGAGTGTATAAGGCTTGTCTGTGACTATAGATAGCCGTCGGACTCTGGCCGACTTGATAGAGTTGGATATGGCGGACTTTGATGTGATTATGGGTATGGATTGGCTAGCATCTTGCTATGCCAACGTGGGTGTAGGGAGAGATTAGTTCGGTTCGGTTTCGTGGCCGATTATCAGTGGAAGGGAATCTGCATCGCCGAGGGTAAGTTTATTTCTTACCTCAAGGCTAGGAAGATGGTGCGGAAAGGGTATATCTACCATATGGTTCGGGTATTCGACATCGAGGTGAGGTACGGACCTTGATCGATTCGGTCGTTAGAGAGTTTCGGGCGTATTCCCGGATGAGCTTAGGGTATCCTCCGAAAGGAGATTGAGTTTTGCATTGATTTGGCGCGGATACTCGGCGATATCTATTCCGCCATACGAGGATGGCACTGCCGAGTGAAGAGTTGAAGGACCGGTGAAAGATTTCTTTGGAGAAAGGCTTTATTAGGCCAAGTGTTTCTCCTTGGGAGCACGATGTTATTTGTAAAGAAGAAGGATGGGGCCAGCTGCGTATGTGTATTGATTACGAGCGGTGAACAAGGTAACTATCAAGAATAGATATCCTCCCGGGATTGACGATTTGTTTGACCGGTTGCGGGGTGCAAAGTGTTTTTCCAAGATAGACCTACGGTGCAGTTATCATCAGTCTGAGTTAGAGAGGTAGATATCCCAAAGCGCATTCGGGACCGGTATGGGCACTATGAGTTGAGGTGATGTCTTCCGGGTTGACAGCGCTTGGCGGTATTCATGGATTTGATGAATAGGGTGTTGAGCCATTCTTGGATATGTTCGTTATAGTGTTTATTGATGATATCTTGGTGTATTCGCGCGCAGGCGGGAGCATCTGGTCATTTGAGGCGGTATTGGAGTCCTCCGAGGCCGGCGATTGTATGCCAAGTTCTCGAAGTGCGAGTTAGTGGCGTCGATGGCTTTCTTAGGGCATGTTATCGGGGCCGATGGTATTCGGGTTGTCTGACAAAGATTGAAGCGATCAAGACTTGGCCTAGACCAGCTACACCAAGCAGTGCGTAGCTTTGGGCCTGCGAGTTATTATCGGAGGTTTGTGGAGAAGTTTGCTTATAGTTCAGCACCTTTGAGTAAGCTGACTCAGAAGGCAGCTATGTTACGGTGGACGGATCCTTGTGAGGAAAGTTTCCAGTTGCTAAAGGAGAAGTTGACAACCGCTTGATTCTTACTCTTCGGAGGCTTAGATGGATATGTGGTTTTATTGTGGCGCGTCGGTGTCGGGCTTGGAGTGCGTCTTTGATGCGGCCGCGGCAAGGTTATAACTTATGCATCCCGGCGGCTTAGGAAACATGAGAAGAACTATCCCACATGACTTGGAGGCGTGATGATTCATGCCTTAAAGATGCGGAGACATTATTTATATGGAGTTCATGGACATTTACACGGACCACAAAGTCTCGAGTATATCTTCATCGAGAGGAGTGAACTTGCGGCGAGGCGGTGGTTGGAACTACTTAAGGATTACGATGTTGATATTCTATACCACCCGGGAAGGCGATGTGGTGGCGGATGCCCTTAGTCGCGGATCGATGGGTAGTGCATGCGATGTTCACCAGAAGAGGGATATGGTCCGAGAGTTACATCAGTTAGCGAGCCTTGGGGTTCGTTTGGTTGATTCTGATAGTGAGGGAATTCGGGTTCGAGAGGTTGCCGAGTCTTCTATCATCGAGGAGGTAAGGAGGCGACAGTATGAGGATCCGATTTTGGTACGGTACCGAGATGCAGCTCTCCAGAAGGAGAAGAGTCTATTTGAGGTGGCGCCTGATGGGGTGCTAAGATTCGAGGGCCGGTTGTGTGTTCCCGATGTAGCAGACTTCGTCGCCAGATTGCAGGGAGGCACGCGGTGCTCGTTATTCTATTCATCCGGTCGACTAAGATGTACCATGACCTCGGTCGTGTATTGGTGGGATGGCCTAAAGAGGACGTTGCGGAGTTCGTGCACGGTGCGAATTGTCGGCGAGTTAAGATTGAGCACGAAGCCGGAGGGCTATTGCGAGCCATTGATATTGACTTGGAAGTGGGAGGTGATAAATATGGATTTTATTACGGGCTACCTACCACTCGGAGGAAGCATGATTCCATTTAGGCGATTGTCGACGGTGTGAAATCGGCCCATTTTCTTCGATCGAGCAGCGTTTTGGTGAGACTATGCCCGATTATATATTAGAGAGATTGTGAGACCGCACGAGTCGGTGTCGATTATATCGAATAGAGAGCGGTTCTCGGCTAACAGAGGTCCTTCGAAGGATTAGGGACAGGTGAGTCTCGATGCGGCGTTTCACCCTCGGACGGGACGGAAAGCCGGCGCACTATCCGACACTCGAGGATATCTGCGGGCTTGTGTTATTGATTTCGGGGTATTGGGAGGATCATTTACCTCTCGTGAGTTTGCTTATAACAATAGCTATCATTCCGGTATTCGGATGGCGCCTTATGAGGCCTTATACGGGAGAAGTGCAGTCACCGATAGGCTGGTTCGAGTGGGAGAAGTTGATTAGTCGGGCGGACTTAGTCCGTGACGATGGATAAGGTGAAGCTTATCATGGAGCGGTTGTTGGCAGCTCAAAGTCGACAGAAGTCGTATGCTGATCATCGGCGTCGACACTTGGAATTTGAGATAGATGATTGGGTTTTCCTAAAAGTATCGCCCATGAAGGGCGTGATGAGATTTGGAAAGAAGGGAAACTTAGCCCAAGGTACATTGGGCGTATCAGTTGTCGTAGGGTAGGCAAGGTTGCTATGAGTTAGATCTTCCGTCCGATTTGGAGGCGGTGCATCGATTTTCATGTGTCCATGTTGCGGAAATGTATTGGAGATCCATCTAGAGTGCACCGGTTCGGGATGTCCAAGTGAGGAGTTATCGTATGAAGAGAGTCCCATAGCGATACTCGATCGTCAGGTAGAGCGACTTGGACGAAAGACGTGGCTTCGTCAAGGTCTATGGCGGAGCAACGAGGAGGAAATGGCGTGGGAAGCGAGAGGATGACATGATGAAGAAGTATCCTCACTTATTCCCTATACCTCCAGGTAACCTACTTTCGTGCTTGTTAGTGTTGATTTCGCATTTACGCTTCTGTATGTTGTGGCTCGTGGAGCTTCTTTATGACGAATGAATAGTTAAGAGGGTCTATGTCGATGTCGTGATTTGAGTAAGCCTAGAAGGAACATTGGGACGAATGTTTCTAAGGGAGAATGTTATACCCGTAGTTCTGACCTACGTATGGAAGCGTCACGAAAGTATGTAAGACTTAAAATTTCAGAAGGACAGGTTGACGGGTCGTTCCGGACGGTATTTAGTCAACTTTGAGGCGGGTTATGACCCGAGTCGTAGAGAGTTCCTAAGTATTTTAATGGCCTAGTACGTAGTTCGTTGAGTCTTGATTCCAACGCAACCAACCGTTAAATCGATAGGGCATCGGAGTAGAAAGTTATAGAGTTACAAGTTCGTGATCGGCGAAATGCGTTCGAGCAAAGCGGCGGGCCGCGGCGCGTATGCGAGGCGCGGCGCCTAAAAATCTTGAGAGGTCGCGAAGTTGCAGCGCGGCTGAGACAGCGCGGCGCCGAAAGTTGAGAGCTGCGGAGGTTTTGGCCATGCGGCCTGGCGGGCAGCGGCCGAGGCGGAATTTGGCGGAAAAACTTAGAAAACTGATTTTTGTTTTAAAGAGACCATGGGAGGGTGACAAGTGTCCCCATCTGATTTTCTGTTGCATGCAATATATTGACCAAGACTTGGTCATTGTCTATCTTTCATCTTCTCTCTCTCTCTCTCAAATTGCTCCCTTCTCTCTAAAACCCTTAGAAAAATCTGAAAGTTAAGAACAAGAAAAGGAAGCTTGTAGCTAGCTTGTTGGCATTGTTGTGGTAGTGTTCTTGGCAAGGAAGCTAGCAATATTTGGAATAAGTTTTGGCTAAAACTTTAAGGTAACATTTCTTCCTTTAAACTTAGTTCTAGTGTTGCGTGCTTAGAAAGCAAGATCTCGTGGTAGTAAAATAATGCACTTAGAGTCTTTGCATGCAAGTAAATGTGGTTTGGATATGAAGAATGGGTTAAGAAGAACAAATGAGCTTGTTGTAGCCTAAAAACTACCTTAGAATTGTTAAGTGATTTGTTGTAAACTTATGGCGAAATTTTGGGTGTGAAATCCCTTTGAATTGTTGGATTGATTGAGTAAAATGTGGTGTTTTGATGATAATTTCGGCCTTGAGAAAGGTGGCAAAGTGAGTAGAAACAAAGGAAATGCTGCCCGATTTTTCTTAGAATTTAGTGACTTTGAACTTGGATTGTTCTACATTAAGATTAGAGGTTAATAAGCGTATCATGACTATTATAGGTTGAAATATTACTTGCGGTAGTTTGGACTTGGCAAGTGGATTGACCAAAGAGGTATGTGAAGCTTTCCTATCTCTTGAGCATGAATAGATGAAACTATGTAGTACGGTAGGCGTCTGAGATGTGGTGTTCTTACTTGTTTTGAGTATAAAATGACTTGTCGTTTTAAGACCTTATGAGTCCCTTGTTTAAGGGAAAAGTATGATTTTTACTAAAGTATAGAGTTAATATAACAACTTTATGGGAAGTTGGTCTATTAGCTTCATAAAAGGTTAATGAGAAGGGATTTACTCTAAGTAAGATAATTATATGAAGAGACAACTTGATTTAAAGGCATCAATTGCCCAAAGGCTTTTATGTATAAAGAAGAGTCCCTTTTGAAAGAGTTGAAGTATGTAGTACAGGTTAAATTCGGTGTTCTTTTATTAAAGATATGGTTAAGTGCCTTAAGTAAACTAAAATGAGAGTATGTGAACAAGACTAAAAAGAAGTTATAAGTTTTCTTAACTTATTATTATTATGATATGATGTGAGTTTGTGATAGGGTAAGAGTATGTCCGAGGCAAGCCCCAAGATCGTCATACCACCTCCTTGATGTAGAGTATGTCCGAGGCGGCCCCAAGATCGTCATACCATCCGCTTGATGTAGAGTATATCGAGGCGAGATCCAAGATCGTTATACCATCTGCACGATATAAGAGTATATCGAGGCAAGCCCAGATCGTTATACCATCTGCTCCGGTGTAAGAGTATATCGAGTCTGACCCAAGATCGTTATACCATCTGTTTCGGGTAAGAGTATATCGAGGAAAGTCCCCAAGATCGTTATACCACCTGTTAGTGGATTTGCTACCCATGATGCGAGGAATACCTCATGCGAGTCCTTATGGGTTTATGCGGGTGAAATAGTCCCGTCGCGGCAGTCGGCCCGATCACGAGGAGTACCTCATGCGGGTCCACGGGACCCGTGCGGGTGAAATAGTCCCGTGAGTAGGATGGTTTCTTTTTGATACTACGGGCGAGGTACCACTGTTTTGATCATGAGCCTCTATTTTATGCGATTATATATGTATATATACTTGTCACTCTCATTGTTAGTAAGGCCTGATAAAAGGTATTTTATTGTCTTCCATGACTCAGCTTGCTTTTAGACTTATGATATCATATTACTGATATTTTCCCGACTTTACATACTTGGTACATATTGTGTCTTGACCCCTTCCCGGGGCTGCGTTATGCGCGAGTAAGGGTAAGCGATTGAGGATCCTCGTTCTTAGGATCACTATTAGGTGTCGAAGCTCCATTCCTCGGAAGCTTATTTATTGGTATGGATATTCCACGATGCTATAGGTATTTTGTACATCCGGGTATGGCGGGGCCTGTCCGCCATACGATTTATTATCTTTAAGTGCGTGGCCACCTATATTTTGGGCTATAAGAACCAGTTGTATTATAAATACTTTGTTTAAGTATGTTTATGGAAAGCGACCTTATCGGTGGCGATTATGTTTTACCCTTTTTTGAAGTTATGTGTTGTGTTATGTTCATTGCTATTCTCGACATATACGGCGGTACCCCAGTAGGGTACTAGTCGCGGCCCCGGGGTCGGGTCGTGACATCCGCCTAGGCTCCCGCAACCCGCATAGTCTCAAAAGACCGCATAGTCTCAACAGACCGCATAGGGAATCCCCCGCATCAGGCTAAACACCCGGAATGATCAATCCTGGAGCTACCGCACTCCGCATAGTCACAAGGACTGCATAGGCCGTATAGACCGCATCGGGTGGCAAGCCCTCGGTATAATAAGTCAAAGGGGTATGTGATACAATAATAGTACAACGGGCTTAACGTTTAACAACGTAAGCACAACAAGAATGACCCCCTTACATCACGATCACACAAGATACTAACACACGTAGCATCCTAACATGTTTACTTATCACATCAACAAGAAAGTACTTACAAGGCTATCTCAAACCAACACAATCAAGTTATTCACACAAGGTACTTTATGCTAACAAGTTCGGGTATCTATCCCTAAAGTACTTCATACTTAAATCTTTAAAAGATACGTTACTTCACAAAAACCACACAATACCCGTAGTATATGAAAAAAGAGTGATTATCTTTTTAAAGTAAATCAATTACTTTTCTTGTAAAAATCAAGTAGCAACATTCTTTTCCAATGTTCAAGTTTGCCTAATTTCCAATGTTCAAGTTTGCCTAATTTCCAATGTTCAAGTTTGCCTAATTTCCAATGTTCAAGTTTCTCATTTTAGAAAGGTTTCGTAGTTCATAGTCTTATTCATTTAAGAATATAATTCTCCTTTAAACTATCTGAGAAACATAAGCCTTATATGTGAGTAGGATATTCTTGTTTATAACAATCTTATTACAGCAGCCATGATCTAGGAAATATCATTTTGTCTCATCTTAGCTTCTATGCAGATGGAAGTTTCTACTGGTTTTATTAATACTTAATTAGTCAAAACATTTCCTTTTATTAACGCTGCAGTGGTTTGTCGATACACATTCGATTTCGAAATCAAGAAAACATTCTTAAGCCGTTATACCTAACTTCCCATAAAGCTAGTATAACTCTTAAGTTTTCAAAAACCAAGTATTACTTCTTCTTTCAAAATGATTCAAAATCTTTTGAAATACTTCAAGTTCTTTATTAACACATAACAAGCCAGTTATAGTTCAAATCGATTACCTTTTAAAAACCATGTATTTTCTTACCAACATAAAGCGTTATAACCAACTTCCCATAAAGCCGTTATAACACTTATGTTTTACACCAATCAAATACATTTAGTACATGCGTCTACCGCACTACATAGTTCACACATATCATGCTAGAAGAGATAGGAAGAGGTTCACATACCTCGCGACAGTATCGACTAATAGCAAACGCCCAAGTACTTCCAACCGGCTACTCCTTAAGCCAAGTAGAACGCGCCACACGTAGTACTTCAACCTATAAGGCCACAAGGCGCTTATTAACATCAAGATCTTATCGTAGAACATTCTCCAGACAATTCGCAAAGACTCTCCCACGGCGTAAATCTCCTCCTCTAGCGGGGCGGCTACAAGCCAACCGGGGGTTATACATCTAACCCGAACGGTACAATTCTACTCCACAAGATTACTACACAAGTCTCATGTCTGATCCATGTAATTACGATTGATTCGATTCTTGAGCTTAAGTCAAAAGACATTGCCAACTAACTACGTTGATTCTATATATAGTATACTTCAACTATATATTCTAACAATGTTATACCGTATTTCTGGGGACGACGAGAAATTTTCGAACTTTAGGAATTCTTTTTGTGCACAACACCCGATTAGAGTCGTTTTTTTAAACGTTTTCGTAGGGAATTTCGGCTATGTCATTTTTAATTTTGCGGATTTTTCCGAGAGACGAAACGTGTTGGAGCGCCACTTGGCACCTCCCATTGGACGTGGGGTTGGTTTGGACGAATTGACTTGGCATTTTGTCAAGTAGTTGGTAGGATATTTTGTGGTAGATGGATACACTTGGCAAGATTCGCCCTACACTTGCTATGCACTTGTCTTCATCTTGGCCATTGGTTGGCCTTCACTTGACCTATAAATACCCCTTAGTTGATGAACTTCTTCATCAAAAATTGTCTAAGTCTTGAAAATCCCTCCCTCTCCTCAACCTTGTTCTCGCCCAAACACCACCCCTCTCCCCAGAGCAACCCCTAGCCTAGTTGTGCTAGTCAAAATACTACCCCTTGGTAGAAAAGTATTCTACAAGTATCGTTATAATGCCCAAAATACTTTAGCCAAATACCTTGTAGTACTTTCCAAAGTACTTTATCTGGCCGGAAAATACTATTATACCTTCCTTAGCCACCAAACGAAACCCTAAGGAAAAATCTTCACCCGTAGTCAAGTATTAAGTAGAAGTTGTGTAGACACTTCTAAGGGTTTCTTGGAGCGCTGCTAAACCTTGTTCAGAGCGACTTATAACTTGGATAATTTTGGGCTTATCGAGGTAAATATCTTGACCTTCTATTGTAATTGGAAATTACATGTTGTAGGAATATATAGTTGAAGTATACTATATATCAACATTATAATTGAATGTCTTTCGACTTAAGCTGAATAATACTTACAATGTCTTGCGACTTAAGCTCAATTTAAATAAGAGAATCGAATCGTAATTACATAGAAGAGACTTGTGTAGCATTCTTGTGTAGTAGAATTGTACACGCCCGGACGTGTTAACCCCGTTGGCTTGGTAGCCGATAGAAGAGATTAATTTTCGTAGAATATTCTACGCCGGATCTAAAGGTATTAATAGGCGCCAGGCCTCTATAGGTTGTAAATCGCGTGTGGAGTGATCTTCTTGGTAGAGTGTCGCCGACGGTTTGAGGTACTTGGAGCGTTTTGCTATTAGTCGATAATCGCCGCGAGGTATGTGAACCGCTCCTATCTCTTCTAGCATGATATGTGTGAACTATGTAGTACGGTGCTAATGTATTTGATTGATTTAAAACATAAAGTGTTATAACGGCTTTATGGGAAGTTGGTTATAATAGCTTTATGTGATAAGCAAATACTTGTGGTTTCTAAAAGGTAATCGATTTGAATAATATTGTTATGTGTTAATAAAGAACTTGAAGTATTTCAAAAGATTTATGAATCGCTTTGAAAGAATGAGTAGTACTTGGGTTTTGAAACATTAAGAGTTATACTAGCTTTATGGGAAGTTAGGTATAACGGCTTAAGAATGTTTTCGATTTAAATCGAATGTGTATCGACAAACCATCGCAGCGTTAATAAAGGAAAATGTATTGACTAATGAAGTATTATTAAAACCGGTAGAAACCTCCATCCGCAGAAGCTAAGATGAGACAAAATGATATTACATTTCTAGATCATGGTCGCTTAATAAGATTGATTATAAACAAGAATAACCTACCCACATATAAGACGTATGTTTCTCAAAACGTTTAAAGGAGAATTATGTTTTAAAGGACTAAAACTATGAACTACTTAAACCTTTTTCTAAAATGAGAAACTTGAGCATTCAAATTAGGCAAACTTGAACGCTTGGAAAATAAGGTTGTTACTTGATTTTACAAAGGAAAGCATTTTGGTTTACTTAACAATGTTAGTCACTCTATTTTTATACTACGTATTGGGTGACCTTTGTAAAAGAAATGGATCTTAAAAGGAATTCAACGGACGTAGTACTTGGTTAAAATCGGACTTTGATATAAAATGAAAGTACCTTGAGTCGTGTGTAACTTGCTTATACTTGTTGTTATGAAACTTGACCATGTTACGTGTGATAGCCTTGTTGTGTAAGTCGTGTTCTACTCGACTACCGTTCATCCGGAATGTATATCACTTGACTACCGGGTCATCCGGAATGTATATCACTTGATTAATGGCTCATCCGGAATGTATTTCACTCGACTACCGGCTCATCCGGAATGTATTTCACTTGATTACCGGTTCATCCGAATGTATTTCACTTGAGGACCGGTTCATCCGAATGTATTTCACTTGAGGACGGTTCATCCGGGAATGTATTTCACTTGAGGACCGGTTCCTCCGGAATGTATTCCACTTCGACTCACGGGATTCATCAGGAATGTATTCCACCCTTTTCTATATTGGGTCCATAAGATGGGCCGAGACTCGTTATCGTATCACATGATTTGTACCTAGATGGCGGTGAGGAAGGAGTTCCACGGGCGGGATGACTTTAGGCGTGAGTCCTCGACTTGACATGATCGCTTCTATGTTGTGATCGTAGTTTGGTTATCATACATGTCTCCCGCTTTATATAGACTATTATGATTTCATTTACGATTTTACGCTTTCACATACTTGGTACCAGCTGACCCGCGTTCATGCCGGTAAAGGTACATCGATCGCCGATCCCCGCTTATAGGATCACATTCGGCGTGTTGGGAAGCTCCGTTTCTCGGAGGCTTATCTTTTGGTATGTGTTCCCCGAGTTGTAGGTTCTTGTACATTCAGGTATGGCGGGGCCTGTCGCCATAGTTGTTGTAAATCTTAGAGTGCAGAAGGTTGTAAAGATTAACGGGTTTTATGTATATCAAGGCAAGCTTTGCTGGCCTGCTTATTTATGATATCTCTTGTTTCATGATTCATGTTTTATTTTCCATGGTTTTCTCGATGTTGTATCACTAGGGTGCGGGGTAAGGCACCGCACCCGCCCGGTTCGGGCGTTACAAAAGTGGTATCGAGCGCTTAGTCTCTGAAAGTGTCTTGTCTAGTAGAGTCTTGATTATCGGTGTGTTGTGCACCACATCTATAATCGTGGTGCGCAGACATTTAGGATTAGTTTCATCCTTCTTATTCGAGATCGTGCCTTAGAGGCATGTGATAAATCGGACCCTCGGCGTATTCCTTTCCTTTACCGTTATGCCTCGCGTAAAACCAGCCCAGATGGGCAAGGCGATCGAGGAGTCATGTAGATACGAGGAGCACGCAGCGCGAGCCAAGACTGAGACAGTGCTTCTGACGGCGGGTTTCGCGACGCCGCCAGCACCAGCAGAGCTTAAGCGCAGCAGCTGGCCGAGACTCTGAGAGCCTCCACGGCACACTGGAGCCGATGAGATGGGTACAAGAGATGGCGATCGCCAGTCGTGGCCGATATGAGATAGGCCGACGCAGCTCCAGCCCGATAGCACCCGTAGTTCACCCCGAAGCGCATTGAGGCTACGTGACTTTACGAGTTGTAGCCCTCCGGTGTTCTATGGATCGAGCCGAGGACGACCGAGTTTATCCGACTACTGGATCATGAGAGTGATCGAGCCTCGCAGCAGTCGGTGGTATTGGGTTCGCATCACCGCGTGATCTGCGATTGGTAGTTTGATTCGCGGAGCCCGGGAAGAGCATGCACTTCCAGCGATTTGGGACGAGTTCTCGAGGGCATTTCTTGCACATTTCTTGCCTCGCGAGATGAGAGGCTCGGCCAGATTTTTGACGCTGAGGCGGGCGGACGGTTAGAGAGTACAATGTGAGTTCGACTCATTAGCTCGGTATGTTCCCAGAGTAGCGGATATGGAGGACGAGTACACCGCCACGCCACGGGCCGACGATTACTTGGCGAGGCTTCGGTGTAGCTCTTCACCGCATGGACATTGCCCGCATGCAAGCTCATGCACCAGGATGTGAGGCACGGAGAGGTCGACGGAACGACCGAGATCGCAGAAGAGGGCCGCCCAGGTCCTTTGGTAACTTTCGAGGCGGACCGCTCGCCGCCGATAGCCTAGTTATGTACCTCCACGATGCAGTGGTCCCCCTCGGGACGCTCAGGTATTCGGGAG
Organism: Przewalskia tangutica; assembly: GCA_029844215.1. Lineage (NCBI taxonomy): Eukaryota > Viridiplantae > Streptophyta > Magnoliopsida > Solanales > Solanaceae > Przewalskia > Przewalskia tangutica. The sequence continues at coordinate 52,149,173 of CM056728.1, read as the reverse complement.
CCGTCGAGCTCGTGGCTTCGTTCACGGTATACGTGAGTGCTAGCCACGGGATTCATGTCCTCGGTGTGCGCGATGTGGCAAACATCATCCCGGGAATGTCGTCTTTATGGTGCTTGCTTCACTGCGCGCCGTCGTGACGAGAGATCGTGCTTATAGGAAGGCGCAGCCTACCGGATCGATGGCGAGTTCATCGCGCCTACAATTATGCGCCTGCAGTGGACTTACGATTAGAGTGGAAGCGGTAGCCGGTGTATATCCTAACCATCTAGAGGCTTGTATGTTTTGATGTTATGTTAATGTGTTAAGTGTTATGTTCGGATAGCTTTGTGCTAAAATGTGATTTAGGAACCTAGTTGGGGAAAAAGGTAAGCGAGGGTGAAAATGATGAACCTTAGAATATTACAATTGAGACCTTAGATGTAAGGCCGCTTGAGTACAAGATTTTGCAGTGATCCTGTCAGTACATTTTATGCCTAGAAAATATTGTGTGATAAGTCTCTGGTTGGGTAAATGAAAGTGGTATCTTTCATGATGTGATTTAAGGTTGTTCGGATCGAAACAAGAGAGTTGGCGTGACGGAGGGTCGGGTTGAGGCGTGTTGCGTGTCAACCCGTGGCAGAATGAGGTGGGGTCAGCTCAGGTGGTCCCGCCAGTGATAGGTCACGGTGCTAGGCCCAGTTTTGATGACCATCGTATGAGTTCGTGGATACGCTCGACCGTAGATCGTGAAGGCGGAATAGCCTTAAGGAAGATCGAGGCTAATAGGATGACCAAGTTGGGAGGTAGTGACTCCAAGTTTGGAAACTAAAGTGTGGTACGATGCTAAAAGAGTTCAAGAGTTCGAGAAGAGTACGACGAGTAAGGGTAGAGCGAACATGTATTGCGAGCATAGATACGATCATTTCTTGTAAAGGGAGAAGGTCGAAGGATGTATATTTTAGACCTCGTGAATCGCATGCGATCGGTCGTTTGTTGGTCACGAGCGACACTAGAACCTCGCGCAAAGTGACAAAAGTTTGTGATGTTAGAGGTGTTTTCGTGGACTCGATATAAGTATTTGCGTGCATATGTTGTTTAGTGGCGGTTGTGGCGTTGGCAACTTATTAGAAGAACTTTACCGTTATCCGTCTTGAGAAGGAACATTCGGGACGAATGTTTCTAAGGAGGAGAATGTTATACCGTATTTCCAGTATGCGTGGGGACGACGAGAAATTTTCGAACTTCTTTAGGCTTGGCGAATTCTTTTTGCACAACACCGATTAGAGTCGTTTTTTTGAAACGCTTTCCACACTTTCGTAGGGAATTTCGGCTATGTCATTTTTAATTTTGCGGATTTTTCCGAGAGACGAACGTGTTGGACTAACGAGAGGCGCCACTTGGCACCCTCCCATTAGCGGGCGTAAGGGGTTGGTTTGGACGAATTGGACTTGGCATTTTGTCAAGTAGTTGGTAGGATATTTTGTGGTAGATGGATAAGGCACTTGGCAAGATCTTCGCCCTACACTTGCTATGCACTTGTCTTCATCTTGGCCATTGGTTGGCCTTCACTTGACCTATAAATACCCCTTAGTTGATGAACTTCTTCATCCAAAAATTGTCTAAGTCTTGAAAATCCCTCCTCTCCCTCAACCTTGTTCTCGCCCAAACACCACCCTCTCCCTCTTGAAGGCCCTCGGCCGAGCCCCTTGCCTAGTGGCTCTGGCGAGAGCAACCCCTAGCCTAGTTGTGCTAGTCAAAATACTACCCCTTGGTAGAAAAGTATTCTACAAGTATCGTTATAATGCCCAAAATACTTTAGCCAAATACCTTGTAGTACTTTCCAAAGTACCTTTATACGAAGCTTAAAATACTATTATACCTTCCTTTAGCCACTAAACGAAACCCTAAGGAAAAATCTTCACCGTAGTTGAAGTATTAAGTAGAAGTTGTGTAGACACTTAGGGTTTCTTGGAGCGCTTTGGAGCGCACGGAGTAGGAGCTAAACCTTGTTCGGGAGCGACTTATAACTTGGATAATTTTGGGCTTATCGAGGTAAATATCTTGACCTTATTGTAATTGGAAATTACATGTTGTAGGAATATATAGTTGAAGTATACTATATATAGAACTGAACATTATAATTGTGCGGCAATGTCTTTGACTTAAGCTGAATAATACTTACAGAATGTCTTGCGACTTAAGCTGAATTTAAATAAGAGAACCGAATCAGAATTACATAGGCTATTCAGATGAGACTTGTGTAGCATTGCCGTAGTAGAATTGTACACGCCCGGTCAGACGTGTTAACCCCGGTTGGCTTGGTAGCGGCCTCGATAGAGGAAGAGATTTACGCTGTTGCGGGAGGTGAATTTCGTAGAATATTCTACGCCGATCTAAAGGTATTAATAGGCGCTTTGTGGCCTCTATAGGTTGTAATCTGCGTGTGAGTGATCTTCGATCGAGAGTGTCGCCGACGTTTGAGGTACTTGAGCGTTTTGCTATTAGTCGATAATCGTCGCGAGGTATGTGAACCGCTTCCTATCTCTTCTAGCATGATATGTGTGAACTATGTAGTACGGTAGACGTACATGTGCTAATGTATTTGATTGATTTAAAACATAAAGTGTTATAACGGCTTTATGGGAAGTTGGTTATAATAGCTTTATGTGGATAAGCAAATACTTTGTGGTTTCTAAAAGGTAACTGATTTGAATAATAACTGGCTTGTTATGTGTTAATAAAGAACTTGAAGTATTTCAAAAGATTTATGAATCGTTTTGAAAGAATGAGTAGTACTTGGGTTTTGAAACATTAAGAGTTATACTAGCTTTATGGGAAGTTAGGTATAACGGCTTAAGAATGTTTTACTGATTTCGGAAATCAGAATGTGTATCGACAAACCACTGCAGCGTTAATAAAAGGAAAATGTATTGACTAATGAAGTATTATTAAAACCAGTAGAAACCTCCATCTGCCTAGAAGCTAAGATGAGACAAAATGATATTACATTTCCTAGATCATGGCTGCTTAATAAGATTGATTATAAACAAGAATAACCTACCCACATATAAGACGTATGTTTCTCAAAACGTTTAAAGGAGAATTATGTTTTAAAGGACTAAAACTATGAACTACGAAACCTTTTTCTAAAATGAGAAACTTGAGCATTCGAAATTAGGCAAACTTGAACGTTTGGAAAATAAGGTTGTTACTTGATTTTACAAAGGAAAGCATTTTGGTTTACTTAACAATGTTAGTCACTCTATTTTTTTATACTACGGGTATTGGGTGACCTTTGTAAAAGAAATGGATCTTAAAAGGAATTCAACGGACGTAGTACTTTAAGGTTAAAATCCGGACTTTGATATAAAATGAAAGTACCTTGAGTCGTGTGTAACTTGCTTATACTTGTTGTTATGAAACTTGACCATGTTACGTGTGATAGCCTTGTTGTGTAAATCGTGTTCTACTCGATCACCGGTTCATCCGAATGTATATCACTTGACTACGGGTCATCAGAATGTATATCACTTGATTACCGCTCATCCGGAATGTATTTCACTCGACGGCTCATCCGGAATGTATTTCACTTGATTACGGTTCATCCGGAATGTATTTCACTTGAGGACCGGTTCATCCGGAATGTATTTCACTTGAGGACCGGTTCATCCGGAATGTATTTCACTTGAGGACCGGTTCATCCGAATGTATTTCACTTGAGGCCGGTTCCTCCGGAATGTATTTCACTTGACTGTTCATGGGATGACCGGAATGTATTCCACCTTTTCTATATTGGGTCCATAAGATGGGCGAGACTCGTTATACGTATTACATGATTTGTACCTAGATCGCTGGCGGTGAGGAAGTTCCACGGGCGTGAGGATGACTTTTAGGCGTGAGTCACGACTTGACATATTCGCTTCTATGTTGTGAATCGTAGTTTGGTTATCATACATGTCTCCCGCTTTATATAGACTATTATGATTTCATTCTGATATTTCGATTTCACATACTTGGTACTGTTATCGACCTCCGGGGCTGCGTTCATGCCGCAGTAAAGGTACATCGATCGATCCCCGCTTATAGGATCACATTCGGCGTGTTGGGAAGCTCCGTTTCTCCGAGGCTTATCTTTTGGTATGTGTTCCTCGAGTTGTAGGTTCTTGTACATTGTGGGTATGGCGGGGCCCCGCCCGCCATAGTTGTTGTAAATCTTAGAGTGCGTAGAACTGTTGTGGGCGGTTGTAAAAGGATTAAACTGTTCGGGTTTTATGTATATGCAACTGCTTTGGTTGCTTGCTTATTTATGATATCTCTTGTTTCATGATTCATGTTTTATTTTCCGCTGGTTTTCTCTGATGTTGTATCACTAGGGTGCCCGGGGTAAGGCACCAGTAACGGGCCCGGGTTCGGGGCGTTACAAACAACATGTAATTTCCAATTACAATAGAGGGACAAGATATTTACCTCGATAAGCCCATAATTATCCAAGTATAAAGTCGATCCTGGGCAATCGTTTAGCTCCAACTCCGTGCGCTCCAACCCGCTCCAAACTACCCTTAGAAGTTCTAACCAACTTCTACATACCACTCCAACTAACCATGGAGATTTTCCTTAGGGTTTCGGTTTGGTGACTGACGGGAAGTATAATAGTATAACTGGGCTTTTGTATAGGTATAACCTTAGAATACTACAAGGTATATGGCTAAGGTAATTTGGGCATTATAACAATACTTTTGAGAGTATTTCTACCAAGAGGGGGGTATTATCCGAAAACAACTCGGCTAGGGGTACCCATGGCTAGCACTTGAGGAGGGGAGGGCTCTCGGCGAGGGAGGGGAGGGCGAGAACAACTCTTTCAAGGGAGGGAGGATTTCTAACACTTTGGAAATATTTGGAATGGATGAAGAAGTCATCCTAAGGGGGGGGGGGGGGGGGTATTTATAGTATAAGCCAAGGCCAACCAATGGCCAAGATAATGCCAAGTCTGAGGCAAGTGTAGGGCGAGATCTTGCCAAGTGCCCTTAACCAACTAACACACAAATATCCTACCAACCCGACCACTTTAACCACACTTTCGCCAACCCTTTACCGCCCAAGCCTAACAATGAGAGGGTGACAAGTGTCGCCTCTTGTTGGTCCAAAATGTTTCGTCTCTCGGAAAAATCCGCAAAATTAAAAATGACATAGCGGAAATTCCCTACGAAGTGTGAAAACGTTTCGTCGAAAAACGACTCTAAACGGGTGTTGTGAACAAAATTAATTCGGCCAAGCCTTAATCACAAGTTCAAATTTTCTACGTACGTCCTTACGTACATACTCTGGAAATACGGGGTATAACAGTTTGAGACTGCGGGACTTTCTGAGTTGCAGCCCGCCAGAGTTTCATGGGTCGAGGCCTGAGGATGATCCGCAGGAGTTCATCCGACAGCTACAGCGGATCATGAGAGTGATCAGAGCTTCGGAGACCGAGTCAGTGGTCCTAGGTTCACATCGGCTGCGCGTCTGGCAATGATCGGCCAGTTTGATTTATGGGAGCCCAGGAGAGCATGCGCTCCCGGCGGTTGGGACGAGCTCGAGGCATTTCTTGCACATTTCTTGCCTCGCGGATGAGGAGGCTCGGGCCGACAGATTTTTGGCGTTAAAGAAGACGGGCGTGCGGTTAGGAGTACAACGTGGAGTTTGACTCGTTGGCTCGGTATGTCCCGCTTTAGTAGCAGATATGGAGGGCGAGTGAACCGCTACGCCACGGGCTCGATGATTACTTGGCGAGGCTTGTTGGTGTAGCTCTTGGTAGGGCATGGACATTGCCGCATGCGAGCTCATGCACTTGGATGTGAGAGCGGATGGGTCGACGGAATGACCGAGATCAGCGAAGAAGAACAACGAGGTCCTTTGGTAACTTTCGAGGCGGGCCGCCGGGCGAGTTAGTTATGCACCTCGCCGATTACATAGTGGTCCCCAGTCTTGGGGCGTTCGGGGTATTCGAGCCGGTCGGGGCTCGAGGCTTCGTTCACGATATACATGGGTTCTAGATCGGGTTCGAGTTTTGGCGGTGCACGCGTCTGGCGTCATCGGGAATGTCGTCTTTATCGGTGCTTGTTTTGCTGCTGCCGTCGAGCCATGTGATGAGGAATCGTCTAATAGGAAGGATGCGACAGAATGACTCGGCCTCGGTCGATGGCGAGTTCATCGCCTTCTATAGCTATGCGCCCGGCGGCGTGATTATGATTAGAGCGGCGAAGGAAAATGGCGATTGATACTGGTATATTCTTACCCTCAGAAGCGGTATCGTTGTTGATATGATTGTCACGACCGAACCGGGCGTGACGGTGCCTACCGGGCACCCAGTAGACATACATCGAGTAATCACGGAACATAAAGACAATACATGAAACGATGTAATAAGGCGGTGAAATAAGAAAAAGCAGGCTAACAAGCGGTTACCGGTATATATATAAATAGCAATTTTTTTAACATGAGCAGTTTAATCCTTTTTACAAACCACACTTGCGTGATTACAGACCTCTAAGAATGATACGACAACAATGGCGGGGCGGGCCGCCAAACCACGAATGTAAACACTTACGGCGAGGACTATACGTGATAAGCCTCGGAGAAACGGAGCTTCCCAAACTGGCTGTGACCACGAGCTAGGATCAACGATGGTGTACCTCAACTGCGGCATGAACGCGGCCCGAAGGAGGTCGACAACAGTGCAGAGTATGGAATCGAAAATACATATCGTAATGAAATCATAGCGATCATATAAGCGGGAGACATGTATGATAACCAACTACGCTTTATAACAAAGCGATCATGTCAAGTTAGGGACTCACGCCTCAAGTCATCACTCAAGTATAACAATGGGTCTCGGGCCCACAACATCAATCATGCGTGGAATACCTTCCTCACCGGCGATCTATGATATAAAAGCACCAAGGAACACATGAACACGGGTCCCACTGTGTCATAATAAAGCTATGCGGGGTAAGTACGAAGGCATAGCCGATTACTAAAAACCTACAGTACCAACAAGGTCATGAATCGTATCATAAGATCTGTCTGACGTCACATGATCAAAGGCCGGCCACTTGCGCATGATATCGATATGCGCGTCTAACCACGGAACTCCGCGACTCGCGTAGGCCAATCTCATCGGCGCGTGAGGTATTCCCGCATCGGTGGCTACTCCGGCATCGTCACGGACTTCGCGATCGCGTGGCCATGGACGCGTATGCCCATAAAGGGCGACACTAACACGGAACTCGTAGCTCGCATAGGCCCGGGACTGCATGAGGTATTCTCGAATCATAGGTCCATCGACCGCTGAGTCTACCCGCGTCGGAGGCGACAACCGGAATCATCTCGAGATGAATGCCACAATACTATCATAACGATCGATAGTTAATAAGCACAATCAAGAAACCCTTCACACAAACATCACAAGATACTAACACACGTAGCATCCCAACACGTTTACTTATCAACGCAATCAAGAAAGTATTACGGCTATCACAAACCAATACAATCAAGTTGTTCACACAAGGTACCTTCTATATGATTAACAAAATCGGGTTTTATCCCCAAAGTACTTCATACATTAACTCTTTAAAGATCGTTACTTTCACGATGTCACACAATACGTAGTATAAAATAGAGTGACTATCCTTTTAAAAGTAAATCAATTACTTCTCTTTGTAAAATCAAGTAGCAACATTCTTTTCAATGATCAAGTTTGCCTAATTTCCAATGTTCAAGTTTCTCATTTTAGAAAGGTTTCGTAGTTCATAGTCTTATTCATTTGAGAATATAATTCTCCTTAAAACTATCCGAGAAACATAAGTCTTATATGTGAGTAGGATATTCTTGTTTATAACAATCTTATTACAATGACCATGATCTAGGAAATATCATTTTGTCTCATCTTAGCTTCTATGCAGTTGAAGTTTCTCTGGTTTAATAATACTTAATTAGTCAAAACATTTCCTTTTATTAGCTGCAGTGGTTTGTCGATACATTACGATTTCGAAATCAAGAAAACATTCTTAAGCCGTTATACCTAACTTCCCATAAAGCTAGTATAAATCTTAAGTTTTCAAAAACCAAGTATTACTTCTTCTTTCAAAATGATTCAAAAATCTTATTAAATAATTCAAGTTCTTTATTAAAAAATAACAAGCCGATTATAGTTCAAAGCGATACCTTTTAAAAACCACATGTATTTTCTTACCAACATAAAGTTATAACCAACTTCCCATAAAGTCGTTATAACACTTTATGTTTTAAACCAATCACATACATTCAGCGTATGCGTCTCAGTACTACATAGTTCACACATATCATGCTAGAAGAGATAGGAAGAGGTTCACATACCTCGCGACGATTATCGACTAATAGCAAAACGCTCAAGTACCTCAAAACCGGCTACTCCTAAGCCAAGTAGATCGCGCCACGCATAGTACTTCCACCTATAAGGCCACAGCGACTTATTAACATAAGGTCTCTTCGTAGAACATTACTGAAAATTCGCAAAGACTCTCCCATGACAGCGTAAATCTCCTCCTATCGAGGTGGCTACCAAGCCAACCAGGGGGTTATACATCTAACCCTACGGTACAATTCTACTCCACTGTACTACTTCACAAGTCTCATGTCTGACCCTAAGTAATTCTGATTCGGTAATCTTCTTTAAATCTGAGCTTAAGTCGCAAGACATTCCGTAAGTATTATTCAGGCTTAAGTCAAAAGACATTGCCAATAACTACGTTGATTCATATATAGTATACTTCAACTATATATTCTAACAATATGTAATTTCCAATTACAATAGAGGACAAGATATTTACCTCAATAAGCCCATAATTATCCAAGTATAAAGTCGATCTGGGCAATCGTTTAGCTCGACTCAGGCGCTCCAACCAGCTCTAAACCACCCTTAGAAGTTCTAACCAACTTCACACAATACTCCAACGGACTATGGAGATTTTTCCTAGGGTTTCGGTTTTGTGACGGAAGGAAGTATAATAGTATTTACGGGCTTTTAGTATAGGTATAACCTTAGAATCTGACAAGGTATATGGCTAAGGTAATTTGGGCATTATAACAATACTTTTGAGGGTATTTCTATCAAGAGGGGGGGTATTATACGAAAACAACTAGGATAGGGGGGGGGGGTACCCCACGGCCACCCCAAAAATGGGGGAGGGGAAGGCTCTCGGCCACAAGGGCCTATCTAGGGAGGGGGCTCTTGGGCGAGAGTCAAACAAGAGGAGGGGAGGATTTCTAAGACTTAGAACATTTTAGGATGAATAAGTCTTCCAAAGGGTGGAGTATTTATAGGCCTAGCAAAGGCCAACCAATGGCCAAGATCTTGCCAAGTGCAAGGCAAGTGTAGGGCGAATCTTGCCAAGTGCACCTTATCCATCTACCACAAAATATCCTACCAACCCTTGACCAACAATGGCGATTCGTCCACCTCTTTTACATGCCCAACGTGCTCGATGGGAGGGTGACAAGTGTCGCCCTCTAGTTGCCAAAAATGTTTCGTCTCTCGGAAAAATCCATAAAAATTAAAAATGACATAGCGGAAATTCCCTACGAAAGTTGTGAAAACGTTTCAGAAAAAGCGACTCTAGCAGGGTGTTATGCACAAATAAAATTCGGCCAAGCACTTTAAGGCACAAACTTTTCTACGTCGTCCCGTGACATACTCAGGAAATACGGGGTATAACACTCTCCCCTCCTTAGAAACATTCGTCCCGAATGTTCCTTATAAGTCTCAAAACAAACGCGCGCCAATATAGTTTTCACTACTATTCTTACGAGAACAATCACCGCAATTTGCACTGCGTAAATACTTACGTCAAAGTCCACGAGGAAACACCTCTAATCATCACCACAAAACACTCCTCACCGGGGTCTAAAATATACTTCTTCCACACTTTCCAAACAAAAGAAATGATCACATCTATGCTCGCCATACATGCTCGCTTCTCTCTTTACTCGTCGTAGATACCACTTTGTCACTTTGCCTGAGGCATTAACCTTCTCAGGCGACCCAACAAATGGTACCACTTTTGTCCCTTTGTCGCGAGCCTTGCTCCGACGACCCAACAAATGATGCCGGATGCGCACGATCCTCGAGGATGTCGTATACTCGAACTCTTTCCACATTTACATCGCTTGGTTTCCAAAACTCGGGGCTACTATCTCTAACGTTGTCATCATTAAGTGGGATCAATCTGGATGGATCTCCGATACTTTTCCCGATCTTAACAATACGAAAGACCGGACGTCTGACCTCTAAGTCGGACGACAAAAGCTAACATATAGGCAACGGCCTATTCTTCACATGAACTCAAAAGGGCCCAAAGTAACTCGGGCTAAGTTCCTCGTATTCCAAACTCGTCACACTGACGGGGTGGTACGCCCGAAGACCGACCGTCAACTGAACTCTAGCGTCGTCGCGATTATCCGCACAATTCCTCCGAGTGCGGAACTTCTAGACAAGCGCCTTATCCACGATCTGCTGGAACAAGCTGAACCAACTAATCGAACCTTGCCAACATCGAACCAATCGGCCAGGCAATTTACACTTCCGCCTACAAGGCTTCATGGCGATATCCGAACACGAAATGGTAGCTTAAACACTTCCTCCAGGAGACAACAATCCCCTACGACTACCTCAAATCCACGCTGGCCCGGAGGCGAATGCGGTCTGAGACTCACTGAGTTCTTAACCTGCACGGTAAACTTTTAGAAGGCGAAAAATAGCCTGACACGGGCTTCAGCATGCGACATAAGGTGAAGGTAGGCACCGTGCATCCTTTCAACCGCCCGGATAACTCAACACACGGTAAGTAAGCGGTCGAGCGAAGAACACGATGGGCTGCCCCATCGACCACCACCGGTCGAATAAATCCACGAACTCGTCTGTTGGTTAGCGAACATGGGCCTAACACCCTCGTGACCCTACCATAAGGCGGGACCACAACTGGCGGCCCACTGACCACATCGGCGGGTTGACCCATGGCGTGGCCTCAACCCGACCCGGCGCGCGTCATACTAGCTCCGAACCGGAACAATCTCACTAATCACGCGTTACGAAAACCTAGCGGTCTTAGCTCAACTACCCTCTTTCATTCCACACTACTAGGGACTGTCCCAACATAACTCACGTGCACTATGCACTCAGATAAAGTCAAACATAACACTACACCTTTTTCTCGAGATGGCCTCACCTCTAAGGTCTCTACGTATAAAGCTCTAAGGCTCACACTTTCTCTATCCCCAAAATCTTACTCGGTTAAACAACCATGATTTCAAATCACAACTAACACCTTGCTATCGAACATAGCACCTAAGGTATACTCACCTTATCACCTATACAAAACTCTAGAGGGTTAAGGATAGATCTATGTCTCATCTTGCTCACTTAGTCGTTCTAATCAAACACCTTGCAGTGAGGCGCATAGCTAAGGAGATGACGAACTACCCACCGATCACGAAGGCTAAGTCCTCCGCGAGGACACTCTTTCGACAACAGACCACGGCGGTCATGCAACCGCGTACCAACTAAAAGGCGACATTCCTGGATGGCGCGCCCGCGTGTGAACGAGAAAAAGCGAATCGGATGGTGGAACCTACGTGTAGGCGTGAGCGGAAGCTCGGAGCTCGACCAACTCCGCGTACCGAACGTCCCGAAATTCGTGGAGGACCTGCTGCTGGTGGATGTGCATAATCTAATCTGCGGTGAGGCGACTCGCCTCAAAAGTTCTTGAAGGACCTTGCGCTCTGGCCTCTTACGGTGTCCTTCGTTAACTGTCGATCTCTACGTCTCGGCTGCTGCGCATAAGCGCATACGAGCCATGCTCAAGCCTGGCGAAGAATTACTCTTGCACAACCCTCTTTTAGATAGTCCTCAAGACTCGCGGTACATCGGTATACTCTCGGTAGCCAAATCTATAGCTAATGCAGGTCGCCTCTTTGCAATCTAAATTCTCTGTTCGGTCGTGGGCGAAGGTTCATATATCATGGCGCAGTGAGGGGCGCATTGCCGTGCCAAACTCTCTTTGGGGCTAGTGACGTCGTAGAAATCCCGAATGAAGCACTACCCTAGGTAAAGGTGGGCTGTGCCCTCGCAACCCTCGAACTCTACTCGCGGCTCCGCCATTGCCTTGCCCTCACAGGCGGGTTGCCTACTACGCGGAGGCATAGCGGTAAGGGAAAGAAATACGTTAGAGGTCCAACTTACAACACGGCTCTAAGGCACGATCTCGAGTGAGAAGAATAGAAACCAATCCTAAAATATCCTATAGCCTCACGATTATTGGTGTGGTGCACAACACACCGATAATCAAGACTTCATGGATACGATGCGTAGACACTTTCCGAGGATTAATCGCTCGATACCACTTTTGTCACGACCGAACCGGGCGTGGCCAGGTGCCTTACCGGGCACCCAGTAGACATACATCAGTAATCGGCGGAACATAAAGACAATACATGAAACGATGTAATAAGGCGGTGAAATAAGAAGACAAAGCTAACCAAAGCGGTTACCTTCGGTATATATATAAATAGCAATTTTTAACATGAGCAGTTTAATCCTTTTTACAAACCACGCCCAGCGGTACTCTGGACCTCACAGAATGATACGACAACAATGGCGGGACGGGGCCCGCCAAACCCACGAATGTAAACACTTACGACGGCGGGGACTATACGGTGATAAGCCTCGGAGAAGCGGAGCTTCCCAAATGAAGCGTGACCACGAGCTAGGATCAACGGCGGTGTACCTCAACTGCGGCATGAACGCAGCCCCGAAGAGGTCGATCTGCAGTGCAGAGTATGTGGCCCGAAAATACATCCGTAAATGAAATCATAGCAGTCATATAAAGCAGGAGACATGTATGATAACCAACTACAGTTTATAACAAAGCAGTCATGTCAAGTTAGGGACTCGCCCTCAGTCATCACTCAAGTATAACAATGGGTCTCGGGCCACAACATCAATCATGCGTGGAATACCTTCCTCACTGCCGTGATCTATGATATAAAAGCACGAGAACACATGAACACGGGTCCGCTGTGTCATAATAAAGCTGTGCGGGGTAAGTGCGAAGGCATAGCCGACTACTAAAAACCCAGTACCAACAAGGTCATGAAGCGTATCATAAGATCTGTCTAGGCCGTCACATGATCAAAGGCGGCCACTTGCGCGATATCGATGTACGCGTCTAACCACGGAACTCCGCGACTCGCGTAGGCCAATCTCATCGGCCGCGTGAGGTATTCCCGCGTCGGTAGCTACTCCGGCATCGTCACGGACTTCGCGATCCGCGTAGCGCGTGGACCGCATGCCCGTAAGGGCGACACTAACACGGAACTCGTAGCTCGCGATAGGCCGGGACTGCGTAGGGTATTCTCGAATCATAGGTCCATCGACCGCTTTGAGTCTACCCGCGTTGGAGGCGGCAACCGGAATCATCTCGAGATGAATGCCACAATACTATCATAACGATCGATAGTTAATAAGCACAATCAAGGAAACCCTTCACACAAACATCACAAGATACTAACACACGTAGCATCCCAACACGTTTACTTATCAACGCAATCAAGAAAGTATTACGGGCTATCACAAACCAATACAATCAAGTTGTTCACACAAGGTACCTTCTACTATATGATTAACAAAATCGGGTTTATCCCCAAAGTACTTCATACATTAACTCTTTAAAAGATCGTTACTTTCACAATGTCACACAATACCCGTAGTATAAAATAGAGTGACTATCCTTTTAAAGTAAATCAATTACTTCTCTTTGTAAAATCAAGTAGCAACATTCTTTTCCAATGATCAAGTTTGCCTAATTTCCAATGTTCAAGTTTCTCATTTTAGAAAGGTTTCGTAGTTCATAGTCTTATTCATTTGAGAATATAATTCTCCTTAAAACTATCTGAGAAACATAAGTCTTATATGTGAGTAGGATATTCTTGTTTATAACAATCTTATTACAGCAGCCATGATCTAGGAAATATCATTTTGTCTCATCTTAGCTTACATGCGGATGGAAGTTTCTACTGGTTTTAATAATACTTAATTAGTCAAAACATTTCCTTTTATTAACGCTGCAGTGGTTTGTCGATACACATTCTGATTTCCGAAATCAGTAAAACATTCTTAAGCCGTTATACCTAACTTCCCATAAAGCTAGTATAACTCTTAAGTTTTCAAAAACCAAGTATTACTTCTTCTTTCAAAATGATTCAAAAATCTGTTTAAATACTTCAAGTTCTTTATTAACACATAACAAGCGATTATAGTTCAAAGCGATTACCTTTTAAAAACCACATGTATTTTCTTACCAACATAAAGTGTTATAACCAACTTCCCATAAAGTCGTTATAACACTTTATGTTTAAACCAATCACATACATTCAGACATGTACTTCTCTACTACATAGTTCACACATATCATGCTAGAAGAGATAGGAAGAGGTTCACATACCTCGCGACGATTATCGACTAATAGCAAACGCTCAAGTACCTCAAACCGGCTACTCCCTAAGCCAAGTAGATCGCGCCACGCATAGTACTTCCACCTATAAGGCCACAAGGCGCTTATTAACATAAGGTCTCTTCGTAGAACATTCTGAGAAAATTGGCGACCTCCCCACATGGCAGCGTAAATCTCCTCTCTATCGAGGCTGCTACCAAGCCAACCGGGGGTTATACATCTAACCCTAACGGTACAATTCTACTCCACGGTACTACTTCACAAGTCTCTGTCTGACCTAAGTAATTCTGATTCGGTAATCTTCTTTAAATACAGGCTTAAGTCGCAAAACATTGCCGTAAGTATTATTCAGGCTTAAGTCAAAAGACATTGCCAATAACTACGTTCAGTTCTATATATAGTATACTTCAACTATATATTCTAACAATATGTAATTTCCAATTACAATAGAGGGACAAGATATTTACCTCAATAAGCCCATAATTATCCAAGTATAAAGTCGATCCTGGGCAATCGTTTAGCTCCAACTCCGAGCGCTCCAACCCGCTCTAAACCACCCCTAGGGTTTCGGTTTTTGTGACGGAAGGGAAGTATAATAGTATTTCTGGGCTTTTCGTATAGGTATAACCTTAGAATACAACAAGGTATATGGCTAAGGTAATTTGGGCATTATAACAATACTTTTGAGGGTATTTCTATCAAGAGGGGGGGTATTATACGAAAACAACTAGGCTAGGGGGTACCACGTACACCAAAAAGGGGAGGAAGGCTCTCGGCCACAAGGGCCTATCTAGGGAGGGGGGGGGCTCTTGGACGAGAGTCAAACAAGAGGGGAGGGGGAGGATTTCTAAGACTTAGAACATTTTAGGATGAATAAGTCTTCCAAAGGGGTGGGTATTTATAGGCCTAGCAAAGGCCAACCAATGGCCAAGATCTTGCCAAGTGCAAGGCAAGTGTAGGGCCAAGATCTTGCCAAGTGCACCTTATCCATCTACCACAAAATATCCTACCAACCCCTTGACCAACAATGGCCAATTCGTCCACTCTTTACCGCATAACGTGCTCGATGGGAGGGTGACAAGTGTCGCCCTCTAGTTGGCCAAAAATGTTTAAATCTCTCGGAAAAATCATAAAATTAAAAATGACATAGCGGAAATTCCCTACGAAAGTGTGAAAACGTTTGGAAAAAGCGACTCTAGCAAGATTGTTATGCACAAATAAAATTCGGCCAAGCACTTTAAGGCACAAACTTTTCTACGTACGTCCCCGCGTACATACTCAGGAAATACGGGGTATAACAATGATGATGTGCTATGTATTATGTTCCGATAGCGTTTTGTTAAATGATGATTTAGGGGCCTGGTTAGTAAGGGGAAGTTGGGTAAAGGATTTTGTTTACGATTGACCTTTGTCAGAGAGCATAGTATACGAGGGGTATAATTGTGTGATAAGTCCCTGAATGGTGTGAAATATAAGAGGGTAGTTGAGCTAAGAAGACCACTAGGTTTTCGTGACTTGATTAGTGAGATTGTTCCGGATCGGGGGAAACAAGAGTTTGGCGCGGTTATGGGTCGGGTTGAGGACCATTCGCGGGTCGACCCTCAGCCCGGAATATGGTGGGGTCAGTTCGTGGTGGTCCCGCCAGGTGGTAGGGTCACGAGGGTGCTAGGCCCAAGTTTAGGTAACCATCGTACGAGTTCGTGGATGCGTTCAACCAGAATCGGATCGTGAAGGCCGGGGATGGCCTTAAAAGAATTTGAGGCCAGTAAGATGACCAAGTTTGGAGGAGGTGACTCCAAGGTTTTGGAAACTGCAGCGATGACAAAAATATGGTACGTGTACTAGAAAGAGTTCGGGTGTACGAGAAAGGTACGACGAGTAAGAAAGGAAGCGAACATGTGTTAAGAGGATGGAAGTGATCATTTTTGTGAAGGTGCGAGGAGAGTATCCTTTGGACCAGGAGTGAGAGTTAGTGTTGTTTTACATCTTAGAGGTGATTCCTCATTAGTTTGGATTTGGGTTTCGCGCGTATGTGATATTATGGCCATGTGTGGCATAATTGGTTTTGTAAAGTATAGTAGTGAAGACTATACCGACGCAAGTACGTTTGGAGACTTAGAAGGAACATTCGGGACGAATGTTTCTAAGGGGGGAAGAATGTTATACCCCGTAGTTCCAGGGTATATATGTGAGGATGTACGTGCGAGAATACGACAGAAATTTTGGAAAGAAAGAAAGATGTGATTTTTCGACGGAAAAGTTTCCGGTTTTTGTGAAGAAAAAGGTTCGTTAATAGGAATTGGATTCCCAGATTTGGTATTTGGGCTTCTTGAATTATATTAGAATTATGGAATTTTATTTCCGGAATTGGTCACGTGGGGCCCACGGGAGAAATTTACGGTTTTGTGGGGCCCACTTTGTTTTCGAGATTTTGGCCATTATGTACATTTTCGGGAGATGAAATATTTTGGACTAATAGGAGGGCGACACGTGTCACCCCCCTAGGTGGCCTCATGGCCGAAATTTGCTAACAAGTGGCAAGACAAGTGGCCTTGTCTTGCAAGATATTTTTTAGTTGGACAAGTGGCTTGTGGGGCCCACACACACTTGTCCCCAATCTCAACCACACACTTGCCTTCATCCTATCCCTTGGTTGTCCTATATATGCACTACTAGTTGATGAAATCTCCCACACTTAACCATTTCAAGACAAGAAATTCCCTCCTTCTCCCTTGACTCGCTTCTCGTTTTTTAGCCCTTTTCTTGAGCTAAATTTGTCCAACAATTCTTAAACTCTCAAGTGTTCTTCCCTAAGGTGTTAGGAAGATTGTGTACCAAGAGTTGGAAAAGATTTCACACCCCTAACCTCTAAACTTCACCTTGGCCGAGAGCTCCATGAACAAAAACCCTAAGTGTTCTTCACTTTTTGGAGTTGAATCTTGAAGAGAAGTTGGTTAGGAGCTTCTATGGGTTGCTTGTAGCGGATTGGAACGTAAAGATTTGGAGCTAAGACTTGCTTGGAGCGACATTAAGTTCTTGGATAATTTTGGGCTATTTGAGGTAGTAAACCTTAACCTCTTTGTGAATTGGTCATTATACATATATTATAAGTATATTATGGAGTATATAATATATGGAGTAAAGTTTGGAAGAGTTGGATCTTGTTAACTTGTTAAAAGAAAGGATTGGCCGTTAGCCATTAAAATGGTAAAAACGTATCTTACTTGCTAAGAAGCTAATAACAAAGTAACTATAACTTATATTAAGAATGGAAATATAAGTTGGATGACTAATGAGTAATTTGGATAAGTAAAATGGACAAAGTTGGCCAAGGACCCCAACTTAAGGACTGTATTTACTTTGGATTGTATTTACTTTGGACAGTATTTACTTGGACTGTATTTACTTTGGACAGTATTTACTTTGGACTGTACTTACATTTCTGTTAAGGGGAAGATTGTTAAATCGCGTTCCGTTTGGGCGTGTGAACCCCTTTTTAATTATTGTATTGTTATGAAGGCGTGATAGTAAATCGCGTTACCGTTTGGGCGTGTAATCCCCTTCTTTTTGTTGTTTAATTATTACGCCTTATATATGGTATATATATTACAGTTATTCGGGCCTTGGAGAAAGATGGAAAAGTGAGTAAAAATGGGGGAAGTTCTGCCCAATTTTCCGTAGAATTAGAGGGCTTTTTATTGGTCTAAGTCTTCAATGGTAAGAAAGGTTTGATAGAAGTACTATGACCATTTTAGGAGTGGAGTACTACGTGTGGTGTGATCTACTTGGCTTAAGGAGTAGCCGACGGGTTGAAGTACTTGGAGCGTTTTGCTATTTGTCGATAATCGTCGCGAGGTATGTGAACCTCTTCCTATCTTTTCTAGCATGATTGTTGTGAACTATGTAGTACGGTAGACGTACGTGTGCTAAACGAGTTTTTGTTGGTTTAAAACATAAGGTGTTATAATAGCTTTATGGGAAGTTAGTTATAACGACTTTATGTAGGTAAAAGAATGGTTTATTGATTTTAGAAGTTAAGAGACTTGATCTTAAAAGATAAGAGACTTAACTTATAAATGACGTTTTATGAAATGTTAAGGACTATGAATTTTGTTAAAAAGTTGTGAAACCTCATTCGTGAGTAATGAGTACTTGGCTTTTAAAGAATAATGTTTTACTGATTTCGGAAATGAGAATAAGTGTCAAACAAACCACTGCAGCGTTAGTAAAGGAAAATGTATTGACAAATAACTAATTGTTATTAAAACCAGTAGAAACCTCCATCTGCATAGAAGCTAAGATAAGATAAAATTGTATTACATTTCCTAGATCATGGCTGCTGTAACAAGATTGTTATAAACAAGAATAAACGGCTCACGCATAAGACTTATGTTACTCAATTGTTTTAAAAGAGATTAAGACTATGAGTTATGAAACCTTTCTAAAATAAGAGACTTGAGCATTTGAAATTAGGCAAACTTGAAAGTTTGGAAAATAATGTTGTTACTTGATTTTAAAAAGGAAGTGTTCTGGTTTACTTAAAAATGTGAGTCACTCTATTTTTAATACTACGGGTATCGGGTGACCTTTATAAAAGAATTTGATCTTTTTAAAGAATTTTACGTATGTAATACTTTTGGGGCTAGAACCTGGCCTTCGGCATAAAATGGAAGTACTTCAAGTTGTGTGTAACTTGCCTATGTTTGCGTGTGATAGCCTTTGTTGTGAAAGTGTTGTATTTCTATGCTACCGAGTCCCATGAGATGGGCCGGGACACGTATTCCATCTGATTCTTCACCGAGTCCCATGAGATGGGCCGGGACACGTATTTCATCTGATTCTTCACCGAGTCCCATGGGATGGGCCGGGACACGTATTCCACATAATTCTTTACCGAGTCCCATGGGATGGGCCGGGACACGTATTCCATATAATTCTTTACCGAGTCCCATGGGATGGGCCGGGACACGTATTCTACATGATTCTTTACCGAGTCCCATGGGATGGGCCGGGACACGTATTCCACACGATTTATACCTAGACTGCCGGCAGTGAGGAAGGAGTTCCACGGGCATGAGGGATGACTTGAGGGCGTGAGTCCCTGACTTGACATGACTGCTTTTATGTTGTGAACTGTAGTTTGGTTATCATACATGTCTCCTGCTTTATATAGACTATTATGATTTCATTTATGATTTTTCTGATTTCACATACTTGGTACTGTTATCGACTCCTCGGGCCGCTGCGTTCGCCGCAGTAGAGGTACATCGGTTGTGGATCCTCGCTCATGGATCACATTCAGCGTGTTAGGAAGCCCCGCTTCTTGAGGCTTATCTTTTGCATGTTACCACGAGTTTGTAGGTTCTTGTACATTCAGGGGTATGGCGGGGCCCTGTCCCGTCATAGTTGTTGTCACTTCTTAGAGGTCTGTAGTACTGTTGTGGGCAGAGTTTGTAAAAAAGGATAACTGTTCGGGTTTTTATGTATATATACAGAAGGCAAATGTTTTGGTTGGCCTGTTTACTTATCATGTCTCTTGTTTCATGTTCATGTTTTTATTTCCGCTGATTTTCTCTGATGTTGTATCACTAGGGTGCCCGGGGTAAGGCACGATCCACGCCCGTTCGGTCGTGACATTAACGCCGCAGTTGCTTTGTCGATACTCATTCGATTTAAATCGGTAAAAATTATTCCTTTTAAAAACCAAGTACTCATTACTCACGAATGAGGTTTCACACAAAATTCATATTAATTCATTTAAGTCAAGTCTCTTATCTTTTAAGATCAAGTCTCTTAACTTTTAAGATCAATAAATCATTCATTTTATCTCTCTTAAGCCGTTATACCTAACTTCCCATAAAGCTAGTATAACTCTTAAGCTTTTAAAAACGGTTCTTAATATTCTTGAAATACATCAAGATTCTTATTATTCAGGCTTAAGTCAAAAGACATTGCCGTACAACTACATTCAATTAACACACGTACGTCTACCGTACTATATATATATTCTTTTAAAATATCATGCTCAAGAGGATAGGAAGAATCACATACCTCGCGACGATTATCGACTATTAGCAAAACGCTCCACGGCTATAACCCGGCTAGCCTTGTCCACCTTTCAAGTAGCACATGCTACTCACAGAACATTCAACCTATAACGGTTATACGAGTCTATCAAAGCCTAGACTACTCGGTAGAATAAATCTAGATACAAGATTCTACGGAAAATTGGGCGATTTCCCTACCACAAACTTCACAATTCTCATGACACCTATGTAAGTACAGTTCATTTCCCTTCTTATATACTTTCCTTGTATATACTTATACTTATTCTTATACATCAATAGTATGTAACTCAATTACAAAAGGGAGACAAGATATTTACCTCGATAAGCCCATAATTATCCAAGTTAAATGTCGATCCTGAGCAACGCTTAGCTCCTACTCCGGGAGCTCCAACCCGCTCCAAACAACCCTTAGAAGTTCTACGCAACTTCTTTATACATCCCGCCACCCACTGTGAAGATTTTCCTTAGGGTTTGGCCGAGACAAAAGGACATAAGGTAGTATTTCCTGCTCTACGATAGAGGTATCTTTGGAATACTACAAGGTATATGGCTAAGGTAATTTGGGTATAGTAACAATACTTTGGAGAGTATTTCTACCACGAGGGGGATCTTTATACGAGACAACACCACAAGTGTGTATACCCTCGCCAACCCCACCAGGAGGGGTACTCGCCGAGGGGAGGGCTTTCGGCGAGGGGCCTTCTCAAAGGGGGAGGGGGGAGCTCTAGGACGAGAGCAACACTACAAGGGAGGGAGGATTTCTAGACTTAGAAATTATTTTAGGATGAATAAGTCTTCAAAGGGGGGTATTTATAGGTCAAGCAATGGCCAACCAATGGCCAAGATGAAGCCAAGTGCAAGGCAAGTGTAGGGCTAGGATGTACCCAAGTGTACCTTATCCATCTACCACCAAAATATCCTACCAACCCCTTGACCAAAACAAGGCCAATTCGTCCACTTTACCGCCCCAACTTCCGCCAATGAGAGGGTGCCAAGTGTCGCCCTCTCGTTGGTCCAAAATGCTTCGTCTCTCGGAAAAATCCGCAAAAATTAAAAATGACATAGCCGGAATTTTCCCTTCGCAAGTCTTGTAAAACGTTTCGTCGAAAAACGACTCTAACCGGGTGTTGTGCACAAAATAATTCGGCCAAGCCTACTTTAAAGTTCAAACTTTTCCACGTACGTCCTCACGTACATACACAGGAAATACGGGGTATAACAGGGTTGTTGTAACGACTTTAGGGGAGTTAAAGGAGTGATTTACTTAATTGTTTTAAGAGAGGATAAATGACATGATTTAAGAGAAGTAACTTGTTTTAAAGGTGTGAGTTACTTGAGGTTTAAAAGTAGAAGAAACTTGTTTTCTAAATATTAAGAGACTTGAAGTATTTTGAAAGTTAAGAAACTTGATTTGTAAGTATGTGATACTTGGTTTTAAGTATAAGTCTCTTGGTTATAAAAAGGAATGAATATGTCTAAAACCATAAAGGGTTATAACGGCTTTATGGGAAGTTGGTTATAACGGCTTTATGGAAGGTTAAGAAAGTTGTCTATTTTGATTATTAGGCATAAGTTGCCTAGATTGTGAAAATTTGAAGTTACTTGATTTCAAGCTTTGAAAAGAGTTTTCTAAAAGTGTAGTAACTTACTTTGAAAAATAGACACACCTTGATACTATGGGTGTTAGTATCTTGGGGTTTTACATAAAAAAGAGTCTTTTGAAAAGAATGTGCGTACGTAGTACTTTGGCTTGTTTAATTGAAAATTATTCTATGTGTGCCTTGATAAGTACGTTGGCTTGTTTAATTGAGAATTATTCTATTAGTGCCTTAAGTAAACCAAAATGAGAGTGTATATGAATAAGACTAATAAGAAGTTAGGGGGATTTCTTAACTTGCTTACTTACTTGTGTGATAAGCCGGTAGTGCTTATGTTATGTATGATGGCCAGTTGAGGTAGGGTAAGAGTATAAATGAGGGGTGTATCCCCAAATATCGTTATACCACCTGCTTTACCACCTTCTTCAGGGTAAGAGTATAAATGAGGGGTGTATCCCCAAAGATCGTTATACCACCTGCTTTACCACCTTCATCAGGGTAAGAGTATAAATGAGGGGTGTATCCCCAAAGATCGTTATACCACCTGCTTTACCACCTTCTTCAGGGTAAGAGTATAAATGAGGGGTGTATCCCCAAAGATCGTTATACCACCTGTTTTACCACCTTCTTCAGGGTAAGAGTATAAATGAGGGGTGTATCCCCAAAGATCGTTATACCACCTGCTTTACCACCTTCTTCAGGGTAAGAGTATAAATGAGGGGTGTATCCCCAAAGATCGTTATACCACCTGCTTTACCACCTTCTTCAGGGTAAGAGTATAAATGAGGGGTGTATCCCCAAAGATCGTTATACCACCTTCTTCAGGGTAAGAATATAAATGAGGGGTGTATCCCCAAAGATCGTTATACCACCTGCTTTACCACCTTCTTCAGGGTAAGAGTATAAATGAGGGGTGTATCCCCAAAGATCGTTATACCACCTGCTTTACCACCTTCTTCAGGGTAAGAGTATAAATGAGGGGTGTATCCCCAAAGATTGTTATACCACCTGCTTTACCACCTTCTCCAGTGTAAGAGTATAAATGAGGGGTAAATCCCCAAAGATCGTTATACCACCTGTTTCCGTGGATTTGCTACCTATACTTTTGATTACTCTCATTGTTAGTAAGGCAATCGTGGTAATCGTTATTTGAGTAGTGACTTTTGGCACGCGCCCACGACTTGATATGATCGCTATGTATTGTGTAATCGTAGGTTGGCTATCATACATGTCTCTGCTTTGTTTAGATCGTTATGATTTCATTACGCATTTCATCGCTTCACATACTTGGTACATTCTTCAGATCGACCTCCTTCGGGCCGCGTCATGTTGCAGTTTAGGTACTGCTTGGTGATCGGCAGTGTAGGACCGCTTCATAGTTTTGATAGCTCCTTCTGCTCGGGAGTTTATCTTTTGGTATAAGTTCTTTCAAGATGTGCTTTTGTACGATTATGGGTACGGTGGGGCCTTGTCCCGCCACGACCAAGAAACTCTTAGAGGTCTGTATTCATATGTGGGATTGGACTCATGTACGGTGTTGTGTCTTTTGTTTATGTATATTATATGGCAGCCTTGTCGGCTTTGCCCTTGCACGTACGTCGAACCACCCAACCGGCGATCTATACCTTCTTACATACAAGGCCTCATACGGGGACATCTGAATACTGGTAGGGTATTTGTAATCGTACGTAACTCAACAAGAGGCAAATAATTCTTCTATCTAACTCTGAAATCAATAACACAGGCCTGCCACCTATCCTCAAGTGCCTGGATAGTACGCTCCGCCTGTCTGTCGGTCTGAGGGTGTAATGCAACACTGAGACTCACCTGTGTCCCTAATCCCTTCTGAAAAACCTCCAGAAGTTATCCGTAACCGAGCTCATCTGTCTGACATCATAAACGTAGGAACCCCGTGCAGTCTCACAATCTCTCTGCTATAAAAGCTGGCATAAAACTCAGCCGAACAAGTGGTCCTAACTGGAAGAACGCGGTTGGTCTCACAAGATGTTTACTATGACCCTGTGGGTTCGTGACTTCCTCCGATACGATGCCACCAGAATAAAGATCCACATTAATCACCTCCCATATCTAAGTCGGGAATCTAAATCGCCTGTAATAGCCCACTGGGCTTCTGGTGTCCAACCTCGACCTGCTACTAATTCGGATATTAAGCAACAACTCTGCTACGTCCCTCTTCAGGCCACCTTACCAATACATACATCTGAGGTCACTACACAACATAGTCGACCCCGAACAATTAGAGCAATAAGCACTGCGTGCCTCCCCTAAGACTCCTGACTAGTCTGCAAAGACGGTACACGCACCCATCCTCATCTCACAGCACCCCATCCGGTGCTACTCAAACAGACTCTTCTCTTCTCGGAGAGCCGTATCTCGATACCGTATCATAACTACATCCTCATATTTTCGCCTCCTTACCTCCTCAACGACGGAAGACTCGGAAACCTCTCGGATCTATACTTCATTAACTTTGGAAACAAATAAACGAACCCCTAGGCTCGGTAACTGAAGAATCTCACGGACCCCGTCCAGTCTATCTGGCTGCCCATCTGGCATACTACCCTTAGATCCACGACTAAGAGTATCTTTAACTGTCTTGGCTTTCCCTGGGTGGTATAGGATATCGATATCACAATCCTTGAATAACTCTAACCACCGTCGTTGTCGCAAATTCTACTGCCTCAGTCTGCAGATATACCAGAGGCTTTTGTGGACTGCACAAATATCCACATGAAGTATGTATATACGTCATGCCCCCCAAATCTTCAAGGCATGATTTTACTGCCGCCAGCTCTAAATCGTGAGTGGCGTAATTTCCTTTCCTGCTTCCCTAACTACCGGGAAAAGATAGGCTCTATCCTTATCGGGTTGCGTCAGCACACAACCTAGTCCAACACCCATCGTGTTATCATAAAAACCTAACCCTCTAGTCTTTCAGGATTAGTTTAGAACTATAGTCGAGTCAACTTATCTTCCAATAACTGGAAACCTTTCTCATTCTTGCGAAATATTCGGTCGTCCTTAATCTCAATTATGGTTCCTGTTTCCTTTTCTCTGTTGCAACCAAACTTGGTCATTAACTTAGATTTGATTCTTTTGCTTGCCTCCTGGCTAAGACTTCCTGTCAATCACAATTTAGGGGGGGAGGGGAGATTTCCTTGATCTCGTCAAGTAGTAACCCGATTTTCCTTTCCTAGTTTGTAGAGCCTATAGCTAGGTGTTACCACATTTCCTCGAAATGTTCTTACTTCCCATTATTTACTAATGGTCTTTACACTGGTCTGGGGTAGTCATATCTCGTGCAACTTACATTACCATAGTCGTATTCTCTTTCATCATTCTGGTCATAACCTTACCTTAGGCTTATTATTAGCAAAAGTATTTCTATCTTAATTCATAATCGTACAGTTTCATACATGCGTACAACCTGCATTTATATCTTTACGATACTTCGACCAATTAAGACGCCGTTCTTAATTACCCCAACACAACACTTTTTCCACGGTTATCTACAACTGTAACCTATGGCATGACGATACCGAAGACCTTACCAGTCTCATATCCTTCGTCTAACAACATGGGTACACGCAACCCCATAATACGAAATCGTCCTTTTATGTGGGGAGAGAACTTATCTCCTTTCTTAAACTTTCCTCGAGTCACAACCCTAATCACAGGTCATCTCGCGTCCAAGAAATATCTAATCATCACGCACCGCCTTAAAGTCATGTAGATTTTCAAAACCTACCAAAGATGCCTCACTTTCACTGGCAAAGACTGTGACTTATTTTATTCTTTCCTTGCACATTTTCCGAAATTATCCTAAGGTCGCCCCGACCGCCACACCAAACCAACTCCAAGTACCTCCAAGGGCACTTAACATAAATTCCTTCAAATTCAATTATTACCTACTTTCTGCGTCAATTTACCTCACATGGACAAGTCACACAGACTTATTAAAATCACCAATGTCAAAGAAGGAAGGATAATTCGCTGGTTACCACCACTTCTGTCCCTATCCGCTCGATAACCGGCTTACCGGGAAACTGGTACCGAATCAATCTTTTTCTATAGACCACGTTGGCATAACAAGAGGTCAACTAGCCCGTACTCACAATGACCTCGATGTCTGTCATAACAGCTCTGCTAGGTCTGCTAGGGTCCAACGACTATATCGTTACCGGTAATTATTATCTACCCGCTCAGCTACCACCCAACACTCACGGGTGTGGTCACCTCGAAAGGTCCTCATGGATACAGGCTCCATTTCTTTACACTTGGTTGTTTCTTTCATCGGTCGCATTCTTCCTGCATTTCCAAACTTATTCTAGCATACGACATAGCCTTCATACCGATTCGCCTCTAATCTGGAGTTACAATTCTAAACAACATAAGGCCATTTCCTGCTCACAACTCGTTCCGTGGAATGCGCCCACGAACCCGTAAAATGATTAACTAGACTTGCCTTTGCACCTCGTGACTCGCCACGTATGACTATTAACAACTGATCCCATTCCATTACAGGCTATGGGGCGACCCTTAATAGGTCCTTAACCCGACTCGGCGTCGTACTTAACTCTTACCCTTGGTCTGACTTAACTTTTTACCACCCGAGAAGGCCTTATATACCAAAGGTCTCGGCGGTTATCAACATTCTTAGGCTCACAATTTCAGGCTCCTAGCCTACCTTATCAGTCCCCCCGTAAACGGGTACAATAATATTTTTCATAATATCAAAACCGTGTTGTCTTGACCACAACAACCATACTTACTCCTTACGGATCTCACCCGTACCATTTCTTAATCATACCACGTAGCTTAATCTATTAACATAGTCTTCCATTAAGTCCCTTAATTAAACTTCTTAAGGGTCCATTTCCTTCTCAGACAACTCATCATCTCCTAATTATCTTAAATTAGCACGTAAAACCTTGCTGAGAGTCCATTAACTGTTCATACCTTCCCGGTATTTTTAGTCCTTACCAATTCCTGGTAATCCACAATCATTCTAGGCAACACATATGTGACCCTCATACATAAATCTGTATAGCTGTATGTCACAATACCAACTATACTACAAATATTACCAACCTGGATACGCAATCCACATAATCTTTCCTGGGTCACTGCTGCCTTTCTCGTAGCTGCAAACAACATAACCTGTTAGGGAGAGACGACCCTAACCACACAGCTCTATCGCACGATCTTAGAGTGAGAAGAATGGAAACCAATCCTAAATGTCCTGCAGCCTCCTGATTATAGATGTGGTGCACAACACACCGATAATCAAGACACGGCCTGTAGACACTTTTCGAGGACTAACTGCTCTGATACCACTTTTGTCACAACCCGACCAAGCTCACATCGTGCCCTACCTGGGCACCCCTTACAGTATATCACACACCTCAACCCCGCCCGTGGATCGGTTGTTATACCCCGTATTTCCAGAGTATGTACGTGAGGGCGTACGTATAAATTTAAGCCTTAAAGTTAGGCAAGGTTCGAATTTTGTTCACAACCCCCGATTAGAATCGATTTTCGACGAAACGTTTTACACAACTTGCGAAGGGAAAATTCCGGCTATGTCATTTAGTATTTTTGCGGATTTTTCCGAGAGACGAAATATTTTGGACCAACAAGAGGGCGACACTTGGCACCCTCTAATTGGTAGACTTATGGGCGGCAAGTTGGACGAAATGGAGAGTGGGAGTAGGTAGGATATTTTGTGATATTTGTGTGGTAGATGGATAAGGTACACATGGGTAAATCCTCACCCTACACTTGCCTACCACTTGGCTATATCTTGGCCCTTGGTTGTCCTATAAATACCCCCCCTTAGTTGATGAACTTCTTCATCCTAAAATAGTTTCTAAGTCTTGAAAGTTCTCTCCCCCTTAGTGTAGTGGTTCGTCCAAGCCTCCCCCTTTGAGGAAGCCCTTGGCCGAGGGGTACACCCCCCCCCCCCCATACCTTGAAGCTCTCGTAAAATACCCCCCATTTGGTAGAAAAATACTCTCCAAGTATAGTTACTATTCCAAAATACCTTGGCTCATATACCTTGTAGTATTCCAAGGCTACACTTATACTAAAAGCCCAGAAATACTATTATACTTCCCTTCAGTCACAAAAACGAAACCCTAAGGAAAATCTTCACAGTTGGTTGAAGTATTAAGAAGAAGTTGCGTAGAACTTCTAAGGGTTGTTTGGAGCGGGTTGGAGCACCCGGAGTAGGAGCTAAACGTTGCTCAGGATCGACATTAAACATTGGATAATTTTGGGCTTACCGAGGTAAATAATCCTATCCTTCTATTGTAATTGGAAATTACATACTGTAGTTGTATAGAAATGAATATAAGATTCATAGAAGAGATTTGAACTGTAATAGTAGGATATTACAGAAAAGACTTAAACTGAAATCACATCAGAAGAATATTCTACAGAGTAGTCTAGAAGTTGATAGACTTACATAACCTTTATAGGTTGAATGATCTGCGAGTTGCATGTACTACTTGAAAGGTGGGCAAGGCTAGCCGGGTTATAGTCGTGGAGCGTTTTGCTAATAGTCGATAATCGTCGCGAGGTATGTGATTCTTCCTATACTCTTGAGCATGATATTTTAAAATATATATAGTACGGTAGACGTATGTGTGTTAACTGAATAATAATTACGGCAATGTCTTTTGACTTAAGCCTGAATAATAATTACGGCAATGTCTTTTGACTTAAGCCTGAATAATAAGAATCTTGAAGTATTTCAAAAGAATACTGAATCATTTTTTAACAGAAGAGTAATACTTGGTTTTTAAAGCTTAAGAGTTATACTAGCTTTATGGGAAGTTAGGTATAACGGCTTAAGAGAGATAAAAGAATGATTTATTGATTTAAGAAGTTAAGAGACTTGATCTTAAAAGATAAGAGACTTGACTTAATTAAATTATGTTAAAAAGTGTGAAACCTCATTCGTGAGTAATGAGTACTTGGTTTTCAAAAGGAATAATGTTTTACTGATTTCGGAAATCAGAATAAGTATCGAACAAACCACAGCAGCGCTAATAAAGGGGAAATGTATTGACTATTAAAGTATTATTAAAACCAGTAGAAACCTCCATCTGCAAAGAAGCTAAGATGAGACAAAATGATATTACATTTCCTAGATCATGGCTGCTTTAATAAGATTGTTATAAACAAGAATAATCTACTCACATATAAGGCATATGTTTCTCAAATTGTTTTAAAGGAGAATTATATCATTAAGTGATTAATACTATGAACTACGAAACCTTTCGAAAATGAGAAACTTGAGTAATTGAAATTAGGCAAACTTGAACGTTTGGAAAAGAATGTTGTTACTTGATTTTACAAAGAGAAATGTTTTGATTTACTTCAAAAGATAGTCACTCTATTTTTATACTACGGGTATTGTGTGACTTTTGAGAAAGAAGTAGATCTTTTAAAGAGTTAATGTATGAAGTACTTTGAGGATAAAAACCCGATCTTGTTAATCATATAAGTAGAAAGTACCTTGTGTGAATAACTTGACTGTGTTGGTTTGTGATAGTCTTGTAATACTTTCTTGTTGATTTGATAAGTATTCATGCTAGGATGCTACGTGTGTTAGTATCTTGTGATGATTGTGTAAAAGGGTTTCCCTCGATTGCGCTTAAGTTGTTTAACGATCAGCCGTTATGTTGGTATTGTACCACTCACCTTGACATGATCCCGGAGGTTAAGCCGCCTCCACGCGGGTAATACTCAGCACCGCGTGTGACTATGATTCGAGGATACCTCACGCAGTCCCGGACCTATGCAGAGCTACGAGTTCCGTGTTAGTGGCGGCCTTTATGGTCATGCGCGGTTCATGTGGCCACGCGGATCGCGAGTCCAGCGGATGCCGGGAGTAGCTACCGATGCGGGAATACCTCACGCGGGCCTACGAGGTTGGCCTACGCGAGTCGCGGAAGTTCTGTGGCTAGACGCGCACATTTGATATCGCGCGAGTGTCCAGCTTCGATCATGTGGCGGTCTAGACAGATCTAATGATACACTTTATGACCTTGTTAGTACTGTGGGTGTTAGTAGTCGGCTATACCTTCGTACTTACCCCGTACGGTTTTATTAGGACACAGGTGGGACCTGGTGTTCATGTGTATCCCTTGGTGCTTTTATATCATAGATCGCTGCAGCCGGAGAAGGTATTCCACGGGCATGATTGATGTTGTGGGCGTGAGACCCATAGTTATATTTGAGTGATGACTTTGAGGGCGTGAGTCCCTAACTTGACATGACTGCTTATTTATTGTGAACTGTAGTTTGGTTATCATACATGTCTCCTGCTTTATATAGACTACTATGATTTCATTTACAGTTTCACATACTTGGTACCTGTTGTATCGACCTTCTGGGCCGCGTTCATGCCGCAGTAGAGGTACACCAATGTTGATCCTCGCTCTTAGGTCACGATTCAGTATGGGAAGCTCCGCTTTCTCCGAGGCTTATCGATGTATAGTCCTCGCCGCCAGGTGCTTACATTCAGGGTATGGCGGGCCCCGCCCCGCCATTGTTGTCATATCATTCTTAGAGGTGCAGAATTTGTTGTGGCGAGTTGTAAAAAAAAAGGATGTAATCGTCTAGTTGTTATATATATATGCCGAAAGGCAAGTTTTATCGACATCGCTTTACACTTCGATATTTCATGTCTTGTTTTATGTTCCAGATTACTCGATGTATGTCTACTTAGGTGCCCGGTAAGGCACGACCACGCCCGGTTGGGTTGTGACAAAAGTGGTATCGAGCGCTTAATCCTCGGAAAGTGTCTATAGACCGTATCTAGTAGAGTCTTGATTATCGGTGTGCACCACACCAATAATCGTGAGGCTATAGGATATTTAGGATTGGTTTCCATTCTTCTCACTCGAGATCGTGCTTAGAGTCGTGTTATAAGTTGGACCCCTCTAACGTATTTCTTTCCTTACCGCTATGCCTCGCGTAAGGCAACCCGCCCGGGCGGCAAGGCAGTCGGGGGAGCTGCGAGTAGAACACAGAGGGTTACTAGGGCACATGCCCAATCATCACCTAGGGTAGTGCTTCATTCGGGGAGTTCTGCTACGTCGCTAGCCCCAGCAGAGTTTAGCACGGCGGCAGCAGTTCCTACTGCGACCATGACATTTACGCCTTCAGTTCCACGACCGGAAACAGAGAATATAGATTGCAAAGAAACGACCCTGTTACTAGCTAGGGATTTGGCTACCAGAGAGTTTATGATGTACCGATTAATCACGGGTCTTAATGAATATTTAAGAGAGGGTTGTGCAAGAGTAGCTCTTCAGTCAGGCTTGAGCATGGCCTGTGTACGGGCTTATGCGCAGCAGGCCGAGAAACGTAGAGATCGACGGGTTAACCAGGCGACACAGGAAGGCCGTAATGAAGCGTCCTTGGTAACTTTCGAGGTGAATCGCCTCAAGAATCAGCTTTAGATATGCACATCCACCAAGCAGAGTGGTCCTCCGCAGTGGTTCGTGGACGTTCGGTATGCAGGAGTTGGTCGAACTCCGTGGCCGTTCGCAAATACACGTAGGTTCCGGCCACCGGATTGATTTTCCTCGGTATTCACACGGCGCACGCCATCCCGGGGAATGTCGTCTTTTAGTTGGTACTTGTTGTACCGACGGCCGTCAGGGCCAGGTGTCGAAAGGGTGTCCTAGTAGGAGGGATGCAAGTAGGAGGACTTAGCCTTCAGGATCGGTAGGTAGTTCGTCACCTTCCATAGCTATGCGCCCAACAGGGCAGGATTGATTAGAACGACAGAGGGGAGTGAAGCTGTAGATATAGGTAGATCCTTAACCCTCTAGAGATTGGTACGTATGATAATGTTATACCCCGTATTTCCAGAGTATGTACGTAAGGGCGTATGTACAAAAGTTTAGCCTTAAAGGTTAGGCTTTGGACGAAAATACTTGGGCACAACTCACTTAAAGAATCGTTTTCCGACGAAACGTTTTACTAGACTTGCGAAGGGAAAATTCCGGCTATGCCATTTCTAATTTTTTGCGGATTTTTCCAGGAGACGAAACACTTTGGACCAACGAGAGGGCGACACTTGTCACCTTCTAATTGATGGATGTGTGGGCGGTATAGGGCCGATTGGAAGGGCTTGGAGTTGGTAGGATATTTGTGATATTTTGTGGATAAGGGCACTTGGGTGAATCCTCACCCTACACTTGCCTTGCACTTGGCATCATCCTAGCCCTTAAAAGCCCTATAAATACCCCCCTTGATGAAGAGTTCTTCATCCACAAATTAACTTTCCAAGTCTAAAATCCCTCCCTCTCCCTTGTGAGCATTTTCGTCCAACATTCCCCCCTCCCCTTGTGAAGGCCTTGGCCGAAACACCCCCCCCTAGCCTAGTAGTTCTAGCCGAAACCTACCCCCTCCCTTGGTAGAAATGTTGTCTTCCAAGTATAGTTACTATTCCTAAATACCCTAGCCCAAATCCCTTATTACTTAGTAGAAGTTGTGAAGAACTTCTAAGGGTTCCTTGGAGCTATCGGAGCGTGCAATTAGGAGCTAAACCTCGCTCAGGATCGACATTTATACTTGGATAATATTGGGCTTATCGAGGTAAATAAACTTATCCTTCTTTTGTAATTAGAGAATACATACTGTAGAAGTATAGGAATAAGTATAAAATACTTAGAAGGATATTACAGAATAGAATTGAACTGTTATCAAATAGAAGGGTATAAAAGAAGAATAATTGAGCTGTATTTACGTAGGACTGTATTTACAGTAGACTTGTATAGCTTACCGGGTACGGTAGTGCTGCCCAATTTTCCGTAGAATAGAGAACCCTCTGCTTAGAATCACATGTCTGAGAATAGTCTAGACGTTGATAGACGTATTTTACTATTATAGGCTGATTCTCTGCGCGCGACATATTCGACTTGGCAGGTGGTTTTCGCCGAGGAGGTATGTGATTCTTCCTATACTCTTGAGCATGATATTTTAAAATATATATAGTACGGTAGACGTACGTGTGTTAACTGAATAATAATTACTGCAATGTCTTCGGACTTAAGCCTGAATAATAACTACGGCAATGTCTTTTGACTTAAGCCTGAATAATAAGAATCTTGAAGTATTTCAAAAGAACACTGAATCATTTTTAACAGAAGAGAAATATTTGGTTTTTAAACAAAAAGCTTAAGAGTTATACTAGTTTTATGGGAAGTTAGGTATAACAACTTAAGAAAGATAAAAGGAACTGTTTACTTATTTGTTTGTAAAAGCCTTGTATGGATTTCTGTAAAGTGTAGTAAGATTGTTTGATAAGTAGACATATTATGACGCTACGGGTGTTAGTGTCTTGTGATGTTGAAGGGGGTCATTCTTGTTGTGCTTACGTTGCTAAGCGGTAAGTCCATTATCGTTATTTTATCACCTACCCTCGACTTGTTATACCGAGGGCTTGCCACCCGATGCGGTCTATACGGCCTATGCGTCTATGTGACTACGCGAGTCGCGGAGTTCGAGTGATTGATCATTCCGGTGTTTTAGCCCGACGCGGGGATGCCTATGCGGTCGTGTGACTACGCGGTCTATTGAGACTATGCGGTGCGGGAGTCCGGGAGAGTGCCGGGGTTAGCTACCCCGATGCGAGAATACCTCATGCGGTCGTGTGTGACCTATGCGACTGCGGGAGTCCGTGATTAGGCACGCATAATGATACTATGGGCGATTGGCCTTGCTTCGATCATTCGCGCCTAGAAAAGACACATTCTGATTTACCTATTATTGCTCTTGTTTGTGATATGGCACTATGTGCAATTGAACCGATTGTATTTGCAAATGGCTTTAAAATACTTTGATTTCATTTAAGTACTTTACGCTTCACATACTTGGTACTGCTTTCTCGACCTCCTGGGCCGCTCATGCCGCAGTAGGGCAAGCAGTGCTAGATCCACATCCTTAGGATCTTTGCTTTGGTGTCGGAGCTCCATCTTCTCGGAGGCTCTACTTTTGGGTATGATCTCCTGATTGTAGATAGTTTTGTACATTCAGGTATGGCGGGCCCTGTCCCGCCATAGTTTTTTACTTCCTTAGAGGTCTGTAGTCCTATTGTACAGTTGGGATGTAACTGCAAAACTTGGGTTATATATATATGCCGAAGGCAAGCTTTTCTTCATATAAACGGTTTCTCTTTTAATAATGTTTCTTGTCTTGTCTTATGTTCCACGATTACTCGATGTATGACTACTTGGGTGCGGGTAAGGCACGATCCACGCCCCGAACGGGTCGTGACAAAAGTGGTATCGAGCGATTAATCCTCGGAAAGTGTCTACAGATCGTATCTAGTAGAAGTCTTGATTATCGGTGTGTTGTGCACCACACCAATAATCGTGAGGCTATAGGATATTTAGGATTGGTTTCCATTCTTCTCACTCGAGATCGTGCTTTAGAGTCGTGTTATAAGTTGGACCTCTAACGTATTCCTTTCTCGTAATGATTATGCCTCCACGTAAGGCAACCCGCCCGAAGGGCAAGGCACCGGCGGAGTCGCTAGTAGGACACCGAGAGTCACGAGGCACAGTGCCCGTTCTACCCGAGGCGATACCTCAGACGGCGAGTTCCATGACGCCGCCGGCCCCAGCAGAGACCACAGTACCCGCACCTCCTATCCCACAGCCTGGGGCGGAGGAGTTAGGGTACAAGGAGATGGCCCAGCTATTGGCTAGGATTGTGGCGCATACGAGGATAGGCCGATGCGCAGCCCAGCCCCAGTGGTACCCGTGGTTCACCCGAGGGCGGACAATTTGAGGCTATGGGATTTCCTGAGTTGTAGCACGCCAGAGTTCTACGGGTCGAGGCCTGAGGATGATCTGCAGGAGTTCATCCGTCAGTTACAGAGGATCATGCGGGTGATCAAGGCTTTAGAGACCGAGTCTGTGACCTTCGGTTCACATCGGCTGCGTGATACCGCAGTCGATTGGTTTGATTCGTGGGAGCTTTCCCGGGGAGAGCATGCGCCTCCAGCAGTATGGGACGAGTTTTCAGAGGCTTTTCTCACGCACTTCTTGCCTCTGCAGATGAGGAGGGCACGCCGATTTGATTTTTGTTGCCGAGGCGCAGAGGGCACGCTAGGGAATACAATGTCGAGTTCGATTCTTTGGCTCGATATGTCCCTGCGCTAGTAGCAGACATGGAGGACCGTGTACACCGCTACGTCACCGAGCTAGATGATTATATGGCCGAGTCTTGTGCGGGTGTGTCTCTTCAGCCAGGCATGGACATTACGTATGCAGCTCATGCACTTGGATGCACGAGCGTAGAGACCGACGGTAAGCAGATATCGCCAGCAAGAAGGCCAAGACGGCCGGTTCTTTGGTAGCCCTCGTGGTGGGCGATCGCAGACGTCTAGATTTGCACCACACCGCTCGAGCACTCCTACATCATTTTCGATACACGAGCATTCGGGGCGTCGGGGCCCCAAGACTTGGACTTCGGGGTAGCAAGGGTGCTAACCGATCGAGGTCCGCTTCGGTGTGTCCGTTGTGGTAGATTCCATTGAGAGCTATAGTACTACTCCGAGCTTGCTATACTTGTGGCGGCAGGTCATTATGCGAGTTTGTCCGACCGGGGCGGCGCGGTGGTAGGCTCACCCTGTGGTGCATTGCGGTTCATCATCTCCTACGATACTCGCCCGAGGCGTGGTACTCATGGGCGGCCAGGTCGCGGCAGAGGTCGTGGCGCGGTCGATTCTAGCGGTCCTCGAATCGCATATATGCCTTGTCCAGTGGCAGATCGTGAGGCGTCGCCTTGTCACGACCCGACCGGGCGCATCGGTGCCCTACCAGGCACCTGCTCGTATACATCAGAGAATAGCAGTGGAACATACATGAAACTTATAAAATAAAATAACGACAGATTAAACCACAGGCTAGTCGAGAAGGCTACCTTACTGGACACATATACATATACATAACAACAGCAGTTACATCCCTTTCTTTTTTTTACAAACCGACCCACAACATGTGACTACTGCACTTAAGAATTACAATCTGGCGGGACAGGCCCGCCATACCTGAATGTACATAAGTCTACCACATCGTGAAACCGTACTAAAAGACAAGCCTCGAGTGAAAGGGGCTTCTTTCCAAAATCAACAGAGATCCTAAGAGCAAGGATCACCAACCTGAGTACCTATCTCTGCGGCATGAACGCAGCCCGAAGGGTCGATAACAACAATTTAGTATGGAAATGTAAATAAAATGCAATAACCAAATCATATCTCGTATAAAAGAATGTCCTTTTAACTCCGAAATCAATCATATATTAACTGCCTTTCCTTCTTTCGATTAGATTTAACAACATATTCTTACATACTTACTTAAGAGTTTCATCCAAATTTTTCACATAACTTACATATCTTACATAACATAATCCGCCCGCTGGGGCTCGGTGCATCGTGGAAACATATAACATAATCCGGCCCGCCTGTGGGGCTCGGTGTACTGTGGAATCATATAACATAATCCGGCCCGCCTGTGGGGCTCGGTGTACTGTGGAAACATATAACATAATCCGGCCCGCCTGTGGGGCTCGGTGTACTGTGGAATCATATAACATAATCCGGCCCGCCTGTGGGGCTCGGTGTACTGTGGAATCATATAACATAATCCGGCCGCTGTGGGCCTCGGTGTCTTGTGGAATCATATAACATAATCCGCCCGCTTTGTGGGGCTCGGTGTAAGATGACGTAACCCGGCCTATGTGTAGGCTCGGGGTAATATGGCGTAATCCGGCCTATGTGTAGGCTCGGTGTATCTCATAACGTAATCCGGCCTATGTGTAGGCTCGGTGTGATTTTCCTTACGTAACATTTTAATCCGTCTTATTACTTCCTCTTAAGTCGTCATAACAACTTCCCATAAAGCTGTTATAACAACCTTTCGTTTTAGAGAACTTAAGACACTTTATTCTTACAACAGTTAGGAAAACTGGATCCAAAGATACTATGTACATACATACTTAAAAAGAATCATATCGCTTAAAACTTCAAAATCCTTAAAAGACAATCAAAGTTCTTAGTCTTAAAACTTCATAACATACTTCCTTTAAATCCCAATTACTTATACAAAAACATATAAAGTTCCATACCTTCCAAAACCAAGTAATTTATTCCCTTAAAATCATATAACTTCCACTTTTAAAAACAATCCCCTTTTCACATATAAATTCAAGTCTCTTTCGAACATAAAATCCACTTACTTACTTTAAACAAATCAAGACACATAGCCTTTAAATCAAATCTCATAATTTCCTAACCATTCTTACCAACGTCTCCCATAAGACCTAGTAAGGACTTAGGACAATTTAAACATACTCTTAACTTAGATTCAACAATGTAAATACTTCTTAACTTCTAAGAGTAGAAGGAATCTTGAAATACTATCACATGGATATTTCATACGTAGGATCATGCCAAAGAAAGTAGAGGTTCACATACCTCGCGACGATTATCGACAAGTAGCAAAATGCTCCAAAGTACTTCAACCTTGAGCTATTCCATTCTTCAAGTAGGATACGCTAAACTTAGTACTTCAACCTATCATGGCCACAATACGTCCATTAACCTCTTACTTTAAACGTAGAATATCCTAAGTGCCAAGTCACTAAATTCTACGGAAAATCGGACAGCACCTCCTTTGTTTCTACTTACTTTGCCACCTTTTTAAGGCCGAAATACAATAACCAAACAGCTCCAATTGGCTCACAACAATATGGAAGGTAGTCCAATACAAATGCATAACTAAATTTCAATTGGCTCACAATTTAGAAAGTAGTCCAATACAAATGAATAACAAACTAAAAGTCCAAATTCGGCCACCTTGAGTTCAACCATACCAATTCTTATCAAATTCCCATTTCAATCCAAATTGTTAACATAACATGATATCAAGTCGCATTTGATTAAAACTACCACAATCTTCAAATCAATAACATGCGACGATTCTAATAACGACTAAATTGAAATCCAACTTAACGGCTTACATTACATTCGGATTTCCAAGGCTACAATAAATCCACAATCCTTATAAACTTCTACATAACAACTTCATGCTAGCAACACATAAAGCTAACAACAACAATATAAATATATAATCTTGTAACACATTAAAGGACAAGATTATACCTCGACGAATCTTAATCCAATTCAAATCCGAAGTCGCTCCTTAGTAGTTTAGAACCTCTCCAAGACACTTCAATCCGCTTGTTGAGACCCTTAGAACCATACCAACAACTTCCCTTCAAACTTCCTATCCAAAACCTAGAAAGCCACTAGGTTTTCACTTTGCGACTAATACGAAAACTCTCTTTTTCCGGGATTTTTCTATTGAGATACACTTACATACCACTCATGAACCTTGGTTTAAAGTGTGGAGTTGAATGAACAAGAAACGAAAATTTTTCCTTCTTCCTAAAGGTGAACCCGAGAGCTTATGCCTATGTTCATCCAATTTTTGTAAATTTTTGCTAAGTGTTGGGCTCTCTCACACTACTAGTAGTATTATAAGGGACATGGAGGGTCAAGGTGTGGACAAATGGGTGATTTGGATGAAATCTTATAAAATATCAAGACTTTGGCCCCTTTGACTTAGTCAACTTTCTCAAGCTTGACTACTAGCAAGACTTGTCTTCCTAACAAGGGTCAAATGACCATTATGTCCATGCTTCAATTCGGCCAAGACAACATAAGGGCGGGTGACACATGTCGCCCTCCCGTTCGTCGCAATATTACGTTTTTCCGACAATTCCATAATTCCGATAATTTTTTTTAAGTCTCAAATCTTAACACTTGTGAGCTCTTACGTACTACCTTAAAACATGTCTTGTAAATACGGGGTGTAACACGCCTAATGTCGTCACAGGTACTTTATCAGTTTCTGGTTATGATGTGTACGCCTTGATAGATCCGGGTTCTACTCTGTCCTATATATCCTCCCTTATTGCTAGTAGGATTGGGATAGAGCCTGAGTCCATAGACCCTTTCAAGGTAGCTACGCCAGTGGGTGATTAGGTGGTAGCTCGGCGGGTATATAGGGCTTGTCCAGTGACCATATGCAGTCGTCGGACCCTAGCCGACTTGATAGAGTTGGATATGACTGATTTCGATGTGATCATGGGTATGGATTGGCTAGCTTCTTGCTACGCCAATGTAGACTGCAGGGAGAGAGTGGTGCGGTTCCAGTTTCCTGAGGAGCCGGTTGTTGAGTGGGAGGGAACATCAGACGCCGGTGGTAGGTTTATTTCTTACCTCAAGGCTAAGAAGATGCGCAGGGTATATCTACCATCTCATTCGGTGTTTGATATCAAGCCGCGTACCAGATTTTCGCCGCCCAGAGTCGAGGATTCCCGCACGTGTTTCCGCACGACCTCGGGTATCCTCCCGAGAGGAGATTGAGTTTTGTATAGATGTGCGGACACTCGCCTATTTCCATTCCGCCATACGTAATGGCATCCGCCGAGTTGAGAGAGTCAAGGACCAACCGAGAGATTTCTCGGAGAAGCGGCTTCATCACCTAGTGTTTCTCCCCGGGAGCGCCGTATTGTTCGTGAAGAAGAAGACGGACGCCGCGCATGTGTTGATTACGGTGAACAAGGTGACCATTAAGAATGTATACCCCTTCCTGTGATTTATGATTTGTTCGACCAGTTGCGTGGCGCGAGATGTTTCTCCAAGATTGATCTGCGATCGCTATCATCAAAGTAGTCGAGAGAGGCGGATGTCCCTAGGATCGCATTCCGACGACGTGCACGCATTATGAGTTCGTGGTCATGTCTTTTGGTTGACCAATGCTCGGCGTATTCATGGATTTGATGAACCGAGTGTTCAAGCCATTTTTGGACACATTTGTGATAGTGTTCATTGATGACATCTTGTTTATTCTCGCTCAGAGCAGAGCACGGAGCATTTGGCGACCGTGGCCGATAGCTTCTCGACCAGCAGTTATACGCCAAGTTTTCCAAATGTGAGTTTTGGTTAGCTTCGGTGCTTTTCTTGGGCATATTGTCGGGGCTGATGGCATTCGAGTGGATACGGCCAAGATCGAGGCAGCCAGACTTGCCTAGACCTACTACTCCGGCAGAGGTTCGCAGCTCGGGCCTTGCAGTTATTATCGGCGGTTCGTAGAGAAGTTTGCTTCTATCTCTCGCACCATTGACTAGGCCGACTCGAGCGCTAAGTTTGATGGATCGATGCTTGTGAGCGTGGTTTCCGCCATCGAAGGAGAGATCGACGACCGCCTCGCTTCTTACTCTTCCGCAGGTCCAGACGGTTATGTTGTTTATTGTGATGCGTCAGCATCGGATTGGGATGTGTTGATGCAGCAGGCAAGGTTATAGCGCACGATCCCCAGCCTTAAGAAGCATGAGAGGAACTACCCCACCCATGATTTGGAGTTGGCCGGTGATTCACGCCAAGATCTGAGGCACTATTTGTATGGGGTTCATGTGGATATTTATACGCACCACAAGAGCCTCCAAAGATATCTTCACCGCAGGAGCTGAACTTACGACAGAGACGGTGGTTAGAGTTGCTTAAGGATTACGATGTTGATATCCTGTACCACCCGGGGAAGGCCAATGTTGTGGCAGATGCTCTTAGTCGTAGGTCGATGGTGAGCCTATCAGATGTGCAGCCAGAGAGGAGGGACATGGTTCATGATTTGCGTCAGTTAGCGAGCCTTGGTGTCCGTTTGATTGATTATGATAGCAGTGGGGTTCGAGTTCGTGAGGTTGCCGAGTCTTCCATCGTCGAGGAGGTGAAGAGGCAACATTTCGAGGATCCGGTTTTGACACGTTATCGTGATACGACTCTTCGTGAGGGGAAGGGTCCTTTTGAGGTAGCACCTGATGGGTGCTAAGGTTTGAGGGCGTGTGTGTTCCAGACGCTTCGGACTTGGCAGCAGTTCTGGGAATCACACGCAAGCGTTACTCTATCCATCCGGTCGACCAAGATGTACCACGACCGGATCCGTGTATTGGTGGGATGGCTTGAAGAGGACGTTGCGAGTTTGTAGCTCGCCCGTGTTGTCGCAGGTGAAGATAGAGCACCGGAGGCACGTGGTTTGTTGCGCACGATTGAGATCCCGACCGAAGTGAGGTGATCAACATGGACTTTATCACAGGATTACCTCGCACTCAGAGGAGACATGATTCTATATGGGTTATCGTCGACAGGCTGACGAAATCAGCCCACTTTCTGCCCGTCAGGACGACTTTTTCACCGAGGATTATGCCGACTTTACATCCGAGAGATCGCCGATCGCATGAGTCCCTATTTCGATCATATCGCAGAGGAGCCCATTACGCTAACTTCGAGGTCTTTCCGAAGGGTTTAGGGACGCAGTGAGCACGAGTATCGCATTCCATCCACAGTGCACGGACAGCAGAGCGCACTATCCGACTCGAGGATATCCGCGAGCCAGATTATTGACTTCAGGGGTAGCTGGGAGGATCATTTGCCTCTAGTTGAGTTTGCGTACAATAATAGCTACCACTCCAGTATCCAGATGGCGCCTTATGAGGCTTTGTATGGGAGGAAGTGCAGATCGCCGATAGACTGGTTTGATGTTGGCGAGGTACAGTTAGTGGGACCAGATTTGATACAGCAGGCAGTGGATAAGGTGAAGCTTATCCAGAGCGCTGATACTCGAGTCGATGTAAGTCATACGCAGATCATCGCCGTCGGCATCCGGAGTTCGAGGTCGATGATTGGGTTTTCTGAAGGTGTCACCCATGAAGGTGTGATGAGATTCGGAAGAAAGGGAAACTTCACCAAGGTACATCACGTGACGATTGTCCGCAGGTAGGCAAGGTTGCTACGAGTTGATCTGCCGTCCGATCCGAGGCAATGCATCCGGTTTTTCACGCTTTACGCCGGCGAGATGTATCGGGATCCATCTAGTGGTACACCCGATTGACGATGTCCAGTGACCGAGGGTTTATCGTATGAGGAGACTCCATAGCGATAATCGATCGTCGTTAGGCGTCTGCGGACGGGCTTCCACAAAGTCTTGTGGCGAACGAGCCTGTGGAGAGATGACGTGGGAAGCTGAGGAGGACATGAGGCAGAAGTATCCTCACCTATTCCCCACACCTCCAGGTAATTCACTTTCCTATTTATAAATTTTAAATTGTCATATATGCCTAAGTGTTGTTTTGTGGCCATGTGTGGCACTTGCAAACTGTTTAAGCTTTATCGTTAACTGCCTTGGGAAGGAACATTCGGGACGAATGTTTCTAAGGGGAGAATTTTATACCAGTATTTCAGTATACGTAGTATGCACGTACAAAAGTTTAGCCTTAAAGGTTAGGCTTTGGACGAAAATATTGGGCACAACTCACTTAAAGAATCGTTTTCCGACGAAACGTTTTACTAGACTTGCGAAGGGAAAATTCCGGCTATGTCATTTCTAATTTTTTGCGGATTTTTCCGGGAGACGAAACACTTTGGACCAACGAGAGGGCGACACTTGTCACCCTCTAATTGATGGATGTGTGGGCGATAGCCGATTGGAAGGGCTTGGAGTTGGTAGGATATTTGTGATATTTTGTGGATAAGGGCACTGGGTGAATCCTCACCCTACACTTGCCTTGCACTTGGCATCATCCTAGCCCTTAAAAGCCCTATAAATACCCTTGATGAAGAGTTCTTCATCCACAAATTAACTTTCCAAGTCTAAAATCCTCCCTCTCCTTGTGAGCATTTTCGTCCAACACTCCTCCCCTCACAAGGCCTTGACGAAACACCCCCTCTAGCCTAGTAGTCCTAGCCGAAACCTACCCCCCTCCCTTGGTAGAAATGTTGTCTTCCAAGTATAGTTACTATTCCTAAATACCCTAGCCCAAATCCCTTAGTACTTAGTAGAAGTTGTGAAGAACTTCTATGGTTCCTGGAGCTATCTGAGCGTGCAATTAGGAGCTAAACCTCGCCAGATCGACGTTTATACTTGGATAATATTGGGCTTATCGAGGTAAATAAACTTATCCTTCTTTTGTAATTAGAGAATACATACTGTAGAAGTATAGGAATAAGTATAAAATACTTAGAAGGATATTACAGAATAGAATTGAACTGTTATCAAATAGAAGGGTATAAAAGAAGAATAATTGAGCTGTATTTACGTAGGACTGTATTTACAGTAGACTTGTATAGCTTACCGGGTAGGGTAGTGCTGCCCAATTTTCCGTAGAATAGAGAACCCTCTGCTTAGAACTGTTTACAGAATAGTCTAGACGTTGATAGACGTATTTGACTATTATAGGCTGATTCTCTGCGCGCGACATATTCGACTTGGCAGGTGGTTTTCGCCGAGGAGGTATGTGATTCTTCCTATACTCTTGAGCATGATATTTTAAAATATATATAGTACGCAGACGACGTGTTAACTGAATAATAATTACTGCAATGTCTTCGGACTTAAGCCTGAATAATAACTACGGCAATGTCTTTTGACTTAAGCCTGAATAATAAGAATCTTGAAGTATTTCAAAAGAACACTGAATCATTTTTAACAGAAGAGAAATATTTGGTTTTTAAACAAAAAGCTTAAGAGTTATACTAGTTTTATGGGAAGTTAGGTATAACAACTTAAGAAAGATAAAAGGAACTGTTTACTTATTTGTTTGTAAAAGCCTTGTATGGATTTCTGTAAAGTGTAGTAAGATTGTTTGATAAGTAGACATATTATGACGCTACGGGTGTTAGTGTCTTGTGATGTTGAAGGGGGTCATTCTTGTTGTGCTTACGTTGCTAAGCGGTAAGTCCGTTGTACTGTTATTTTATCACCTACCCCCCTTGACTTGTTATACCGAGGGCTTGCCACCCTTGATGCGGGTCTATACGGCCTATGCAGTCTATGTGACTATGCGAGTCGCGGAGTTCCGTGATTGATCATTCCGGTGTTTTAGCCCGACGCGGGATGCCCTATGCGGTCTGCGGTGACTACGCGGTCTATTGAGACTATGCGATCGCGGAGTCCGAGGAGGTACCGGTTAGCTACCCCGACGCGAGGAATACCTCACGCGTCCAGTGTGACCTATGCGATCGGGAGTCCGTGATTAGGCACGCATAATGATACTATGGGCGATCGCCTTGCTTCGATCATTCGCGCCTAGAAAAGACACATAGCTTACCTATTATTGCTCTTTGTTTGTGATATGGAACTATGTGCAATTGAACTGATTGTATTTGCAAATGGCTTTAAAATACTTTGATTTCATTTAAGTACTTTACAGTTTCACATACTTGGTACTGTTGTAATCGACTCCTTCGGGCCGCTCATGCCGCAGTGGCAAGCAGTGCTAGATCCACATCCTTAGGATCTTTGCTTTGGTGTCGGAGCTCCATCTTCTCGGAGGCTCTACTTTTGGGTATGATCTCCTCAGATTGTAGATAGTTTTGTACATTCAGGTATGGCGGCCCCGTCCCGCCATAGTTGTTTACTTCCTAGAGGTCTCAGAGTCCTATTGTACACTGGGATGTAATCGCAAAACTTGGGTT
The DNA here is from genome assembly GCA_029844215.1 of Przewalskia tangutica. Taxonomy (NCBI): domain Eukaryota; kingdom Viridiplantae; phylum Streptophyta; class Magnoliopsida; order Solanales; family Solanaceae; genus Przewalskia; species Przewalskia tangutica. Next base: position 52,104,421 of record CM056728.1, on the reverse strand, counting down.
ATATATATATGCCGAAAGGCAAGCTTTTCTTCGATAAACTGCTTTCTTTTCATAATGTTTCTTGTCTTGTCTTATGTTCCTGATTACTCGATGTATGACTACTTGGGTGCCCGGTAAGGCACTGCACACGGCCCCGAACGGTCGTGACAAAAGTGGTATCGAGCGATTAATCCTCGGAAAGTGTCTACGCATCGTATCTAGTAGTTCGATTATCGTGTTGTGCACCACACCAATAATCGTGAGGCTATAGGATATTTAGGATTGGTTTCCATTCTTCTCACTCGAGATCGTGCTTTAGTCGTGGTTATAAGTTGACCCTCTAACGTATTCCTTTCTCAGAATGATTATGCCTCCACATAAGGCAACCCGCCCGTATGGCGGCAAGGCACCGGCGAGTCGCTAGTAGGACACCGAGAGTCACGAGGGCACAGGCCCAGTTCTTACCCGAGGCGATACCTCAGACGGCGAGTTCCATGACGCCACCGGCCCCAGCAGAGACCACAGTACCCGCACCTCCTGTCCCACAGCCTGGGGCGGAGGAGTTAGGGTATAAGGAGATGGCCCAGCTATTGGCTAGGATCAGGCCGACACGAGGATAGTGGCCGATGCAGTAGCCGGCCCAGTGGTACCCGTGGTTTACCCGAGGGCAGACAGTTTGAGGCTACGGGATTTCCTGAGTTGTAGCCCGCCAGAGTTCTACGGGTCGAGGCCTGAGGATGATCCGCAGGAGTTCATCCGTCGCCATGAGGATCACGCGGTGATCAAGGCTTTAGAGATCGAGTCCGGATCTTCACATCGGCCGCGTGATACCGCAATGATCGGTTTGATTCGCGAGCTTTCCCGGGGAGAGCATGCGCCTCCAGCAGTATGGGACGAGTTTTCGGAGGCTTTTCTCACGCACTTCTTGCCTCCGCAGATGAGGAGGGCACGGGCCGACATATTTTTGTTGCTGAGGCAGAGAGGGCGCACAGTTAGGGAATACAATGTCGAGTTCGATTCTTTGGCTCGATATGTCCCTGCGCTAGTAGCAGACATGGAGGACCGTGTACACCGCGACGCCACCGGCTAGATGATTATATGGCCGAAGTCTTGTGGTGTGTCTCTTCACCCGTGCATGGACATTACCGTATGCAGAGCTCATGTACTTAGATGCGAGGCGTAGAGACCGACGCAGATAGATATCGCCAGCAGGTTAAGGCCAAGACGGCGTTCTTTTGGTAGCCCTCGTGGTGGACGGCATCACAGACGCCTAGATTTGCACCACACCGCTCGAGCACTCCTACATCATTTTCGTACCCAGAGCATTCGGGGCGTGTCGTGGCCCCAAGACTTGACTTCCAGGTAGCAAGCGGTGCTAACCGACGAGGTCCGCCAGCAGGTCCGCTGTGGTAGATTCCATTCGCAGAGTCGTAGTACTACTCCGGAGCTTGCTATACTTGGCCGCAGGTCATTATGCGAGAGTTTGTCCGACCGGGGGCAGCGCTGGTGGTAGGCTCACCATGTGGTCTGCCGGCTCATCATCTTCTACGCTTACTCGCCCCGAGGGGTGGTACTCATGGGCCAGCCAGGTCGCGGCAGGTCGTGGCGCGGTCTCAGCCTAGCGGTCCTCAGAACCGCATATATGCCTTGTCCAGCCGGCAGGATCAGGAGGCGTCGCCTTGTCACGACCCGACCAAGCTCGCGATCGGTGCCCTACTGGGCACCTGCTCTGTATACATCAGAGAATAGCAAATGAACATACATGAAACTTATAAAATAAAATAACGACAGATTAAACCACAAAGCAGCCGAGAAGGCTACCTTCCCGACACATATACATATACATAACAACAAAGAAGCTACATCCCTTTTTTTTTTTTTTTACAAACCGACCCACAACACGTGACTACTGCACTTCTAAGAATTATAATCTGCGGACAGTGGCCCCGCCATACCCCGAATGTACATAAGTCTACCACATCGTGGAAACTGCACTAAAAGACAAGCCTCCGAGTGAAAGGGCTTCTTTCCAAAATCGAACAGAGATCCTAAGAGCAAGGATCACCAACTCATGTACCTATCTCTCATGGCATAAACGCAGCTTCAAAGGGGTCATAACAAAAATTTAGTATGGAATGTAAATAAAATGCAATAACCAAATCATATCTCAGATAAAAGAATGTCCTTTTAACTCTCAAATCAATCATATATTAACTGCTCCTTTCCTTCTTTCGATAAGATTTAACAACATATTCTTACATACTTACTTAAGAGTTTAATCCAAATTTTTCACATAACTTACATATCTTACATAACATAATCCGCCCGCCCGTGGCTCGGTGCATCGTGGAAACATATAACATAATCCGCCCGCCCCAGGGCTCTGCATCTTGTGGAATCATATAACATAATCCGCCCGCCGCGGCCTTGCAATCGTGGAAACATATAACATAATCCGCCGCCCGTGGGGCCTTGCATCGTGGAATCATATAACATAATCCGCCCGCTGTGGGCCTTGCATCGTGGAATCATATAACATAATCCGCCCGCTGGGGGCTTGCATCGTGGAATCATATAACATAATCCGCCCGCCGCGGCCTGTAAGATGACGTAACCCGGCCTATGTGTAGGCTCGGGGTAATATGGCGTAATCCGGCCTATGTGTAGGCTCGGTGTATCTCATAACGTAATCCGGCCTATGTGTAGGCTCGGTGTGATTTTCCTTACGTAACATTTTAATCCTTCTTATTACTTCCTCTTAAGTCGTCATAACAACTTCCCATAAAGTTGTTATAACAACCTTTCGTTTTAGAGAACTTAAGACACTTTATTCTTACAACAGTTAGGAAAACTGGATCCAAAGATACTACGTACATACATACTTAAAAAGAATCATATCGCTTAAAACTTCAAAATCCTTAAAAGACAATCAAAGTTCTTAGTCTTAAAACTTCATAACATACTTCCTTTAAAGCCCAATTACTTATACAAAAACATATAAAGTTCCATACCTTCCAAAACCAAGTAATTTATTCCCTTAAAATCATATAACTTCCACTTTTAAAAACAATCCCCTTTTCACATATAAATTCAAGTCTTTTTCGAACATAAAATCCACTTACTTACTTTAAACAAATCAAGACACATAGCCTTTAAATCAAATCTCATAATTTCCTAACCATTCTTACCAACGTCTCCCATAAGACCTAGTAAGGACTTAGGACAATTTAAACATACTCTTAACTTAGATTCAACAATGTAAATACTTCTTAACTTCTAAGAGTAGAAGGAATCTTGAAATACTATCACATGGATATTTCATACGTAGGATCATGCCAAAGAAAGTAGAGGTTCACATACCTCGCGACGATTATCGACAAGTAGCAAAATGCTCCAAAGTACTTCAACCTTGAGCTATTCCATTCTTCAAGTAGGATACGCTAAACTTAGTACTTCAACCTATCATGGCCACAATACGTCCATTAACCTCTTACTTTAAACGTAGAATATCCTAAGTGCCAAGTCACTAAATTCTACGGAAAATCTGGACAAAGACCTCCTTTGTTTCTACTTACTTTGCCACCTTTTTAAGGCCGAAATACAATAACCAAACAGCTCCAATTGGCTCACAACAATATGGAAGGTAGTCCAATACAAATGCATAACTAAACAACCCCAATTGGCTCACAATTTAGAAAGTAGTCCAATACAAATGAATAACAAACTAAAAGTCCAAATTCGGCCACCTTGAGTTCAACCATACCAATTCTTATCAAATTCCCATTTCAATCCAAATTGTTAACAGAACATGATATCAACTCGCATATGATAAAAAATTCAAAAATCTTCAAATCAATAACATGCGACGATTCTAATAACGACTAAATTGAAATCCAACTTAACATGGCTTACATTACATTCCGGATTTCCAAGGCTACAATAAATCCACAATCCTTATAAACTTCTACATAACAACTTCATGCTAGCAACACATAAAGCTAACAACAACAATATAAATATATAATCTTGTAACACATTAAAGGACAAGATTATACCTCGACGAATCTTAATCCAATTCAAATCCGAAGTCGCTCCTTAGTAGTTTAGAACCTCTCCAAGACACTTCAATCCGCTTGTTGAGACCCTTAGAACCATACCAACAACTTCCCTTCAAACTTCCTATCCAAAACCTAGAAAGCCACTAGGTTTTCACTTTGCGACTAATACGAAAACTCTCTTTTTCCGGGATTTTTCTATTGAGATACACTTACATAACACTCATGAACCTTGGTTTAAAGTGTGGAGTTGAATGAACAAGAAACGAAAATTTTTCCTTCTTCCTAAAGGTGAACCCGAGAGCTTATGCCTATGTTCATCCAATTTTTGTAAATTTTTGCTAAGTGTTGGGCTCTCTCACACTACTAGTAGTATTATAAGGGACATGGAGGGTCAAGGTGTGGACAAATGGGTGATTTGGATGAAATCTTATAAAATATCAAGACTTTGGCCCCTTTGACTTAGTCAACTTTCTCAAGCTTGACTACTAGCAAGACTTGTCTTCCTAACAAGGGTCAAATGACCATTATGTCCATGCTTCAATTCGTCCAAGACAACATAAGGGGGGGTGACACATGTCGCCCTCCCGTTCGTCGCAATATTACGTTTTTCCGACAATTCCATAATTCCGATAATTTTTTTCAAGTCTCAAATCTTAACACTTGTGAGCTCTTATGTACTACCTTAAAACATGTCTTGTAAATACGGGGTGTAACATTCTCCCCCCCTTAGAAACATTCATCCCCGAATGTTCTTTCGGAGCTCAATCTATCATTCCTTGGCATAGTCTCATAAACTTGCACTTAGCAAAACCTAATTATGCCACATATGGCCCTAATATACCGCACTTGCATATTTCCATCACAAACCAAACGAGGAAACAATCCATAGTGTGCATTATTACTATATACTCACATTCAAGGCCTAAAAGATTATCTTTTCGTACTTCCAACTTGCTTCTAGCATACATACATAACTTCCATACCTATTCTAGCCTCTAATCTTTGGAGTCACTCTATGAAACAATATAAGGTCATTTCCTACTTTCACGACCTGGTTCCGGTGGAACGCGTCCACGAACCCGTAAAACAATTAACTAGACTTGGGCCTTGCACCTCGTGACTCGCCACGAGCGGAACTACTACCAACCGATCCCACTCAATTTCAGGCCATGGGAGACCCGCACAGTCCTCAACCCGACTCAAAGATCGCACTTAACTCTTATCCTCGTCCGACTTAAAATCTTATTGCCAGAGAAAGCCTTATATACCTAAGGTCTCGGCAGTAATCAATATTCTTAGGCTCGCAATTTCCATGCTCCAAGCCTACCTTACCAGTCCCCCAGTAAACGGGTACAAAAACTTCTCATAAAACCAAAACCATGTTGTCTCGATCACAACAACCATTACTTACTCTATACGGACCTCATCCGTACAATTCTCTTAAGCCTAATACGCAGCTTAATCTATTAACATGACATTCCGTTAGGTTCCTTAACATGGCTTCTTAAGGGTTCACTACCCTATCAGACAGCTCATCCTTTCCCAATTATCTCAAATAAAACATAAGATCTTGGCGAGAATTCATTAACTATTACATACATTCCCGGTATCTAGTTAGTCTTTACCAATTCCTGGAAATCTAACATCATTCTAGGCAACACACGTCTGACCCTCATACATAACTCCGTATAGATGTATGTCACAATACCAACTATACTACAATCATTACCAACCTGGATACGCAATCCACATAGTCTTTCCCGGTCATCACGCTTTCTCAGAATGCAGAACAACATAGCTCGTTAGGGAGAGACGACCTAACAACACAACTCTATCGCACGATCTCGAGTGAGAAGAATGGAAACCAATCCTAAATGTCCTGTAGCCTCACGATTATAGATGTGGTGCACAACACACCGATAATCAAGACTCTACTAGACACGGTGCGTAGACACTTTCCGAGGACTAATCGCTCACGATACCACTTTTGTCACGACCAGGCTCGCGATCGGTGCCCTACACAGGCACCCTGCTCGTATACATCGAGAATAGCAATGAACATACATGAAACTTATAAAATAAAATAACGACAGATTAAACCACAAAGCCGAGAAGGCTACCTTCCCGACACATATACATATACATAACAACAAAGAAGCTACATCCCTTTTTTTTTTTTTTTTTTACAACCGACCCACAACATGTGACTACACCTCTAAGAATTACAAGCTGCGGGCGGACAGGCCCCGCCATACCCCGAATGTACATAAGTCTACCACATCGTGGAAACCGTACCAAAAGACAAGCCTCGGAGTGAAAGGGACTTCTTTCCAAAATCAACAGAGATCCTAAGAGCAAGGATCACCAACTGTACCTATCCCTGCGGCATGAACGCAGCCAGAAGGGGGTCGATAACAAAAAATTTAGTATGGAATGTAAATAAAATGCAATAACCAAATCATATCTCAGATAAAAGAATGTCCTTTAACTCACGAAATCAATCATATATTAACTGTTCCTTTCCTTCTTTCGATAAGATTTAACAACATATTCATACATACTTACTTAAGAGTTTAATCCAGTCTTTTTCACATAACTTACATATCTTACATAACATAATTCGCCCGCTCATGAGCTCTTGTGGAAACATATAACATAATCCGGCCCGCCTGTGGGGCTCGGTGTACTGTGGAATCATATAACATAATCCGGCCCGCCTGTGGGGCTCGGTGTACTGTGGAAACATATAACATAATCCGGCCCGCCTGTGGGGCTCGGTGTACTGTGGAATCATATAACATAATCCGGCCCGCCTGTGGGGCTCGGTGTACTGTGGAATCATATAACATAATCCGGCCCGCCTGTTATACCCCGTATTTCCAGAGTATGTACGTGAGCGCGTACGTATTATAATTTGAGCCTTAAAGTTGGCTAGTTTCGAAATTTGTACACAAGTGCCGAAAAGAGTCGTTTTCCGACGAAACGTTTCCACAGCTTACGTAGGGAAAATTCCGGCTATGTCATTTATAATTTTTGCGGATTTTTCCGAGAGACGAAACATTTTGGACCAACGAGAGGGCGACACTTGTCACCCTCTAATTGGAGCACTTGAGGCGTCCTCTTGGACGATTTGGCCTTGTCTTTTAGTCAAGGGTTAGGTAGGATATTTTGGTGGTAGATAGATAAGGTGTACTTGGCTTAATCTTAGCCTTACACTTGCCTAACACTTGGATGGATCTTGGCCATTGGTTGGCCTTTGCTTGACCTATAAATACCCCTTCATGTTGATGAACTTCTTCATCCAAAATTTCCTAAGTCTTGAAAAATCTTTCCCCCTCCCCCTTGCTTACTTTCGTCCGCCACACTACCCCCCCCCCTAGCCTAGTTGTTTTCGTATAATACCCTTGTTGTGGTATAGAAATACTCTCCTAGTATTGTTGTTATGTCCAAATACCATGGCCCAAATACCTTGTAGTATTCCCAAGGTTACACTTATACAAAAAGCCAAGAAAAAACTATTATACCTCCTTTTAGCCACTAAACGAAACCATAAGTAAATCTTAACCCGTTGTTGATGTTGTAAGTAGAAGATGGTGAGAACTTCTAAGGGTTGTTTGAGCGCTGAGTAGAGCTAAGCGTTGCTCGGGATCGACTTTATACTTGGATAATTTTGGGCTTATCGAGGTAAACACTATCATTCTTCTATTGTAATTGAAAATTACATGTTAGAATATATAGTTGAAGTATACTATATATAGAATCAACTTAGTATTGTGGCAATGTCTTTTGACTTAAGCTGAAGAATAAAGAATCGAATCGAATCAGTAATTACATAGATCGTGTTCTGAGACTTGTGTAGTATTCTTGTAGTAGAATTGTACACGTCCGGTTAGGCGTAAACCCCTCGGTTGGCTTGGTAGCCTCGTTAGAGGAGGAGATTTCTGTGGGGAGGTGCTGCCGAATTTTCTGTAGAAAGATGGAAACTTGTGTTTAAGATTTAATAGACGTTTGTGGCCTTTATAGGTGAAAGTACTAAGAGTAGCGTATTCTACTCGAGGAGTGGAAAGGGCTAGCAAGGTTGTAGTACTTGGAGCTTTTTGCTTATTGTCGATAATCGTCGCGAGGTATGTGAACCTCTTCCTATCTCTTCTAGCATGATATGTGTGAACTATGTAGTGCGGTGACGCATACGTGTTAATTGTATTTGATTGTTGTAAAACATAAAGTGTTATAACGACTTTATGGGAAGTTGGTTATAACAGCTTTATGTAGGTAAGAAAATGGGTTGTGGTTTTTAAAAGATAACTGATTTGATTTATAACTGGCTTGGGGTGTTATAATAAAACTTGAAGTATTTCAAAAGATTTATGAATCGTTTTGAAAGAAGTGTAGTATTGTGTTTTGAAAATTTAAGAGTTATACTAGCTTTATGGGAAGTTAGGTATAACGGCTTAAGAATGTTATACTGATTTCGGAAATCAGAATGTGTATCGACAAACCACTGCAGCGTTATAAAAGGAAAATGTACTGACTAATGAATTGTATTATTAAAACCAGTAGAAACCTCCATCTGCATAGAAACTAAGATAAGACAAAATGATATTACATTTTCTAGATCATGGCTGCTGTAATAAGAATGTTGTAAACAAGAATAACCTACTCTCACGTGAGACATATATTACTCAATTGTTCTAAAAAGGAATCAAGTGATTAAGTTTATGAACTATGAAACCATTTGAAAATGAGAAGCTTGAGTAATTGAAACTAGGCAAACTGGAACTTAGGAAAAGAATGTTGTTACTTGATTTTGAAAAGGAATGTGGGTTGGTCATTCTAATACTACGGGTATCGGGTGACTTTGATAAAAGTAATGGATCTCTTTTAAAAGAATTTAACGTACGTAGTACTTTAGGGTTAAAACCCGGACTTTGCATAAAATGAAAGTACTTTGAGTTGTGTATAACTTGCCTATGCTTGTTGTCGTGAAGCTTGCCTATGTTTGTTGTTGTGAAGCTTGCCTATGCTTGTTGTTGTGAAACTTGCCTATGCTTGTTGTGATAGCCTTTGTTGTATTTCTGTACTCGCGTCTCGATAGAGGCGGTTGATTTGTTATGAACGATTATACACCGAGTCCCACGAGATGGCGGTCACGTATTTCATTTGATTATACACCGAGTCCCACGAGATGGGCAGGGACACGTATTCCATCTGATTATACACCGAGTCCCACGAGATGGGCAGGGTCACGTATTTCATCTGATATTACACCGAGTCCCACGAGATGGGCAGGGTCACGTATTTCATCTGATTTTACACCGAGTCCCACGAGATGGGCAGGGTCACGTATCTCATCTGATTTTACACCGAGTTCCGAGATGGGCGGTGGTCACGTATTTCATCCGTTATCATACATGTCTCACGCTTTATATAGACTATTATGATTTCATTCTGATCCTTTTCTGATTTCACATACTTGGTACTGTTATCGACCTTCGGGCCGCGTTCATGCCGCAGGTGGAAGTACATCGGTTGTGGATCCTCGCTCATAGGATCACAGTTCAGCGTGTCGGGAAGCCCCATTTCTTCGGAGGCTTATCTTTTGGTATGTTACCTGCAGTCAGAGATTCTTATACATTCGTGGTATGGCGGGCCCTGTCCCGCCATAGCCATTGTAAAAATCTTAGAGGTGCATGTAGTAATCGGTGGTTTGTAAAAAGGATAACTGTCGGGTATTTATGTATATATATGATGAAGGCAAATCGCTTGGTTGGCCTGTTTATTTATCTTGTCTCTTAATTCATGTTCATGTTTTTATTTCACTGATTTTCTCGATGTTGTATCACCAGGGTGCCCGGTAAGGCACGATCCACGCCCGTTCGGTCATGACAAAGTGGTATCGAGCGATTAGTCCTCGGAAAGTGTCTACGCATCGTGTCTAGTAGTCTTGATTATCGGTGTGTTGTGCACCACATCTATAATCGTGAGGCTATAGGACATTTAGGATTGGTTTCCATTCTTCTCATTACGAGATCGTGCCCTGTAGCCGATGTGATAAGTTGGACCCTCTCGACGTATTCCTTTCCTTTACCGATTATGCCTCCGTAAGGCAACCTGAGCCCAGACAGGCAAGGCGGTGAGGAGCTGCTAGTGGATACAGAGGAGTACGAGGCGCAGCCCTGGCCGCTCGAGATAGCAGCTCCGACGGCGAGTTTCGCGACGCCGCCAAAGACCAGCAGAGTTTAGAGCCGCAGTGGGTCGCCGAGACTACGCACTGAGCCTCGGCCCTACACTGGAGCAGATGAGATGGGTACAAGGAGATGGCCCGCCATCGCCGTGGTCGTGGCGATATGAGGATAGGCTGGATGCAGCAGCCCAAATTTCAAAGAGCACCCGTAGTTCACCCCGAGCGGTTTGAGGCTACGTGACTTTCTAAGTTGTAGCCCGCCAGTTGTTCTATGGATCGAGCCGAGGATGACCTCGGGAGTTTATTCGGCACCTACGGATCGTGAGAGTGATCGAGTCTCGAGGCGAGTCGGTGGTATTGGTTCGCATCACCGCGTGATCCGCAGCTGATAGTTTGATTCGTGGAGTTGTCCCGGAAGAGCATGCACTTCCACCGTTTGGGACGAAGTTCTCGGGCTTTTCTTGCATTTCTTGCCCCGATGAGGAGGGCTCGGCCGGCGATTTTTGACGTTGAGGCGGGGCGCGACGGTTAGAGAGTACAATGTGGAGTTCGACTCATTAGCTCGGTATGTTCCCTGTCAGAGATATGGAGGATGAGTACACCGCTACGTCACCGGCTAGATGATTACTCGCGAGGCTTGTACGGTGTAGCTCTTCACCGGGCATGGACATTGCCCGCACGCAAGCTCATGCACTAGGATGTGAGGCACGGAGAGGTCGGCGGAATGACCAAGATCGCAGAAGAGGCCGAGCAGCAGGTCCTTTGGTAACTTTCGAGGCGACCGCCTCGCAGCGATCTAGTTATGTACCTCCACGATGCAGTGGTCCCCGCGCCGCCGGGGCGTTCAGTGGTATTCGAGCCGGTCGAGCTCCGTGGCTTAGTTCACGATATACACGGGTTCTAGCGGGTTGAGTTTTCTCAATGCACGACGATGCGCGACGCCATCCCGGGAATGTCGTCTCTTTATCGGTGCTTGTTTTTCCTGCGCCGTCACGTGACGAGAAACCGCCCTAGTAGGAAGGATGCAAAGAATGACTCGACCACGGTCGATGGCGAGTTCATCGCTTTCTATACGCCTGCGCAGGCGTGCTTATGATTAGAGTGAGCGGTAGATCTGTATATCCTTAACCTCTAGAGATTTGTATGTATGATAATGATGACCTTATTATTGTGTGCTACGTTCGGATAGCGTTATGTTGGTTATGAGTTAGAAAGCTTGGTTAGTTGAAAGGATATGTGGGGGCATGGAAAGTGTGAACCTTAGAATATTTCGTGTTGAGACCTTAGATGTAAGGTCATCTTGAATAAAAGATTTTACGGTTAGTCTTTGTTGAAATACTTGGTTTGCGTATAAATGTGTTGTGGGATAAGTCCATGGGTAGTGTGAAATGGAAGTGGTAGCTTTCATGACTGTATAGGTAAGATTGTTCGGATCGGGAACAAGAGCTCACGCGTTAAGTGGGTCGGGTTGGGGCCATGCGCCAACCCGCGGCTGTTTCGGCGTGGGTCGATTCGGGTGGTCCCGGTGGTAGGGTCACGAGGGTGCTAGGCCCAAGTTTAGTTGACCATCGTATGAGTTCGTGGGTATGTTCGACCAGAAGCAGATCGTGAAGACCGGGAATGGCCTTAAGGAAGATCGAGGCTAGTAAGATGACCAAGTTTGAAGGTAGTGACTCCAAAGTTTTGGAAATCAAGTGTGGTGCGATACTAGAAGAGTTCAAGTGTCCGAGAAGAGTACGACGAGTAAGGGTAGAGGCGAGCATGTATTGCGAGCATAGATATGATTATTTCTTGTGAAGGGAGAAGGTGCGAAGGATGTATATTTTAGACCTCAGGGATCGTGACGCAGCCGGTACCATTTGTTGGTCGCGAGTGACACTAGAACCTCGCGCAAAGTGACAAAAGTTTGTGATGTTAGAGGTGATTCCTCGTGGACTTGGATGTAAGTATTTGCGCGGTGTTTCGTGGCGGTTGTGGCGTTGGCAACTTATTAGAAGAACTTTATCGTTATACGTCTTGAGAAGGAACATTCGACGAATGTTTCTAAGAGGGGAGAATGTTATACCGTATTTCCAGTATGTACGTGAGCGCCAGACGTATTATAATTTGAGCCTTAAAGTTGGCTAGTTTCGAAATTTGTACACAAGTGCCGAAAAGAGTCGTTTTCCGACGAAACGTTTCCACAGCTTACGTAGGGAAAATTCCGGCTATGTCATTTATAATATTTGCGGATTTTTCCGAGAGACGAAACATTTTGGACCAACGAGAAGGCGACACTTGTCACCCTCAATTGGAGCACTTGAGGCGCCCTCTTGACGATTTGACCTTGGCTTTTAGTCAAGGGGTAGGTAGGATATTTTGGTGGTAGATAGATAAGGTGTACTTGGCTTAATCTTAGCCTTACACTTGCCTAACACTTGGATGGATCTTGCCATTGGTTGGCCTTTGCTTGACCTATAAATACCCCTTCATGTTGATGAACTTCTTCATCCAAAATTTCCTAAGTCTTGAAAAATCTTTCCTCCCCTTGCTTACTTTCGTCCGCCACACTACCCCCTCGAGAAGCCTTGCCGAGAGGTCTACCCCCTAGCCTAGTTGTTTTAGTATAATACCCTTTGTTTGTGGTATAGAAATACTCTCCTAGTATTGTTGTTATGTCCAAATACCTGGCCCAAATACCTTGTAGTATTCCCAAGGTTACACTTATACAAAAAGCCTAAAATACTATTATACCTCCTTTTAGCCACTAAACGAAACCCTAAGGAAATCTTCACCCGTTGAAGTTGTAAGTAGAAGTTGGTTAGAACTTCTAAGGGTTGTTTGAGCGCCGAGTAGGAGCTAAGCGTTGCTCAGATCGACTTTATACTTGGATAATTTTGGGCTTATCGAGGTAAACACTATCGTTCTTCTATTGTAATTGGAAATTACATGTTAGAATATATAGTTGAAGTATACTATATATAGAATGAACTTAGTATTGTGGCAATGTCTTTTGACTTAAGCTGAAGAATAAAGAATCGAATCGAATCAGTAATTACATGGATCGTGTTCTGAGACTTGTGTAGTATTCTTGTGTAGTAGAATTGTACACGCCTGTTAGGCGTGTAAACCCTCGGTTGGCTTGGTAGCCGCCTCGTTAGAGAGGAGATTTACGTTTGTGTGCGGGAGGTCTTCGAATTTTACGTAGAAAGATGGAAACTTGTGTTTAAGATTTAATAGACGTTTGTGGCCTTTATAGGTGAAAGTACTAAGAGTAGCGTATTCTACTCGAGTGGAAAGGGCTAGCAAGGTTGTAGTACTTGAGCTTTTTGCTTATTGTCGATAATCGTCGCGAGGTATGTGAACCTCTTCCTATCTCTTCTAGCATGATATGTGTGAACTATGTAGTGCAGACGCATACGTGTTAATTGTATTTGATTGTTGTAAAACATAAAGTGTTATAACGGCTTTATGGGAAGTTGGTTATAACGACTTTATGTAGGTAAGAAAATGGGTTGTGGTTTTTAAAAGATAATCGATTTGATTTATAAGCGCTTGGGCGTTATAATAAAACTTGAAGTATTTCAAAAGATTTATGAATCGTTTTGAAAGAAGTGTAGTACTGTGTTTTGAAAACTTAAGAGTTATGCTAGCTTTATGGGAAGTTAGGTATAACGGCTTAAGAATGTTATCTTGATTTGAAATCGAATGTGTATCGACAAACCATCGCAGCGTTATAAAAGGAAAATGTCTTGACTAATGAATTGTATTATTAAAACCGGTAGAAACCTCCATCTGCATAGAAACTAAGATAAGACAAAATGATATTACATTTTCTAGATCATGGTCATTGTAATAAGAATGTTGTAAACAAGAATAACCTACTCACGTGAGACATATATTACTCAATTGTTCTAAAAAGGAATCAAGTGATTAAGTTTATGAACTATGAAACCATTTGAAAATGAGAAGCTTGAGTAATTGAAACTAGGCAAACTGGAACTTAGGAAAAGAATGTTGTTACTTGATTTTGAAAAGGAATGTGGGTTGGTCATTCTAATACTACGGGTATCGGGTGACTTTGATAAAAGTAATGGATCTCTTTTAAAAGAATTTAACGTACGTAGTACTTTAGGGTTAAAAACCGGACTTTGGCATAAAATGAAAGTACTTTGAGTTGTGTATAAATTGCCTGCTTGTTGTGAAGCTTGCCTATGCTTGTTGTTGTGAAGCTTGCCTATGCTTGTTGTTGTGAAACTGCCTATGCTTGTTGTGATAGCATTTGTTTTATTTACGCACTCGCGTCTCTCGATGGAGGGCCGGTTGATTTGTTATGAACGATTATACACCGAGTCCCACGAGATGGGCAGGGTCACGTATTTCATTTGATTATACACCGAGTCCCACGAGATGGGCAGGGACACGTATTCCATCTGATTATACACCGAGTCCCACGAGATGGGCAGGGTCACGTATTTCATCTGATATTACACCGAGTCCCACGACGGGCGGTGGTCACGATTTCATCCGATTTACACCGAGTCCCACGATGGGCGTGGTCACGATCTCATCCGATTTACACCGAGTCCCGAGATGGGCGTGGTCACGATTTCATCCGTTATCATACATGTCTCTCGCTTTATATAGACTATTATGATTTCATTTACGCCTTTACTGATTCATACTTGGTACTGTTATCGACCTCCTTCGGGCCGCGTTCACGCCGCAGTGGAAGTACATCGGTTGTGGATCCTCGCCATAGATCACAGTCAACAGACGGAAGCCCCATTTCTTGGAGGCTTATCTTTTGGTATGTTACCCGTATGCATGGAGATTCTTATACATTCGTGGTATGTGGCCCCGCCCGTCATAGCCATTGTAAAAATCTTAGAGGTGCAGAGTAATTGTGGGCGTGGTTTGTAAAAGGATAACTCGTCGTATTTATGTATATATATGATGAAGGCAACTGCTTTGGTTGGCTCGTTTATTTATCTTGTCTCTTAATTCATGTTCATGTTTTTATTTCCGCTGATTTTCTACGATGTTGTATCACCAGGGTGCACAGGGTAAGGCACGTCCACGCCCGGTTCGGGTCATGACACCGCCATGGGGCTCGGTGTAAGATGACGTAACCCGCCTATGTGTAGGCGGGGTAATATGGCGTAATCCGCCTATGTGTAGGCTCGGTATCTCATAACGTAATCCGCCTATGTGTAGGCTCGGTGTGATTTTCCTTACGTAACATTTTAATCCGTCTTATTACTTCCTCTTAAGTCGTCATAACAACTTCCCATAAAGTTGTTATAACAACCTTTCGTTTTAGAGAACTTAAGACACTTTATTCTTACAACAGTTAGGAAAACTGGATCCAAAGATACTACGTACATACATACTTAAAAAGAATCATATCGCTTAAAACTTCAAAATCCTTAAAAGACAATCAAAGTTCTTAGTCTTAAAACTTCATAACATACTTCCTTTAAAGCCCAATTACTTATCCAAAAACATATAAAGTTCCATACCTTCCAAAACCAAGTAATTTATTCCCTTAAAATCATATAACTTCCACTTTTAAAAACAATCCCCTTTTCACATATAAATTCAAGTCTTTTTCGAACATAAAATCCACTTACTTACTTTAAACAAATCAAGACACATAGCCTTTAAATCAAATCTCATAATTTCCTAACCATTCTTACCAACGTCTCCCATAAGACCTAGTAAGGACTTAGGACAATTTAAACATACTCTTAACTTAGATTCAACAATGTAAATACTTCTTAACTTCTAAGAGTAGAAGGAATCTTGAAATACTATCACATGGATATTTCATACGTAGGATCATGCCAAAGAAAGTAGAGGTTCACATACCTCGCGACGATTATCGACAAGTAGCAAAATGCTCCAAAGTACTTCAACCTTGAGCTATTCCATTCTTCAAGTAGGATACGCTAAACTTAGTACTTCAACCTATCATGGCCACAATACGTCCATTAACCTCTTACTTTAAACGTAGAATATCCTAAGTGCCAAGTCACTAAATTCTACGGAAAATCGGACAGCACCTCCTTTGTTTCTACTTACTTTGCCACCTTTTTCAAGGCCGAAATACAATAACCAAATAGCCCCAATTGGCTCACAACAATATGGAAGGTAGTCCAATACAAATGCATAACTAAACAGCCCCAATTGGCTCACAATTTAGAAAGTAGTCCAATACAAATGAATAACAAACTAAAAGTCCAAATTCGGCCACCTTGAGTTCAACCATACCAATTCTTATCAAATTCCCATTTCAATCCAAATTGTTAACATAACATGATATCAAGTCGCATTTGATTAAAACTACCACAATCTTCAAATCAATAACATGCGACGATTCTAATAACGACTAAATTGAAATCCAACTTAACATGACTTACATTACATTCCGGATTTCCAAGGCTACAATAAATCCACAATCCTTATAAACTTCTACATAACAACTTCATGCTAGCAACACATAAAGCTAACAACAACAATATAAATATATAATCTTGTAACACATTAAAGGACAAGATTATACCTCGACGAATCTTAATCCAATTCAAATCCGAAGTCGCTCCTTAGTAGTTTAGAACCTCTCCAAGACACTTCAATCCGCTTGTTGAGACCCTTAGAACCATACCAACAACTTCCCTTCAAACTTCCTATCCAAAACCTAGAAAGCCACTAGGTTTTCACTTTGCGACTAATACGAAAACTCTCTTTTTCCGAGATTTTTCTATTGAGATACACTTACATAACACTCATGAACCTTGGTTTAAAGTGTGGAGTTGAATGAATAAGAAACGAAAATTTTTCCTTCTTCCTAAAGGTGAACCCGAGAGCTTATGCCTATGTTCATCCAATTTTTGTAAATTTTTGCTAAGTGTTGGGCTCTCTCACACTACTAGTAGTATTATAAGGGACATGGAGGGTCAAGGTGTGGACAAATGGGTGATTTGGATGAAATCTTATAAAATATCAAGCCTTTGGCCCCTTTGACTTAGTCAACTTTCTCAAGCTTGACTACTAGCAAGACTTGTGTCACGACCCGAAACTGGGCCCGTGACTGGTGCCTTACCCCGGGCACCCTAGTGACACAACATCAGAGTAATCAGCGGAACATAAAACAACAACATGAGATAACAGAAATATAAAACAATGATTCAGGAAAACTTGCCTTTCGCATATATATAACCATCAACTCTTTTACAAATGAACGCTTTAATCCTTTTTACAAACCCCGCCACAACAAGATTACTGCACTTCTAAGAAATGATACGACAACTATGGCGGGACAGGGCCCCGCCAAACCCCTGAATGTAAACACTTACTACGACAGGGGACTATACCACTGATAAGCCTCCAGAGAAACGGAGCTTCCCAAACGCTGAAACTGTGACCCTGAGAGCTAGGATCAACGACTGGTGTACCTCAACCTGCGGCATGAACGCACTCGGGCGAGGTCAAGATAACAAAAATTTAGTATGTGAAACTAAAAATATCGTAAATGAAATCATAATAGTCTATAAAGCAGAGACATGTATGATAAGCAAACTACGATCCACAACAAATAAGCGATATGTCAAGTCGTGGACTCACGCCTCAAAGTTATCACAATAAAACCGTGACGGGCAAGTACGAAGGCATAGCCGACTACTAAGACCCACAGCACCAAAAATACCACAAATCGTATCCCGAGGTCTTTCTAGACCGCACTACACGATCGGCCGCCACTCGCCCGCAATATCAATGCGCGTCTATTCTCGAACTCTCGCAGCCCGCATAGGTCACACACGACCCGCATGAGGTATTCCTCGAATCATGGTCCTGCATCACCGAGGTATACCCGCATCGGGCGCAGCCAACCCTCGGATTCTGCCAGGCTCCCGCAACCCGCATAGTCTCAAAAGACCGCATAGTCTCAACAGACCGCATAGGGAATCCCCGCGTCGGGCTAAACACCGAATGATCAAATCCGAGCTACCGCGACTCGCATAGTCACGAGGACCGTGATAGCCGTGAAAGACCGCGTCTGCGGTGGCAAGCCCTCGGTATAATAAGTCAAGGGGTATGTGATACAATAACAAGATAACCGCTTAACGCTTAACAACGTAAGCACAACAGAGTGACCCTCACATAATAATCACAAGATACTAACACACGTAGCATCCTAACATGCTTACTTATCAAGTCAACAAGAAAGTATTACAAGGCTATCACAAACCAATACAATCAAGTTATTCACACAAGGTACTTTCTACTAACAAGTTCGTACCTATCCCCAAAGCACTTCATACATTAAATCTTTACAAGATACGCATTTCACAAAACCACACAATACCAAGAGTATATGAACATAGAGTGATTATCTTTTTAAAGTAAATCAATTACTCCTCTTTGTAAAATCAAGTAGCAACATTCTTTTCCAATGTTTAAGTTTGCCTAATTTCCAATGTTCAAGTTTCTCATTTTAGAACGGTTTCAGAGTTCATAATCTTATTCATTTAAGAATATAATTCTCCTTTAAACAACTGAGAAACCTAAGCCTTACGTGAGTAGGATATTCTTGTTTATAACAATCTTATTACAAAGAAATATGATCTAGGAAATATCATTTTGTCTCATCTTAGTTTCTATGCAGATGGAAGTTTCTCTGGTTTTATTAATACTTAATTAGTCGAACATTTCCTTTTATTAACGCCGCAGTTGGTTTGTCGATACACATTCGATTTCCAAATCAAGAAACATTCTTAAGCCGTTATACCTAACCTCCCATAAAGCTAGTATAACTCTTAAGTTTTCAAAACCAAGTATTACTTCTTCTTTCAAAATGATTCAAAATCTTTCAAATACTTCAAGTTCTTTATTAACACATAACAAGCCGCTTATAGTTCAAATCGATTACCTTTTAAAACCACATGTATTTTCTAACCAACATAAAGTCATATAACCAACTTCCCATAAAGCCGTTATAACACTTTATGTTTTACACCAATCAAATACATTTAGCACGTGTACGTCTACCGTACTACATAGTTCACACATATCATGCTAGAAGAGATAGGAAGAGGTTCACATACCTCGACGAGTATCGACTAATAGCAAAACGCTCCAACCGTCGGCTACTCCTTAAGCCAAGCAGATCGCGCCACACGTAGTACTCCCACCTATAAGGCCACAAGGCGCTTATTAACATTAGGTCTCTTCAGAGAACATTCTACCGAAAATTGAAGACCTCCCCGCAACAAACAGAAATCTCCTCCTCTATCTGGGCCGGCCACCAAGCCAACCAGTGGGGTTATACATCTAACCCTAACTGTACAACTCTACTCCATGGTACTACTACACAAGTCTCAGAATACAACCCTATGTAATTACGCTCAAGATTTTCTTTAAATTCAGCTTAAGTCGCAAGACATTGCCGATAACTACGTTCGTTCTATTATATAGTATACTTCAACTATATATTCACAATCATGTAATTTCCAATTACAATAGAGGACAAGATAATTACCTCGATAAGCCCATAATTATCCTAGCTTAAAGTCGATCCCGGCAATCGCTTAGCTCCAACTCCGAGCGCCCAACCCGCTCTAAACCACCCTTAGAAGTTCTAACCAACTTCTACACAATACTCCAACTGACTATGGAGATTTTCCTAGGGTTTCGGTTTTGGACTGACGGGAAGTATAATAGTATTTTCTGGCTTTTCAGATAGGTATAACCTTAGAATACAACAAGGTATATGGCTAAGGTAATTTGGGCATTATAACAATACTTTGAGAGTATTTCTACACCACAAAGGGGGTACATTATACGAGAACAACACCACAAGCGAGGGGGTGAAGTCTCGCCACAAGGCCAACTCGAGGGAGGGGCTCTCGCCAAGGGGGAAAGGACGAGAACAAGGTGAAGGGAGGAGGAAGAGCTCACAAGACTTAGGCATTTTTGGATGAAGAAGTCTTCAACCTTAAGGGTATTTATAGGTCAAGGGATGGCCAACCAAAGGCCAAGATCAATCCATGTGTTAGGCAAGTGTATAGGATTTACCAACACAAATATCCTACCAACTCCTTGACTTTTCCAAGGCACCAAAACGTGCTCCTCTTTGTCCAATTCGCCCAAATGGACGCTCAAGTCCACCAATTGAGGGTGCCAAGTGTCGCCTCCCGTTGGTCCAAAATGTTTCGCCTTCTAAAAAATCCGCAAAAATTAGAAATGACATAGCCGAAATTCCCTACGAAAGCCGTGGAAAACGTTTCGCCGAAAAAAAACGACTCTAAACGTGTCGTGAACAAAATTAATTCGGCCAAGCCTAGTACAAGTTTCAAATTTTCTACGTACGTCCTTACGTACATACTCTGGAAATACGGGGTATAACATTCTCCCCTCCTTAGAAACATTCGCCCCGAATGTTCCTTCTAAGTCTCAAAACAAACGCGCGCCAGTCACTACTATACTTACGAGCACAATCCTGCCACATCTGGCCACAGAAACACCCGCGCACATAAAAACTTACATCCAAGTCCACGAGGAAACACCTCTAACATCACCAAATGATACCACTTTGTCACTTTGTCGCGAGCCTTGCTCCGACGACCCAACAAATGGTACCGCCGCTTATGATCCCCGAGGCCGCCGTGACACTCGAACTCTTACCATATTTCGAGCATCGCTTCAAGATTCAAAACTCGGGTTACTATCTCTAACGTGGTCATCATTAATCGGGAACACTGATGGATCTTCGATACTTTCCGAATATAACAAAACGAAAGACGGACGCCCCGCCTCCCAAGTCGGACGACAAATGCTAACATATAGGCAACCCGCCTATTCTTCACATGAACTCACAAAGGCCCAAAGTAACTCGGGCTAAGTTCCTCTGCTTTCCCAAAATTCGCCACACCCAATCCGGTGGTACCTTCAAGAAGACCGACCATTAACCAACTCTGCGTCGCCGCCGCTTATCCGCACGATATCTCCGAGCCGCCGTAACCTCTTCTAGCCAAGCTTCACTATCCACGATACCGGAACAAGCTCGCACTAATCGTCAACCTTGCCAACATCGAACCAATCGATCGAACTTACACTTCCGCCTCTTACAAGGCTTCATAAGGCGACATCCGAACACCGAAATGGTAGCTTAAACGCCTCTACAGAGACAAGCCCCTACAACTACCTCAAGTCCACACCGCCCGGCGAATGCGATTCTGAGACTCACCTGAGTTCTTAGCACATGCTTGGTAAAACTTCCCGAAACAAAAACAGCCGTAACCTGGGCTCCACTGTCTGCCATAAGGTAAAGGTAGGCACCCCGTGCAACCTTACAACCTCTTCTGATAAATCATCACTGCCGAGTGAACGGTCCCCGATCAAGAACACGATGGCTGCCCCATCGGCCCGACCATCGGTCGAACGCATCCACGCATCAGACGTCGTTAACTAAACTTGGGCCTAACACCCTCGTAACCTTAACACGAGGCGGGACCACCACAAACTGACCCCACCACCAAACCTACCGCGGGTTGACCCGCAACGGGGCCCCAACCCGACCCGGCAACACGCAAAATACTAGCTCCCCGATCCTAACAATCTCACTAAACACGTTACGAAAACCTAGCGGCCTTCTTAGCTCAACTACCCCTTTCATTTCACACTACTTAGGGACCTATCCCAACGTAGCTCACGTGCACTATGCACTCCAATAAGGATCAAACACAACACTACACCTTTACATCGAGATGGCCTTACCTCTAAGGTCTCTACGTATAAAACTCTAAGGTTCACACTTTCTATCCCCAAATCTTACTTGGTTAGCTAACCAAGATTTCTAATCACAACATTAACACTCGCTATCAAAACATAGCACTTATGATATACCCATCTTATCACACATACTGAACTCTGAGGGTTAAAGATCTATCTCAGAATTCATGTTTCATTCCCTTAGTCGTTTAATCAAACCCGCCTGTAGGGCGATAGCAAGGAAGGTGACGAACTACCCACCTGCATCAAGGCAAAGTCCTCCTACTAGGTCACTCTCGACACATGGCTCTCGACGGCCGCAGTACAACAAGTACCAACTAAAAGACGACATTCCCGGATGACGTCATCATCGGAACCGAAGCCCCGGAGTTCGACCAACTCCTGCATACCCGAACGCCCCGAAATCCGGAAGACCACTCGCACCGTGGAGGTGCATAATCTAATCACGCGAGGCGACTCGCCGAAAGTTACCAAAGGACCTCCGCTCGCCCTCTTCGCTGCCCTCGTTAACCCGCCGATCTCTATGTTTTCTACCGCCGCGCATAAGCCCGCATACGTGCCATGCTCAAGCCTAATCAAGGATTACTCTTGCACACCCTTCTCTTAGGTAGTCATCAAGACTCGCGATACATCGGTATACTCCGTAGCCAAATCCATAGCTAGTAATGTGGTCGCCTTTCGCAATCTAATTTCATCGTTTCCTGGCCGCGAACTAAAGGTTCAAATGTCATGGCCGCAGAGGAACCGCCGCCGTGCTAAACTTTATCGGGCTAGTGACGCCGCAGAAATCCTCGAATGAAGCATTACCCTAGGTAATGATTGGGCTGTGCCCACGTAACCCTCTCAATTTACTCGCAGCCTCGGCCGCTTTGCCTCCCCGGGCGGGTTGCCACGCGAGGCATAACGACAGGGAAAGAATTTCACGAGGGTCCAACTTACAACACGCCTCTAAGGCACGATCTCAGAGTGAGAAGAATAGAAACCAATCCTAAATATCCTATAGCCTCACGATTATTGGTGGTGCACAACACACCGATAATCAAGACTTCATCGATACGGTCGAAGACACTTTCCGAGGATTAATCGCTCGATACCACTTTTGTCACGACCAAATCGCCCGTGATCGTGCCTTACCGGGCACCCTAGTGACACAACATCGAGTAATCTGGAACATAAAACAACAAATGAGATAACGTAAATATAAAACAATGATTCAGGAAAACTTGCCTTTTCGCATATATATAACCATCAACTCTTTTACAAATGAACCTTTTAATCCTTTTTACAAACCCCGCCCAAAACAAGATTACTGCACTTAAGAAATGATACGACAACTATGGCGGATGCGGGGCCCCGCCAAACCCCGAATGTAAACACTCACTACGACAGTGGACTATACCACCGATAAGCCTCCGAGAAACGGAGCTTCCCAAACGCCAAACCGTGACTCGAGAGCTAGGATCAACGATCGTGTACCTCAACTGCGGCATGAACGCACTTCAAGGAGGTCAAGACAACAATGCCGAGTATGTGAAACTAAAAATATCAGAAATGAAATCATAATAGTCTATAAAGCAGAGACATGTATGATAAGCAAACTACGATCCACAACAAATAAGCAAATATGTCAAGTCGTGGACTCACGCCTCAAAGTTATCACAATAAAACCGTGACGGGCAAGTACGGCATAGCCGACTACTAAGACCCACGCACCAAAAATACCACAAATCGTATCCCGAGGTCTTTCTAGACCGCACCACATGATCGGCCGCCACTCGCCCGCAATATCAATGCGCGTCTATTCTCGAACTCTCGCAGCTCGCATAGGTCACACACGACCCGCATGAGGTATTCTCGAATCATGGTCCTGCATCGCCGAGGTATACCTCGCATCGGGCGCAAACAACCTCGGATTCGCTTAGGCTCCCGCAACCCGCATAGTCTCAAAAGACCGCATAGTCTCAACAGACCGCATAGGAATCCCCGCATCGGCTAAACACCGGAATGATCAAATCCTGGAGCTACCGCGACTCGCATAGTCACGAGGACCGCATAGCCAGAAAGACCGCATCAAGGGTGGCAAGCCCTGTATAATAAGTCGCGGGTATGTGATACAATAACAAGATAACGGGCTTAACGCTTAACAACGTAAGCACAACAGAGTGACCCTCACATAATAATCACAAGATACTAACACACGTAGCATCCTAACATGCTTACTTATCAAGTCAACAAGAAAGTATTACAAGGCTATCACAAACCAATACAATCAAGTTATTCACACAAGGTACTTTCTACTAACAAGTTCGTACCTATCCCCAAAGCACTTCATACATTAAATCTTTACAAGATACGTTTTCACAAAACCACACAATACCAAAGAGTATATGAACATAGAGTGATTATCTTTTTAAAGTAAATCAATTACTCCTCTTTGTAAAATCAAGTAGCAACATTCTTTTCCAATGTTTAAGTTTGCCTAATTTCCAATGTTCAAGTTTCTCATTTTAGAACGGTTTCAGTAGTTCATAATCTTATTCATTTAAGAATATAATTCTCCTTTAAACAACTGAGAAACCTAAGCCTTACATGTGAGTAGGATATTCTTGTTTATAACAATCTTATTACAAAGCATGATCTAGGAAATATCATTTTGTCTCATCTTAGTTTCTATGCAGATGGAAGTTTCTCTCGGTTTTATTAATACTTAATTAGTCGTAACATTTCCTTTGATTAACGCCGCAGTTGGTTTGTCGATACACATTCTCGATTTCCAAATCAAGAAACATTCTTAAGCCGTTATACCTAACCTCCCATAAAGCTAGTATAACTCTTAAGTTTTCAAAACCAAGTATTACTTCTTCTTTCAAAATGATTCAAAATCTTTTGAAATACTTCAAGTTCTTTATTAACACATAACAAGCCGCTTATAGTTCAAATCGATTACCTTTTAAAACCACATGTATTTTCTAACCAACATAAAGTCGTTATAACCAACTTCCCATAAAGCCGTTATAACACTTTATGTTTTACACCAATCAAATACATTTAGCACATGACGTCACCGCACTACATAGTTCACACATATCATGCTAGAAGAGATAGGAAGAGGTTCACATACCTCGCGACGAGTATCGACTAATAGCAAAACGCCCAACCGTCGGCTACTCCTTAAGCCGCAGATCGCGCCACACGTAGTACTCCCACCTATAAGGCCACAAGGCGCTTATTAACATTAGGTCTCTTCAGAGAACATTCTACCAAAAATTCTGAAGACCTCCCCGCAACAACAGTAAATCTCCTCCTCTATCGGGCCGCTACCAAGCCAACCGTGGGGTTATACATCTAACCCTAACGGTACAACTCTACTCCATGGTACTACTACACAAGTCTATCGTAATACAACCCTATGTAATTACAATTCAAGATTTTCTTTAAATTCAGCTTAAGTCGCAAGACATTGCCGATAACTACGTTCGATTCTATTATATAGTATACTTCAACTATATATTCACAATCATGTAATTTCCAATTACAATAGAGGACAAGATAATTACCTCGATAAGCCCATAATTATCCTAGCTTAAAGTCGATCCCGGCAATCGCTTAGCTCCAACTCCGAGCGCCCAACCCGCTCTAAACCACCCTTAGAAGTTCTAACCAACTTCTACACAATACTCCAACGGACGATGGAGAGTTTCCGAGGGTTGCGGTTTTTTGTCTGTCGGGAAGTATAATCTTATGTTCTGGGCTGTTCGTATAGGTATAACCTTAGAATACAACAAGGTATATGGCTAAGGTAATTTGGGCATTATAACAATACTTTTGAGAGTATTTCTACACCACAAAGGGGGGGTACATTATACGAGAACAACACCACAAGGAGGGGGGTGAAGTCTCGCCACAAGGCCAACTCGAGGGGAGGGCTCTCGCCAAGGGGAAAGGACGAGAACAAGGTGAAGGGAAGGAGGAAGAGCTCACAAGACTTAGGCATTTTTGGATGAAGAAGTCTTCAACCTTAAGGGGTATTTATAGGTCAAGGGATGGCCAACCAAAGGCCAAGATCAATCCATGTGTTAGGCAAGTGTAGGGCTAGGATTTACCAACACAAATATCCTACCAACTCCTTGACTTTTCCAAGGCACCAAAAACGTGCTCCTCTTTGTCCAATTCGTCCAAATGGACGTTCAAGTCCACCAATTGGAGGTGCAGTGTCGCCTCCCGTTGGTCCAAAATGTTTCGCCTCTAAAAATCCGCAAAAATTAGAAATGACATAGCCGAAATTCCCTACGAAAGTCGTGGAAAACGCTTCGTCGAAAAAACGACTCTAAACGGGTGTCGTGAACAAAATTAATTCGGCCAAGCCTTAGTACAAGTTTCAAATTTTCTACGTACGTCCTTACGTACATACTCTGGAAATACGGGGTATAACAACTTGTCTTCCTAACAAGGGTCAAATGACCATTATGTCCATGCTTCAATTCGTCCAAGACAACATAAGGGGGGGTGACACATGTCGCCCTCCTGTTCGTCGCAATATTACGTTTTTCCGACAATTCCATAATTCCGATAATTTTTTTCAAGTCTCAAATCTTAACACTTGTGAGCTCTTACGTACTACCTTAAAACATGTCTTGTAAATACGGGGTGTAACACGCCTAATGTCGCTGTACTTTATCGGGCCGTTATGATGTATGCGCCTTGATAGATCCGGTTCTACTGGCCCCATATATCCTCCCTTATTGCTAGTAGGATTGGGATAGAGCCCGAGTCCATAGACCCTTTTCAAGGTAGCTACGCCAAATGGGTGATTAGGTGGTAGCTCGGCGTATATGTGGCTTGTCCGTGACTATATGCGTCGGACCCTAGCCGACTTGATAGAGTTGGATATGACCGATTTCGATGTGATCACGGGTATGGATTGGCTAGCTTCTTGCTATGCCAATGTAGATCGCAGGAGAGAGTGGTGCGGTTCCGCTTTCGGCGAGCCGTTGTTGAGTGAGGGGAACATCAGACGCCGGCGGGTAGGTTTATTTCTTACCTCAAGGCTAAGAAGATGGTGCGCAGAAGGGTATATCTACCATCTCATTCGGTGTTTGATAATCAAGTCGCGTACCAGATTTTCGATTCCTGAGTCGAGGATTCCCGCACGTGTTTCCGCACGACCTTCCGGTATCCTCCCGAGAGGAGATTGAGTTTTGTATAGATGTGTTGCGGACACTCGCCTATTTCCATTCCGCCATACGTAATGGCACCGCCGAGTTGAGAGAGTTGAAGGACCACCGAGATTTCCGGAGAAGCGGCTTCATCGACCCAGTGTTTCTCCCGGTAGCGCCGATATTGTTCGTGAAGAAGCGACGGACGCTGCGCATGTGTTGATTACGGTGCAAACAAGGTGACCATTAAGAACGTATACCCCTTCCTGTGATTTATGATTTGTTCGACCAGTTGCGCGCGAGATGTTTCTCCAAGATTGATCGCGATCGGGCTATCATCAGTGCGAGTCGAGAGGCGGATGTCCCTAGATCGCATTCGGACCCAAGACGCATTATGAGTTCGTGGTCATGTCTTTTGGGTTGACCAATGCTCTGGCGATATTCATGGATTTGATGAACCGAGTGTTCAAGCCATTTTTGTACACATTTGTGATAGTGTTCATTGATGACATCTTGGTTTATTCTCGCTCAGAGCAGAGCACGCGAGCATTTCGGCGATCAGGCCGACAGCTTCTCCGACCAACGCTTATACGCCAAGTTTTCCAAATGTGAGTTTTGGTTAGCTTCGTGCTTTTCGGGCATATTGCGGGCCGATGGCATTCGAGTGGATACGCCAAGATCGAGGCAGCCAGACTTGGCCTAGACCTACTACTCGGCTGCAGGTTCGCAGCTTACGGGCCTTGCAGTTATTATCGCGTTCAGAGAAGTTTGCTTCTATCTCGCACCATTGACTAGGCCGACTCGTGGCGGCTAAGTTTGATGGTGATGCTTGGAGCGTGGTTTCCGATCGGCGAGAGACCGACGACCGCCCGCTTTACTATTCCGCAGGGTCCAGACGGTTATGTTGTGTATTGTGATGCGTCAGAATCGGGTTGGGATGTGTGTTGACGCAGCAGGCAAGGTTATAGCGCACGATCCCGCAGCCTTAAGAAGCATGAGAGGAACTACCCCACCCATGATTTGGAGTCGGCGGTGATTCACGCCAAGATCCGGAGGCACTATTTGTATGGGGTTCATGTGGATATTTATACTGCACCACAAGAGCCTCCAAAGATATCTTCACCAGAGGAGCCGAACTTACGAGCAGACGGTGGTTAGAGTTGCTTAAGGATTACGATGTTGATATCCCGTACCACCCGGGAAGGCCAATGTCAGGCGTATGCTCTTAGTCGTAGGTCGATGGGGAGCCTATCAGATGTGCAGCCAGAGAGGAGGGACATGGTTCATGATTTGCATCAGTTAGCGAGCCTTGGTGTCCGTTTGATTGATTCTGATAGCAGTGGGGTTCGAGTTCGTGAGGTTGCCGAGTCTTCCATCGTCGAGGAGGTGAAGAGGCAACAGTTCGAGGATCCGGTTTTGACACGTTATCGTGATACGGCTCTTCGTGAGGGGAAGGGTCCTTTTGAGGTAGCACCTGATGGGGTGCTAAGGTTTGAGGGCAGGTTGTGTGTTCCAGACGTTTCAGGACTTCGGCAGCAGGTTCTAGGGGAATCACACAGCGCGCGTTACTCTATCCATCCGGGGTCGACCAAGATGTACCACGACCTCAGATCTGTGTATTGGTGGGATGGCTTGAAGAGGGACGTTGCAGAGTTTGTAGCTCAGTGCCCGTGTTGTCAGCAGGTGAAGATAGAGCACCAGAGGCCTGGTGGTTTGTTGCGCATTTATCGAGATCCCGACCGGAAGTGGAGGTGATCAACATGGAATTTATCACGGATTACCTCGCACTCAGAGGAGACATGATTCTATATGGGTTATCGCCGACAGTCGATTTAAATCAGCCCACTTTCTTCCCGTCAGACGACTTTTTCTACCGAGGATTATGCCGACTTTACATCCGAGAGATCGCCGATCGCATGAGTCCCTATTTCGATCATATCGCATGCAGGAGCCCGGTTTACGCTAACTTCGGAGGTCTTTCCGAATGGTTTAGGACGCAGTGAGCTCGAGCATCGCATTCCATCCACAGTGCACGGACAGCAGAGCGCACTATCCGCACTTTGAGGATATGTCGCGAGCCGGTGTTATTGACTTCAGGGGTAGCTGGGAGGATCATTTGCCTCTAGTTGAGTTTGCGTACAATAATAGCTACCACTCCAGTATCCAGATGGCGCCTTATGAGGCCTTGTATGGGAGGAAGTGCAGATCGCCGATAGGTTGGTTTGATGTTGGCGAGGTACAGTTAGTGGGACCAGATTTGATACAGCAGGCAGTGGATAAGGTGAAGCTTATCCAGAGCGCTTTGATGACCGTAGTCGGCGAAATTCATACGCAGATCATCGCCGTCGGCATCCGAGTTCGAGGTTGATGATTGGGTTTTCTGAAGGTGTCACCCATGGCGGTGTGATGAGATTCGGAAGAAAGGGAAACTCACCAAGGTACATCGGGCATCGACATTGTCCGCAGGTAGGCAAGGTTGCCTACGAGTTGGATCTGCCGTCCGATCTGGAGGCAGTGCATCCGGTTTTTCACGTTTCTATGCTGAGGAGATGTATCGGGGATCCATCTAGGGTACACCCGATTGACGATGTCCAGGTGACCGAGGGGTTATCGTATGAGGAGACTCCCATAGCGATAATCGATCGTCAGGTTAAGCGTTTGCGGACCAAGGACGTGGCTTCCGTCAAAGTCTTGTGGTGGAACGAGCTTAGGGAGGAGATGATGTGGGAAGCTGAGGAGGACATGAGGCAGAAGTATCCTCACCTATTCCCCACACCTCCAGGTAATTCACTTTCCTATTTATAAATTTTAAATTGTCATATATGCCTAAGTGTTGTTTTGTGGCCATGTGTGGCACTTGCAAACTGTTTAAGCTTTATCGTTAACTGCCTTGGGAAGGAACATTCGGCACGAATGTTTCTAAGGAGGGGAGAATGTTATACCCCGTATTTCCAGCGTATGTACGTAAGGGCGTACGTACAAAAGTTTAGCCTTAAAGGTTAGGCTTTGGACGAAAATATTGGGCACAACTCACTTAAAGAATCGTTTTCCGACGAAACGTTTTACTAGACTTGCGAAGGGAAAATTCCGGCTATGTCATTTCTAATTTTTTGCGGATTTTTCCGGGAGACGAAACACTTTGATCAACGAGAGGCGAAACTTGTCACCCTCTAATTGATGGATGTGTGGGCGGTATAGGGCCGATTGGAAGGGCTTGGAGTTGGTAGGATATTTGTGATATTTTGTGGATAAGGGCACTTGGGTGAATCCTCACCCTACACTTGCCTTGCACTTGGCATCATCCTAGCCCTTAAAAGCCCTATAAATACCCCCCTTGATGAAGAGTTCTTCATCCACAAATTAACTTTCCAAGTCTAAAATCCCTCCCTCTCCCTTGTGAGCATTTTCGTCCAACACTCCTCCCTCAAGGCCTCGCCGAAACACCCCCCCTCTAGCCTAGTAGTCCTAGCCGAAACCTACCCCCCTCCCTTGGTAGAAATGTTGTCTTCCAAGTATAGTTACTATTCCTAAATACCCTAGCCCAAATCCCTTAGTACTTAGTAGAAGTTGTGAAGAACTTCTAAGGGTTCCTTGGAGCTATCGGAGCGTGCAATTAGGAGCTAAACCTCGCTCAGGATCGACGTTTATACTTGGATAATATTGGGCTTATCGAGGTAAATAAACTTATCCTTCTTTTGTAATTAGAGAATACATACTGTAGAAGTATAGGAATAAGTATAAAATACTTAGAAGGATATTACAGAATAGAATTGAACTGTTATCAAATAGAAGGGTATAAAAGAAGAATAATTGAGCTGTATTTACGTAGGACTGTATTTACAGTAGACTTGTATAGCTTACCGGGTAGGGTAGTGCTGCCCAATTTTCCATAGAATAGAGAACCTCTCGCTTAGAATCGCATGCAATAGTCTAGACGTTGATAGACGTATTTGACTATTATAGGCTGATTCTCTGCGCGCGACATATTCGACTTGGCAGGTGGTTTTCGCCGAGGAGGTATGTGATTCTTCTTATACTCTTGAGCATGATATTTTAAAATATATATAGTACGGTAGACGTACGTGTGTTAACTGAATAATAATTACTGCAATGTCTTCGGACTTAAGCCTGAATAATAACTACGACAATGTCTTTTGACTTAAGCCTGAATAATAAGAATCTTGAAGTATTTCAAAAGAACACTGAATCATTTTTAACAGAAGAGAAATATTTGGTTTTTAAACAAAAAGCTTAAGAGTTATACTAGCTTTATGGGAATTTAGGTATAACAACTTAAGAAAGATAAAAGGAACTGTTTACTTATTTGTTTGTAAAAGCCTTGTATGGATTTCTGTAAAGTGTAGTAAGATTGTTTGATAAGTAGACATATTATGACGCTACGGGTGTTAGTGTCTTGTGATGTTGAAGGGGGTCATTCTTGTTGTGCTTACGTTGCTAAGCGGTAAGTCCGTTATCGTTATTTTATCACCTACCCCTCGACTTGTTATACCGGTGGCTTGCCACCCTCGATGCGGTCTATACGGCCTATGCGATGTGTGACTACGCGAGTCGCGGAGTTCCAGGATTGATCATTCCGGTGTTTTAGCCCGACGCGGGATGCCCTATGCGCGCGCGTGTGACTACGCGTCTATCGAGACTATGCGGATCGCGCAGCCCGAGGTACCGGGTTAGCTACCCCGACGAGGAATACCTCACGCGGTTCAGGTGACCTATGCGGATCGCGGAGTCCGTGATTAGGCACGCATAATGATACTATGGGCGATCGCCTTGCTTCGATCATTCGCGCCTAGAAAAGACACATGCTTTTACCTATTATTGCTCTTGTTTGTGATACGGCACTATGTGCAATTGAATCGATTGTATTTGCAAATGGCTTTAAAATACTTTGATTTCATTTAAGTACTTTGATTTCGCATACTTGGTACTGTTATCGACCTCCTTCGGGGTTGCGTTCATGCCGCAGGTAAGGCAAGCAGTGCTAGATCCACATCCTTAGGATCTTTGCTTTGGTGTCGGAGCTCCATCTTCTCCGAGGCTCTACTTTTGGGTATGATCTCCCGTATTGTAGATAGTTTTGTACATTCAGGTATGGCGGCCCCGTCCCGCCATAGTTGTTTACTTCCAGAGGTCTGTAGTCCTATTGTACACTGGGATGTAATCGCAAAACTTGGGTTATATATATACCGAAAGGCAAGCTTTTCTTCAGATAAACTGCTTTCTTTTCATAATGTTTCTTGTCTTGTCTTATGTTCCTTGATTACACGATGTATGACTACTGGGTGCCCGGGTAAGGCACCACCACGAGTGTGGATTTCTGGTAGTGAGGATTGTTGTCTCCTGTTGAGGGAGTGTTTTAATAGCTACCATTTCAGTATTCGGATGTCGCCTTATGAAGCCTTGTAGGGGCGGAAGTGTAAGTTGTCGGTCGATTGGTTCGAGGTTAGCAAGGTTCAGATAGTTGGTTATACTTGTTTTCGGCAGGATGTGGATAGGGTGAAGCTTATCCAGGTGAGGTTATTGGCAGCTCAGAGTCAACAGAAGTCGTGCGGATAATCAACGTCGACACTTGAAGTTCAGGTTGACGGTCGGTATTCTTGAAGGTACCACCCCGGAAAGGGTGTGACGAGTTTTGGAAAATAGAGGAAACTTAGCCTGAGGTACTTGAAGCGTTTTCAGATCATGTGAAGAATAGGCTAGGTTGCCTATAAGTTAACATTGCCATCCGACTTAGGAAGCAGTACGTCCGGTCTTTCATGTTGCTATGTTCGGGAAAGTATCGGAGATCCATCCAGAGTGATCCCAGTTAATGATGACCAAGTTGGAGATAGTAACCCAGAGATTTTGGAAACTGAAGCAGTAACAAAAATGTGGTAAGTTATGAGAAAAATTTCAAATGTACGAGAAGGGTACGGCGAGTAAGGGGAGAAGCGAGCATGTGTTGAGAACAGAGAAGTGATCATCTCGTTTGTAAAAGAAAGGTGCGAAGGGAGTATCTTTTAGACCCTTGGGTGGGAGCTTTTGTAGTAATGGAGGTGATTCCTCGTGGACTTGGATGTAAGTATTTGCGCGTGTTGTATTGTGGCCAGGTGTGGCATGATTGTTTTCGTAAGTATAGCAGTGAAGACTATACTGGCGCATGTGTGTCTTGAGACTTAGAAGGAACATTCGGGACGAATGTTTCTAAGGAGGGGAGAATGTTATACCCCGTATTTCCAGAGTATGTACGTGAGGGCGTACGTATAAATTTAAGCCTTAAAGTTAGGCAAGGTTCGAATTTTGTTCACAACCCCCGACTAGAATCGTTTTTCGACGAAACGTTTTACACAACTTGCGAAGGGAAAATTCCGGCTATGTCATTTAGTATTTTTGCGGATTTTTCCGAGAGACGAAATATTTTGGACCAACAAGAGGGCGACACTTGGCACCCTCTAATTGGTGGACTTATGGGCGGCAAGTTGGACGAAATGGAGAGTGGGAGTAGGTAGGATATTTTGTGATATTTGTGTGGTAGATGGATAAGGTACACATGGGTAAATCCTCACCCTACACTTGCCTACCACTTGGCTAGATCTTGCCTCGTTGTCCTATAAATACCCCTTAGTTGATGAACTTCTTCATCCTAAAATAGTTTCTAAGTCTTGAAAGTTCTCTCCCCTTAGTGTAGTGGTTCGTCCAAGCCTCCCTTTGAGCCCTTGGCCAGTGGTACACCCCCACCTCAAGCTCTCGAAAATACCCCATTTGGTAGAAAAATACTCTCAAGTATAGTTACTATTCCAAAATACTGCCCATATACCTTGTAGTATTCCAAGGTTACACTTATACTAAAAGCCCGAAATACTATTATACTTCCTTCACCACAAAAACGAAACCCTAAGGAAAATCTTCAGCTTGGTTGAAGTATTAAGAAGAAGTTGCGTAGAACTTCTAAGGGTTGTTTGGAGCGGGTTGGAGCACCCGGAGTAGGAGCTAAACGTTGCTCAGGATCGACATTAAACATTGGATAATTTTGGGCTTACCGAGGTAAATAATCCTATCCTTCTATTGTAATTGGAAATTACATACTGTAGTTGTATAGAAATGAATATAAGATTCATAGAAGAGATTTGAACTGTAATAGTAGGATATTACAGAAAAGACTTAAACTGAAATCACATCAGAAGAATATTCTACAGAGTAGTCTAGAAGTTGATAGACTTACATAACCTTTATAGGTTGAATGATCTGCGAGTTGCATGTACTACTTGAAAGGTGGGCAAGGCTAGCCGGGTTATAGTCGTGGAGCGTTTTGCTAATAGTCGATAATCGTCGCGAGGTATGTGATTCTTCCTATACTCTTGAGCATGATATTTTAAAATATATATAGTACGGTAGACGTACGTGTGTTAACTGAATAATAATTACGGCAATGTCTTTTGACTTAAGCCTGAATAATAATTACGGCAATGTCTTTTGACTTAAGCCTGAATAATAATTACGGCAATGTCTTTTGACTTAAGCCTGAATAATATGAATCTTGAAGTATTTCAAAAGAATACTGAATCATTTTTTAACAGAAGAGTAATACTTGGTTTTAAAAGCTTAAGAGTTATACTAGCTTTATGGGAAGTTAGGTATAACGGCTTAAGAGAGATAAAAAGAATGATTTATTGATTTAAGAAGTTAAGAGACTTGATCTTAAAAGATAAGAGACTTGACTTAATTAAATTTTGTTAAAAAGTGTGAAACCTCATTCGTGAGTAATGAGTACTTGGTTTTCAAAAGGAATAATGTTTTACTGATTTCGGAAATCAGAATAAGTATCGAACAAACCACGAGCGCTTAATAAAGGGAAATGTATTGACTATTAAAGTATTATTAAAACCAGTAGAAACCTCCATCTGCATAGAAGCTAAGATGAGACAAAATGATATTACATTTCCTAGATCATGGCTGCTTTAATA
The DNA here is from genome assembly GCA_029844215.1 of Przewalskia tangutica. Taxonomy (NCBI): domain Eukaryota; kingdom Viridiplantae; phylum Streptophyta; class Magnoliopsida; order Solanales; family Solanaceae; genus Przewalskia; species Przewalskia tangutica. The sequence goes on along the minus strand of CM056728.1, from coordinate 52,069,311 downwards.
AGATTGTTATAAACAAGAATAATCTACTCACATATAAGGCATATGTTTCTCAAATTGTTTTAAAGGAGAATTATATCATTAAGTGATTAATACTATGAACTACGAAACCTTTCGAAAATGAGAAACTTGAGTAATTGAAATTAGGCAAACTTGAACGTTTGGAAAAGAATGTTGTTACTTGATTTTACAAAGAGAAGTGTTTTGATTTACTTCAAAAGATAGTCACTCTATTTTTATACTACGGGTATTGTGTGACTTTTGAGAAAGAAGCAGATCTTTTAAAGAGTTAATGTATGAAGTACTTTGAGGATAAAAACCCGATCTTGTTAATCATATAAGTAGAAAGTACCTTGTGTGAATAACTTGACTGTGTTGGTTTGTGATAGTCTTGTAATACTTTCTTGTTGATTTGATAAGTATTCATGCTAGGATGCTACGTGTGTTAGTATCTTGTGATGATTGTGTAAAGGGGTTTCCCTCGATTGCGCTTAAGTTGTTTAACGATCAACCGTTATGTTGGTATTGTACCACTCACCTTGACATGATCCCGGAGGTTAAGCTACCCTCCACGCGGGTAATACTCGCGATGCGGTGACTATGATTCGAGGATACCTCATGCGGGTCTCGGGACCTATGCGAGCTACGAGTTCCGTGTTAGTGCGGCCTTTATGGTCATGCGTCTATGTGGCCACGCGGATCGCGAGTCCAGCGGATGCCGGAGTAGCTACCCTCGACGCGGGAATACCTCATGCGGGCCTATGAGGTTGGCCTATCGCGAGTCGCGGAAGTTCAGTGGCTAGACGCGCACATTTGATACTACGGGCGAGTGTCCACCGATCATGTGGCGGTTCAGACAGATCGCATGATACGCTTTATGACCTTGTTAGTACTAGGTGTTAGTAGTCGGCTATGCCTTCGCATTTACCCCGCACGGTTTTATTAGGAAACAGTGGGACTCGTGTTCATGTGTATCCTTGGTGCTTTTATATCATAGATCCGGCGGTGAGGAAGGTATTCCACGCATGATTGATGTTGTGGCGTGAGACCCATAGTTATATTTGAGTGATGACTTTGAGGACGTGAGTCCCTAACTTGACATGACTGCTTATTTATTGTGAACTGTAGTTTGGTCATCATACATGTCTCCTGCTTTATATAGACTACTATGATTTCATTTACGATTTTCGGTTTCCATACTTGGTACTGTTGTAATCGACCTCCGGGCCGCGTTCATGCCGCAGTAGAGGTACACCGTGTTGATCCTCGCCTAGGTCACGATTCAGCGTATGGGAAGCTCCGTTTCTCCGGAGGCTTATCAGTGGTATAGTCCCCTGTCGTTGTAGGTGCTTACATTCAGGGGTATGGCGGGGCCCTGTCCCGCCATTGTTGTCATATCATTCTTAGAGGTCTGTAGTACTGTTGTGGGCAGAGTTGTAAAAAAAAAAGGATGTAACTGTTCTAGTTGTTATATATATATGCCGAAAGGCAAGTTTTCTCAGATTACTGTTTTACACTTCTTGATATTTCATGTCTTGTTTTATGTTCCGCTGATTACTCTGATGTATGTCTACTTAGGTGCCCGGGGTAAGGCACCAGTCACGGGCCCGGGTTCGGGTTGTGACACTGGTGCCCTACCTATCAAGCCAATTAATACTTATCAAGGCACACATAGAATAATTCTCAATTAATCAAGCCAAAGTACTTATCAAGGCACACATAGAATAATTCTCAATTAAACAAGCCAAAGTACTTATCAAGGCACACATAGAATAATTCTCAATTAATCAAGCCAAAGTACTTATCAAGGCACACTTAGACTAATTCTCAATTAATCAAGCCAAAGTACTTATCAAGGCACACTTAGACTAATTCTCAATTAATCAAGCCAAAGTACTTATCAAGGCACACTTAGACTAATTCTCAATTAATCAAGCCAAAGTACTTATCAAGGCACACTTAGACTAATTCTCAATTAATCAAGCCAAAGTACTTATCAAGGCACACTTAGACTAATTCTCAATTAATCAAGCCAAAGTACTATGTACGTACATTCTTTTCAAAATACTCCTTTCTATGTAAAATCCCAAGATACTAACACCCGTAGTATCAAGGTGTGTCTATTTTTCAAAGTAAGTTACTACACTTTAGAAAACTCATTTCAAAGCTTGAAATCAAGTAACTTCAAATTTTCACAATCAAGGCAACTCATGCCCATTAATCAAAATAGACAACTTTCTAAACCTTCCATAAAGCCGTTATAACCAACTTCCCATAAAGCCGTTATAACCCTTTATGGTTTTTAGACAATTTCATTCCTTTGATAACCAAGAGACTTATACTTTTAAAACCAAGTATCATATGCTTACAAATCAAGTTCTCAACTTTCAAAATACTTCAAGTCTCTTAATATTTAGAAAACAAGTTTCTTCTACTTTTAAACCTCAAGTAACTTACACCTTTAAAACAAGTTACTTCTCTTAAATCATGTCATTTCTCCTCTTTTAAAACAATTAAGTAAATCACTCCTTTGACTTCCCTAAAGTCATTAAAACGACCATTAGGTTTTGGAACTAAGGCACTAGCCAAAAGGTTTGGAAACCACTTCCTTTTCAAGACTCCATGTACTTTTAAGCAAAATACTTTCACTTTTAAGAATCCAAACTTCACTAAGGAAATGGATTATACAACTTACAATTTAAACATCAAAGTACAATCAAAGGAGTACATAGAACGAATTCTATTTTAGGCAATCCAAATACAACCAAGGAATGGATCATTTAAGGAGTAGGACATACTTTCTTTATCTTAAGGAATCATGCTAGAAGAGGAGATATTTCACATACCTTTTCGGCTAAATCCACAAGCTAAGCCGAATACGCCGTACGTAGAAGTGTCAACCTATAATGGTCACAACAAGACTATCAACTTCTAGTCTCTAACGTAAAATAATACTAAGTATACGGTCTCTAATTCTACGGAAAATCGGGCAGCACTTCCTTTGTTTCTACTCACTTTGCCACCTTTTTCAAGGTCGAATACAATAACCAACACGCCACATTTAAGGACCCAAACAACAACCAAACAACACTAAGTCTTTTCCAATTCCAATTTCTAAGGTCTAACATGTTATATAGCCATAAACAACTTCAACAACTACAATTTCCTTCTTTATACAACATGCGACGACTTAAACTAATATTCAACTTGAATTGTAATCTTAAGGCTAAACATGCTAGTTTTCGGATTAGGGTTCCAATAGCCAATATACTAATCAAACTTCATACTAAACATCTCATGCTTGCTAATATCCACAACTACAATGATAAGTAATCTTAACTACTAAAACGACAAGATTATACCTTTATAAGCCCTTAAAATTTCCAAGATTCAAAGTCGCGCCTTAACAATTCTTAGCTCCTTTCCTTATGTTCCAATCCGCTCCAAGCACTCCTTAGAAGCCTATGAAGAACCCATCTTCAAGTTCCAACTTCAAAGTTGAAGAACTCCTTAAGTTTCCGCCTTGCGACTAATACGAAAGCGCTGCTTTTTCCAAATCTTTCTATTGAGATATCCTTACAATACCCTTAGGGACATTGGGTTTAAGTCTTGTGAACAAAGGATCAAAACTACAAATTTTTCTAGTGGGGAATGGTGCAAACCCGAGAGCAAGTTAGGGACAAGAACAAGGTTTCTAATTTTCTAAGTGTTCAAGACAAGTCTTGCACTAGTAGCAAGCTTATATAACACATTGGATGGCTTAGACTTAAACAAATGGGTGGCTAAGATGAAAATCACATGGATCAAGCACAAGTGGCAAGTTGACTTTGGTCAAATATATCAAGCTTTGAAGACTTATCTTCTACCATGGTCAATGACCATTTTACCCCTAATATTTTCGTCCAAGACCATAAATGTGGGGGTGCCACGTGTCGCCCTCTCATTCGTCCATAAAATTCCGTAACCCTCGTGGGCCCCACAAAACGTAAAATTCCTCGGGTGGGCCCCACGTGACCAAATCCGTAAAAATAAATTTCCATAAGGTTAAGAGTTCCATACTCTTCAAATAATGTATTTTGAGAATCCAATACTCAACAACGAACGTTTTTTCCTTTTCGACGTTCGGAAGATTTTCCCGTCGGAAAAACAATTCTTCCTTTTGTACTAATTTCCAAGTCTTGATTCCTTACGTACATTCTCTTATACATGTCTTGGACTTACGGGGTGTAACATTCTTCCCCCCTTAGAAACATTCTTCCCCGAATGTTCTTAGTCGGTTGTCAAGCTATACAAACTCCGACATAAACTCCATACTATGCCTATCAATCAAAACTGCACCAGACCAACGATGCCACATATGGCCACCACATAACATACGTACAAAATCTTAATATTGTTTCTTGTTCCCCAATCCTTGGATTTACAATCCAAACTTGGCCATATTGTTACTTACATTCCCGTTAAGGCTCTTCTCGGTCCTTACGACCTGATTCCGGTGGAACGCTACCACAAACTCGTACAACGATTATCTAAACTTGGGCCTAGCATCCTCGTGACCCTATCACATAGCGGGACCATTAACAACTGACATCACCCGATTCCATACTATCGATTGACCCGAAAGGAGTCCATAACCCGACTCATCGTCACCCTTAACTTCTCATTCTTATTGTGGAATAAATCTGTTATACCCCGTAGTTCTGACCCTACGTATGAGAGCGTACGAAAGCAAGTAAGACTTAAAATTTTCAAAGGATAGGTTGACGGGTCGTTCCGGACGGGTTTTAGTCAACTTTGAAGCGGGTTATGACCCGGTACATTGAGAGTTCCTAAGTGTTTCAAAGGCCTAGGGCGTAGTTCGTTGAGTCTAGATTCCAACGCAACCAACCGTTCGTCGATAGGACGTCGGAGTAGAAAGTTATGAGGGTTACAAGTTCAGTGCGCAGTCGGACATAAATGTGTTTCGGGCAAAGGCGACAGGGCCGCGGCGCCGGATGCAGGGCCGCGGCGCCTAAAGTTCTGAAGGGTCGCTGAAGTTACAGCGCCGCGGCGCCGGGATGGCAGGGCCGTGTTATACCCCGTATTTCCAGAGTATGTACGTAGGGACGTACGTAGAAAATTTGAACTTTTAAATAAGGCTTGGCCGAATTATTTTTGTGCACAACACCCGATTAGAGTCGTTTTTCGACGAAACGTTTCCACAGCTTTCGTAGGGAAAATTCCGGCTATGTCATTTTTAATTTTTGCGGATTTTTCCGAGAGACGTAACATTTTGGACCAACAAGAGGGCGCCACTTGGCACCCTCTCATTGGAGCACGTCATGCAATAGGTGGACGAAATGGCCTTGTTTGGTCAAGGGGTTGGTAGGATATTTTTGTGGTAGTTGGATAAGGTGCACTTGGCATGATCATGGCCCTACACTTGCCTTGCACTTGGCTGGCCTTGGCTTGACCTATAAATACCCCCCCTTTTGTGAAGACTTCTTCATCCAAATATTTTTCTAAGTCTTTGAAATCCTCCCTCCCTTGAAGAGTTGTTCTCGTCCTCCCCCCCTTGGCCGAGAGCCCTCCCCTCATGGTGCTAGCCGTGGGTACCCCTAGCCTAGTTGCTTTGATAATACCCCCTCAGGTGTAGAAATACTCTCCAAGTATTGTTATAATGCCCAAAATACCTTAGCCTTATACCTTGTAGTATTCTAAGGTTATACCTATACGAAAAGCCCAGAAATACTATTATACTTCCCGTCAGTCACCAAACCGAAACCCTAAGGAAAATCTCCATGGTTAGTGGGAGTAGTATGTAGAAGTTGGTTAGAACTTCTAAGGGTAGTTTGGAGCGGGTTGGAGCGCACGGAGTTGGAGCTAAACGTTGCCCAGGATCGACTTTATACTTGGATAATTATGGGCTTATCGAGGTAAATATCTTGTCCCTCTATTGTAATTGGAAATTACATGATTGTTAGACTATATAGTTGAAGTATACTATATATGGAACTGAACGTTGTTATCGGCAATGTCTTTGGACTTAAGCCTGAATAATAAGAAACCTTTTCGAAAGAAGAGTCGAATCAGAATTACATGTGATCAGACATGAGACTTGTGTAGCTTTTACGTGAGGTAGAATTGTGCACGTCCGATTAGACGTATAACCCCTGGTTGGCTCGGTAGCCGCCCCGATAGAGAGGAGATTTACGCATTGCGGGGGAGGCCGCGAATTTTCGTAGAATGTTCTACGAAGAGATCTAAATGTTAATAAGCGCTGTGGCCTTATAGGTCAAGTACACGTGGCGCGATCTACTTGGCTTAAGGAGTAGCCGGTTGGAAGTACTTGAGCGCTTTTGCTATTAGTCGATACTCGTCGCGAGGTATGTGAACCTCTTCCTATCTCTTCTAGCATGATATGTGTAACTATGTAGTACAGACGCATACGTGTTAAATGTATTTGATTGGTCTAAAACATAAAGTGTTATAATGGCTTTATGGGAAGTTGGTTATAACTTTTATGTAGGTAAGAAAATACTTGTGGTTTTTAAAAAGGTAATCGATTTGAACTATAACCGTTGGTTATGTGATAATAAAGAACTTGAAGTATTTCAAAAGATTTTTGAATCATTTTGAAAGAAGAAGTAATACTTGGTTTTTGAAAACTTAAGAGTTATACTAGCTTTACTGGGAGTTAGGTATAACGGCTTAAGAATGTTTTATCGATTTGAAATCGTAATGTATATCGACAAACCATCGCGGCGTTAATAAAAGGAAATGTTTTGACAGATTAAGTATTATTAAAACCGAGAAACTTCCATCCGCATAGAAGCTAAGATGAGACAAAATGATATTTCCTAGATCATGGTCTTTGTAATAAGATTGTTATAAACAAGAATCTCCTACTCACATATAAGGCTTATGTTTCTCAGATGGTTTAAAAGAGAATTATATTCTTAAATGAATAAGACTATGAACTACGAAACCTTTCTAAAATAAGAACCGTGAACATTTGAAATTAGGCAAACTTGGACGTTGGAAAATAATGTTGTTACTTGATTTTACAAAGGTAAGTGTTTTGATTTACTTCAAAAGATAATCACTCTATTTTCATATACTACGTATTGTGTGGTTTTGAAGTAACGTATCTTTTAAAGAGTTAATGTATGAAGTACTTTGGGGATAAAAACCCGATCTTGTTAATCATATAGTAGAAAGTACCTTGTGTATATAACTTGATTGTGTTGGTTTGTGATAGCCTTGTAATACTTTCTCGTTGATTTGTTAAGTAAACATGCTAGGATGCTACGTGTGTTAGTATCTTGTGATGGTTGTGTAAAGGGGTTTTCCTTCGATCGCGCTTAAGTTGTTTGACTATCACCGTTATGTTGGTATTGTACCACTCACCTTGACTTGTTTCGGAGGTTGCCGCCTCCGACGCGGGTAGACTCAGCGGTCCGGGACCATGATTCGAGAATACCTCTGCGGTCCGTGGATCCATGCGGAACTACGGAGTTCCGGTTAGTTTGCGCCCTTGTGGTCATGCGGTTCAGGCTACGCGATCGCGAGTCCAAGACGACGCCGGGAGTAGCTACCGACGCGAGGAATACCTCACGCGGCCTTTGAGGTTGGCCTATGCGGAGTTGCGGAGAGTTCCAGGGCTAGACGCGCACATCTGATACTGCGGGCGAGTGACCAGCTTTGATCATGTGACGGTCTAGACAGATATCATGATACAGTTTATGACCCTGTTAGTAATCAAGGTGTTAGTAGTCGGTTATGCCTTCGCATTTACCTCGCATCGTTTTATTAGGACACAGTGGACCCGTGTTCATGTGTATTTCTTGGTGCTTTATATCATAAATCACGGCAGTGAGAAGGTATTCCACGCATGATTGATGTTATGGGCGTGAGACCCATAGTTACATTTGAGTGATGACTTTGAGGCGTGAGTCCTCGACTTGACACGATCGCTATTTATCAGGAATCGTAGTTTGGTTATCATACATGTCTCCCGCTTTATAGACTATTATGATTTCATTTACGATTTCTTAGTTTCACATACTTGGTACCGCAGATCGACCTCTTCGGGGCCGTTCATGCCGCAGTAAAGGTACACCGCCGTTGATCCTCACTCTTGGTCACATTCAAAGATTGGGAATGCTCCGCTTTCTCCGAGGCTTATTCGGTATAGTCCCCGTCGTTGTAGGTATTTACATTCGCGGTATGGCGGGCCCCGTCCCGCCATTGTTGTCGTATCATTCTTAGAGGTGCAGTAATCGTTGCGGGCGTAACTTGTAAGAGGTTGTAATCGCTCAAATTGCTATTTATATATATCCGAAGGTAACCATTTTTGGTTAGCTTTCTTCTTATTTCACTGTCATTTTACATTGGTTTCATGTATTGTCTTTATGTTCCGCTGATTACTCTGATGTTGTGTCACTAGGGTGCCCGGGGTAAGGCACCAGTAACGGGCCCCGGAATGGGTCGTTACAGGCCGCGGCGCCGAAAGTGCAGAGAGGTCGCGGAGGTTTCAGCGTCGCGGCGCCGGAGGCGGGGCCGAGGCGGGAATTTTGGGCGGAAAAACTTAGAAAAGTCTGATTTCTCTTTTAAAAAGGCCATGGGAGGGTGACAAGTGTCCCCCCCCCCATCTGATTTTGCTTGCATGCCTTATATTGACCAAGTCTTGAAGACTTGGTCATCTCTCAAAACCTCTCCCTCTCTCTAAAAAGGAAAATCAGCTCCTCCTTCTCTCTACCATTTCCAAAGAAAATCCAAGCCTAAGAAAAATCTGAAAAGTTAAGAACAAAAGAGGAAGCTTGTGGCTAGCTTGTGGTGGTGTTCTTGGCAAGGAAGCTAGCAAAAATATTTGGAATAAGTTTGGCTAAAACTCTAAGGTAATGATTCTCCCTTTAGATTTAGTTTTTAGTGTTGCATGTTAGGAAGAAAGAACTTGTGGTAATAAATAATGCTCTTAGAGTCTTTGCATGCTAGAAATGTGGGTTGGATATGAAAAATGGGTTAAGAAGAGATTATGAGCATTTTGTAGCCTAAAAACTACTTTAGAATTGTTAAGTGAATTGTTGTAACGTATGGGGCAGAATTTTACACACCCAAGTTTAGGTGTGTAATCCCCTTTAAATTGTTGGATTGATTGAGCCTTAAATGTGGTGTTTTGATGGTAATTTCAGCTTTGATAAAGGTGGCAAAGTGAGTAGAAACAAAGGAAATGCTGCCCAATTTTCCATAGAATTTAGTGGCTTTGAGTTAGATTATTCTACATTGAAATTAGAGGTTAATGAACATATCATGGTTATTATAGGTTGAAATATTACTTGCGGTAGTTGGACTTAGCAAGTGGAAAAGTATGATTTTACTAAAGTATAAGAGTTAATATAACAACTTTATGGGAAGTTGGTTTGTTAGCTTCATAAAAGATTAATGACAAGAGATTTACTCTAAGTAAGATAAGTATATGGAGAGGAAAATTGATTTTAAGGTATCAATTGCCCAAAGGTTTTTATGTATAAAAGAGTCACTTTTTAAAGAGTTGAAGTATGTAGTACTTGGGTTAAATTCCCGGTTTTCCTTTATTAAAGATATGATTAAGTGCCTTAAGTAAACTAAAATGAGAGAGTATATGAACAAGACTAAAAAGAAGTTATAAGTTTTCTTAACTTATTTATTATTATGATATGATGACAGTTTGAGATAGGGTAAGAGTATGTCTGAGGGGCAAGCCCCAAGATCGTCATACCACCTCCTTCAGTGTAAGAGTATGTCCGGCGGGCCACCAAGATCGTCATACCATCCGCCTGTAAGAGTATATCCGGGCGGCCACCAAGATCGTTATACCATCCGCCAGCAAGAGTATATCTGAGGGGCCAGCCCCAAGATCGTTATACCATCTGCTTCAGGGTAAGTCCCCAAGATCGTTATACCACCTGGTTCCGTGGATTTGCTACCCATGATGCGAGGAATACCTCATGCGAGTCCTTATGGGCTTATGCGGGTGAAATAGTCCCATGCGGCGGTACACTATGCGAGGAATACCTCACGCGGTCCACAGGACCTATGCGGGTGAAATAGTCCCAGGAGTAGGGGTGCTTATTGATACTACGGGCGAGGTACCCTGTTTTGATCCTAATGCCCCTATTTTATGCAGTATTATATATATATATACTTGTCACTCTCATTGTTAGTAAGGCACAGTAAAAGGTATTTTAATTATCTTCCGTGACTCCAGCTTACCTTTAGACTTGATATCATTATTACAGTATTTTCCAGCTTTACATACTTGGTACATATTGTGTAATCGACCTTCCTGGGCCGTTCATGCCAGGTGGTAAGGTGATCAGGATCCTCATTCTTAGGATTACTCTTCCAGTGTCAGAAGCTCCATCCCTCCGGAAGCTTGTTATTTTGGTACGAATTTCCCTGATGCTATAGGTATTTTGTATATTCAGGGGGTATGGCGGGGCCCTGTCCCGCCACAGTGGTTATCTTTAGAGTTCTGTGGTCACATATGTATTTTGGGCTATAAGAACCAGTTGTATTATGAATACTTTGTTTAAGTATGTTTATGGAAGGCACTTTATCTACCGCCGCAGATGTTTTACCCTTTTTATAAAGTTATGTGTTGTGTATGTTCCGCTGTTATTCTCTGACATATACCTGACAGGGTACCCCAGTAGGGTACTAGTCGCGGCCCCGGGGTCGGGTCGTGACAAAAGTGGTATCACAGCAGTTAGTCCTCGGAAAGTGTCCATGCACCGCGGTCTACAGTAGTCTTGATTATCGGTGTGTCGTGCACCACATCTATAATCAGGAGGCTGCAGGATATTTAGGATTGGGTTCCATTCTTTCACTCTAAGATCGTGCAATAGAGCTGAGTTATAGGTTGAGTCTCCTCTGATGTTTCCCTTTTTGTATCAGTTATGCCTCCACGCAAGGCAACCGCGGCCCAGAAGGGCAAGGCAGCTGAGGGTGCTGCTAGTGGGACGCGGAGAGTCACGAGGGCACAGGCCCAGTCCTTACCAGAGATGATGTTTAGGGCGGCGAGTTCCACGTCGTCGCCAGCCTCAGCAGAGTTCGAGGCAGCGGACGCGGCTACTGAGACCGCGGTACCGGAGCCTCCAGTCCCACAGTCAGGGCCTGAGTACAGAGATTACGGGGAACAGATTCGGTTACAGGAGCAGGCGGCCAACCCTAGAGCCGACAGTTTACGGATTCGGGATTTCTTGGGTTGTCACCCACCCGAGTTCTATGGTTCGAGATTTGAGGAGGATCCGCAGGAGTTTGTCCGGCAGTTACAGCGGACCATGCAGGTCCTTAGGGCATCGGAGACTGAGTCTGTTATACTAGCTTCTTACCGGTTACGCGATATTGCGTTGAACTGGTTTGAGTCATGGGTATTGTCGAGGGGTGAGGATGCTCTTCCAGCTGATTGGGAGGAGTTCACAGAGGCGTTCCTAGACCACTTCTTGCCTCCTGAGGTGAGGAGAGCCCGCGTAGATAGGTTCTTGACCTTGAGACAGGACGAGAGGACTATCGTGAGTACACTGAGTTTGACTCTTGGCCGATATGCGCACACCATCAGAGCGCATATGGGCGCATGTGGGTTCATAGATACGTGATGGGGCTAGACCGCCGATGACATCGCTATTTAGGAGTGGCTCTTCACCAGTGGATGGATATTGCGTAACGCAGCATACGCCAGTGGATTGAGGACAGAGAGACAGATCGGCTAGATTTGGGCCACCCAAGAGGCCGTGACAGCAGGTTCTCAAGGCGCTGAGGCGCATCCTCGCAGCAGACTAGGTCCACATTCCACCAAAGACAGAGTGCTCCTTCTCGCTTTTCCGGCAGGATGTCCGATCGCAGGGTTATTCGTGAGCGGTCGTGGCTCCAGGCTTCGTGTTTTAGGAGGCGAGACCGTAACCAATCGAGGCCACCTACCTCTGCATGCGTTCGATGTGGTAGGTCTCATCCGGCGAGTGCCGTATAGTTCGAGAGCATGTTACTCTTGGATGCAGGCCATCCAAGAAGGATTATCCGTCCCAGCGGCGGAGCATTACGGTTCACCGACAGGTGCGTTGCTCGATCTTCGCCTTCGATGGTTAGACGCCCGAGGCGTGGTACTTATGGGCCGCAGGCCGCGCGCAGGTCGTGGTAGGGTTCTGGCCGCGGTCCTCGTAACCGCATTTATGCTATGTCCCACCTACAGACTGAGGCGTCACCGGATGTCGTTACAGGTACATTATTGGTTTCTTGTTGTGATGTATATGCTTTGATAGATCCAGGTTCTACCTTGTCCTACATATCTCCTCATATTACCAGTAGAATAGGGATAGAGCCCGAGTCCATAAGACCTTTTGAGGTGGCTACGCCAGTAGGTGATTCAGTGGTAGCTGAGCGAGTGTATAAGGCTTGCCCTGTGACTATAGATAGTCGTCAGACTCTAGCCGACATGATAGAGTTGGACATGACAGACTTTGACGTAATTATGGGTATGGATTGGCTAGCATCTTGCTATGCCAATGTGGACTGTAGAGAGAGATTAGTTCGGTTCCAGTTTCCAGGCGAGCCGGTTATCGAGTGGAAGGGAATATCGCGTCGCCGGCGGTAAGTTTATTTCTTACCTCAAGGCTGGAAGATGGTGCGAAAGGGTATATCTACCATATGATTCGGTATTCGACATCGAGGTCGAGATACCGACCTTCACCGCACTCGGCCGTTAGAGAGTTTCCAGACGTATTCCCAGATGAGCTTCCGGGTATCCCTCCCGTGAGGGAGATTGAGTTTTGCATTGATTTGGCGCCAGATACCCGACCGATATCTATTCCGCCATATAGGATGGCACCTGCCGAGTTGTAGGAATTGAAAGACCAGCTGAAAGACTTATTGGAGAAAGGCTTTATCAAGCCAAGTGTTTCTCCCTGGGGAGCGCCAGTGTTGTTTGTAAAGAAGAAGGATGGGACGCTGCGCATGTGTATTGATTACAGGCAGCTAAACAAGGTAACTATCAAGAACAGATATCCCCTCCCCAGGATTGATGATTTGTTTGACCAGTTGCAGGGTGCAAGGTGTTTTTCCAAGATAGACCTGCGGTCTGGTTACCATCAGGTACGAGTTAGAGAAGCGGATATCCCGAAGACTGCATTCAGGACCCGGTATGGGCACTATGAGTTCAGAGTGATGTCCTTCGGTTTGACCAACGCCCCAGCAGTGTTCATGGATTTGATGAATAGGGTGTTCAGGCCATTCTTGGATATGTTCGTTATAGTTTTCATTGATGATATCTTGGTGTATTCGCGCACAGAGCAGGAGCATACAGATCATTTGAGGACGGTATTGGGAGTCCTCCGAGACCGGCAGTTGTATGCCAAGTTCTCGAAATGTGAGTTCTGGTTAGCTTCAGTGGCTTTCTTAGGGCATGTTATCGGGGCCGATGGTATTCGGGTTGATACAGCTAAGATTGAGGCAGTCAAGACTTGGCCCAGACCCACTACACCGACGGAGGTGCGCAGCTTTTTGGGCCTGGCAGGTTATTATCGGAGGTTTGTAGAAAAGTTTGCTTCTATTTCGGCACCTTTGACTAAGATGGACGGATACTTGTGAGGAAAGTTTCCAGTTGCTAAAGGAGAAGTTGACGACCGCCCAAGTTCTTACTCTTCCAGAGGGCTTAGATGGTTATGTGGTTTATTGTGACGCGTCAGGTGTCGGGCTTGGGTGCGTGCTGATGCAACACGACAAGGTTATAGCTTATGCATCTAGACAGCTTAGGAAGCATGAGAAGAACTATCCCACACATGACTTGGAGTTGGCAGCAGTGATTCATGCCTTGAAGATCTGGAGACATTATTTATATGGAGTTCATGTGGACATTTATACAGACCACAAGAGTCTCCAGTATATCTTCAGCCAGAGGGAGCTGAACTTGCGACAGAGACGGTGGTTGGAGCTACTTAAGGATTATGATGTTGATATTCTATACCACCCAGGGAAGGCCAATGTAGTTGCAGATGCCCTTAGTCGCAGATCGATGGGTAGTCTGTCTGATGTACAGCCAGAGAAGAGGAGTATGGTCCGAGAGTTGCATCAGCTAGCGAGCCTTGGGGTTCGTTTGGTTGATTCTGATAGTGAGGGAATTCGGGTTCGAGAGGTTGCCGAGTCTTCTATCGTCGAGGAGGTAAAGAGGCGACAGTATGAGGATCCGATTTTGGTACGGTACCGAGATGCCGCTGTTCAGAAGGAGAAGACCCTGTTTGAGGTAGCACCTGATGGGGTGCTAAGATTTGAGGGCCGGTTGTGTGTTCCCGATGTGACAGGACTTCGTCGGCAGATTCTGGGGGAGGCACACAGTGCTCGATATTCCATTCATCCGGGGTCGACTAAGATGTATCATGACCTCAGATACGTGTATTGGTGGGATGGCCTAAATAGGGACGTTGCGGAGTTCGTGGCACAGTGCCCGAATTGCCAGCAGGTCAAAGTTGAGCACCAGAGGCCCGGTGGACTGTTGCAGACTATTGATATTCCGACTTGGAAATGGGAGGTGGTAAATATGGACTTTATTACAGGGTTACCTTCCACTCAGAGGAAGCATGATTCCATTTGGGTTATCGTCGACAGACTGACGAAAGCAACCCATTTTCTTCCAGTCAGGACGACTTTTTCAGCCGAGGATTACGCTAGACTGTATATCAGGGAGATTGTGAGACTGCACGGAGTGCCCGTATCGATTATTTCGCATGCAGGAGTCCGCTTTACGCTAACTTCGGAGGTCTTTCCGAAGCGGATTAGGGACCCGTGAGTCTTAGTACGCGCTTCATCCTGCATCGACGGCAGCCGAGCGCACTATCCAGACACTTGAGGATATGTTGCGGGCTTGTGTTATTGATTTCAAGGGTAGCTGGGAGGATCATTTACCTCTTGTGGAGTTTGCTTATAACAACATCTACCACTCTAGTTTCAGATGGCGCCTTATGAGGCCTTATATGGAAGGAAGTGCAGGTCACCGATAGGCTGGTTCGAGGTGGGAGAAGTTCAGTTGGTCGGGCCAGATTTAGTTCAGCAGGCAGTGGATAAGGTGAAGCTTATCCAGGAACGGTTGTTGGCAGCTCAGAGTCGGCAGAGGTCGTATGTAGATCATCGGCGTTGACACTTGGAATTTGAGGTAGATGATTGGGTTTTTCTAAAGGTATCGCCCATGAAGGGCGTGATGAGGTTCGGAAAGAAAGGGAAACTTAGCCCAAGGTACATTGGGCCGTATCAGATTGTCCGTAAGGTAGGCAAAGTTGCCTATGAGTTAGATCTTCCGTCCGATTTGGAGGCGGTGCATCCAGTTTTTCATGTGTCTATGTTGTGGAAATGTGTTGGAGATCCATCTAGAGTGCACCCGATTCATGATGTCCAGGTGACAGAGGAGTTATCGTATGAGGAGAGTCCCATAGCGATACTCGATCGTCAGTGTTATACCCCGTAGTTGCAGGGTATGTATGTGAGGACGTACGTACGAGTGTACGGCAGAAATTTTGAAAGGAAAGAAAGATGTGAGTTTTCGACGGAAAAGTTTCCGGTTATTTTGTGAAGAAAAAGGTTCGTTAATGGGAATTGGATTCCCAGATTTGGTATTCGGACTTCCTGGAATATTAGAGAATTATGGAATTTTATTTTCGAAATGGTCACGCTGGGCCCACGGAGAAATTTACTGTTTTGTAGGCCCACTTTGTTTTCTTGATTTTGGCCATTGTGGATATTTTTCAAAGACGCTTTTTTGGGCCAGAGGGTGACACGTGTCACCCCGCCAGTGGCTTGGCCGGTTACCTTTGTGCACAACACCCTGCTAGAGTCGTTTTCGACTAAACGCTTACAGAACTTGCGGGCGGAAAATTCCGCTATGTCGCTTTTGTATTTTTGGCGGATTTTTCCGAGAGACGAAACATTCGACCAACGGAGGTGACATGTGTCACCTCACAACGGAGACAAGTGGGCGCTTGGCCAAATCGGCGGGCTTGTGGTGCTAGATATTTGTGTAGATATTTGTGAGGTTTTAAGGAGTAGGGCTAGGGTGCACTTGGCTTGATCTCGCCTTACACTTGCCTTGCACTTGGCTAGATCTTGGCCATTGGTTGGCCTTTGGGTTTGCTATAAATACCCCTTAGTTGATGAACTTTCTTCATCCAAAATCATTTTCCAAGTCTTGGAATCTCTCCTCGAGAGTCAAATCGCCCAAAGCCCTCCTCCCCTCATGAGCTTTGGCCGAGAGGCCCCCTTTGAGTGAGGCTTGGCCGGGTACTCCCTAGCCTAGTTGTTTTCGTGATAATACCCTTTGTTGTGGTATAGAAATACTCCCTAGTATTGTTATAATGCCCAAAATACCTTAGCCTTGTACCTTGTAGTATTCCAAAGATACCTCTTTGCAGAGTCCGAAATACTACCTTTTGTCCTTTTAGTCTCAAACCAAAACCCTAAGGAAATCTTCATAGTTGGTCAAGATGTGAGTAGAAGTTGGTTAGAACTTCTGGGTTGTTTGGAGTGGTTTGGAGCGCTGAGTGGAGCTAAACCTTGCTCAGATCGACATTATAACTTGGATAATTTTGGGCTTATCGAGGTAATTATCTTGTCCTCTATTGTAATTGGAAATTACATGTTTGTTAGATATATAGTTGAAGTATACTATATATGGAACTATACTTAGTATTCGCAATGTCTTTTGACTTAAGCCCAAGAATAAAGAGAAGAATCGAATCAGAATTACCTAGGGTTGTATTACAAAGAGACTTATGTAGCATTATCGTGTTGTAGAATTGTACACGCCCGGTTAGACGTAAACCCCTCGGTTGGCTTGGTAGCTACCGATAGAGAGAGATTTACGCTGTCATGGGGAGGTGCTGCAGAATTTTCTGTAGAAAGATGGGAACGTGTGTTTAAGATTTTAATAGACGTTTGTGGCCTTTATAGGTGAAAGTACTAAGAGTAGCGTATTCTACTCGAGGAGTGGTGGCTAGCAAGGTTGTAGTACTGGAGCATTTTGCTTATTGTCGTTAAATCGTCGCGAGGTATGTGAACCTCTTCCTATCTCTTCTAGCATGATATGTGTGAACTATGTAGTACGTAGACGCATACGTGTTAATCGTGTTTGATTGTTTAAAACATAAAGTGTTATAACGGCTTTATGGGAAGTTGTTATAATGTTTTACGTAGGTAAGAAAATACTTTGTGGTTTTAAAAGGTAATCGATGTGAATTATAATCGCTAGTTATAATAAAGAACTTGATGTATTTCAAAAGATTTCTAAATCGCTTTGAAGGGAGAGTAACACTTGGTTTTAAAGGTTTTAAAAAGAGTTATACTAGCTTGATGGAGAGTTAGGTATAATGTCTTAAGAGAGGTAAAGAAAATGGTTTACTGATGTTAGAAGTTAAGAGACTTGATCTTATAAGATAAGAGACTTAACTTATTTGTTTTAATGTGGATGTTTATGTGAAACCTCATTCGTGAGTAATGAGTACTTGGTTTTATTTAAAGGATAATGTTTTACTGATTTCGGAAATCGTAACGTGTATCGACTGCACCACCGCAAATGCTAATAAAGGAAAATGTATTGAATAATGATGAATTGTATTAAAACCAAGAAACCTCCATCCGCATAGAAACTAAGATGAGACAAAATGATATTACATTTTCTAGATCATGGTCAGTAATAAGAATGTTGTAAACAAGAATAACCTACTCTCACGTGAGACTTATATTACTCAATTGTTCTAAAACTAATCAAGTGATTAAGTTATGAACTATGAAACCATTTGAAAATGAGAAGCTTGAGTAATTGAAACTAGGCAAACCGAACTTAGGAAAAGAATGTTGTTACTTGATTTTGAAAAGGAATGTGGTTGGTCATTCTAATACTACGTATCGTGACTTTAATAAGTAATGGATCTCTTTTAAAAGAACTTAACGCACGTAGTACTTTAGGGTTGAAACCCTGACTTTGGCATAAAATGAAAGTACTTTGAGTCAGGTGAAACTTGCCTATGCTTGTTGTTGTGAAACTTGCCTATGCTTGTTGTTGTGAAACTTGCCTATGCTTGTGATGATAGCCTTTGTTGTGCAAGTGGTATTTCAGACACCGCCTCTCGACAGAGGCCTACGACTTGTTGAGAACGACTTGGACATGCCGGCGTGATGGAGAATTCCACCGTATGCTCCGCTGATAGTGTTATTCCATGGACTAGCTCTCCATGAGGTTTCACCGCTCGCCCGGTATCCGTGGTCGGCTCAGACTTGCCCCTGCCTCGCGACCGATTCGCTCGTATCCGTAGTCACCGTGACTTGCCCTGCTCAAGATAGTGACGGTTTCGTGGATACGCCTCGTCCCCGTGGTCACCAGATTTGCCCCGGCCACCGCGTGACCGGCCTTGGTATCCTGTGAGTCGGCTCGTGACTTGCCCCGTGACGGCTTCGTGTTTTGCTGCATTGTATTATTGGTACGGCCGGATCTCGTAGTTATACTTGTCCAGACGGTTTTTTTAACACGTGGGACATGGTGTTCATGTATAATCCTTGGTATTGTTATATCATAAACCGCCAGCTGAGGAAGAAATTCCACGCACGAGTGATAATTTGGAGCGCGAGTCCTCGCCTTGATGTAATCGTTATATGTTATATATCGTAGTTTGGTCATCATACATGTCTCCCGCTTTATAGACTATTATGATTTCATTTACGTGATTTACGCTTCACATACTTGGTACTCAGATCGACCTCCTTCGGGGCCGCGCTCACGCCGCAGTAGAGGTACATCTACCGCCGATCCCCGCGTTTAGGATCTCATTTCGCTGGGAAGCTCCGTTCCGCCGAGGCTTATCTTTGCATGTTACCCCGAGTCCGTAAGTTCTCACGCTCGTGGGTATGGCGGCCCCGCCCCGCCATAGTTGTTGTATAAATCTTAGAGGTCCGTAGTACCGCAAGTGTGGTTGTAAAAGGATTAAACTGCTCGTGTTTTATGTATATACCAAGGCAAATCGCTTTGGTTGGCCTGCTTATTTATTATATCTCTTGTTTCATGATTCATGTTTTATTTTTCCGCCGTTTTCTCGATGTTGTATCACTAGGTGCCCGGTAAGGCACCAAAGAACGCCCGGTTCGGGCGTTACAAAGTGGTATCGAGCGCTTAATCCTGGAAAGTGTCTACGCATCGTGTTCAGTAGAGTCTTGATTATCGATGTGTTGTGCACCACATCTATAATCGTGAGGCTATAGGACATTTAGGATTGGTTTCCATTCTTCTCATTCCGAGATCGTGCCTTGAGCCGCGGTGATAAGATCGACCCTCCGACGTGTTTCGCTTTTACCGCTTATGCCTCGCGAAGGCAACCCGCCCGGCAAGGCAAAGCAGAGGATCTCGAGCAGAGTAGCGGCAGAGACCACAAGACTCGAGCCTCCACCCGCACCGGAGCAGCAGGAGATGAGTTACAAGGAGTGGCCCGCCACGGCCGTGGTCAGGCTGACTTGAGGATAGGCCGACGCAGCAGCCCAAAGAGCACCGCGGTTCACCCTAGATCGATAGTTCGAGGCTACGGATTTTCTCGAGTCAGAAGCCGCCAGAGTTTTATGGGTCGAGGCCCGAGGATGATCCGCAGGAGTTCATCCGATACGCCAATGATCGCGAGAGTGATCAAGGCATCGGAGATCGAAGTCGGTGGCCCTAGGTTCACATCAATCGCGTGATACCGCAATGATCGTTTGATTCTCGGGAGCTGTCCAGTGGAGAGCATGCACTTCCAGCAGTATGGAACGAAGTTCTCGAGGCCTTTCTTGCACATTTCTTGCCTCCCGATGAGGAGGGCTCGGGCCGATGATTTTTGGTGTTACTACAGAATCCGCGACGGTTCGAGTACAATGTGGAGTTCGACTCATTGCCCAGACGCCCCCGTTAGTAGCTAGTATGGAGGATCGAGTGCACCGATATGTTACAGGCTCACGATTGCCTTGCAGAGTTGTTCGTAGCTCTTCACCGCATGGACATTGCTCGCACGCAGCGATACACTGATGCGAGGAGCGGATAAATCGACGGAATGACCAAAGTCAGCGTAAGAGGGCCGTAACAGCAGGTCCTTTGGTGATTTTCGAGGCGGACCGCCTCAAAGAGCAGACTAGTTATGTACCTCACAAGACAGAGTGGTCCTCCACGCCTTTCGACCTTCAGATATTCGGGAGCGTGCCTGGGCTCCTGTGTTTCAGATTTTCGTGAGAGCAGAGTGCTCGCCGGATGAGGTTGCCCTTGTCTCGTGTGGCCGCCAGGGAAAGCTTCATAAGGGAGGTGTCGTACTAACTCTGGAGATTGTTATTTTTGCGCCAACAGGCTATCCGGCAAGAGATCGTCCACTGTGTGGGTAGCACCGTAGGATAGCATGGACTACTAGAGCAGCTATGGTTCTTCACCTTCCGTAGCTGTGCAGATGTTCGCAGACACCTGAAGGCCCCTGCAGAGGTCGCTGGGAGTTCCTGGCTTAATGGCCTTGAACCGCCTACTTCAGTATATCCTTAACCTCTAGAGTTTTGTTTATGTTGTTGATGTGTTTAATGTTATGCTTGGTTAGCTTTGTGCTAAAATGTGATTTAGAAACCTGGTTAGTGAAAAGGGTAAGTCCTCGGTAGTGTGAGATGGAAGTGGTAGCTTTCATGATGTGAAATAGTAAGATTGTTCGGATCGGGAACAAGAGTCGCGCGTTGGGGTCGGGTTTAGGACCATTTGCGGGTCAAACCGTAACCCGGTTTGGGGTGGGGTCAGTTCGGGTGGTCCTCCAGGTGGTAGGGTCACGAGGATGCTAGGCCCAAGTTTGTTTGACCAACGATGAGTTCGTGGACGCGCTCGACCAGAAGCCGTTCGTAAAGGCCGGAATGGCCTTAAGGAAGTTTGAGGTTAGTAAGATGACCAAGTTTGGAGGTAGTGACTCCGCAGATTTTCGGAACGGAAGTAATGATCAAGTATGGTACATACCGAGAGTTCAAGTGTTCGAGAAGGGCACGACGAGTAAGGGAAGGAAGATAACGTGTGTTATTTCGCGCTGCCGCGGCTGACAACTTGTTAGAGGAACTTCATCGATATCCGTTTGAGAAGGAACATTCGGACGAATGTTTCGGCGAGGGAGAATGTTATACCCGTAGTTGCAGTGGTATGTATGTGAGGACGACGCACGCATTTGTACGCAGTAAATTTTGAAAGGAAAGAAAGATGTGAGTTTTCACGAAAAGTTTCCTGTTATTTTGTGAAGAAAAAGGTTCGTTAACGGGAATTGATTCCCGTGACGGTATTCGGACTTCCGAATATTAGAGAATTATGGAATTTTATTTTGGAAATGGTCACGCTGGGCCCACGGAGAAATTTACTGATGTGGGCCCACTTTGTTTTCTAGATTTTGGCCATTGTGGATATTTTTCGAAAGACGCTTTTGGGCCATTAGGAGGGTGACACGTGTCACCCCGCCTAGGTGGCTCGGGCCGGTTACCTTTGTGCACAACACCCTGCTAGAGTCGCTTTCGACTAAACGCTTACAGAATTTCATGGGCGGAAAATTCCGCTATGTCGCTTTGTATTTTTGCGGATTTTTCCGAGAGACGAAACATTCGACCAACGGAGGGTGATACGTGTCACCCTCACAATGGAGACAAGTGGGCGCCGCTAAAATCGGCGGGCTTCAGGTGCTAGATATTTGTGTAGATATTTGCAGGGTTTTAAGCGAGTAGGGCTAGGTGCACTTGGCTTGATCTTGGCCTTACACTTGCCTTGCACTTGGCTAGATCTTGGCCATTGGTTGGCCTTTGGGTTTGCTATAAATACCCCCTTAGTTGATGAACTTTCTTCATCCAAAATCATTTTCCAAGTCTTTGAATCTCTCCTTTGAGAGTCAAATCGCCCAAAGCCCTCCTCCCCTGTGGAGCTTTGGCCGAGAGGCCCCCCCCTTTTGAGTGAGGCTTGGCCGTGGGGTACTCCCCCCCCTAGCCTAGTTGTTTTCGTATAATACCCCTTGTTGTGGTATAGAAATACTCCCCTAGTATTGTTATAATGCCCAAAATACCTTAGCCTTGTACCTTGTAGTATTCCAAAGATACCTCTTTGCGTAGAGTCCGGAAATACTACCTTTTGTCCTTTTAGTCTCAAACCGAAACCCTAAGGAAATCTTCATAGTTGGTCAAGATGTGAGTAGAAGTTGGTTAGAACTTCTGGTTGTTCGAGTGGTTGAGCGCTGAGCGAGCTAAACCTTGCTCAGGATCGACATTATAACTTGGATAATTTTGGGCTTATCGAGGTAATTATCTTGTCCCTCTATTGTAATTGGAAATTACATGTTTGTTAGGATATATAGTTGAAGTATACTATATATGGAACTATACTTAGTATTCGGCAATGTCTTTTGACTTAAGCCTGAAGAATAAAGAGAAGAATCGAATCGTAATTACCTAGGTTGTATTACAAGAGACTTATGTAGCATTACTGTTGTAGAATTGTACACGCCCGGTTAGACGTAAACCCCCTGGTTGGCTTGGTAGCCGGCCGAGAGAGGAGATTTACGCTGCCATGGGGAGGTCTTAATTTTCTGTAGAAAGATGGGAACGTGTGTTTAAGATTTTAATAGACGTTTGTGGCCTTTATAGGTGAAAGTACTAAGAGTAGCGTATTCTACTCGAGGAGTGGAAAGGGCTAGTGCGTTGTAGTACTTGGAGCATTTTGCTTATTGTCGTTAAATCGTCGCGAGGTATGTGAACCTCTTCCTATCTCTTCTAGCATGATATGTGTGAACTATGTAGTACGGCAGACGCATACGTGTTAATCGTGGTTTGATTGTTCTTAAAACATAAAGTGTTATAACGCTTTATGGGAAGTCGTTATATAACTTTTATGTAGGTAAGAAAATACTTTGTGGTTTTAAAAGGTAATCGATGTGAATTATAATCGCTAGTTATAATAAAGAACTTGATGTATTTCAAAAGATTTCTAAATCGCTTTGGAGAGTAACACTTGGTTTTAAAGGTTTTAAAAAGAGTTATACTAGCTTGATGGAGAGTTAGGTATAATGTCTTAAGAGAGGTAAAGAAAATGGTTTATCGATGTTAGAAGTTAAGAGACTTGATCTTATAAGATAAGAGACTTAACTTATTTGTTTTAATGTGGATGTTTATGTGAAACCTCATTCGTGAGTAATGAGTACTTGGTTTTATTTAAAGGATAATGTTTTACCGATTTCGAAATCGAATGTATCGATGCACCACCGCAGCGTTAATAAAGGAAAATGTATTGAATAATGATGAATTGTATTAAAACCAAGAGAAACCTCCATCCGCATAGAAACTAAGATGAGACAAAATGATATTACATTTTCTAGATCACGGTCATTGTAATAAGAATGTTGTAAACAAGAATAACCTACTCTCACGTGAGACTTATATTACTCAATTGTTCTAAAACTAATCAAGTGATTAAGTTATGAACTATGAAACCATTTGAAAATGAGGTTTGAGTAATCAAACTAGGCAACCTGGAACTTAGGAAAAGAATGTTGTTACTTGATTTTGAAAAGGAATGTGGGTTGGTCATTCTAATACTACGTATCGGGTGACTTTAATAAGTAATGGATCTCTTTTAAAAGAACTTAACGCACGTAGTACTTAGTGGTTGAAACCCGACTTTGGCATAAAATGAAAGTACTTTGAGTCAGGTGAAACTTGCCTATGCTTGTTGTTGTGAAACTCGCCTATGCTTGTTGTTGTGAAACTTGCCTATGCTTGTGATGATAGCCTTTGTTGTGCAAGTGTGGTATTTCAGATACCGCTGCCTCGACAGAGGCGGTCGACTTGTTGAGAACGTACTTGACACGCCGGCGGTGATGGAGAATTCCACGTATGCTCCCGCTGATAGTGTTATTCCATGGACTAGCTCTCCACGAGGTTTCTTACCGCTCGCCCGGTATCCGTGGTCGGCTCGTGATTTGCCCCGCCTCGTGATCGATTCGCCTTGTATCCGTAGTCACCGTGACTTGCCCCGCTCAAAGATAGTGACGGTTTCGTGATACGCTCGTCCTCGTGGTCACCAGATTTGCCCCGGCCACCGCGTGACCGCCTTGTATCCTGAGTCGGCCGCACTGACTTGCCCCAGATTTCGTGTTTTGCATTGTATTATTGGTACGGTCGGATCCGTAGTTATACTTGTCCTGCACGGTTTTTAACACAGTGGACATGGTGTTCATGTATAATCCTGGTATTGTTATATCATAAATCCGCCGGCATGAGGAAGAAATTCCACGCACGAGTGATAATTTGGAGGCGTGAGTCCTCGCTCTGATGAATCGTTATATGTTATATATCGTAGTTTGGTCATCATACATGTCTCCGCTTTATAGACTATTATGATTTCATTTACGTGATTTACGCTTCACATACTGTACTGTTAGATCGACCTCCTTCGTGGCCGCTCACGCCGCAGTAGAGGTACATCTACCGCCGATCCCCGTTTAGGATCTCATTTCAGCTTTGGGAAGCTCCGCCGTCGGAGGCTTATCTTTGCATGTTACCCCGAGTCCGTAAGTTCTTGACGCTCGTGGTATGGCGGGCCCCGTCCGCCATAGTTGTTGTATAAATCTTAGAGGTCCAGTAGTATCGCAAGTGGTTGTAAAAGGATTAAACTGCTCGTGTTTTATGATATACCAAGGCAACCGCTTTTGGTTGGCCTGCTTATTTATTATATCTCTTGTTTCATGATTCATGTTTTATTTTTCCGGGTTTTCTCGATGTTGTATCACTAGGGTGCCCGGTAAGGCACGAATCTGCCCGGTTCGGGCGCATAAAGTTAGACGACTACGGACGAAAGACGTGGCTTCCGTCAAGGTCTTGTGGCGGAATGAGAACAGGGAGGAAATGACATGGGAAGCAGTGGACGATATGATGAAGAAGTATCCTCACTTATTCCCTATACCTCCAGGTAACTTACTTTCCTGCTTGTTAGTTTTGATTTAGCAATTTCTCTTAAGTATGTTGTGGCTCGTGGAGCTTCTTTATTTTGCAAAAGAGTAGTTAAGAGGGTCTATGTCGATAATGTGATTTGAGTAAGCCAAGAAGGAACATTCGGAACGAATGTTTCTAAGGGGGGGAGAATGTTATACCCCGTAGTTCTGACCCTACGTATGAGAGCGTACGAAAGCAAGTAAGACTTAAAATTTTCAAAGGATAGGTTGACGGGTCGTTCCGGACGGGTTTTAGTCAACTTTGAAGCGGGTTATGACCCAGTACATTGAGAGTTCCTAAGTGTTTCAAAGGCCTAGGGCGTAGTTCGTTGAGTCTAGATTCCAACGCAACCAACCGTTCGTCGATAGGACGTCGGAGTAGAAAGTTATGAG
Source organism: Przewalskia tangutica (assembly GCA_029844215.1). Classification (NCBI taxonomy): domain Eukaryota; kingdom Viridiplantae; phylum Streptophyta; class Magnoliopsida; order Solanales; family Solanaceae; genus Przewalskia; species Przewalskia tangutica. The sequence continues at coordinate 52,043,935 of CM056728.1, read as the reverse complement.
GGTTACAAGTTCGGCGTGATCGGACATAAATGTGTTTCGCAAAGCGCGAGGGCGCGGCGTCGGATCTGGTCGCGCGCTAAAGTTCTGAAGGGTCGCTGAAGTTACGCGCCATGCGCGGATGGCGCGGCGCGAAAGTGCAGAGGTCGCGAGGTTTCAGGCCACGCGCCGAGGCGGGAATTTTGGGCGGAAAAACTTAGAAAAGTCTGATTTCTCTTTTAAAAAGGCCATGGGAGGGTGACAAGTGTCCCCCCCCCCATCTGATTTTGCTTGCATGCCTTATATTGACCAAGTCTTGAAGACTTGGTCATCTCTCAAAACCTCTCCCTCTCTCTAAAAAGGAAAATCAGCTCCTCCTTCTCTCTACCATTTCCAAAGAAAATCCAAGCCTAAGAAAAATCTAAAAAGTAAAGAACAAAAGAGGAAGCTTGTGGCTAGCTTGTGGTGGTGTTCTTGGCAAGGAAGCTAGCAAAAATATTTGGAATAAGTTTGGCTAAAACTCTAAGGTAATAATTCTCCCTTTAGATTTAGTTTTTAGTGTTGCATGTTAGGAAGAAAGAACTTGTGGTAATAAATAATGCTCTTAGAGTCTTTGCATGCTAGAAATGTGGGTTGGATATGAAAAATGGGTTAAGAAGAGATTATGAGCATTTTGTAGCCTAAAAACTACTTTAGAATTGTTAAGTGAATTGTTGTAACGTATGGGGCAGAATTTTACACACCCAAGTTTAGGTGTGTAATCCCCTTTAAATTGTTGGATTGATTGAGCCTTAAATGTGGTGTTTTGATGGTAATTTCAGCTTTGATAAAGGTGGCAAAGTGAGTAGAAACAAAGGAAATGCTGCCCAATTTTCCATAGAATTTAGTGGCTTTGAGTTAGATTATTCTACATTGAAATTAGAGGTTAATGAACATATCATGGTTATTATAGGTTGAAATATTACTCATGTAGTTGGACTTAGCAAGTGGATTGACCAAAGAGGTATGTGAAGCTTTCCTATCTCTTGAGCATGAATAGATGAAACTATGTAGTACGGTAGACGTACAAGATTTTGGTATTCTTACTTGTTTTAAGTATATAATGACTTGTTTCGTTTTAAGAATGTATAAGTCCTTGGTTAGGGGAAAAGTATGATTTTACTAAAGTATAAGAGTTAATATAACAACTTTATGGGAAGTTGGTTTGTTAGCTTCATAAAAGATTAATGACAAGAGATTTACTCTAAGTAAGATAAGTATATGGAGAGGAAAATTGATTTTAAGGTATCAATTGCCCAAAGGTTTTTATGTATAAAAGAGTCACTTTTTAAAGAGTTGAAGTATGTAGTACTTGGGTTAAATTCCCGGTTTTCCTTTATTAAAGATATGATTAAGTGCCTTAAGTAAACTAAAATGAGAGAGTATATGAACAAGACTAAAAAGAAGTTATAAGTTTTCTTAACTTATTTATTATTATGATATGATGACAGTTTGAGATAGGGTAAGAGTATGTCTGAGGGGCAAGCCCCAAGATCGTCATACCACCTCCTTCAGTGTAAGAGTATGTCTGAGGGGCCAGCCCCAAGATCGTCATACCATCTGCTTCAGTGTAAGAGTATATCTGAGGGGCCAGCCCCAAGATCGTTATACCATCTGCTTCAGTGTAAGAGTATATCTGAGGGGCCAGCCCCAAGATCGTTATACCATCTGCTTCAGGGTAAGAGTATATCTGAGGGGTAAGTCCCCAAGATCGTTATACCACCTGGTTCCGTGGATTTGCTACCCATGATGCGAGGAATACCTCATGCGAGTCCTTATGGGCTTATGCGGGTGAAATAGTCCCATGCGGGCGTATGACTATGCGAGGAATACATCATGCGGGTCCACAGGACCTATGCGGGTGAAATAGTCCCAGGAGTAGGGGTGCTTATTGATACTACGGGCGAGGTACCCTGTTTTGATCCTAAGGCCCCTATTTTATGCAGTATTATATATATATATACTTGTCACTCTCATTGTTAGTAAGGCACAGTAAAAGGTATTTTAATTGTCTTCCGTGACTCCAGCTTACTTTTAGACTTGATATCATTATTACATTATTTTCCAGCTTTACATACTTGGTACATATTGTGTACTGACCCCCTTCCTCGGGGGATGCGTTCATGCCGCAGGTAAGGGTAAGCAGATTGTGGATCCTCATTCTTAGGATCACTCTTCCAGTGTCAGAAGCTCCATCCCTCCGGAAGCTTGTTATTTTGGTACGGATTTCCCTGATGCTATAGGTATTTTGTATATTCAGGGGGTATGGCGGGGCCCTGTCCCGCCACAGTGGTTATCTTTAGAGTTCTGTGGTCACATATGTATTTTGGGCTATAAGAACCAGTTGTATTATGAATACTTTGTTTAAGTATGTTTATGGAAGGCAGCCTTATCGGCTGGCCAGAGATGTTTTACCCTTTTTATAAAGTTATGTGTTTTGTATGTTCCGCTGCTATTCTCTGACATATACCTGACAGGGTACCCCAGTAGGGTACTAGTCGCGGCCCCGGGGTCGGGTCGTGACAAAATCTCTCTTTTATCTCAAGGTACTTCTTACCCTATCCCCTATTCACTTAGAGGTTCGTCACATAAGCCAAAGTATTCCTACTGTACAATCTTCCCTATTGGTCTTACACTGTTATGGGGCAATTACAACTTGTGAACTCTGCACAACTATAGTCTCAGTTCACTTACCATTCTTGTCAACATTCTTAACTTCTCACTTTACTAATCAAAGTATCCCTACCTCTGGGGTACTATCACTTTACAACTCTAGCAATAAAGGGAAAACATATACGCTAGGGTAAAATCTGAATCTATCAATGCACGTATGATTCAAAAGAATCGAAATATACCTGTAACCCGATGCGATGTCGCCTCGATCCTGTCCGATGAGTCACGTCATCTATGCGGTTCGAAGGACCGCCAGAACTATATACTCCACCCTAACCTCTACCACGGCTGGCTGACATCTGAACACCCTGCCGTGGGGGACGCACAGCTGCGGAGGAAAGAGAATCAACCATCGGCCTCATAGGCTGAGCCACCTTACCGACGCTCTTTCTAACCGGACATTCCCACTTCTTGTGGCCCGGACGGCCACAATAATAACAACCATCTGTGTCATAACGGCATTTCCCCGAATGACGCTTACCACATGATACTGCGAGGAATAGGTGGCCTCGACCGAGAAAGTCCTCTGCTCCTCTGAGAACCTCGACCCCTGGAGCTTGGACCGGCTCCTAAATACCTTGTGGGGTCATATCTCCCACCTGTGAGCTGCGGGGGTATGTACTGGGTAGGCTGCGACGAATATCTCACTCATTCTTGAGGTGCTCGTCAAAAACTCAGGGATAACCAACCGGTCTAGCCCTCTTCTGATCTCGCGTTGGCCTCAACCTCTGTACACACATGCATGTCTTGGCCGAATAACTTCCTGCTGATGAAATTGTAGCACCGCTATCTTGGTCAATAACATAACTGCTTCCCTCATGACCCTATAGTCTTCTCCTAGCGAAAGCGGAGGCTGCAGTCTTTGAGGTCTCAAAACTTGCGAGAAGAACTTCCGATCGCGGAACAACATCCGGTATACACTGGGCATACGCCCTATCAACTCCCTGAGTCTGACTAGTAGCTCCTCGCTACTCCTTTTGCCCTTCAGGCTTTGTTGCCCTCCTTGGAGGCATAAGCGTAGCACAAAATACGTCGGAGAGGAATTATCTTACTAACACGACTCTATGTACGATCTCAGAGTGAGAAGAATAGAAACCACCTCATAAATGTCCCGTAGCCTCCTGTTTATGGGTGTGGCGCGCAACACACCGATAATCAAGACTCTACTAGACACGGTCTGTAGACATTCCTAGGGTCGCGCTCGATACCACTCTGTCACACCCCGAACCCGGGCGTGGTGGTGCCCTACACAGGCACCTTCTACCTTAACAACTAAGTAAATCTGCGGAAATTAAATAACACCCATTTTTTTAAACCAACATACGTGCGAGGCAAAGCGAAAGGCGTCATAATATACATAACAAAAGACACTACACCGCATACGAGTCCAATCCACATATGAATCTGGACCTCTAAGAGTTATATTGAAATATGACGGACAAGGCCGCCGTACCCATGCGTACAAAAGCACATGCTTGAAAGAACTTATACCAAAAGATAAACTTCCGACAGAAGGAGCTATCCAAAACTCAGGCGGTCCTACACTGCCGATCACCAAACAGCGTACCTAAACTGCGACATGACGCGGCCGAAGAGTCGATCTGAAGAATGTACCAAGTATGTGAGCGATGAAATCGTAATGAAATCATAATGATCTAAACAAAGCAGGAGACATGTATGATAACCAACCTACGATTACATAATACATAAGCGGTCATATCAAGTCGGGGACGCAGGCCAAAGTCACTACTCAAATATAACTATGGGTCTCACGCCGTAATATCAATCATGCTGTGGAATCCTTTCTCACGGTAGCGATCCATGATATAATGTAACACCAATAAGCATATCCAAGGGTATCCTCATGGTCGCGTGCCACGGAATCCTACATCGTATAAGCATGACCGTGGGGTATACAAACAACCGAATCAAACCGCTCACGGTCACGTGCCGGAATCCCGTCGTATAAGCATGTCGAGGTATCCTCGGTCGCATGCCCGGCATCCCGTCGTATAAGCATGACCATAAGGTAACACAAATAATGGAAGCATACCCGTGGAATCCCACCGGCTGTCGGTGCGTCCAAGTAATCTTACAAGACGGTGACCAACCGGAGAGTCGGCAGCGTAATAAAACATAATACTTGTATTCAAATGCTATCACCGACACATCGTTGGCAATTCTCAATTAAACAAGCCAAAGTACTTATCAAGGCACACATAGAATAATTCTCAATTAAACAAGCCAAAGTACTTATCAAGGCACACATAGAATAATTCTCAATTAAACAAGCCAAAGTACTTATCAAGGCACACATAGAATAATTCTCAATTAATCAAGCCAAAGTACTTATCAAGGCACACTTAGACTAATTCTCAATTAATCAAGCCAAAGTACTTATCAAGGCACACTTAGACTAATTCTCAATTAATCAAGCCAAAGTACTTATCAAGGCACACTTAGACTAATTCTCAATTAATCAAGCCAAAGTACTTATCAAGGCACACTTAGACTAATTCTCAATTAATCAAGCCAAAGTACTTATCAAGGCACACTTAGACTAATTCTCAATTAATCAAGCCAAAGTACTACGTACGTACATTCTTTTCAAAATACTCCTTTCTATGTAAAATCCCAAGATACTAACACCCGTAGTATCAAGGTGTGTCTATTTTTCAAAGTAAGTTACTACACTTTAGAAAACTCATTTCAAAGCTTGAAATCAAGTAACTTCAAATTTTCACAATCAAGGCAACTCATGCCCATTAATCAAAATAGACAACTTTCTAAACCTTCCATAAAGCCGTTATAACCAACTTCCCATAAAGCCGTTATAACCCTTTATGGTTTTTAGACAATTTCATTCCTTTTATAAACAAGAGACTTATACTTTTAAAACCAAGTATCATATGCTTACAAATCAAGTTCTCAACTTTCAAAATACTTCAAGTCTCTTAATATTTAGAAAACAAGTTTCTTCTACTTTTAAACCTCAAGTAACTTACACCTTTAAAACAAGTTACTTCTCTTAAATCATGTCATTTCTCCTCTTTTAAAACAATTAAGTAAATCACTCCTTTGACTTCCCTAAAGTCATTAAAACGACCATTAGGTTTTGGAACTAAGGCACTAGCCAAAAGGTTTGGAAACCACTTCCTTTTCAAGACTCCATGTACTTTTAAGCAAAATACTTTCACTTTTAAGAATCCAAACTTCACTAAGGAAATGGATTATACAACTTACAATTTAAACATCAAAGTACAATCAAAGGAGTACATAGAACGAATTCTATTTTAGGCAATCCAAATACAACCAAGGAATGGATCATTTAAGGAGTAGGACATACTTTCTTTATCTTAAGGAATCATACTAGAAGAGGAGATAGTTCACATACCTTTTACTAAATCCACAAGCGAATACGCGTGCGTAGAAGTGTCAACCTATAATGGTCACAACAAGACTATCAACTTCTAGTCTCTAACGTAGAATAATACTAAGTATACGGTCTCTAATTCTATGAAAAATCGGGCAGCACTTCCTTTGTTTCTACTCACTTTGCCACCTTTTTCAAGGTCGAATACAATAACCAACACGCCACATTTAAGGCTCCAAACAACAACCAAACAACACTAAGTCTTTTCCAATCCTTTTCCAATTCCAAGTTCTAAGGTCTAACATGTTATATAGCCATAAACAACTTCAACAACTACAATTTCCTTCTTTATACAACATGCGACGACTTAAACTAATATTCAACTTGAATTGTAATCTTAAGGCTAAACATGCTAGTTTTCGGATTAGGGTTCCAATAGCCAATATACTAATCAAACTTCATACTAAACATCTCATGCTTGCTAATATCCACAACTACAATGATAAGTAATCTTAACTACTAAAACGACAAGATTATACCTTTATAAGCCCTTAAAATTTCCAAGATTCAAAGTCGCGCCTTAGCAATTCTTAGCTCCTTTCCTTATGTTCCAATCCGCTCCAAGCACTCCTTAGAAGCCTATGAAGAACCCATCTTCAAGTTCCAACTTCAAAGTTGAAGAACTCCTTAAGTTTCCGCCTTGCGACTAATATGAAAACGTCGTTTTTCCGAAATCTTTCTATTGAGATATCCTTACAATACCCTTAGGGACATTGGGTTTAAGTCTTGTGAACAAAGGATCAAAATTACAAATTTTTCTAGTGGGGAATGGTGCAAACCCGAGAGCAAGTTAGGGACAAGAACAAGGTTTCTAATTTTCTAAGTGTTCAAGACAAGTCTTACACTAGTAGCAAGCTTATATAACACATTGGATGGCTTAGACTTAAACAAATGGGTGGCTAAGATGAAAATCACATGGATCAAGCACAAGTGGCAAGTTGACTTTGGTCAAATATATCAAGCTTTGAAGACTTATCTTCTACCATGGTCAATGACCATTTTACCCCTAATATTTTCTTCCAAGACCATAAATGTGGGGGTGCCACGTGTCGCCCTCTCATTCGTCCATAAAATTCTGTAACCCTCGTGGGCCCCACAAAACGTAAAATTCCTCGGGTGGGCCCCACGTGACCAAATCCGTAAAAATAAATTTCCATAAGGTTAAGAGTTCCATACTCTTCAAATAATGTATTTTGAGAATCCAATACTGTTATACCCCGTATTTCCAGAGTATGTACGCAGGAACGTACGTAGGAAATTTCGAACTTCAAGTAGGCTTGGCCGATTTAATTTTGTGCACAACACCCGGTTAGAGTCGTTTTTAGTGAAAGCGTTTTCCACGCTTTCGTAGGGAATTTCCGGCTATGTCATTTTTAATTTTTGCGGATTTTTCCGAGAGGCGAAACATTTTGGACCAACAAGAGGCGCCACGGCACCCTCCAATCGTGGTTTGAAATCGTCCAACTTGGACGAAATGGACAAGTAAGGCACGTTTTTGTGCCTTGACAAAGTCAAGGGTAGGTAGGATATTTGTGTTTGGTAAATCCTAGCCTACACTTGCCTAACACATGGATTGATCTTGGCCTTTGGTTGGCCGTCCCTTGACCTATAAATACCCTCTCCCTTTGATGAATTCTTCATCCTTTCCACAAATCCTTAAGTGTTAAACTCTCCCCTCCTTGTTGTGTTTCGTCCCCCTTTGTGAGGCTTAGCGAGAGCACCCTTCCCCTTGGCGAGAGTACCCACTAGTGGGTGGTAGAGGGTATCACCACTTGTGGTGTTGTCTCGTATATATACCCCCTCTTGGTAGAAATACTCTCAAAAGTATTGTTATAATTCCCAAATTACCTTAGCCATATACCTTGTAGTATTCTAAGGATATACCTATCTGAAAAGCCGGAAAATACTATTATACTTAAATCGGTCCAAAACGAAACCACAGGAAAAATCTCCATAGTCAGTTGGAGTATTGTGTAGAAGTTAGTTAGAACTTCTAAGGGTGGTTTAGAGTGGGTTGGGCTCGGAGTTGGAGCTAAACGATTGCCGGGATCGACTTTATACTTGGATAATTATGGGCTTATTGAGGTAAATATCTTGTCCTCTATTGTAATTGGAAATTACATATTGTTAGAATATATAGTTGAAGTATACTATATATAGAAGAACGTAGTTATTGGCAATGTCTTTTGACTTAAGCTGAATTTAAAGAAGATTCTTGTTGTAATTACTTAGGGTGTATTCTGATGAGACTTGTGAAGTAGTGCAGTGGAGTAGAATTGTACAGTTAGGGTTAGATGTATAACCCCGGTTGGCTTGGTGGCGGCCTCGATAGAGGAGGAGATTTCTGTTGTTGCGGGGAGGTCTTGCAATTTTACGTAGAATGTTCCGAAGGGATCTAAATGTTAATAAGCGCCTTGTGGCCTTATAGGTTGAAGTACTACGTATGGCGCGATCTGCGGCTAAGGAGTGGCGACGGTTTGAAGTACTTGGAGCGTTTTGCTATTAGTCGATACTCGTCGCGAGGTATGTGAACCTCTTCCTATCTCTTCTAGCATGATATGTGTGAACTATGTAGTACGGTGAGACGTCATGTGCTAAATGTATTTGGTTGGTTTAAAACATAAAGTGTTATAACGACTTTATGGGAAGTTGGTTATAACGACTTTATGTTGGTAAGAAAATACTTGTGGTTTTAAAAGGTAACTGATTTGAACTATAAGCGGCGTGTTATGTGTTAATAAAGAACTTGAAGTATTTCAAAGATTTTTGAATCATTTGAAAGAAGAAGTAATACTTGATTTGTTTTGAAAACTTAAGAGTTATGCTAGCGTTATGGAAAGTTAGGTATAACGTCTTAAGAATGTTTCTTGATTTTGGAAATCGAATGTGTATCGACAAACCAACTGGCGTTTATAAGAGGAAATGTTTTTAATAATTAAGTATTATTAAAACCGGTAGAAACTTCCATCTGCATAGAAGCTAAGATGAGACAAAATGATATTTCCTAGATCATGGTCTTTGTAATAAGATTGTTATAAACAAGAATATCCTACTCACATATAAGACTTATGTTTCTCGGATAGTTTAAAGGAGAATTATATTCTTAAATAAATAAGACTATGAACTCTGAAACCTTTCTAAAATGAGAAACTTGAACATTGGAAATTAGGCAAACTTGATCATTGGAAAGAATGTTGCTACTTGATTTTACAAAGAGAAGTAATTGATTTACTTTAAAGGATAGTCACTCTATTTTATACTACGGGTATTGTGTGACATTGGGAAAGTAACGTATCTTTTAAAGAGTTAATGTATGAAGTACTTTGGGGATAAAACCGAACTTGTTGGCATATAGTAGAAAGTACCTTGTGTGTATAACTTGATTGTGTTGGTTTGTGATAGCACAGTAATACTTTCTTGTTGATTGATAAGTAAACATGCTAGGATGCTACGTGTGTTAGTATCTTGTGATGTTGTGTAAAGGGGTTACCTTTGTTGTGCTTATGTTGCTTAACGATAAGTCTGTTGTGTTAGTATTTTACATCACTCATCTCTTGAGATGATTAGAGTTAAGTCGCCTCCGTCTGGGGTAGACTCAGCGGGTCGATGGACCTATGATTCGAGAATACCTCATGCAGTCCCGGGCCTATGCGGAGCTACGAGTTCCGGTTAGTGTCGTCCTTTATGGGCATGCGGTCCATGTGGCCACGCGGTACGCGAAGTCGGGGCGATCTGGGAGTAGCTACCCTCGATGCGGGAATACCTCATGCGGGCGATGAGATTGGCCTATGCGGGCTGCGGGAGTTCGAGGTTAAGCAGCGTACGGTGATCTGCGGGCAAGTGGCGGCTTTGATCATGTGACGGTCTAAGCAGATCTTATGATCTGATTCATGACCTTGTTGATGCTGTAGGTTTTTAGTAGTCGGCTATGCCTTCGTACTTACCGTCTGATTTTATTATGACCAGTGGGACACGGTGTTCATGTGTGTTCCTTGGTGCTTTTATATCATAGGCTGGCGGTGAGGAAAGGTATTCCACGGGCATGATTGATGTTGTGGGCACGAGACCCGTTGTTATACTTGAGTGATGACTTGAGGCGTGAGTCCACGACTTGACATGGCTTTGTTGTAAGCGTAGTTTGGTTATCATACATGTCTCTGCTTTATATGGCTGCTATGATTTCATTTACGATATGTATTTTGATTTCACATACTAAATTTTTGTTATCGACCTCCTCGAAGTGCGTTCATGCCGCAGTTGAGGTACACGATCGTTGATCCTAGCTCTCGGTCACGATTTGGCGTTTGGAAGCTCCGTTTCTCGGAGGCTTATCGGTGGTATAGTCCCCGTCGTCGTAAGTGTTTACATTCGGGGTTTGGCGGGCCTGTCCGCCATTGTTGTCGTATCATTCTTAGAGTGCATGAAATCTTGTTGTGGCGGGGTTTGTAAAAGGATTAAAGCGTTCATGTTGAAAAAGTTGCTATTTATATATATCTGAAGGTAACCGTTTTTAGTTGCTTTGTCTTCTTATTTCACCGTCTTATTACCTTTGGTTTCATGTATTGTCTTTATGTTCACTGATTACTCGATGTATGTCTACTTGGGTGCAGGGGTAAGGCACGATCCACGGGCAGGTTGGTCGTGACAAAAGTGGTATCGAGCGATTAATCCTCGGAAAGTGTCTGACCGTATCGATGGAGTCTTGATTATCGGTGTGTTGTGCACCACAATAATCGTGAGGCTATAGGGTATTTAGGATTGGTTTCTATTCTTCTCACTCGAGATCGTGCCTTAGAGGCGTGTTGTAAGTTGGACCTCGGCGTATTTCTTTCCACTGCGCTATGCCTCGCGTAGGCAACCCGCCCGGGAGGGCAAAGCGGCCAGGAGGCTGCGAGTAAGTCTGAGAGGGTTACGAGGGCACAGGCCCAATCATCACCTGGGGTAGTGCTTCATTAGGGGAGTTCTGCGACGTCACTAGCCCCAGCAGAGTTTAGCACGGCGGCGGCAGTTCCTACTGCGGCCATGATATTTGAACCTTCAGTTCCACGACCGGGAACAGAGATTATAGATTGCAAAGAGGCGACCCTATTACTAGCTATGGATTTAACTACCAGAGAGTATACCGATGTACCGCGAATCTTGATGAATATCAACGAGAGGGTTGTGCAAGAGTAGTTCTTGATTAGGCTTGAGCATGGCGGTTATGCGAGCTTATACACGGTGAGAAAGCGTAGAGATCGGCGGGTTAACGAGGCGGCGAAGAGGGCGAGCAAGGTCCTTTGGTAACTTTCGAGGCAAGTCACCTCACCAGCAGATTTGATTATGCATATCCACAATGCAGAGTGGTCTTCCACGGATTTCAGGACGTTTGGGGTATGCAGGAGTTGGTTAGAACTCCAGGGCTTCGGTTCAGCGGTTGGCGAGCGTCATCCCGGGAATGTCGTCTTTTAGTTGGTACTTGTTGTACCTATGACCGTCGTGGTGCATTGTCGATATAGTGTCCTTGTAGGAGGACTTTGCCTTGATCAGGTGGGTAGTTCGTCACCTCCTTAGCTATCGCCCTACAGGCGAGTTTGATTAGAACGACTAAGGGAGTAAAGCGATGAGACATAGATCTATCCTTAACCCTCAGAGTTTTGTATAGGTGATAAGGTGAGTATACCTTAGGTGCTATGTTACGATAGCAGTGTGTTAGTTGTGATTTGAAATCATGGTTGTTTAACCGAGTAAGATTTTGGGGGATAGAGAAAGTGTGAGCCTTAGAGCTTTATACGTAGAGACCTTAGAGGTGAGGCCATCTCGAGAAAAAGGTGTAGGGTTATGGTTGACCCTTATCGGAGTGCATAGTGCACGTGAGTTATGTTGGGACAGGTCCCTAGTAGTGTGGAATGAAAGAGGGTAGTTGAGCTAAGAAGACCGCTAGGTTTTCGTAACGTGATTAGTGAGATTGTTCCGGTTCGGGAAGCTAGTATGATGCGCGTTGCCGGGTCGGGTTGAGGCCACGTTGCGGGTCAACCCGCGGCAGTTTTGGTGGTGGGGTCAGTTTGTGGTGGTCCCGCCTTGTGGTAGGGTCACGAGGGTGTTAGGCCCATGTTCAGTTAACTGCGTGCGAGTTCGTGGATGCATTCGACCGGTGGTCGGGTCGATGGGGGCAGCCCATCGTGTTCTTCGTTCGGGACCGTTTACTCGGCTGTGTTGAGTTATCTGAAGGGTTGAAAGGCTGCACGGGGTGCCTACCTTCACCTTATGTCAGGCAGTGAAGCCCAGGTTGTGGCTATTTTCGTTTTCTAAAAGTTTACCAGGCAGGGTTAGGAACTCAGGTGAGTCTCAGAATCGCATTCGCCTCGGGCGGTGTTTGGATTTCGAGGATAGTTGTGGGATTGTTGTCTCTGTGGAGGTAGTGTTTGATCTACCATTTGGTGTTCGGATATCTCCTTATGAAGCCTTGTAAGGCGGAAGTGTAAGTTGTCAGTCGATTGGTTCGATGTTGGCAAGGTTCGAGACGGTTAGTTGAGCTTGTTCCGGCAGGTGTGGATAGTGAAGCTTGTCTAGAAGAGGTTCTGGCAGCTCAGAGGAATCGTGCGGATAATCGGCGACGACGCTTAGAGTTCAGGTTGACGGTCGGTCTTCTTGAAAGTACCACCCCGGGTTTGGGTGCGACGAGTTTTGGAAAACAGAGGGAACTTAGCGAGTTACTTTGGGCCTTTGTGAGTTCATGTGAAGGATAGGCGAGTTGCCTTTATGTTAGCATTTGCCGTCCGCGTAGGAAGCGATGCGTCCGATCTTTCGTATTGTGATGTTCGGGAAGTATCGAAGATCCATCAGTGTTCGATTAATGATGACCACGTTAGAGATAGTAACCCGAGTTTTGAATCGAAGCGTGTCGAGAATGTGGTAAGAGTTCGAGTGTCGACATCCTCGGGATCATGGCGGCCGGTACCATTTGTTAGTCGTCGGGCAAGGCTCGCGACAAAGTGACAAAGTGGTATCTACGACGAGTAAAGAGAAGCGAGCATGTATGGCGAGCCTAGATGTGATCATTTCTTTTGTAGAGAGAAGGTGCGAAGGAAGTATATTTTAGACCACGGAGAGGTGGTTGTGGTGAGGTTAGAGGTGTTTCCTCGTGGACTTGGATATAAGTATTTTCTTGTGATTGTTTCGTGGCCATGTGTGTGAGTTTGTTCTCGTAAGTATAGTAGTGAAGACTATCTTGGCGCGTTTGTTTTGAGACTTAGAAGGAACATTCGGACGAATGTTTCTAAGGAGAGGAGAATGTTATACCGTATTTCCAGTATGCGCGAGGCGTCGTAGGAAATTTCGAACTTCAAGTAGGCTTGGCGATTTAATTTTGTGCACAACACGGTTAGAGTCGTGTTTAGTGAAACGTTTTCCACTTTCGTAGGGAATTTCCGGCTATGTCATTTTTAATTTTTGCGGATTTTTAGAGGCGAAACATTTTGGACCAACAGAGCGCCACTTGGCACCCTCCAATTGGTGGCAAATCGTCCAACTTGGACGAAATGGACAAGTAAGGCACGTTTTTGTGCCTTGACAAAGTCAAGGGTAGGTAGGATATTTGTGTTTGGTAAATCCTAGCCCTACACTTGCCTAACATGGATTGATCTTGGCCTTTGGTTGGCACATCCCTTGACCTATAAATACCCTCTCTCCTTTGATGAATTCTTCATCCTTTCCACAAATCCTTAAGTGTTAAACTCTCCTCCCTTGTTGTGTTTCGTCCCCCTTTGTGAGGCTTAGCCAGAGCACCCTTCCCCTCGCGAGTACCCCACAGTGGGGTAGGTAGAGGGTATACACCCCTTGTGGTGTTGTCTCGTATATATACCCCTCTTGGTAGAAATACTCTCAAAAGTATTGTTATAATGCCCAAATTACCTTAGCCATATACCTTGTAGTATTCTAAGGATATACCTATCTGAAAAGCCAGAAAATACTATTATACTTCCGTCAGTCCACAAACCGAAACCCTAGGAAAAATCTCCATAGTCAGTTGGAGTATTGTGTAGAAGTTGGTTAGAACTTCTAAGGGTGGTTTAGAGCGGGTTGGGCGCTCGGAGTTGGAGCTAAGCGATTGCCCAGGATCGACTTTATACTTGGATAATTATGGGCTTATTGAGGTAAATATCTTGTCCTATTGTAATTGGAAATTACATATTGTTAGAATATATAGTTGAAGTATACTATATATAGAATCAACGTAGTTATTGGCAATGTCTTTTGACTTAAGCTGAATTTAAAGAAGATTCGAGCTGTAATTACTTAGGGTGTATTCTGAGACTTGTGAAGTAGTACCGTGGAGTAGAATTGTACAGTTAGGGTTAGATGTATAACCCCGGTTGGCTTGGTAGGCCTCGATAGAGGAGGAGAGATTTCTGTTGTTGCGGGGAGTCTTTGCGAATTTTTACGTAGAATGTTACGAAGGGATCTAAATGTTAATAAGCGCCTTGTGGCCTTATAGGTTGAAGTACTACGTATGGCGCGATCTCGGCTAAGGAGTAGCCGACGGTTTGAAGTACTTGGGCGTTTTGCTATTAGTCGATACTCGTCGCGAGGTATGTGAACCTCTTCCTATCTCTTCTAGCATGATATGTGTGAACTATGTAGTACGGTGAGCGTCATGTGCTAAATGTATTTGGTTGGTTTAAAACATAAAGTGTTATAACGACTTTATGGGAAGTTGGTTATAATGACTTTATGTTGGTAAGAAAATACTTGTGGTTTTTAAAAGGTAATCGATTTGAACTATAAGCGGCGTGTTATGTGTTAATAAAGAACTTGAAGTATTTCAAAAGATTTTGAATCATTTGAAAGAAGAAGTAATACTTGATTTGTTTTGAAAACTTAAGAGTTATGCTAGCGTTATGGAAAGTTAAGTATAACGTCTTAAGAATGTTTCTTGATTTTGGAAATCGGAATGTGTATCGACAAACCAACTGCGGCGTTTATAAGAGGAAATGTTTTTAATAATTAAGTATTATTAAAACCAGAGAAACTTCCATCTGCATAGAAGCTAAGATGAGACAAAATGATATTTCTAGATCATGGTCTTTGTAATAAGATTGTTATAAACAAGAATATCCTACTCACATATAAGACTTATGTTTCTCAGATAGTTTAAAGGAGAATTATATTATTAAATAAATAAGACTATGAACTACGAAACCTTTCTAAAATGAGAAACTTGAACATTGGAAATTAGGCAAACTTGATCATTGGAAAAGAATGTTGCTACTTGATTTTACAAAGAGAAGTAATTGATTTACTTTAAAAGGATAGTCACTCTATTTTATACTACGGGTATTGTGTGACATTGGGAAAGTAACGTATCTTTTAAAGAGTTAATGTATGAAGTACTTTGGGGATAAAACCCCGAACTTGTTGGCATATAGTAGAAAGTACCTTGTGTGTATAACTTGATTGTGTTGGTTTGTGATAGCCTGGTAATACTTTCTTGTTGATTGATAAGTAAACATGCTAGGATGCTACGTGTGTTAGTATCTTGTGATGTTGTGTAAAGGGTTACCTTTGTTGTGCTTATGTTGTAACGATAATTTGTTGTGTTAGTATTTTACATCACTCATCTCTTGAGATGATTCCGGTTAAGCGCCTCCGACGCGGGGTAGACTCAGCGGGTCGATGGACCTATGATTCGAGAATACCTCATGCAGTCCCGGGGCCTATGCGAGCTACGAGAGTTCGTGTTAGTGTGTCGTCCTTTATGGGCATGCGGTCCATGTGGCCCGTGCGGACTGCGAAGTCGGGGCGACGCCGGAGTAGCTACCCTCGACGCGGGAATACCTCATGCGGGCGATGAGATTGGCCTATGCGAGTGCGGGAGTTCGAGGTTAAGCCAGCGTACATGATCTGCGGGCAAGTGGCGGCTTTGATCATGTGGCGGTCTAGACAGATCTTATGATCTGATTCGCGACCTTGTTAGTGCGTGGGTTTTTAGTAGTCGGCTATGCCTTCGTACTTACCGTCTGATTTTATTATGACACAGTGGGACACGTGTTCATGTGTGTTCCTTGGTGCTTTTATATCATAGGCTGGCGGTGAGGAAGGTATTCCAGGCATGATTGATGTTGTGGGCCCGAGACCCATTGTTATACTTGAGTGATGACTTGAGGCGTGAGTCACGACTTGACATATTTGCTTTGTAAATCGTAGTTTGGTTATCATACATGTCTCTGCTTTATATAGCGCTATGATTTCATTTCTGATATGTATTTTCAGTTTCACATACTCGGTACCTGTTGTACTGACCTCCTTCGGGGGGCTGCGTTCATGCCGCAGGTTGAGGTACACCAGTCATTGATCCTAGCTCTCAGGGTCACAGTTTCAGCGTTTGGGAAGCTCCGTTTCTCCGGAGGCTTATCTTGGTATAGTCCTGTCGTCGTAAGTGTTTACATTCGGGGTTTGGCGGGGCCACTGTCCGCCATTGTTGTCGTATCATTCTTAGAGTGCATAATCTTGTTGTGGCGAGGGTTTGTAAAAGGATTAAACTGCTCATGTTGAAAAAGTTGCTATTTATATATATCTTTGAAGGTAACCGTTTTTGGTTGCTTTGTCTTCTTATTTCACTGTCTTATTACACTGGTTTCATGTATTGTCTTTATGTTCCGCTGATTACTCTGATGTATGTCTACTTGGGTGCCCGGGGTAAGGCACCAGTCACGGGCCCGGGTTCGGGTCGTGACAAATACTCAACAACGAACGTTTTTTCCTTTCCGACGTTCGGAAGATTTTTCCGTCGGAAAAACAATTCTTCCTTTTGTACTAATTTCCAAGTCTTGATTCCTTACGTACATTCTCTTATACATGTCTTGGACTTACGGGGTGTAACATATACATCAGAGAATAGCAGCGGAACATACACAGCTTATAAAATGCTTAAACATAAGATAATAACAGGCTAGCCGATATGGCCACCTTCCGTAAAATATACATAATAAAACAGTATATTTTTTTTTCTTTACAACCCAATCCACACATGTGACTACAGACCTCTAAGAATAACAACTGTGACGGGACAAGGCCCCGCCATACCCCTGAATGTACAACAACCGACCCTACCAGGGATAAGCCTCCGGAGTAATGGAGCTTCTCAACAGCTGAATCAGTGATCCTAAAAGTGAGGATCAGCTACCTGTATACTCTACCTGCGGCATGAACGCAGCCCCCCGAAGGAGGTCAGTACAACATGTACCAAATATGTGAAACTGAAAGTACTGTAATGAAATCATAAGTCTATATAAAACTGGAGACAGGTATGATGGCTCAATTAACAGTACACTGTGCCTTACTAACAATGAGAGTAATCAAGAGTATACTTACAACATAAAAATAGGAAGCTCACGATCAAAGCAGGACCACCCGCAAGATATCATTAAGCAATCCTACTCCTGAGACTATTTCACCCGCATAGGTCGTGTGGACCCGCATGAGGTATTCATCGCATGGGACTATTTCACCCGCATAAGCCCTTACGGACTCGCATGAGGAATTCCTCGCATAGGTTGTATCCGCCCGCATGGGACTATTTCACCCGCATAAGCCCTTACGGACTCGCATGAGGTATTCCTCGCATCGTGGGTAGCAAATCCACAGAATATGCAAATGCCACAAACCTGGGGAATGACCCCGTAATGCACAATATATCACTAGCACAACTGGCTATCATACATAACATAAGCACTACCGGCTTACCATACATAACATAAGCACTACCGGCTTATCATACATTTCATAAGCAAGTTAAGAAATCCCCCTAACTTCTTATTAGTCTTATTCATATACACTCTCATTTTAGTTTACTTAAGGCACTAACATGTCATTATAAAATCCGGAAATTTAACCCAAAGTACTACGTACTCCTATTCTTTTAAAATGACTCTTTTTCATATAAAACTTCCAAGATACTAATAACCGTAGTATCAAGTCATAATTACTTTTCAAGACAAGTCACAATACTTTTTTAGAAATACAATTATAGGCTTCTAAACCAAGTGACTTCTTCCTTTTAAAACTGTAAGCAATTGATGCCTTTAAATCAATTTGCCTTTCATTATTCCAAGTCATTTATCATACTTAAATTACTTAGAGTAAATCACTCTTTTTAACCTTCCATAAAGCTATTATAACCAACTTCCCATAAAGCCGTTATACTAGCTTTATACCTTAGAAACTTACATTCTTCTTTATAACCAAGAGACTTAAACTTTCCAACAAAACAAGTATCAAAAATACTTTCAACATACTTAAAGTCTCTTAACTTTTGAAAACCAAGATATCCTTAAAATTTAAACAAGTGAGTTAATTTTCTAACTCAACCAATTTGAACATTCTTAAAATAAGCCAAGGATATCAAATGGACTAGATTGTCAAAATTTTGTACGTCTACCGTACTATACATTTACAACTTATTCATGCTCAAGAGATAAGAAAGTTCCACATACCTTTTCGGTTTAATCCACTTGCTAAGTCGATGACGGCAGACGTAGTATGTCAACCTATAATGACCATAGTACGTCTATTAACTTCTTACTTCAAACGTAGAATATTCCAAGTGCAAAGTCACTAAATTCTACGGAAAATCGGACAACACTTCCTTTGTTTCTACATACTTTGCCACCTTTTTCAAGGTCGAATTCAATAACCAAACACGCCACATTTAAGGCTCAACAAAGTAGTTAACAATAGGGGATTACACGCCTACAAGACGTGTAAAATTCCGCCCCACAAATGATATCAAACTAATACAAACTACTTAGGCCAATACGGCAACATTGAGATACAATAACACCAATTCTTACCCAATTTTATTTTCAATCCAAGTTGTTAGCATAACATGATATCAAGTCGCAATCGATTATAACTATTATAATCTTCAAGTAAGTAACATGTGACGATTCTAAATTAACGACCAAATTGTAATCCAACTTCAAATGGCTTATATGACATTTCGGATTTTAGGCTACAACAATCCATAACACTTATAAAACTTCAACACATATACTTCATGCTAGCAAACATGTAAGGCTAACAACAATATATAATCTTGTAACACTTTAAGAGACAAGATTATTACCTCAACGAGTCTTAGTCCAACTTCAATTCCGAAGTCGCTCCCTAGCAACTTAGAACCTCTTCTTGACACTTCAATCCGCGACTTGAGACCCTTAGAATAACACAAACAATTTTCCTTCAATCCTCCAAACAAAACCTAGAAAAGCAACTAGGTTTTCATCTTGCGACTAATACGAAAACTATCTTTTTCCGGGATTTTTCTATTGAGATACCCTTACAATACACTTAGGAACCTTGGTTTAAAGTGGGGAGATTATTGGACAACAAACAAATTTTTTTCCTTTTCTTTCTTGATGAACCCAAGAGCACCATGTATTGTTCCTCCAATTTTCTTGAAAATTTGGCTAAGTGTGGAGCTTGTCTCACTACTAGTACTACTATATAGCACAATTGAGGGTCAAGATGTGCACAAATGTGTGGCTTGGATGAAGTTCTTTTATGTAACGCCCCGAACCCGGGCCCGTTACTGGTGCCTTACCCCGGGCACCCTAGTGATACAACATCAGAGAAAACCAGCGGAAAATAAAACACGAGTCATGAAACAAGAGATATAATAAATAAACAGGCCAACCAAAACAGTTGCCTTCAGTATATACATAAAAACCCGAACAGTTATCCTTTTTACAAACCCCGCCACATTACTCTGCACCTCTAAGATTTACAACAACTATGACGGGGCGGGGCCCGCCATACCACAGAATGTACAAGAACCTACAACTCGTGGAAACATACCAAAGATAAGCCTCGAAGGAACGGAGCTTTCAACACTGAAATGAGATCCTAAGGCGGGGATCCACGGCCGATGTACCTCTACTGCGGCATGAACGCAGCCCGAAGGAGGTCGATAACAACAGTACCAAGTATGTGGAATCAAACACTGTAAATGAAATCATAATAGCCTAAAAAGCAGGAGACATGTATGATAACCAAAATACAGTACGCAACATAAAAGCAGTCAAGTCAGGGACTCACGCCCTCAAAGTCATCACTCAAATATAACTATGGGTCTCACGCCCACAACATCAATCATGTTCGCATCATGGCGCGTGCCGAATCTGCGCCGGTGTAGACATGTCCGTGATGCAACAATAATAAGGCCGCGCGTGGCCACGGAATCTGCGACGGTGTAGACATGCCCATGTAACCTCAATAACAATATCTGGGTGGTCAACCGCCGCGTACACGTGCCCGGAATCTTGCGTCGGTGTAGACCGCGTCCATGTTGCGAGAATAACCATATATCGGGTAATCAACCCGCCGCGTGGCGCATGCCGGAATCTGCGTCGGTGTAGACATGTCCATGTGACATCAACAACAAGACGATAATCAAAATGGAAACATACGTGGAATTCTCCATCACGCCAAAGACGCGTCAAGTAAGTTCTCAACAAGTCAACCGCCTCTATCGAGACGCGGTAATACGAAATACCACATTTGCACAACAAAGGCTATCATCACAAGCATAGGCAAGTTTCACAACAACAAGCATAGGCAAGTTTCACAACAACAAGCATAGGCAAGTTTCACAACAACAAGCATAGGCAAGGTTCACACAACTCAAAGTACTTTCATTTTATGCCAAAGTCCGGGTTTTTAACCCCAAAGTCCTACATACGTTAAGTTCTTAAAAGAGATCCATTACCTTTATAAAAGTCACCCGATACGTAGTATTAGAATGACCAACCCACATTCCTTTTCAAAATCAAGTAACAACATTCTTTTCCTAAGTTCGGTTTGCCTAGTTTCAATTACTCAAGCTTCTCATTTTCAAATGGTTTCATAGTTCCCAAACTTAATCACTTGATTCCTTTTAGAACAATTGAGTAATATATGTCTCACGTGAGAGTAGGTTATTCTTGTTTACAACATTCTTATTACAAAGACCATGATCTAGAAAATGTAATATCATTTTGTCTCATCTTAGTTTCTATGCGGATGGAGGTTTCTCTTGGTTTTTAATACGATACATCATTATTCAATACATTTTCCTTTATTAACGCTGCAGTGGTCTGTCGATACACATTCTGATTTCCGAAATCAGTAAAACATTATCCCTTTAAATAAAACCAAGTACTCATTACTCACGAATGAGGTTTCACACAAACATTCACATTAAAACAAATAAGTTAAGTCTCTTATCTTATAAGATCAAGTCTCTTAACTTCTAACATCAGTAAACCATTTTCTTTACCTCTCTTAAGACATTATACCTAACTCCCCATAAAGCTAGTATAACTCTTTTAAAAACCTTTAAAACTAAGTGTTACTCTCCCTTCAAAACGATTTATAAATCTTTTGAAATCTGACAAGTTCTTTATTATAACAAGCGATTATAATTCACGTGATTACCTTTTAAAACCACAAAGTATTTCTTACCTACATAAAGTCGTTATAACCAACTTCCCATAAAGCCGTTATAACACTTTATGTTTTAAAAACAATCAAACACAGCTTAACACGCAGTGCGTCTACCGTACTACATAGTTCACACATATCATGCTAGAAGAGATAGGAAGAGGTTCACATACCTCGCGACGATTATCGACAATAAGCAAAAGCTCCAAGTACTACAACGCACTAGCCCTTTCCACTCCTCGAGTAGAATACGCTACTCTTAGTACTTTCACCTATAAAGGCCACAAACGTCTATTAAATCTTAAACACAAGTTCCCATCTTTCTACAGAAAATTCGGCAGCACCTCCCCCCCGCCACAGCGTAAATCTCCTCCTCTATCGAGGCCGGCTACCAAGCCAACCAGGGGTTTATATATCTCTTGGACGTGTACAATTCTACTCATTAATACTACACAAGTCTCATGTCTGATCTATGTAATTCTGATTCGATTCGATTCTTTATTCTTCAGGCTTAAGTCAAAAGACATTGCCACAATACTAAGTATAGTTCCATATATAGTATACTTCAACTATATATTCTAACAAACATGTAATTTCCAATTACAATAGAGGGACAAGATAATTACCTCGATAAGCCCATAATTATCCAAGTTAAATGTCGATCCTTCGCAACGTTTAGCTCGACTCCGGTGCTCCATCCGCTCCAAACAACCCTTAGAAGTTCTATCCAACTTCTACTTAAATCCTTCACTAACAATGAAGATTCCTTAGGGTTTCGGTTTGAGACTAAAAAGGACAAAGGTAGTATTTCGGGCTCTACGTATAGAGGTATCTTTGGAATACTACAAGGTACAAGGCTAAGGTATTTTGGGCATTATAACAATACTTGGAGGAGTATTTCAACACCACAAAAAAAGGGGGGTATCACACGAGAACAACACTCTAAAAGAGGGGGGGTGTTCTCGGCTTTAGGCTCACAAGGGGGTTTCGCCCAAGGCCTTCACAAGGAGAGGGCTCTTGGACGAGAGTCAACAAGAGAGGAAGGAGGTTTCACTACTAAGACAAGTGAAGAGTGGATGATGAAGCCTTCAAGGAGAGGGAGTATTTATAGCAAAACCAAAGGCCAACCAATGGCCAAGATCTAGCCAAGTGCAAGGCAAGTGTAAGGCCAAGATCAAGCCAAGTGCACCTAACCCCTACTCCACAAAACACTCCACAAAACAAGGCACAAAACTAGGCCAAAGAAGGAGCCAATCGGCGAGGCCAACGAAACCTCTTGGACGCCCAAATCGTCCAAGACATCCCACTTGCTTCCAATGTGAGGGTGACACATGTCACCCTCCCGTTGGTCCAAAATGTTCGTTACTCGGAAAAATCCGCAAAAATATAAATGACATAGCGGAAATTCCCTACGAAAGTGTGGAAACGTTTAGTCGAAAAGCGACTCAAATCGGCACTTGTGCCCAAAATGAATCGGCGAGCCTAAAGAAGTTCGAAAATTTCACGTCGTCCCCCACGTACATACTCTGGAAATAGGGTATAACATTCTCCTCGCTTAGAAACATTCGTCGAATGTTCCTTCTAAGTCTCAAAACAAGCGTCGTCAAGATAGTCTTCACTACTATACTTACGAGAATCAAACATGCCACACCGGCCAAAAATAACATGCGCCAGAAACCCAAATCCACGCCAACGAGGAACCACCTCAGTTAGCACAAAAGTCCCCACCAAGGTCTAAAATATACTCCCTTCGCACCTACATTTCACAAAAGAACGATCACACACGTTCACTTCTCCCTTATCTCGTCGTACCCTTCTCGAACACTCGAGCTCTTTCTAGTATCCGTACCACATACATCAATGCTTCATTTCCAACCCTTGGAATTACTACCTCCAACTTGGTCATCTTACTACCTCGATTTCCTCTAAGGCCATTCTCGGCCTTCACGAACCGATTCAGTCGAACATATCTATGAACTCATCGATGGTCATCTAAACTTGGGCCTAGCACCCTCGTGACCGCCACGGTGGGACCACCCAGAGCTGACCCTTCCTCGAAACGGGACGCGGGTTGGCCCGCAACATGGCCCCAACCCGACCCACTGTAGCGCCAACTTCCGCTCCTCGACACGGAACACATCATGGAAGCTACCACTTCCATCTCACACTAACCAGATTTTCAAATCACACTATAGCACAAAGCTATCCGAACATAACACTTAACACATCATTAACATCAATACATACAAGTATCTACAGGGTTAAGGATATACCTGAAACTAGGCGGTTCAAGGACCGCTAAAACTGGGAACTTCCACCGCGACCTCTCCCGTGGCATCGCCTTTCACAGTAATCTGTGCTATCCTACCAGCGCTACCACAGTGGGCGGTCTCTCGTCATATGGCCCTGTTGGCCGCAAGAATAACAAGCTCCCTTGGTACTACGACACTCCCCGAAATGCGGTCTACCACATCGACCACACCGAGGTAGGGGTGACTGCATCTGGCCAACACCCCTACTCCCCTGAACATCTGAAACCTGGGAGCCCTGACCTGCTCCTGAATATCCCAAGGGTCCCGAAGGCTGCGGAGGACCACTCTGCAATGGCGGAGGTACATAACTAGTCTGCTGCTGAGGCGGTCCGCCTCGAAAGTCGCCAAAATATCCGGCCGTCTTGGCCTTCTTCTGCTGAAAGCGGTCCACCCGTCGATCTCTGCGCTCCTCGCACCCAAGTGCATGAGCCTGAATGCGGGCAATGTCCATGCCCGGCTGAAGAGAAACACCCGCACAAGACTCGGCCATATAATCATCTAGCCCGGTGACGTAGCGATGCACCCTATCTTCCATATCTGCAACTAGCGCAGGGACATATCGAGCCAAAGAATCGAACTCGACATTGTACTCCCTGACAGTGCGCCCTCTCTGTCTCAGTAACAAAAATTTGTCGGCCCGTGCCCTCCTCATCTGCGGAGGCAAGAAGTGCGTGAGAAAAGCCCCCGAAAACTCATCCCATACTGCTGGAGGTGCATGCTCTCCCCGGGAAAGCTCCCACGAATCAACGATCGATTGCGGTATCACGCGGCCGACGCGAACCGAAGGTCACGACTCGGTCTCTGAAGCCTTGATCACCCGCATGATCCTGCATGGCCAGCGGATGAACTCCTGCGGATCATCCTCGTGCCTCGACCCATAAAACTCTGGCGGGCTACAACTCGAGAAAGTCCGCGACCTCAAACTATCTGCTCTCGGGTGCACGCGGTCTTTGGAGCCAGGCCCAGCGCATCGGCTGTCCTCATATCGCCACAACCACGGCCAATAATCGGGCCATCTCCGTGACCCATCTCCCTGCTCGGTGTGGGGTGGAGGCTCAGTCTTGTAGTCTCATCGACCACGGCCGCGACTCTAAACTCCTGCTTGGTCTTTGGCGGCGTCGCGAAACTTCGCCGTCGGAAGCTGCCTCGTGTACTAACTGTTATACCCGTAGTTCGAGGTATGTATGCGAGGGCGACGTGCGAGAATAAGACAGAAAGATTGGAAAGGAAGATAGAGGCGATTTTTACAATGAAAAGTTTCCGGTTTTGTGAAGAAAAAGGTTCGTTAATGGGAATTGGATTCCCAGATTTGGTATTCAGACTTCTGGAATATTAGAGAATTATGGAATTTTATTTTGGAAATGGTCACGTGGGGCCCACTGGAGAAATTCTGGTTTTGTAGAGCCACTTTGTTTTGAGATTTTGGCCATTGTGGATATTTCGGAAGATGTTTTATTTTGGGCCAATAGGAGGGTGACACGTGTCACCCCGCCTAGGTGGCTTGGCCGAATGGCATTTGTGCCTGACACGGTTAGAGTCGTTTTTAAAGCGTTTTACATAACTTGCGAGGGGAAAATTCCGGCTATGTCTTTTCTTATTTTTGCGGATTTTTCCGAGAGACGGAACATTTTGGACCAACGAGAGGGCGGCACTTGGCACCCTCTCATTGGTGGGCAAGGTGGGCGGCACTTGGACGACTTTGGGGTGTCAAGTGGTAGATATTTTTGGTAGATATTTGTGAGGGTTTTAAGGAGTAGGGTCTAGGGGGCACTTGGGTAAATCTTGGCCTTACACTTGCTATACACTTGGCTAGATCTTGGCCATTGGTTGGCCTTGGCTTGTGCTATAAATACCCCTCTCCTTTGATGAACTTCTTCATCCTAAATTTTTCCTAAGTGTTAAAATCCCTCCCTCTCCCCTCTTGTTGACTCTCGTCCAAGAGCCCCTCTCCCCCTTTGAAAGGCCCCCTTGGCCGAGAGCCCTCTCCCCCCCCTCCTAGTAGTGTGGCCGTGGGGTACCCACTGCCTAGTTGCTTTGTATAATACCCCTTTGTGGTGTAGAAATACTCTCTAAAGTATTGTTATAATGCCCAAATTACCTTAGTAGTATACCTTGTTGTATTCTAAGGTTATACCTATCTGAAAAGCCCGAAATACTATTATACTTCCGTCGGTCCACAAAACCGAAACCTAGGAAAATCTCCATAGTCCGTTGGAGTATTGTGTAGAAGTTGGTTAGAACTTCTAAGGGTGGTTTAGAGCGGGTTGGGCGCTCGGAGTTGAGCTAAGCGATTGCCCGGGATCGACTTTATACTTGGATAATTATGGGCTTATCGAGGTAAATATCTTGTCCTCTATTGTAATTGGAAATTACATGATTGTTAGACTATAGTTGAAGTATACTATATGTAGAATCGAGCGTTGTTGTCGTGATGTCTTTTGACTTAAGCTGAATAATAAGAAACCTTTTGAAAGAAGAATCTTGACTGTTATTACATAGTATTGTATTACATGAACTTGTGTAGTAGTACCGTGGAGTAGAATTGTGCAGTTAGGGTTAGGCGTATAACCCACTGGTTGGCTTGGTAGCCGGCCTCGATAGAGGAGGAGGGTTCTGTTTGTTGCGGGAAAGAGGAGGTCTTTGCGAATTTTTAGAATGTTCTACGATGAGATCTAATGTTAATAAGCGCCTTGTGGCCTTATAGGTTGAAGTACTACGTGTGGCGCGATCTACTTGGCTTAAGGAGTAGCCGACGGTTGGATGTACTTGGAGCGTTTTGCTATTAGTCGATACTCGTCGCGAGGTATGTGAACCTCTTCCTATCTCTTCTAGCATGATATGTGTGAACTATGTATGCGGTGAGCGTACGTGTGCTAAGCGTATTTGATTGGTTTAACACATAAAGTGTTATAACGGCTTTATGGGAAGTTGGTTATAACAGCTTTATGTTGGTAAGAAAATACTTGTGGTCTTTAAAAGGTAACTGATTTGAACTATAACTGGCTTGTTATGTGTTAATAAAGGACTTGAAGTATTTCAAAAGAGTTTTGAATCATTTTGAAAGAAGAAGTAATACTTGGTTTTTGAAAAACTTAAGAGTTATACTAGCTTTATGGGAAGTTAGGTATAACGGCTTAAGAATGTTTTACTGATTTCGGCCATCAGAATGTGTCTCGACCAACCACTGCAGCGTGAATAAAAGGAAATGTTTTGACTTATTATGTTTTATTAAAACAAGTAGAAACTTCCATCTGCATAGAATCTAAGTTTATACAAAATGATATTTCCTAGATAACTTTTTCTTTGTAATAAGATTGTTATAAACAAGAATATCCTACTCACATATAAGACTTATGTTTCTCCGATTGTTTAAAAGAGAATTATATTCTTAAATGAATAAGGCTATGAACCACGAAACCTTTCTAAAATAAGAAACGTGAACATTTGAAATTAGGCAAACTTGGACGTTTGGAAAATAATGTTGTTACTTGATTTTACAAAGGTAAGTGTTTTGGTTTATTTAAAAAGACAGTCACTCTATTTTATACTACGGGTATTGTGTGACTTATGTAAAACGGATCTTTTAAAAGATTTAATGTATGAAGTACTTTAGGGGTAGATACGAACTTGTTAGCTTAAAGTACCTTGTGTGTATAACTTGATTGTGTTGGTTTGTGATAGCCTTGTAATACTTTCTTGTTGATTGATAAGTAAACATGCTAGGATGCTACGTGTGTTAGTATCTTGTGATGTTGCGTAAAGGGTTTTCCTTTGTTGTGCTTATGTTGCTTAACGATAATTTGTTGTGTTAGTATTTTACATCACTCATCTCTTGAGATGATTAGGGTTAAGTGCCCTCCGATCTGGGGTAGACTCGGTGGTCGATGGACCTATGATTCGAGAATACCTCATGCAGTCCCGAGGGCTATGCGAGCTGAGAGTTCCGTGTTAGTGTCGTCCTTTATGGGCATGCGGTCCATGTGGCCACGCGGTGCGAAGTCGGGGCGATGCGGGAGTAGCTACCCTCGATGCGGGAATACCTCATGCGGGCGATGAGATTGGCCTATGCGGAGCTGCGGAAAGTTCGAGGCTAGACGCGCATTAGATCTGCGGGCAAGTGGCGGCTTTGATCATGTGACGGTCAGACAGATCTTATGATCTGATTCATGACCTTGATGATGCGTAGGTGTTAGTAGTCGGCTATGCCTTCGTGCTTACCTGCATGCGGTTTCATTATGGCACAGTGGGACACGTGTTCATGTGTTCCTTGGTGCTTTTATATCATAAAGCTGGCGGTGAGGAAGGTATTCCACGGGCATGATTGATATTGTGGGCGTGAGACCCATTGTTATATTTTAGTGATGACTTGAGGCGTGAGTCACGACTTGATATATGCTTGTTTATTGAATCGTAGTTTTGTTATCATACATGTCTCTGTTTTATATAGATCGCTATGATTTCATTCTGATATTTTCGATTTCACATACTCGGTACTTGTTATCGACCTCGCCCGAAGTGCGTTCATGCCGCAGTAAAGGTACACGATCGTTGATCCTCGCTCTTAGGGTCACGATTCGGTAGCTTGGGAAAGCTCCGTTTCTCGGAGGCTTGTCTTGGTATAGTCCCTGTTGTTGTAGGTGCTTACATTCGGGGTATGACGGCCCCTGTCCGTCGTTGTTGTCATATCATTCGTAAGTGCAGTAATCTTTGTTGTGGCGGGGTTTGTAAAAAGGATTAAACTGCTCATGTTGAAAAAGTTGTTATTTACATATATGCGAAAGGCAAGTTTTTTCTCAGATTATTGTTTCATATTTCATAATATGTCTTGTATCGTTTATGTTCCGTGATTACTCGATGTTGTATCACTAGGGTGCGGGGTAAGGCACGATCACGGGCCGGAATCGGTCGTGACAAAAGTGGTATCGAGCGATTAATCCTCGGAAAGTGTCTCAGACCGTGTCGATGAGTCTTGATTATCGGTGTGTTGTGCACGCACCAATAATCGAGGCTATAGGATATTTAGGATTGGTTTCTATTCTTATCACTCACGAGATCGTGCCTTAGAGTGTGTTGTAAGTTGGACCCTCGGCGAAATTCATTCCACTTATCGTTATGCCTCGCGTAGAAACCGGGCGGGAGAGGCAATGCGGCCGAGGAGGCTGCGAGTTGAGTTCGAGAGGTTGCGAGGGCACAGCCCAATCATTACCTAGGGTAGTGCTTCATTCGGGATTCTGCGACGTCACTAGCCCAGAGTTTAGCGGCGGCGGCGATTCCTCTGCGTCCATGATATTTGAACCTTGATTCCACGGAGAGCGATGAATATAGATTGCAAAGCGACCACATTACTAGTATGGATTTGGCTACCAGAGATTATACCGATGTACCACGAGCCTTGATGACTACCTAAGAGAGGTTGTGCAAGAGTAATTCTTGATTGGGCTTGAGCATGGCACGTATGCGGGCTTATGTACAGCCGAAAACGTAGAGATCGGCGGGTTAACGAAGGGCGCGAGAAGAGGGCGAGCGGCAAGGTCGCGGTAACTTTCAAGGTGAGTATACCTTAAGTGCTATGTTCGATAGCGGTGTGTTAGTTGTGATTAGAAATCATGGTGGGTTAACCGAGTAAGATTTTGGGGATAGAGAAGGTGTGAGCCTTAGAGTGTTATCGTAGACACCTTAGAGAGGTAAAGCCATCTCGAGTAAAAGACGTATATTATGTTTGACCATTATAGGAGTGCATAGTGCACGTGAGCTATGTTCGTGGGATAAGTCCCCGAGTAGTGTGGAAGGAAAGAGGGTAGTTGAGCTAAGAAGACCGCTAGGTTTTCGTAACGTGTTTAGTGAGATTGTTCGCCCGGGAGATAGTATTTTTGCGCCTAGGGTCGGGTTGAGGCCACGTTGCGGGTCAACCCGGCATGTTTGGTGGTGAAGTGCGGTTGTGGTGGTCCCGCCTTGTGGTAGTCACGAGGTGTTAGGCTCAAGTTTAGTTAACTAGCGTGCGAGTTCGTGGATGCGTTCGACCGATGGTCGGTCGATGGGCAGCCCATCGTGTTCTTGATCGGGGCCGTTCACCGGCGATGTTGATTTATCGAGAAAGGTTGTAAGGCTGCGGGGTGCCTACCTTCACCTTATGGCGACAGTGGAGCCAGTTCTGGCTGTTTTGTTTCCGGAAGTTTTACCAGCAGGGTTAAGGACTCGGTGAGTCTCGAATCGCATTCGCCCTCGGGCGGTGTGTGGATTTGAGGGTAGTTGTGTGGATTGTTGTCTCTGTGGAGGAAGTGTTTAAGCTACCATTTCGGTGTTCGGATATCGCCTTATGAAGCCTTGTAAGGCGGAAGTGTAAGTTGCGGTCGATTGGTTCGATGTTGGCAAGGTTGAACGATTGGTTCAGTTTGTTCCAGCAATCGTGGTTAGGGTGTGAGTTTTGGAAAGCGAAGGAACTTAGCCCGAGTTACTTTGGGCCTTTGAGTTCATGTGAAGAATAGGCGGGTTGCCTATATGTTAGCAATTGCCGTCCGACGTAGGAGGCAGTACTTCCGGTCTTTGGTGTTGTTATGTTCGGGGGGCTGAGCGTATAAAGAGGCGAGCCTACCACGAGCAGACGAACCGTGGCTCTCCGTATGGCACATCCCGAGAAGGGCGTAGGGCATGCCTCGAGGATCATGGCGACCGGTACCATTTGTTGGGTCGTCGGAGCAAGGCTCGCGACAAAGTGACAAAAGTGGTATCAGTGACTAAAGAAGTATATTTTTAACCCCGGGAAGAGGTATTTGTGGTGATGTTAGAGGTGTTTCCTCGTAGACTTGGATATAAGTATGTTTCGCAGGTATTTCTGTGGCCAGGTATGGCAGGATTGTTTCGTAAGTATAGTAGTGAAGACTATACTGGCGCACGTTTGTTTTGAGACTTAGAAGGAACATTCGGGACGAATGTTTCTAAGGGGGGAAGAATGTTATACCCGTAGTTCCGTGGTATGTATGCGAGGGCGTGCGTGCGAGAATCTGACGAAAGATTGGAAAGGAAGAAAGAGGCGATTTTTCCACGGAAAAGTTTCCGGTTTTTGTGAAGGAAAAAAGTTCGTTAATGGGAATTGGATTCCCAGATTTGGTATTCAGACTTCCTGGAATATTAGAGAATTATGGAATTTTATTTTCGGAAATGGTCACGTGGGGCCCACGGGTGAAATTCTGATTTTGTAGGCCCACTTTGTTTTGAGATTTTGGCCATTGTGGATATTTTGGAAGATGTTTTATTTTGGGCCAATAGGAGGGTGACACGTGTCACCCCGCCTAGGTGGCTTAGCCGAATGGCATTTGTGCACAACACCCTGGTTAAGTCGTTTTCGAAACGTTTTACATAACTTGCGAGGGAAAATTCCGGCTATGTCTTTTCTTATTTTGCGGATTTTTAGAGGCGGAACATTTTGGACCAACGAGAGGCGGCACTTGGCACCTCTCATTGGTGGGCAAGGTGGGCGACTTGGGCGACTTTGGGGTGTCAAGTGGTAGATATTTTTGGTAGATATTTGTGAGGGTTTTAAGGAGTAGGGTCTAGGGGGCACTTGGGTAAATCTTGGCCTTACACTTGCTATACACTTGGCTAGATCTTGGCCAGTGGTTGGCCTTGGCTTGTCTATAAATACCCCTCTCCTTTGATGAACTTCTTCATCCTAAATTTTTCCTAAGTGTTAAAATCCCTCCCTCTCCCCTCTTGTTGACTCTCGTCCAAGAGCCCCTCCCCTTTGAAAGGCCCCTTGGCGAGAGCCCTCTCCACTCCTAGTAGTGTGGCCGTTGGGTACCCCCCCCCCCTAGTCTAGTTGCGTTCGTATAATACCCCCCTTTGTGGTGTAGAAATACTCTCTAAAGTATTGTTATAATGCCCAAATTACCTTAGCCGTATACCTTGTTGTATTCTAAGGTTATACCTATCTGAAAAGCCGTAAATACTATTATACTTCCGTCGTCCACAACCGAAACCACAGGAAAATCTCCATAGTCCGTTGGAGTATTGTGTAGAAGTTGGTTAGAACTTCTAAGGGTGGTTTAGAGCGGGTTGAGCGCTGGAGTCGAGCTAAACGATTGCCGGGATCGACTTTATACTTGGATAATTATGGGCTTATCGAGGTAAATATCTTGTCCTCTATTGTAATTGGAAATTACATGATTGTTAGACTATAGTTGAAGTATACTATATGTAGAATCGAACGTTGTTGTCGCAATGTCTTTTGACTTAAGCCCGAATAATAAGAAACCTTTTGAAAGAAGAATCGAATGTTATTACATAGGGTGTATTACATGAACTTGTGTAGTAGTACAGTGGAGTAGAATTGTACCGTTAGGGTTAGGCGTATAACCCCTTGGTTGGCTTGGTGGTGGCCTCGATAGAGGAGGAGGATTCTGTTGTTGCGGAAAGGAGAGTCTTTGCCGAATTTTCGGTAGAATGTTCTACGATGAGATCTAATGTTAATAAGCGCCTTGTGGCCTTATAGGTTGAATTACTACGTGTGGCGCGATCTACTTGGCTTAGGAGTAGCGACGGTTGGATGTACTTGGAGCGTTTGCTATTAGTCGATACTCGTCGCGAGGTATGTGAACCTCTTCCTATCTCTTCTAGCATGATATGTGTGAACTATGTAGTACGGTAGACGTACATGTGCTAAACGTATTTGATTGGTTTAACACATAAAGTGTTATAACGGCTTTATGGGAAGTTGGTTATAACAGCTTTATGTTGGTAAGAAAATACTTGTGGTCTTTAAAAGGTAACTGATTTGAACTATAACTGGCTTGTTATGTGTTAATAAAGGACTTGAAGTATTTCAAAAGAGTTTTGAATCATTTTGAAAGAAGAGTAATACTTGGTTTTTGAAAAACTTAAGAGTTATACTAGCTTTATGGGAAGTTAGGTATAACGGCTTAAGAATGTTTTACTGATTTCGGAAATCAGAATGTGTATCGACCAACCACTGCAGCGTTAATAAAAGGAAATGTTTTGACTAATTAAGTATTATTAAAACCAGTAGAAACTTCCATCTGCATAGAAGCTAAGATGAGACAAAATGATATTTCCTAGATCACGGCTGCTGTAATAAGATTGTTATAAACAAGAATATCCTACTCACATATAAGACTTATGTTTCTCCGATTGTTTAAAAGAGAATTATATTCTTAAATGAATAAGGCTATGAACGCCTAAACCTTTCTAAAATAAGACACGTGAACATTTTAAATTTGGAAAACTTGGACCTTTGGAAAATAATGTTGTTACTTGATTTTACAAAGGTAAGTGTTTTGGTTTATTTAAAAAGACGATCACTCTATTTTATACTACGTATTGTGTGACTTATGTGAAAGCAACGGATCTTTTAAAAGATTTAATGTATGAAGTACTTTAGGGGTAGATACGAACTTGTTAGCTTAAAGTACCTTGTGTGTATAACTTGATTGTGTTGGTTTGTGATAGCCTTGTAATACTTTCTTGTTGATTGATAAGTAAACATGCTAGGATGCTACGTGTGTTAGTATCTTGTGATGTTGCGTAAAGGGGTTTTCCTTTGTTGTGCTTATGTTGATTAACGATAAGTCATTTGTGTTAGTATTTTACATCACTCATCTCTTGAGATGATTCCGGGTTAAGCGCCTCCGATACGGGTAGACTCAGTGGTCGATGGACCTATGATTCGAGAATACCTCACGCAGTCCTGAGGGCCTATGCGAGCTACGAGTTCCGTGTTAGTGTCGTCCTTTATGGGCATGCGGTCCATGTGGCTACGCGGTGCGAAGTCGGGGCGATCTTAGGAGTAGCTACCTCGATGCGGGGAATACCTCATGCGGGCGATGAGATTGGCCTACGCGAGCTGCGGAAAGTTCGGTGGCTAGACGCGCACATTAGATACTGCGGGCAAGTGGCCAGCTTTGATCATGTGACGGTCTAGACAGATCTTATGATACAGTTCATGACCTTGATGGTACTGTGGGTGTTAGTAGTCGGCTATGCCTTCGTACTTACCCTGTACGTTTTCATTATGGCGCAGGTGGGACCTGGTGTTCATGTGTGTTCCTTGGTGCTTTTATATCATAAACTGCCGGCAGTGAGGAAGGTATTCCACGGCATGATTGATATTGTGGGCGTGAGACCCATTGTTATATTTAGTGATGACTTGAGGCGTGAGTCACGACTTGATATATTGCTTGTTTATTGTGAATCGTAGTTTTGTTATCATACATGTCTCTGCTTTATATAGATGCTATGATTTCATTTCTGATATTTTGATTTCACATACTTTTTGTTGTCTTGACCTCGCCCGGGGCTGCGTTCATGCCGCAGTAAAGGTACACGATCGTTGATCCTCGCTCTTGGTCACGATTCAGTAGCAGGAAAGCTCCGTTTCTCGGAGGCTTGTCTTCGTATAGTCCTGTTGTTGTAGGTGCTTACATTCAGGGTATGACGGCCCTGTCCGTCGTTGTTGTCATATCATTCGTAAGTGCTGTAAATCTTGTTGTGGCGTGGTTTGTAAAAAGGATTAAACTGTTCATGTTGAAAAAGTTGTTATTTACATATATGCCGAAAGGCAAGTTTTTTTTCTCAGATTATTGTTTCATATTTCATAATATGTCTTGTATCGTTTTATGTTCCGCTGATTACTCTGATGTTGTATCACTAGGGTGCGGGGTAAGGCACGATCCACGGGCCGGAATCGTCGTGACATAACCGCTCGCGCCGCCGTACTCTCAGATCACACTAGCAGCCTCCGCCGCCTTGCCCTTCACGGGCACTGGTCGCACTGGCGGAGGCATAACTGGTAAAATGAAACACATCAGAGGGGTCCAACTTATAACACAGCTCTAAGGCACGATCTCAGAATGAGAAGAATAGAAACCAATCCTAAATGTCCTATAGCCTCCTGATTATAGATGTGGTGCACAACACATCGATAATCAAGACTCTACTGTACACGATGCGTAGACACTTTCCGAGGACTAATCGCTCGATACCACTTTGTAACGCCCGAACCGGGCCCGTTCGTGCCTTACCGGGCACCCTAGTGATACAACATCGAGAAAACCAGCGGAAAAATAAAACACGAGTCATGAAACAAGAGATATAATAAATAAGCAGGCCAGCAAGCGATTGCCCGGTATATACAAAACCCGAACCGTTATCCTTTTACAAACCCCGCCACACAATTACTCTGCACTTAAGATTTACAACAACTATGACGGGACAGGCCGCCATACCCCGAATGTACAGAACCTACAACTCAGGAAACATACCAAAGATAAGCCTCAGAAGGAACGAGCTTTCAACACGCGAAATGAGATCCTAAGAGCGGGGATCCACGGCCGATGTACCTCTACTGCGGCATGAACGCGGCCGAAGGAGGTCGATCTAACAGTACCAAGTATATGAATCACAAATCAGTAAATGAAATCATAATAGCCTAAAGCGGGGAGACATGTATGATAACCAAAATACGACGCAACATAAAAGCGGTCAAGTCGTGGACTCACGCCTCAAAGTCATCACTCAAATATAACTATGGGTCTCACGCCCACCACATCCATCATGTTCGCATCATGGCCGCATGCCCCCGGAATACTGCATCGGTGTAGACATGTCCATGAGGCAACAATAATAACAAGCGCGTGGCCACGTACCCGGAATCGTGACGGTGTAGACATGCCCATGTAACCTCAATAACATATCTTGGGTGGTCAACCCCGCGCGTAGCCCACATGCCCCGGAATCTGCGACGGTGTAGACACGCCCATGTTGCGGTAATAACCATATATCGGGTAATCAACCCGGCCGCGTGGCGCGTGCCGGAATCGCAGACGGTGTAGACATGTCCATGTGACATCAACAACAAGACAGTAATCAAAATGGAAACATACCCGTGGAATTCTCCATCACTGCCAGCACGTCCAAGTAAGTTCTCAACAAGTCAACCGGTCCTCTATCGAGAGACGCGGTAACACAGAAATACCACATTTGCACAACAAAGGCTATCATCACAAGCATAGGCAAGTTTCACAACAACAAGCATAGGCAAGTTTCACAACAACAAGCATAGGCAAGTTTCACAACAACAAGCATAGGCAAGGTTCACACAACTCAAAGTACTTTCATTTTATGCCAAAGTCCGGGTTTTTAACCCCAAAGTACTACATACGTTAAGTTCTTTTAAAAGAGATCCATTACCATTATAAAAGTAACCCGATACGTAGTATTAGAATGACCAACCCACATTCCTTTTCAAAATCAAGTAACAACATTCTTTTCCTAAGTTCCGGTTGCCTAGTTTCATTACTCAAGCTTCTCATTTTCAAATGGTTTCATAGTTCCCAAACTTAATCACTTGATTCCTTTTTAGAACAATTGAGTAATATATGTCTCACGTGAGAGTAGGTTATTCTTGTTTACAACATTCTTATTACAGCAGCCATGATCTAGAAAATGTAATATCATTTTGTCTCATCTTAGTTTCTATGCAGATGGAGGTTTCTACTGGTTTTAATACGATACATCATTATTCAATACATTTTCCTTTATTAACGCTGCAGTGGTCTGTCGATACACATTCGATTTCAAATCAAGAAACATTATCCCTTTAAATAAAACCAAGTACTCATTACTCACGAATGAGGTTTCACACAAACATTCACATTAAAACAAATAAGTTAAGTCTCTTATCTTATAAGATCAAGTCTCTTAACTTCTAACATCAGTAAACCATTTTCTTTACCTCTCTTAAGACATTATACCTAACTCCCCATAAAGCTAGTATAACTCTTTTAAAAACCTTTAAAACTAAGTGTTACTCTCCCTTCAAAACGATTTATAAATCTTTTGAAATACAGCAAGTTCTTTATTATAACAAGCCAGTTATAATTCACATCAGTTACCTTTTAAAACCACAAAGTATTTCTTACCTACATAAAGCTGTTATAACCAACTTCCCATAAAGCCGTTATAACACTTTATGTTTTAAAAACAATCAAACACAGTTAACACAGGTACGTCTACCGTACTACATAGTTCACACATATCATGCTAGAAGAGATAGGAAGAGGTTCACATACCTCGCGACGATTATCGACAATAAGCAAAAAGCTCCAAGTACTACAACCTTGCTAGCCCTTTCCACTCCTCGAGTAGAATACGCTACTCTTAGTACTTTCACCTATAAAGGCCACAAACGTCTATTAAATCTTAAACACAAGTTCCCATCTTTCTACAGAAAATTCGGCAGCACCTACCCGCCACACAGCGTAAATCTCCTCCTCTATCGAGGCCGGCTACCAAGCCAACCAGGGGGGGGGTTTATACATCTAACCGGACGTGTACAATTCTACTCAGTAATACTACACAAGTCTACTGTAATACAGTCCTATGTAATTACAGTTCAGTTCAGTTCTTTATTCTTCAGGCTTAAGTCAAAAGACATTGCCACAATACTAAGTATAGTTCCATATATAGTATACTTCAACTATATATTCTAACAAACATGTAATTTCCAATTACAATAGAGGGATAAGATAATTACCTCGATAAGCCCATAATTATCCAAGTTAAATGTCGATCCTTAGCAACGTTTAGCTCCAACTCCGGGTGCTCCATCCCGCTCCAAACAACCCTTAGAAGTTCTATCCAACTTCTACTTAAATCCTTCAACTAACAATGAAGATTCCTTAGGGTTTCGGTTTGAGACTAAAAAGGACAAAAGGTAGTATTTCCGGGCTCTACGTATAGAGGTATCTTTGGAATACTACAAGGTACAAGGCTAAGGTATTTTGGGCATTATAACAATACTTGGAGGAGTATTTCAACACCACAAAAAAGGGGTATCACACGAGAACAACACTCTAAAAGAGGGGTGTTCTCGGCTTTAGGCTCACAAAGGGGAGGGTTTCGCCCAAGGCCTTCACTGAGAGAGAGGGCTCTTGGACGAGTCAACAAGAGGGAAGGGAGGGGTTTCACTACTAAGACAAGTGAAGAGTGGATGATGAAGCCTTCAAGGAGAGGGAGTATTTATAGCAAAACCAAAGGCCAACCAATGGCCAAGATCTAGCCAAGTGCAAGGCAAGTGTAAGGCCAAGATCAAGCCAAGTGCACCCTAACCCCTACTCCACAAAACACTCCACAAAACAAGGCACAAAACTAGGCCAAAGAAGAGCCAATCGGCAAGGCCAACCAACCTCTTGGGCGCCCAAATCGCCCAAGACATCCCACTTGCTTCCATGTGAGGTGACACGTCACCCTCCGTTGGTCCAAAATGTTTCGTTACTCGGAAAAATCCATAAAAATATAAATGACATAGCCGGAAATTCCCCTACGAAAGCTGTGGAAACGTTTCGTCGAAAAACGACTCAAATCGGCACTTGTGCCCAAAATGAATTCGGCCAAGCCTAAAGAAGTTCGAAAATTTCTACGTACGTCCCCCACGTACATACTCTGGAAATACGGGGTATAACATTTTAAATATCAATACATGTGGTCCCATTGACTAAGTCAATTTTGTCAAGCTTTACTACTTGCAAGACTTGTCTTCCTAACAATGGTCAAATGACCTTTTTGTCCATGCTTATTTTTGTCCAAGACACCATAAGGGGGGGTGACACGTGTCTCCCTCCCATTCGTCACAACATTACATTTTCCGACAATTTCATAATTCCGATAAATTTTTACAAGTCTCTAATCTTAACATTTTTGAGTTCTTACGTACGTTCTTAAAAACATATCCTGGAATTTCGGGGTGTAACAATCATCTTAGTTTCTGAGAGTGGATTGCCCACATTGGATATATGGTCGACAACCAATCAATTATTTGTAGTAATCGGACATGTTTGCAAGTTTTCAAGATGCGTGTTTTTTAATTATTCCTCAAGGTACACAATACGTATGTGTTTGTTGTCTTGAAATATCTCCTCCAACCCGACCCATAATTCACGAGCCAAGGCTCCGGTCTTCATAATTGTATGAAGTAAGTCCTTAGAGATGGTGCCATAAATCCACTGCTTGACGATAGCGTCAAGGTGATGCCATGTTTTATCATCGATCTCGGTAGGGCGAGGGAAGGTGTTACACCCCGTAAGTCCAGGACATGTAAAAGAGAATGTACAAAAGGAAACAAGACTTGGAAATTGGTACGAAAGGAAGAATTGTTTTTCCGACGGAAAATCTTCCGAACGTCGGAAAGGAAAAATGTTCGTTGTTGAGAATTGGATTCTCAAAAGGCATTATTTGAAGATTATGGAACTTATTAAAATTATGGAAATTTATTATTACGGATTTGGTCACGTGGGGCCCACCCGAGGAATTTTACATTTTTGTGGGACCCACGAGGGTTACGGAATTTTATGGACGAATGAGAGGGCGACACGTGGCACTCATCCCACATGGCCTTGGTCGAAAAGTTGCAAGGGCAAAATGGTCATTGACCATGGTAGAAGATAAGTCTTCCAAAGCTTGATATTGTTGACAAGTCAACTTGTCCACCTAGGCTTGATCCAAGTGAAATCCATCCTAGCCTCACATTTGTGATAATCCAAGCCCTCCAAAGTGTTATATATACCTAGCTAGTGCTAGACAAGCTCATTTTACACTTAGAAAATTTAGAGAACTTGAGCTTAGCCTTAAGAAGCTCTCGGGTTCCCCTATCTCCCTCACAAAAAAATTTGCAAATGTTGTCCTTTAGCCTCAAGACTTTAACCCAATGTTCCTAAGGGTGTTGTAAGGTTATCTCAATAGAAAGATTTCGGAAAAACGGAGTTTTCACGTTAGTCGCAAGGCGGAAACTTAAGAAGTTCTTCAACTTTGAAGTTGGAACTTGAAGATGGGTTCTTCATAAGCCTCTAATGAGTGCTTGGAGCGGATTGGAACCTAAGGAAATGAGCTAAGAATTGCTAAGGCGCGACTTTGAATCTTGGAAATTTTAAGGGCTTTTAAAGGTATAATCTTGTCGTTTTAGTAATTAAGTTTACTTATCATTGTAGCTATGGATATTAGCAAGCATGAGTTATATATTATGTAGTTGGATTAGTGTATTGGCTATTGGAACCCTAATCCGAAAACTAGCATGTTAGCCTTAAGACTACAATTCAAGTTGATTATTCGTTTAAGTCGTCGCATGTTGTATAAAGAAGGAAAGTGTAGTTGTTGAAGTTGTTTAGACTATATAACATGTTAGACCTTAGAACTTGGAACTGGAAAAGGATTGGAAAAGACTTTGAATTGTTGGTTGTAGTTGGCCGAGAATGGCTAGTAAGCCTTAAACTACTTCGTATGAATTGTGGGGCGGAATTTTACACGTATTGTAAGGCGTGTAATCCCCTTTGTTTGGTTGTTGTTTGGAGCCTTAAATGTGGCGTGTTGGTTATTGTATTCGACCTTGAAAAAGGTGGCAAAGTGAGTAGAAACAAAGGAAGTGCTGCCCGATTTTCCGTAGAATTAGAGACCGTTTACTTAGTATTATTCTACGTTAGAGACTAGAATTTGATAGTCTTGTTGTGACCATTATAGGTTGACACTTCTACGTACGGCGTATTCGGCTTAGCTTGTGGATTTAGCCGAAAAGGTATGTGAACTATCTCCTCTTCTAGCATGATTCCTTAAGATAAAGTGTTATACCCCGTATTTCCAGAGTATGTACGTAAGGACGTACGTAGAAAAGTTTGGGCTTTAAAGTGGCTTGGCCGATTTTACTTTGTGCACAACACCCGATTAGAGTCATTTTTCGACGAAACGTTTTACACAACTTGCGAAGGGAAAATTCCGGCTATGTCATTTTTAATTTTTGTGGATTTTTCCGAGAGACGAAACGTGTTGGACCAACGAGAGGGCGCCACTTGGCACCCTCTCATTGGCAGAAATAGTGGGCGTCCGTTTGGACGATTTGGGCTATGTAGTTGGTAGGATATTTTGTGTTGGTTGGTAGGGTAGATGGTAAGGTACACATGGGTACATCCTAGCCCTACACTTGCTTAGCACTTGGCATGATCTTGGCCATTGGTTGGCCTTTGCTTGCCCTATAAATACCCTCCCCCTTTGAAGACTTATTCATCCTAAAATGTTCTAAGTCTTAGAAATCATCTCCCCCTCTCTTGTGGTGTACTCGCCCCTTGTGAGGCTTTGGCGAGAGCCCTCCCCATGGCGAGAGTACCCCCTCGTAGGGTTGGCCGAGGGGTATACACCCCCCCCTTGTGGTGTTGTCTCGTATAAATACCCCCCCTCTTGGTAGAAATACTCTCAAAAGTATTGTTGTTATACCTAAAATTACCTTAGCCGTATACCTTGTAGTATTCCAAAGATACCTCTATACGTAGAGCCCAGAAATACTACCGTATGTCCTTTTTGTCTCAAACCGAAACCCTAAGGAAAATCTCCATAGTTGGTTGGAGTATTAAGAAGAAGTTGCGTAGAACTTCTAAGGGTTGTTTGGAGCGGGTTGGAGCACCCGGAGTAGGAGCTAAGCGTTGCTAAGGATCGACATCTATACTTGGATAATTATGGGCTTATCGAGGTAATTATCTTGTCCCCCTATTGTAATTGGAAATACATGTTGTAGGAATATATAGTTGAAGTATACTATATATAGAACTGAACATAGTTTTGCGGCAATGTCTTTGGACTTAAGCCTGAATCTAAAGAAGAGAACTGAACTGTAATTGCGTAGGACTGTATTCAGATGAGACTTGTAGTTGTGGATAGGGAAGTGCTGCCCGATTTTCCGTAGGATCTTGTATCTAGATTTATTCTACCAGGTAGTCTAGACTTTGATAGACTTGTATAACCTGTATAGGTTGAATGTTCTGCGAGTAGCATGTGCTACTTGAGAAGGTGGACCAGGCTAGCCGGGTTATAGCCGTGGAGCGATTTGCTAATAGTCGATAATCGTCGCGAGGTATGTGATTCTTCCTATCCTCTTGAGCATGATATTTTAAAAGAATATATATATAGTACGGTAGACGTACGCGTGCTAATTGGACGTAGTTATACGACAATGTCTTTTTGACTTAAGCCCGAATAATAAGAATCTTGAAGTAATTCAAGAGACTTAAGAACTGTTTTTGAAAGAAGAGTAATTCTTGGTTTTAAAAGCTTAAGAGTTATACTAGCTTTATGGGAAGTTAGGTATAACGGCTTAAGAAAGATAAATGAATGATTTATTGATTTTAGAAGTTAAGAGACTTGATCTTAAAAGATAAGAGACTTGACTTAATTAATTAATATGAATTTTGTGTAAAACCTCATTCGTGAGTAATGATTACTTGGTTTTTAAAGAGAATAATGTTTTACTGATTTCGGAAATCAGAATGGGTATCGACAAACCACTGCAGCGCTAATAAAAGGAAATGTACTGAATAATGAAGTATTATTAAAACTAGTAGAAACCTCCATCTGCATAGAAGCTAAGATGAGACAAAATGATATTACATTTCCTAGATCATGGCTGCTTAATAAGATTGATTATGAACAAAAATAACCTACT
The DNA here is from genome assembly GCA_029844215.1 of Przewalskia tangutica. Classification (NCBI taxonomy): domain Eukaryota; kingdom Viridiplantae; phylum Streptophyta; class Magnoliopsida; order Solanales; family Solanaceae; genus Przewalskia; species Przewalskia tangutica. The sequence goes on along the minus strand of CM056728.1, from coordinate 52,001,553 downwards.
CACATATAAGACATATGTTTCTCAGATTGTTTAAAAGGGAATTATATTCTTAAATGAATAAGACTATGAACTACGAAACCTTTCGAAAATGAGAAACTTGAGTAATTGAAATTAGGCAAACTTGAAACGTTTGGAAAAGAATGTTGTTACTTGATTTTACAAAGAGAAGTGTTTTGATTTACTTCAAAAGATAATCACTCTATTTTTATATACTACGGGTATTGTGTGACTTTTGTGAAAGTAACGTATCTTTTAAAAGAGTTAATGTATGAAGTACTTTGGGGATAAAACCCGATCTTGTTAATCATATAGTAGAAAGTGCCTTGTGTGTATAACTTGATTGTGTTGGGTTGTGATAGCCTTGTAATACTTTCTTGTTGATTTGTTAAGTAAACATGCTAGGATGCTACGTGTGTTAGTATCTTGTGATGGTTGTGTAAAGGGTTTCCTCGATTGCGCTTTTTAAATTGTTTCACTATCACCGATATGTTGGTATTGTACCACTCACCTGACTTGTTTCGGAGGTTAAGGCGCCTCCGTCGCGGGGTAGACTTCAGCGGTCTGTGTGACCTATGATTCGAGAATACTTCATGCGGGTCCCGGTGGCCTATGCGGAGCTACGAGAGTTCCAGGTTAGTGTGCGGCCTTTATGGTCATGCGGTCTATGTGGCCATGCGGACTGCGAGTCCAGGCGGACGGGAGTAGCTACCCTCGATGCGGGGTTATACCTCATGCGGGCCTATGAGTTTGGCCTTTGCGGAGCTGCAGAGAGTTCCAGGGCTAGACGCGCACATTAGATACTGCGGGCGAGTGGCCAGCTTTGATCATGTGACGGTCAAAACAGATCTCATGATACAGTTTATGACCTTGTTGGTACTGTGGGTTTTAGTAGTCGGCTATGCCTTCGTGCCTACCATGCGGTTTTATTAGGACAGGTGGGACCTGGTGTTCATGTGTATTCCTTGATGCTTTTATATCATAGACTGCCGGCAGTGAGGAAGGTATTCCACGGGCATGATTGATGTTGTGGGCGTGAGACCCATAGTTATATTTTAAGTGATGACTTTGAGGGCGTGAGTCACGACTTGACATATTTGCTATTTATTGTGAATCGTAGTTTGGTTATCATACATGTCTCCCGCTTTATATAGACTACTATGATTTCATTTCTGATATTTATTTTGATTTCACATACTCTGCACTGTTATCGACCTCCTTCGGGGGGCTGCGTTCATGCCGCAGGTAAAGGTACACCAGTCATTGATCCTCGCTCTTAGGGTCACAGTTCAGCGTTTGGGAAAGCTCCGTTTCTCCGGAGGCTTATCTTGGTATAGTCCCCTGTTGTTGTAGGTGCTTACATTCAGGGGTATGACGGGGCCCTGTCCCGTCGTTGTTGTCATATCATTCGTAGAGGTCTGTAGTACTGTTGTGGGCAGGGTTTGTAAAAAAAAGGATTAAACTGTTCATTTTGAAAGAGTTGTTATTTATATATATATGCCGAAAGGCAAGTTTTCTAAAGATAACTGTTGTACACTTCTTGTTATTTTTCATGTCTTGTTTTATGTTCCGCTGAGTACTCTGATGTATGGCTACTTGGGTGTGCAGGTAAGGCACGATCACGGGCGAGTTGGTCGTGACAAAAGTGGTATCGTGAGCGATTAATCCTCGGAAAGTGTCTACGCCAGTATCGATGAAGTCTTGATTATCGGTGTGTTGTGCACCACACCAATAATCAGGAGGCTATAGGATATTTAGGATTGGTTTCTATTCTTCTCACTCTGAGATCGTGCCTTAGAGCTGTGTTGTAAGTTGGACCCTCTAACGTATTTCTTTCCCTTACCGTTATGCCTCCGCGTAGGGCAACCCGGGCCCAGGAGGGCAAGGCAGCCGAGGGAGCTGCGAGTTGAGTTCAGAGGGTTACGAGGGCACAGGCCCAATCATTACCTAGGTGTCACGCCCCGAATCCCGGGCCCGTGACTGGTGCCTTACCCCGGGCACCCTAGTGATACAACATCAGAGAAAACCAGCGGAAAATAAAACACGAGTCATGAAACAAGAGATATAATAAATAAACAGGCCAACCAAAGCGATTTGCCTTCGTATATACATAAAAACCGAGCAGTTAACCTTTACAAACCCCGCCACAACGATTACTCTGCACTTAAGATTTACAACAACTATGACGGGACAGGGCCCCGCCATACCCCTGAATGTACAAGAACCTACAACTCAGGGAAACATACCAAAGATAAGCCTCCGAAGGAACGGAGCTTCCCAACACGCTGAAATGAGATCCTAAGAGCGGGGATCCACGACCGATGTACCTCTACCTGCGGCATGAACGCAGCCCCCCGAAGGAGGTCAGTACAACAGGTACCAAGTATGTGAAACTGTCAAATACTGTAAATGAAATCATAATAGCTTAAAAAGCAGGAGACATGTATGATAACCAAAATACAGTACGCAACATAAAAGCAGTCAAGTCAGGGACTCACGCCCTCAAAGTCACCACTCAAGTATAACTATGGGTCTCACGCCCACAACATCTATCATGTTCGCATGCCGGAATCGCGCCGGTGTAGACATGTCCATGATGCAACAATAATAACAAGGCGCGTGGCCACATGCCGGAATCGCGACGGTGTAGACATGCCCATGTAACCTCAATAACAATATCTTGGGTGGTCAACCTGCGCGTAGCCACGTGCCGGAATCTTGCGTCGGTGTAGACACGTCCATGTTGCAGTAATAACCATATATCGGGTAATCAACCCGGCCGCATGGCCGCATGCCCCCGGAATACTGCATCGGTGTAGACATGTCCATGTGACATCAACAACAAGACAATAATCAAAATGGAAACATACCCGTGGAATTCTCCATCACCGCCAAGACGCGTCAAGTAAGTTCTCGACAAGTCAACCGCCTCTATCGAGAGCGGTAACACGTAAATACCACACTTGCACAACAAAGGCTATCATCACAAGCATAGGCAAGTTTCACAACAACAAGCATAGGCAAGTTTCACAACAACAAGCATAGGCAAGTTTCACAACAACCAGCAAAGGCAAGTTTCACAATAACAAGTAAAGGCAAGTTTCACAACAACTCAAAGTACTTTCATTTTATGCCAAAGTCGGGTTTTAACCCTAAAGTACTACGACGTTAACTTCTTTTAAAGAGATCCATTACTTTTATAAAAGTCACCCGATACGTAGTATTAGAATGACCAACCCACATTCCCTTTTCAAAATCAAGTAACAACATTCTTTTCCTAAGTTCGGTTTGCCTAGTTTCATTACTCAAGCTTCTCATTTTCAAATGGTTTCATAGTTCATAAACTTAATCACTTGATTCCTTTTTAGAACAATTGAGTAATATATGTCTCACGTGAGTAGGTTATTCTTGTTTACAACATTCTTATTACAAGTGACATGATCTAGAAAATGTAATATCATTTTGTCTCATCTTAGTTTCTATGCAGATGGAGGTTTCTCTGCTTTTAATACGCTACATCATTATTAAATACATTTTCCTTTATTTACGCTGCAGTGGTCTGTCGATACACATTTTGATTTCCGAAATCAGTAAAACATTATCCCTTTAAATACAACCAAGTACTCATTACTCACGAATGAGGTTTCACACAAACATCCACATTAAAATAAATAAGTTAAGTCTCTTATCTTATAAGATCAAGTCTCTTAACTTCTAACATCATTAAAACATTTTCTATTACTATCTTAAGACATTATACCTAACTCCGCATAAAGATATTATAACTCTTTTTAAAACCTTTAAAACCAAGTGTTACTCTTTCTTTCAAAACGATTCACAAATCTTTTGAAATACTTCAACTTCTTTATTAACACATAACAAGCCAGTTATAACTAAATCAGTTACCTTTTAAAAACCACAAAGTATTTGCTTATCCACATAAAGCTATTATAACCGACTTCCCATAAAGCCGTTATAACACTTTATGTTTTTAAACCAATCAAATACATTTAGCCCATGTACGTCTACCGTACTACATAGTTCACACATATCATGCTAGAAGAGATAGGAAGAGGTTCACATACCGCGACGATTGTCGACTAATAGCAAAACGCTCTAAGTACCTCAAACCGCCCGCTACTCCTTAAGCCAAGTGGATCACTCCACACGTATTACTTCAACCTAAAAGTCCACAAGGCGCTTATTAACAGATAGATCTCAACGATCCAATATCTACGTAAAATTCGTGACACCTCCCCGCCACGGCGTAAATCTCCTCCTCTATCGAGGCCGGCTACAAAGCCGACCAGGGGGGGGGGTTATACGTCTAACAGGACGTGTACAATTCTACTAAGTAATACTACACAAGTCTACTGCAATACAGACCTATGTAATTACAGTTCAGTTCAGTTCTTTATTTTCCTTCAAAGTGATTCCTGATCAATTCCTCATTCTTCAGGCTTAAGTCAAAAGACATTGCCACAATACTAAGTTCAGTTCTATATATAGTATACAACAACTATATATTCAACACTTATGTAATTTCCAATTACAATAGGGGGACAAGATATTTACCTCGATAAGCCCAAAATTATCCTAGTTTAAAGTCGCTCATGAGCAAGGTTTAGCTCCAACTCCGTGCGCTCCAACCCGCTCCAAACTACCCTTAGAAGTTCTAACCAACTTCTACTTACAACTTCAACAACGGGTGAAGATTTCCTTAGGGTTTCGTTTTTGTGGCTAAAGGAAGTATAATCGTATTTTCTGGGCTTTTGTATAAGTGTAACCTTGGGAATACTACAAGGTATTTGGGCCAAGGTATTTGGACATTACAACAATACTAGGAGTATTTCTATACCACAACAAGGGTATTATATGAACACCACTAGGCTAGGGGGGGGGGTACCCCACGGCTAGACACCACAAAGGGGGAGGGGTGTTGCTCTCGGCCAAAGGCCTTAACAAAGGGGAGGGGTGTTGGACGATTTCAAGGTTGAGGGAGAGGGAGAGATTTTTAACACTTAGAACAATTTTTGGATGAAGAAGTTCATCAACATGGAGGGGTATTTATAGGTCAAGCAAAGGCCAACCAATGGCCAAGATCCATCCAAGTGTATAGCAAGTGTAGGGCTAG